>CM062295.1:279167276-279803674 GCA_031216915.1 Pictodentalium vernedei | reverse complement strand
GTTTTTTTTGTTTTTGTTTTTTTTAAATCCATAAAAGAATCCAGAAAATAGTTACAATTTTCAATTTAACTCCTTACGCTATTATGTGGAAAAACGCAAGTTTTCAACAGTGAAAATTTACCATACTGCAGTTGCAAATTTAACCAACTGTATCTTGCTTGACAGAGCTCAGTGAGCGAGTGCAAAAGAGTATCACCAAAGAGATATCCAGGTAAAAGAAAAGTGATTAGGCAGATTTTAAATGATGGGGGTTGGGGTGGTGGTGGGTGCCTCTGAGAAGAAGAATTTTCAGTGGAGTTGTGACGAAGTCAAACTCGACTAAAAGTTTGATGAATGGTTTGGTGGGCAGATGTAAACAATTGGTTTCCGGACAATAACTTGATAATGGTTTGACTCACATTCATGAAACTTCATAGGTAGGTTGGCATAGGTGAGATGAAGAGCCCTATTTATTTTGTACTCCATGGGTCAAAGGTCAAAGTCACAGTGACCTTGAACATAGTAAATCGTAAACACTTGGTTTCCGGATGATAACTTGACTATTGTTCAACCCTCATTCATGAAACTTAAGATGTAGGTTGGCCTTCGTGAGAGGAAGAACCCTATTTATTTTGGACTCACTAGGTCAAAGGTCAAGGTCACAGTGACCCTGAACATAGTAAATCAAAACAATTGGTTTCTGGATGATAACTTGATAATGGTTTGACCCACGTTCGTGAAACTATAAAAGAAGGTTGGCATCAGTGAGAGGAAGAACCATATTTATTTTGGACTCGCTAGGTGAAAGGACAAGTTCACAGTGACCTTGAACATAGTAAATCGTAAACAATTGATTTCTGGGTGATAATTTTACAATGGTTCAACCCACATTCATGCAAATTCATAGATAGGTTGGCCTTGGTGAGAGGAATAACTCTTTGTATATTGGATTGGTCAAGATGAAAGGTCAAGGTTACAGTGACCTTGAACATAGTAAATCGTAAACAATTGGTTTCTGGATGATAACTTGACAATGGTTCAACCCACATTCATGAAACTTCATATATCAGTTGGCCTTGGTGAGAGGAAGAACCCTACTCTATCTATTTTGGACTCGCTAGATGAAATTTCAAGGTCACAGTGACCCTGAACATAGTAAATCGTAAATAATTGGTTTCCGGATGATAACTTGATAATGGTTTGACCCACATTCTTGAAACTTCATAGGTAGGTTGACCTAGGTGAGTGGAAGACCCCTATTTATTTTGGACTCGCTCGGTCAAAGGTCAAGGTCACAGTGACCTTGAACATAATAAATCATTCACAATTGGTTTCCAGATGATAATTTGACAATTGTTCCACCCACGTTCATGAAACTTAATAGGTAGGTTGGCATTGGTGCAAGAAAGAGCCGTATTTATTTTGGAATCACGAGGTCAAAGGTGAAGGTCACAGTTACCCTTCACATAGTAGATAGTTTCCAGATGGTAAGTTGATAATGATTAAACCCACTTTTGTGATGCCACAACTCGACATTGGATCAGTAATCCTATCGGCTTTTTTTTTTAAATAGTCTTAGTGATCAATTTCATTACTACTAATATTCTTTTGAAATCTAGCAGATAAACCTATTGGTGCTAATAAACAGTATACATTGGAACATAAGGTGCTTGTATTGGATGCACCGAGGCTGAGTAGTTTTATAAACATGGTCATTTCATTGGTTGCCATGGTAATTCTCTGATGGATCACATAATTTTTTGTTTAATTACTCTTCAAACAATATGCAGATAATGGGTCAAATTTGTACTGAAGGTATGGCAGATGATTGATTTTTGAAAGTAATACACATTAACAGGGTTATTTAATTAAGAAGTATCCAGTTAAGTGAGTGCCACTATATTGAGCAATCAGATGAGTTTATTCTCACCATATCCACCTTGCTAGACAACCAAAGATGTAAATGTAATCATGTATAGCTCTTGTTGCAGAGATCCCTTGTTTTTTGTGCCAGTATCTCCCTTAAAATCCCTTAATATTCCATTCCTGTCACCTTGCTCACAGATAAAAGTATACTGATAAGGTTTGAGAAACTCCTGGAATTTTTTACTTGTGTGTGCAGGAACCCTGGCTGTAGATTTACCTTCCAATGTGACAGAAGTTCCTCAACATTTTCATGTAAGGTTTGTTATAAATCATCCCTTGAGTAGAACAAGGCATCATCTGCAATCCTAAAGCATTGCAGATGGTGCCTCGTTGCACTTGAGGGACGAAATGACAGCACAACAAAACCAGAATGGTATCATTGCTATTCTGGTTGTAGGAATAACATATTTCCAAACTAAAGAAAAATTAAACAAATTATTAATAGTCTTCTGCAGCATTCAGAAGATTTTAAAAATCAAAATTCTTGCTCATTTTGAATGAAGTGCAGGTTGTGGTGTAAATGAATACATTCTTCTGTAACTAATACTAATACTAATGGGTGTTCAGTGTATTCTGTACTGGCCCTATATATCCTTGGTTTATCTGTATTCCCTTTTCAGGGTCTGTCAGTGGCCAGTTTGAGTACACGATACAGTATTGTTATACCCCCACTGTCGAAGAAAATGGGGGTATACTGGATTACATGCGTCCGTCTGTGCATCCGTGTGTGAGTCCGTGTGTGAGTCTGTCCGAGAAGATTCATTACTTAAGTAAATTATTATTTTTTATAATATTTGTTGGTCATAGGTATGCCCACACAAGTTATTTTTTTTTTTTTATTATTTTTTTTTTTCTTACTTGTTCACTTAGAAATTGTGTCCGTCCGAGCCAAATTTTGTCTGTTCAGTCTGTATCTCGGGTATCGAATGTTCTATTGCAATGAAATTTGCCATAAACACTGCTTATGATATAGGCTTTAAAAAAGGATTCAACGATGTTTCTCACGTTCTCCTTTTTAGAGTTATCCCCCTTTTTAACTTAGAAATTGTAGGAAAAAAATTGTAGGAAATAGACATTATTTGTCTCAGGTATGGGTTATCAGATTTCAGTGAAATATGGCATGCAGTTTGCCTTTGACAACGGCTTCTGCCTCATTGCATAAAACTTCCAAACACCAAACAATTTACCATACCTTTTGACTCAGAAATTGTTGGAAATTGTTAAAAACTTCTGAAGAAAATGGGAGGGGGGGGGGGGGCATACTGGATTGGGGTTATCAGATTTCAGTGAAATATGGCATGCAGTTTGCCTAGGACAAAGGCTTCTGCCTCATTGCATAAAACTTCCAAACACCAAACAATTTACCATACCTTTTGACTTAGAAATTGTTGGAAATTGTTGAAAACTTTCAAAGAAAATGGAAGGGGGGGGGGGGGGGGGGTATTCTGGATTGCGTCTGTCCATCTGTGCATCTGTCCGTCAGTCCATACGAGAATATTCATAAATAATATTTGTTGGTCATAGGTATGCCCACACTAGGCGGTACACCACGTGGGGGTATGCACCGGACGAAAGTCCAGCTCTTGTTTCACTATGCAGTAGATACCAAAGGAAACTCTCTTGGCAGGGTATCAGATCACAGCAATGTTATTTGCAATATAATCAGCATCCTTCCTTGCTTCAACTGCAGTTGGGACATTTGAACAAGAGACGTTCTTGCTGATTTCCAGTTTAGTGCAGTATGTGGAATCAAGTAAATTGAAGTAATGCAGTCTTCCCTATTAATACTGATAATTGAGAATTAAATATGTTTTGTACTTGACTTCTAAATCTTTGGTTAACTAGTTGAGTGTTAGAAGCCACTATCAAGGCTCTACTGAAAAGTGCTGAAAGCCACTTTAATGGCTTTGCACAGTATGCACTGTGGCTTGCTCTCTTTGCAGTGATAGGAAAAAATATTTACATGCAACTGTTTTATTACAATTTATTGGAGAGTGCCTGTTGACACTCTCCAATAAATTGTAACAAAACAATTAACCATGGACAATATCTTGCACAGGTAAGGTTACTCTGGATGGAACGATGATATCTTGGGGTTAAAAAATACTCATGTTACACTTCACTTGTGGAAAAAATTTTAGCACTCTGCCAGTTGCCTTACATTCCCTTTTATGGTCTGTTGGTGGTCGAGTGGAAAAGTGGTTTAGTATAGTTTTGCTAGGCAGTTTGTGCCAAGCAAAACTCTTACCAGGGGTTCAGGTTTTTGCAATGCTGTTTGAAATTATTTGTAAGTCTCCAGTCTGAAATAAGTTTCTTTATGAACACATGACCCTATTACAGGTACATTGTGTCCATGATTGGTTTCCTCTTTAACCCCTTACCCAGTACACACGATATCAAGAGTTGTTATTCTAATAAATTTTTTTCAAATTTTTCAAAAAATTTCAACAAAACCGTTACCATTTGACCCCTCATTGGCACAAGCTTGTGATCCTTCCAATGAAGTGTCACATTATATGGTATTGATGACATTTTTTTTTAACTGCTCGTTCCAATGGAAGGTCACATGATATAGTTCTGTTTGACATTTTTATGCCCCCCCGACTTAAGCCGGGTGGCATGTAGTGATTGAAGTGTCTGTGTGTCCGTCCGTGTGTGTATGTGTGTCCAAGCCAATAACTCGAAAACGGTTAGGGCCACAGTCATCAAGCTTCACACAATTATAAAGGACCATGGGAGGATGCGTCACACACCATAGCCAGGTTCGTACCTTCAAGGTCAAGGTCGCATTTCAAGGTCATACTAAAAATTGGTCAATATTCGTGTCTCAGCCATAACTCAGAAACGAATCATAGTACAATTGTTAAACTTTTTACAAATGTTATGGACAGTCAGAAGGTGTGTCGCATATAATAGTTTCTGCCGCATCTGCAAGGTGAAGGTCACAAGGGGGCATGTGTTACCTTAGTAACATTTTTCTTGTTTAAAACTTTTTTTTCAACTGCTCAATTTTAAAATTTAGCAGATGGATGTGGCTGATTTGTTTGGTAAAGGAAAGAGTTAGATAGACCTCCAAAGGGTATTTTTTACAGGTTTACATTGGTTTAAAAAAAACCCCAGTAAATGAAAACAAACTTTTTAAAAACACATGACTGACTACTTAAAGCTGTTATAAAACTGTCAACCGCAAATTTATATTTGCAAAATTGTCCTGATAATAATAATTATCATTTTTTAGGTGATGCTGGTCCTCACTAAAATATGGAAGATACTTAAAAACATATTTCTTTTTTCAGCAACAACTGCAAATGCTAAAAGGACAGCACATAGAAGATATGCAAGCCCAGACAACAGCTCACAAGGCATCCCTGGATGATGCAAAACAATTGTCTAAGATTCAACTGCAATCTGAACTTGCTGATGAAAAGGCAAAACACATGACAGAAATAGGTACATATACCAGCAGCAGACAATACAGTCGAGCTCACTTATTTAGATATTATCTAAATAATTCTTTTAATTGAATATAATTGTCAAACACAAAACTATTTACCATTCCTCCAATGCAAGTTTGACCTGTTAATTGCACATAAATTATAGAGTAAAGTCCTCTTGATTGTATAAAAACCATGTATTTATCGAGAAATTACCTGAACAATCACCAAATGCTTTCTTGTTTATAAGTTGAAGTACCCACAGAGAACCACTGGGCAGCAGTGAGCCACTTTCAGACTCTCTAACTTATTAACTCTTCACAAGCAGTGTTAGCAGCGGTTGAAGGCAATTGTGCTAGTGATGTGCAGTATGACTCAGTACCCAGCACTGCCATGCCCCCAGGATGGCAATTGAGATTAAATGTCCTGCCTAAATGACAATGCATTGAACATTGGTCAGAATCGAACTGTTGATCCTCCAGTTTAAAATTCAGTGCTCAAACCACTGAGGCATTGCACTCCTTTACTTCCCTTTGTCAGTATGATTTCAAAATTGGCAGTTTTTCTTTTGCTTCCAATCAAAGGCCAAGTTCAGTTTTGACATTTCGAGTCCTAGGAATCCTATAATTAAGGCCCTTGCTTGTACAAAAATGTGTTTATTGTAGAATTCTGCACAATAACCTTTGCATTCTTTGTGCAACAATTTTAGAGTTTCGCTTATGATTGTAGTATGAATACTACCAAGTTTGACTATTTACTTTATGGTGCAATTTAAGCAGTAAACAACACAGTAGTATGAATTATATTTTTTCTTCTATTTATTTAAATGAACTGTGCATATATACACATTCAAACATTTTGGCCATTTGAGGTGATTCAGTCTGCTTCACAATACAATGTAGAATTAGGAGAGCACCACAATGTGGTGATATCATCAAGTGTGACCAAGGTATGAGTACTGCAGTGTCACACAAAGACATGTTATTGAACTAGTACCTAGTTGCAAAGTCCACCATGGGTAAAGATTAGTAGTGCAGCCTAGGTAACTGAAATGAATTGGGGAGACGATGCTGAGAACACAAAAGTATTTTCAGCATCACAACCGCCAAAGAAGGATTGTGAAACAAGCCGAATCTCCCCAAAAAATGCAGAAGAGGGTGAGGGAAAGACACAGGGAAAGAAGAGATGAACTGGTCGGTCACACAGGGCAGGAAATAAAACAAGGAAAGAATGTCCGAAGCACAGCCGGAGCGTGTGGAATCTGCACACCCCCACACCATGAAGAGTCAGTAGACGCTGAAATAGAGGAACAGTACTGAGTCTATAAAACTGCCTGTGAGCAGCATCCACGAGACAACGATCGTGCCAGCATGAGGTCTCTATCCACCAGAAAACAGGATCCATGGAAGATGCACACACAGAGAAAATAACACACAGAATCCAGGAACCACAAATGGCATTATTATGGCTATTTGACACAGAAATGCACGTCCACAATAGAAGGCACACAGCTGGGACACAGGCATTATTGGGCAGAAGACTATGAGGTGCACACAAACATATACAGACAGTCAGAATGAGAAAGAGAAACACAACAAGAATTGCATGCACCCAGCCAGAAATGAGAAATATTCCTTACAAGGCTGGGGTGGGATGGATATAGTTGGGAAATGGAAAGAGACAGTGGACGAAAAACAGATGAAAAAGTTGAGCATGGTGCTCATGTTGGCGCAGAACATCGCATGGACATAACAACTCGCATCCATATGGCCCTCTGCGCATGTATGACACCGTGGCTTTGAAGACCGTAGCAAGAACAATCGGACAACTGCCAACAGGGCGACCCAGGCCAGGGTTCATCATGAATACAGGCCAACACAATGTGCAGTCCTGCACAGGAGACCACTTGTACACGACAACAGCGACATACACATGTGTCCCGCCATTCAAGCCCGACATCGCGGCCTGGAACAGCAAGATGATTGATGGTGGGGCAACAATCCAACAAGCACCACCTAAAAAGTGTTAATCAAGGTGTCCTAAACATAAGTGGCTACAAAGATGAACACAACACACATGCCCGCACAGGACACCACCTGTACATGACAGCAGTTATGCACACATGGCCCTCTGTGCATGCATGACACTGTGTCCTGGAACATGCATGGGCAAGAGTAACAATTTTTACCGCCAACCTAACTGCTCGATCAGGTGGTCGTAAACATGGGCAGCAGCGACGAAGCATGCGCTCATGCCTGCCCAGAACACCACATGTACACCACAACGGTCACATACACATGGCCCTCTGTGCCTGCATGACACAGACCTTGAACATGAATATATTGGGAGTAACAATCCGATGACCACCGACCTAATGTCTTGATCAAGTGGTACGACATGAGCGGCTGCTGCAGATGTGGCTGCACCTATTCTAAATGAGTGGCCGTTGTAGTGGGAATCAGGGAGGCCAATAAGGGAGAGGAGCGCTTTCAACGACTGGATAGAAAGAATGAGAGTGAGGTGAGACCCATTTGAAAGACAAAAAAGAGGTGTGTCAGTGCGGAAGGAAGTTGATGGTTTGAGTGCAAAATAATACAGGAGACTGCCAATGGGACAAACATCATGCCCAGTCTTATAGAGTTGAATGGTAACACCTTTACTGAAGGGGTCACACTTAGAGGCTTTCAAGTTAAGCAAAAGGACTTGATTTGTCAAACTATATTGGATGCCACCCATACAGAGACTACAGACTGGGTTGAAACGCAGACTATGGGCAGTAAATTCGCCCCATGCCAGAAAAAACCAAAAAATGTTATGCAGCAAGCAGCTTCCATTAAGGAATCAAAGCACAGATTGCGAAAACCCCTGCGGAGGGCATGACATTTCTGTCGCAAAATGCTAAAAGTGATAGGTGAATGATGGGTGGTAGAGGGTGTCTGTAAACGCTTATCCGCTGGGTGAAAGGAGTATCTGATACGAGGTACAAAAGTCTGGAAAATGATGTAATGCTGATGTATAAGTGTGTAGAGTGCTGTCGCTGACAGAAGCCTGCTACACCACCTTCCTTATCAGGTTCAATTGAGTATCACTGCTGAAAGTTCTGGTTGCGCGACGGGTCTCTGCAGCTTTCGGAGCCAGATGGTGGAATGCCTGGAATGAGAAATAAGATCGTCAATAACATTCTGCTTTCCAGGGACATGTTCTGCATAAAACATGAAATTGTTAGTTGCTGCACACCACGTTAACTGACGCATTAATTTCATAATAAAAGTATGGCAGTCAGAGCTTCAATCTTTTCATAAAATATTGTCAGAGTGAAAAATGATACGTTTTCTACTCCACAACTGTCCCCACAGAATGGCAGCCACCACAATGGGATATAATTCTAACAAGGTCATAGAAAACTTGTCCTGACAGTGTCGGAGCTCTGAAAGAAACTCGGATGACCACTTTCCCTGAAACCAAGCTCTTTGGAAATAGCCACCATAGCCCACCGAGGAGGCTGCATCTGTGTACAGATGAAAGTCCGGTGCATGGGTAAAAGCATTCTCAAGAAATAAAGAAACCCCATTCCATCCAGTGAGAAATTCTCTCCACATATTCAGCACACGTCGACAGCTATGATTGAGGTATACAAAATGGTGCAGTTTTTTGGCTTTGACGGACAGCATCAACAATTACGATATGAACGATCTACCTGGAATAATGACTCGACAAGCATTATTCAAATGACCAAGTAGACTCAGCAATTGAACCTTTTTGCACTTGTACCATGCAATAAAGGCGGAGATGATCTTTTGAATGCATTGTGTTTTCTTGAAAGGAAAGTGGGCTTCCATTTTGTCCGAGTTGAGAATAATGCCAAGAAATTCCAGAGAGGTGGCTGGGCCAAATGTTTTGTGACCAGCAATTGGAATATTGAGTTTACGAAAAATCATAGTCAACAAGGCCACAGTCCTGAGAGGCTCACCATCCGGGGGATCTTTGGTCAGAAAATCATCAAGTAAATGCAAAATATGTAAAATATTGTAATTGTGTTGCGCAATCCAACATATAGCAGTAGATAGTTTGTCAAAGAGTTTGGGACTTGAACGACTTCCGAAAACTAGGCGAACAAAAAAATAATACTGGTCCTTCCAGTGTATCCCATAGAAATTTCACAGGGATGGGAGTATAGGCAACAATTTAAAGCATCTGTGTTTCGGTTTTGCACATCTAGGCCCCGGGACCCAATTGGCAGATTAATTTAATGGCGTCAACCTGGACAAAGAAGAGACTGTTTGTCAATAAGGTCATTCATGCTTGGTGTGTTCACATTATCATGAGGAGCCAAGAGATCAACAATTAATCGTTTCTTATGAGAATATTTTTCTTCAGCTATGCCAATGGGGCTAACATGGTATGTAGGAAAGAGAGGGGAGCCGTATGTGCCCAAGAGGTAATCCTTTTCTAGTTCTGTCTGAATAAGAGAATCGACACCTGAGGGTTGGTCGAGGGCAGGTCTGAGATTCTTACATTGGAAGGATGTGGAAGGGATACTGCTAAGTCTAGTGTGGAAACCATTAGAGAATCCATCTAGGAGATAGTGTACAAACATTTGATCTGGATGCATACCTAATTCATGGGAAAGTTGTGCATTATTGATGGGAGTAGTTGCTGAACTGAAATCTGTGCTTAACATTTGCTTGGAATTGTGAGGGACTGGCACCAGATTTTCCCAAGTGAAATCCACAGGTGATAAAGCTGGAGTGACGCTATAACATTGATGTGGAAGGAAGACATCAGTTAGTACATGAAAACTGTCACACAGTGAAGCCAATGGTTGTAAAGTCACCAACACTGGAGTAGCAGTCAAACCGTAGGAAAGAGGTTGAGAAGATGTCACACCAGCACTGGACCCTGGCACCCTATCTGTAGCCATCTTGTCAATAAGTGTATTGCAAAATTGAGAACAGTGGAGGGTCAAGTCATCCTGTGCGACATGTAGTCATTTCTGATTATCAGTTCCTTTGCAGTTAACAGAAAAATGTCCCCTTTACATTGTAAACATATATGTACCAAATTACACAAAGGTCGGCAACATCCTTTTGATGCATTGTAATTATTACAGATTTCCTTTCCCGTGTGTGAGACCCACTGTCGACCCTGGGCATCCCAAGTATTTTTGGAAGGCCTCCTAGTATTCAACCCGGAGGGCCTCGAAAAATAAGATGTAACAACCCAGGGACAAAACTCAGTGGTATGGTCTTCCAAGTTGCAAATCCGACAACATAACATTTGATGGCTAGCAAATATAGTACTAAAGAGCCTGGTATCCCGCTTATTCCAATCTACTTTCTTTTTATTGTATAGCAATTAATTGGCTGCCTAAGCTGTGAAAGATTTGTGATATGAGTAAAAAAGTGTACCCCCAAATTGTTGAGCCATTTCAATAATTTCATTTTTGTATGCATCAAGCTCCACCCACTATGTAGGGTAATGTTCACATATGACAGATTTATATGTCATAAATGCTGTTATAAATTTGCCAAGTGAGAGTTGTCTGGACAACCTCGGGTCAGGACGTAAATTAACATGTCCATCACCTGTGTTAACCAGACGTTGCTTATCAACAAACAAGCTAAATTAACTTTTTTTCCAGATAAAATTTGATTACGTAAAGCTGGGGACACAACAGGACACAGTGTCTGTTTTTTGTAAAGAATTTGGGTCTGCACCCTGAGAAGGCAGAAGTGAAGAAACTGGCATCAATGTTTCTGATGATGTTGAACTTGAAATAGGAAATTCCAAATCCACTAGGAAAGTGTCACGAAAAGCTGTCGCCGATAACAATGAATGTCGTTGAGAGGCTGTTTTTGTTGTGGCACATGTTTCCAGATTAAGAGTAGAGAATTCTGCCATTTTTTCCAAATTCAAAGCTTGCTGGAAAGATGAAACTGATTCTTGTAATTTCGACAAAAATTCCTGAAAGTGTGTAATCGAGGTTTGTTGTGGTAATTCTCTGGTTGACCTTGACATGTCCGTGGAAACAGCACTTTCGGATGCCGTAACGGAAGGAATTAACTGCTCAACATTAGAATTATCATCGATATGTATGGGAGTTGTCGACTTACTAGATACGTTATCCAAATACAACTGGATGAGAAGCAATTTTTTCAGTCCTGCATGTACCTCAAAGCCATGGTTTGACAATTGTCTCTGTAATTTGGCCATTGTCCAATATTTTTATACTATAACCCAATGGCCCAGACTAGCTGGTGCAAACTCAAAGTTATCAAGGGCCAAACACAAATTTTGAATCTCCCAATCCCCAAACCTTGCTTGCAAAACCGAAAATTAATAGTCCTATCTGGTCTTCCATACTTTTACTCTCCGCACATGCGCTACAGTCAGGAAGTGACTGAATTGGTGCCCACATCATTCTTTGTTTGGCCCCAAAGTCTGCAACAATGAACTGATATCTGTGCTTTAAAATCTCCTTTTTTGAGGATGCCCGACACAAATCAATGCAAGAATTGGTGGATCCAAGGCTTTTATTGGATGATGGAAGTGCTCAACGGTGGTTTTTGACGTTCAGGGCTGTAACTTTATAATATTTATAAAATTATTTCATGTTTCTCAATTTCGGGACATATGCCTGACGTCATCATTTTTTATAATGATTATTCCTCTGTTAAGTATTCCTTCTCTATCCTTCCATGAACCCTTCCTGTTAAACTCTTAAGCTTTTTGGCTATTTTTTATTGAAATTTTTTATTAAATTTCTTGGGAGTTTAACATGTATTACAGAATATTATTATGTTTTTCCCCATGGTTACGCCCTCACCCTAGGGGTGTTAGGTCGTTTAGTCTTGCATCTTCTATCCGATGTATCATCTTTTCTTCGTATGATGATCTAGCTTTGCATCTGGTAGCATTTAAATTGGTTTCTGACTTTGAGCTGTTTTGTGTGCCTGATGTCTTGTTTTCATTGACGTTGTTTACATTGACAACGTCCTCATATATAGGTAGTATTTTATATTCTGTTACTGTAGAATTACTGTAGGATACATGGATTATTATTCCGGTAGCGTAGCTCAAAAAAATTTGGATTTTGTCTACACTTAGACTCTATCGGGATGCCTTTGGGCTCTTAATGTTACCTTTGGGAACTTTGGCGTTTTTAAAAAAAAAATTCCCCAAAAATATTTTGAATTTAATTTTGCTTGCTATTATTCAAGTATCTTAATTATATATTTTTTTGTGGAGTTTGGAGGACTGATATCGACTTTAATCGATGCACTCCTGCGGACTCTTGTCATTCATGTGTTCACTTGGATGACTAATGTTGAGGCGGGTGTCGCGGTACGTTGTTGGCGGTGAAGTTCATTTTGTCAGTTTCTATTTCAGAAGAACATGAACATGGTGATGATATTCTGACACTCATCCAAGTGTGCTACTGTCGTCCCGCTCCGTTGAGCATATAGAGCTAGCTGCAGTGCTAGGGCATTTTGTTAAGGGTTTTAATCTCATGCAAGCAGCTAGCTCGACCAGTGAAGCGGTTACTCCGTCCATGGGAGCCATGACGCCGGGTAAGTCCCTTGTGGTCGAAGGAAGTGTAGATGTGGGTAGAGTGAGCACTTAAATATAAATAGCTCACCCAGCAACGATGGAAATAGGGAGGAAGTCTGCAAGTTCTTGTACTCAGTAAAGTCTAATAGACCACAAGTGGGAGAGGCCCCTCTCTAACCTAGCAACATTTGGGGCCAGATGTTCTTATGAGAAACTTGCACAAGCTGGAGCATATGTCCGCTCTGTTTAGTCTGCAGTCGTGGTCGGCTTCAGTCATGGCTTCCTCTGCTACGTTTCACAAGCCAAAAATGAGGTTTTCTGGTTGGAAACTTGCACGAGACGGAGCATACGTCCGCCCGCCGCTCGGGATGCCCTGTCTAGTCTGCAGCCGGGGTCGGCTTCAGTCACGGCTTTCTCCTCTACGTTATTATAGCACACACAACTGCATCCTAGCTATCTGACTTCGGATATCCAGCCTGCTGCGCGAAGAAGGAACCACTCATCCGGTACCTAGGGAGATGAGGCCTCGATCATCGGGACGTTCGGAGAAGAGATCCATCTCCGACACACCGTCCCAGGAGCACAAGTGGCTAAAAATGGAAAACCGCTGCTCCTCAGGCCTCGATGATGGACTTGCTGTTGCAGATTGCGCAGCTGATCGCAGCATCCCAGCAAGTGCAGGTGCAGCCTCCCTCAGACTCAGAACCTGAGCTGTCGGATGGTGCTGGGTCAGTCCAGTCGTCTGTTCACGCAGATGCAATGGACCGAGATTCGCAACTGATTCTCTCTGATGGTGAAAGGGATGAGGAAGATGATTACCCTTCCCTTTTGGAACAGCACATGGTTGCGATGGATTTCATCCATCAATACTACCCTGACTTTGTTCCGATGAATCATAATGCTGCTACAACAAGAGAGAAACTGCTGGCGTCATTGGACACAGACTTTATATGGACAAAGGAAGAAGTTCTTTCTTATCCAGTTCAGTCTAGGCAGGTATCGCAGGCCTTCGGCCATGTAGACAATGCCGTATTCACCTCTCGAATGCGAGGAAAAAAGGCAGTTTCTTAACTACATCTTCCATTAACATACCGTTTCTTGGACCATGTTCATTTAAAATGGTTGGAGAAGATTTCAGAGAGCTCTTCTGCATTTGGATGAGCAGGCTGGGGATCTAGATGTATCCTTGCCTGCATCATTCACTATTCGCTGAGACACAATTAAAACGGCAATTTCATCAAGTAGAGTGAATATGGAAGCAATGTCTTATGCAGATCACCTTACCAGAGCTATGGCGTAACGTCTCAACAGGAAGGAATTTGAGGACGTTTGTACCTCTCTTAGAGTTCTTCCAGGGCAATTTGTATACCACGTATAACTCCGCCCTAACAGTGGCTAATCTGGAGTTAATCAGACATGATGCTGCCCTTGCGTCGTCTTGACGGCAAGCTTTCGTTAATCTATGAACAGGCTACTAAGAAAGCGTCAAGTGCTCTGCTATTGAAGTCTGCATCTCAACAACCCGCTTCAGCAGACAAGAGTAAGGAGGACGTACCAGATCTAAACGTCAAAAGGGAACTCCTCACGAAGGTACAAGTAACCCTCTTACAATTACTCTGGAGGTCGTCCATATAGCGACTCCGGAAAGGGGCGTAAGTCTGATTGGGACTATCGGTCAGATGCCCCTAGGCCGCCGGGACAAGGTTCTTCGCAGGGAGGACGTAGTTTCTCCTCCAGTAAGCCTCGCAGGTCATACAGGTGATGTTCAAGAATCAGCCTTCGCGAGAAACTGGATAGCAGTCACAGAAGATCAGTGGGTGAGAAGTATAGTCTTAGACGGCCTACGACTATCATTCCAAGCAGAACCCCCTTGTAACAAGATGTCCACGCTGGACAAATCTTCCGTCGGATCCCTTCAAAAGAGAGTCTCTCCTAGCGGAGGTACAGGCTCTCTTATTAAGGAAGCAATAGAGGTCATCGAGAATTAAGATTCTCAGAGTTGTTACAGTCACCTTTCCTCGTACCGAAGCCAGATGGCTCATTCCGACCGGTAATAGACTTGACCTGGATAAACAAGCTCATCGTGGCTCCAAAATTCTGTATGGAGACCATTCGGTCAGTAAGAGCGAGCATTCAGGTGAATGACTATGGGGCAAGCATAGATCTATAGGATGCGTACTTTCATGTCCTGGCACATCCGTCATTCAGAAAGTACTTTCAGTTCTCTGTACAAGGGAAGGTTTATCAGTTCAGAGCAATGTGCTTTGGTCTGAACCTGGCTCCCTGGGCATTCACTCGAATAATGAACTCAGTAATGTCATACTTCCGAGCTCATTCGTCTCCGGTAACGTCGTCTTACTTGGACAACATTCTGCAGAGATACGGCAACAGAATGATTCTTTAGATCGATGTTTAGAGTCTGCTTCTATTACTCTGACGTCTCGGTTTCATCGTAAACGAGAAAAAGTCGGATCTAGCTCCGTCCAAGTCGTTCACTCACTTGGGGATGAGCTTTGAGACTCACAGCAATCTGGTTTGTCTGCCGTTCCCCAGAGCAAAATTAGTCAGTTGTTATGCTCTCTTTTGTCTACTCTCAGACATTAACAGCAAAGGAATTCATGCGACTGATGGGGTTGTGCGGAGCGGCTGTGGATCTTATTCCGACGGACCGTTTACGACATGTCCCCTCCAGATATTCTTTACTTAGAACTGGAGTGTGAAGACGCATTCGCTTGGAACCAGTATTGTTTTAATGGACCTAGTAAAACAAGGGTCCGGATTTGGGCTGATCTACAGTGGTTAACTCAGGGAGTTACTCTTCAACTGCCAGATCCGGCTTTCACTCACGAATATGATGGATGCGAGTCAGACGGGTTGGGGCGCGACCCTAGGTCCCGCAGACTTGAAGTGTCAGGGTCTTTGGGACCCTCGGTTCCTAGAGAAGCACATAAACATCAAAGTGATGGTGTCAATATGGATCTTCAACATTGGTTTCACATAATAGCGAACGTCCATGTTCAGAGTTTGTCAGGCAATTCGACAGTAGTAGCTTACATCAGGAACCAAGGCGGCACTCATTCAATTACATTATGCGAATTAACGGAGATGATTCGCCTCTTCGTCATGAATCATCATGTTCATCTTTCTGTCCATCATATACCGGGTTGTCTGAATGCACTTGCAGACTCGGTCTCTTGGAAAAGTCGCCTGTTGCCATCGGAGTGGACTCTCAACAAGCAAATATTCAGGCAGATTTGCTTCCAGTGGGATCGGCCCATGATAGATCTGTTTGCGACACACCGGAACAATCAGTTACCGACGTTCATGTCGCCATGCCCAGATCGAGCGTACGCAGTAGATACTCTGTTGATCTCATGGGACGGAATGATAGGATATGCATATTCTCCAACTCCGTTGATTCAGCAGATTCTGTTAAGATCAAACAATCTCGTTGCAAAATCCTGCTAGTAGCACCTCTGTCATCACAGAAACCTTCGATCAATCTTCTCAGGTGTCTGTTATGGGACGTTTCCCGGAAGCTTCAGCCACGAGAGGACCTTCTTTATCAGGGGAAGTACTTGTTCTTCACGTCCTTCTCCACCTTAGTGGCATTATGGAGACGGTCAGATGTGAGGGAGTCTTGCGGTTCCTTTGCTATTAGATGACTAACACAAGAATGATTCAAGTGAGGGGGGGGGGGGGGGGTCGATATGATTTTGAACCCCCCCCCCCCCCCCAACCGCCAATGTGTTAAGAAGAGGCGATTACCAGACAAGACATAGTTTTCTTCCTGTAAGCCTCGTATGCATTTAAGTACATACATGCATTTCATGACTTCTCAATTGGTGGCTGGGTCATGTTCTATGGTGACCACATGGGCACATCCACTTTTTAGTTGGTTGGTTTCCTGTGGTTGTTCGTCTATATGTCATATACGAATATATGATTCATCATCAATAAATTGCTAGCGTTTGGGTACTTGGGAGGCTGTCTAGTCAGTTAACTGGTATTCAGATGATTACATGCGGGATTTCAGTGCTCACGTGCATAATAAATGCATTATTAGACAGACACATTATTGTATGTTCGGGACCTTCGAAACAATGAATTATTTCGGGGGCGGTCCGTGTTGAGTCTATTAATGATAGCTCGTCCATTTCTAGATCCTGGTTTCTATTAATTTCGGTACCCAATCGAATCACACCTTGTCTTACACTCTTGTATATTCGAACATTTCTGGGAACATAGATATCGGATAGTACACGTCGGGGAGTGTTATTACTGGAATTTATTGTACACCTGAATGGGGTCGCCTGTGGGTTACCTCGGAAGGGTGTTTACTCTCCAGAGATCGTCCATTGTGATTCTATTGGACATGTGTATGTTATATATTATATCACTGGTTTTCGACCTATCTGTGTATGCCGACTCCGGTATACGTTACAAGTGGGCGATATTAATTACTGGGATCACCACTATAGCCTTAGCTTCTGAAGTAGTGTTAAGCACCAATTTATTAATAATAATTAATACCTGGGTGCCTGTTTATTTGGTATCGATTTTACTGATTCCAGAGTGCTCCCCTCTTTCTTTTTGAAGAAGATTCCTTCAAAAGGAGGGGGGGGGGGATTTTTTACCTCTCCTCCAGCTTGATAAGTATGTAACTATGAGTGAAGCTGTTTTGTCTGTAATTTTATCCTGGATACAGCTTGTGGGGTTATTGTATATGGCGTATGTTTGTGTGGGATATCCTCTCATTCTCAAATACGCCACCCTAATTTTTGGGGCTTAGTCCGGACTAGCCTTAAAAATTAGGAACTCGTTACATCCAAATTAGCATAGTCTTCATGCTCAGAATGCAGAATTACTTGTATTTGGCTCCTTATTTATGATATGTCTTCTCTATTACTGTACAGAGAGACAAACATGTAATTCCTTTCAAATTTAATTTCCTTACTGGCTTGGAACGATGTTGGTTTACCAATTCTGAAGTCCTAGGCCCTCTGCCTTTTTACTATTCATCTAGTGTGGGCCATTGGGTTATAGCATAAAAATATTATAAATTTACAGTAATTTGTATATTTTTTATACTTACCAATGGCCCAGATGGGTATGGCCCTCCCTTGAGTGGGCACTCATACCTCCCCACTGAGTTATTATGTAGTACTCTTTTCTACAAAGAATGATGTTGGTGCCAATTTCGGTCACATCCTGACTGCGGCGCATGCATGGAGAGTAACAGTATGGAGGACCAGATAGGACTTTTAATTTTTGGTTTTGCAAGCAAATTTTGGGGATTGGGGGGTTCAAAATTTGTGTTTGGCCCTTGATAACTTTGAGTTTACACCAGCTAGTCTGGGCCATTGGTAAGTATAAAAAATATATAAATTACTTTAAATTTATAATTTTCCATAATTGCATTATCCCAACTTTGCGAGCCAGTTCATCTTTTTATAGATTGTCGCACACTCCTGTTTGCATTTGTTGTATTGTCTGATACTTTCATTTGCGACCGTGTGTGGAAGCTGATGTTGCCTAGTTTTTGGCCATTTTGTTGGGCCCATAATTGAACTGTAACTTGAAAGTCCAGCAAAAAGCTTGAACAAAAAATGTCTCCTACATGTAATATCCCCAGAACAGTGGCTTAAATAGTCATCAGGCAATGTTACTGACACCACAAACACAGTTGTCAACAGAGTGAAACTGAAAGTACATGTTTGTTGACTGTTGTTGTTTAATTGTGAAATGATTGACAAAACGAATTATTTAACAGACTGAACGGAATGTCTGCATTTCAAAGAAACGAGCGAGACTGATTTGGTCTAGCTGGGACATGGTATATACAAGCAAACTTTTTGCAATTCCCATTTCTATATTTGATCATACCTCCTTGTAGTTTTCTTGGAAACGTTTAGCTGGAATACCCATGTCACAACTCAGGAATGTCACCAGTATCATGACAATGGAAGGATTGTTCAGGTCTGCAGAAAAATATCATTCTGCAGCCTGCAAGACTAAGTCAGCTTGGAAGCAACAAATGGTAAAATTCAGCAACCAAGGAAAGCCCTTTATTAACATTAGAATATCTTAACGGAACTTAGTTAAACTTATAGAAATAGCTCTTGAGGCTATACATGGTATCAATCAACTCAGCTACTTGTACCTAGCCTGGCATACATTGAAACCATGTGTGGTGTGGTTAGTTTAATTAGTAAAAGATATTCTTGTTTCAGCTTAAACTTCCATTGATACAAACTGTATTAATTGTTAAATAATGCAATACTTATGGCCTTTGAACTTGCAAAATCTTTGTTATTTTCTAGTTTTCTTGGGCAGAATAAGTTGAAACTTTAAAAGTTTTTCTTATGATCATAAAACAAAGGTAAAGTTTGATTTTCAGTTTCACACAGTAATTTTGCAGTGATCACCTTCGATTGTGCAGATACTTTGTGATTATTGGAGTTTAGTTGTTTAATGCATATTCATGTCAAAATTCTGAAATTTCAAGAAGTAAATTTTTCCCAAAATGGAAATAGGAATTTAACCAATTCAGTCTTGTTTGACAGAGCTCAAAACTGAACCTGTTGTAATGCAACATTTTTTATTTTCAAAATCCTGAATTAATTTTTGCACTGGTAACAGTCAAAAGGGAGAATTTTTGTGCCACTTACATTGGTGGTGACCTATACACAGAAATATATGGTATTTGTAATTAGTTTATCAATACTTGTTCAATTACTATTCAGAAGTCAACTGCTCTGTGAAGATTTAGATATGCTCTGAAGGGGATCTAATAGAATTATGTTATTTGTGATTGTGAAAGGGGACAGACAGTGTGTGGCCAAAAAGGTATAATCTGTCATTGTTTCTGAAATAGTTGATAAAAAATTGAATACATTCAGCAGAAATAATGTTCTAAGACTAAACAAACCATTTCCAGTTCAGATGTTGCATTTTTAGTATTGTGAATAATGATCAATTGGAAGTGAAATTGTTAACAGTTTTTCTGCACTTGTTTGGCAGTATTAAACTTTTTTTATATATATATTGCACAAATGTTCCACTGTTTTTGTCAATATGCAAATGCAAAAACTTAATTTCTTTATTATTTCAAGATAATCTGAAGTCTGATATTTCTAAAAAACATTGTGAAGAGTTAGAAAGAAAAATGAAGGAGCATGGTCAGGAAATGCAGGCAGCTCGAATGGAAATAGATAGAGCAATTGAAATATCAAAACAGAAGGTAATTTTATGAACTTTAAACAAAGTATAGTGCAGAGAAATTTTAATACAGAAAATTATTCTCCAATGGACAAGAACAGTTCTCAATTTAAAAATTAATTTTTTCTTACTCAAACCTCAGTCAAACTGTTATATTGAGGAAGAATTTTTTTTAAATATTTCCGTTGAATCCTGTTAGTCCCTTACCTAATATGTCTAGAGTGCAATACAAATTTCTTGAATAATTTTTTATTTTTGTTTTTTGACTAAAAACCAGGGTATGATACTTTTCATAGAAACATGCTTGATGAGGACATAGGCAATGTTTCTTAATAGCATTAGCTGGTGTTAGCTATTATGTCAGGTAAAGGCTTAATTAAATAACCAAAATCTCCACAAACAGTGTTAAAAAAACATATCAAATTTATTCAGTAGTTGCTTTCTGATGGTAAAGTGATAACCTAATTCATAAAGTCTTGTGGGACATGGCTTCCTAAGGTCTCTCAAGCAAACAAGATACAAAGACCTGTATAATCAATCCTTCAATTTTTATACCAAATTGTATTTTTGAAGAAATAAATTTTTCTATTTTCTCCACTTATCTCAGAAAGACACAAAATATTATACTCAGCTGGAACTATTATGCAATTAACCATTTATCCTATATAATGGCCATATATGGTCTGTGCTATTGACAAAAAATATAATAGTGTCAATTTTTGTCTCCTCAAAAATTATTACCCCTCACTGGAATGAGCTCATTGAACTTGATCCAATGAAGGGTCAAAAGCTATGTTTTTGAGGCAAAAAAATGAAATTTTAATTTATTTAAAAAATTGTTTGCATGTGTTGTCCTCAAGTTGTGTTGGGTAAAAGTGTTAAAAGGTAAAAAAAAAACATGGTGATGGGTTTAGTGACTACACGTTATATTGTCAGTAACTGATTTTGTGATGATAACTTCAAGCCCCAAATTTCAGGAAAGGTAGTGAGAATCAAAATAAGTAAAGTTTGCGAGAATCAAAATGTTGTGAATCAAGCACCATTTGCAAGAATTGGGGCACATTTAATAAACTTTCAGGCACCTCCCTCCCTAGAAAATCTGCCTCATCACCTTTTTTTTCACCTGGAAATCTCTTCTATATCACTATTTTGCACTTGTAGGACAAATATTTAACCAACTATGCCTTGTTTGACAGAGCTCACAGAGCTCTGTCAAACAAGATATAGTTGGCTAAATATTCAACTATATTATGGGAAATTTTCACTGCAGAAAACATTTGTTTACCACATAATAGTGTAAGTAGTTAAATTTCTGAATCCAACCATTTTCAGAACTGTTTTGTGAATAAACATACATAAAAAAAATCCCCCTCCCTCATAAAATTGAGGAAAAATTGCCGGAGAAACAAGAATGTTTTTTTATAGGCCTTAAATGCATTTTTTCACTAGTGATTTCTTGATTAAAATATAGAAAAAATGTTCATCAATTCTAGTCATGACTAGATCTGATGAAAAATAGCTTGAAAATACTCAGTGGGTTAAGAGTTAATCTTGCAACCCTATAGGACTATAGTATTAAATTATTACTGAACCTCCCCACAAATCCCAAATGGTTCTTTCTCATTTTGTTGTATACAGTACTGTAAAAGATGCTACGATTTAGGGGGGAAGGGTTAAAGGGAAGGAGTTCACCAGTGTTGTACGCTTTACTTCAGTGGATATTACTGTAAGCAGGAACTTTTATTTCCAGGTTATAACTTTTTGTCTTTATTTCAAATATCAGTTAAATTAGTAAAAAGCTCATTTATGGAATTCATTTGATTTTTGAATCCTTAGTTTCAGGGTCAAAGTCATTGTTAGAGCGAACTTATTTACTGAACATTGGTTTATCCCATTTCAAACTTGTACATGGATTCAGATTCAGATTTTTTATTCACGGTACAGATACATGTAAAATGGTTACAAATAAACATATTGCACAAATGTAATAAGTAGTATACCATGGGAAGTGGCAAAGCCAGATTGGCTGTCTACCTGTCCCCCCCCCCCCCCCCCCCCCTCGAAGATGGGGTGATTGCAAGCAGACTGTGACCACACGGTCAATCATATATCTGACTCCGGAACTGAAATGGTTAGATCTCAATTCCTCATCATGTGTCACATAACTGATTCTAAGTTCATTCGTTTGGGCACAGTCTGTTTTCAATCACCCCATCTGGATGGGTTTTTAATCGGAGACAGAGAACCCTGCTGTTGTTGGTTTTAGTACATTTCAAGTCCAGTTTCCTGGTAATATAATTTGAATTTTAAGTTCCGATGAATAACCCACATTCTGTTTAACACTTGTCCATTAAAGTAGTATTTGAGTTGTTGCTATGGAAAAGAAAGTTGCCTGTAGATTTTGGTCTAAAGCATCAAAGGACAAAATTACAGTTATTGTAAATCTGTAAATACAACCATAATAACATTCATCCTGTAATGCATATATTACTTGAATGAATTAGTGTAGAGACATAAATGCTTTTGCCCAATCTTTTCCATATCTGTCAAAGCCACCCATGCCTTCACACAAAAATTGCCATTCAAATTATAGTATATTTTTATACTAAAACCAATGACCCAGACTTAACTGGTGCAACCTCGATATTATTAAGGGCCAAACACAAATTTTGAACCCCCCCAATCCCCAAAATTTGCATACAATACTGAAAATTAAAAGTCCTATCTGGCCTTCCATACTCTTAGTACTTGAGCACACGCAGTACCCAGGAAGAGAACTGAATTGGCATCAACATCATTCTTTTGTTTGGCCCAAGTCAGTAAACATTTGAACTGACATCTGTGCGATAAATTCTCATTTTTGAATATACCAGACACAAATCAATAATGGTTTTCATGGAATCAACAGTGTAGCAGGATGCTGGAAGTGAATAACGGTGGTTTCGTATGTTCACGGCTGTAACTTTATAATTTTTATGTAAAATTATTCATGTTCCCCAATTTCGGGATATGCTTCTTAACGTTGTCATTATAATATGATTCTACTGTTGTTTTGTTAGTACAGTAAAACCTGTTTTGAGAGACCACTATCATGAGAGACCACCTGTATTGAGAGACCACTGTGACCTGGTACAATTTGGTTGTTTTACTCCGTAATGGACCGCTTATGAGAGACCACCTGTTTTGGGAGACCTCTTTTGCCTGGCAAAAAGGGTGGTCTCTCAAGACAGGTTCTACTGTATTACTTCTCTTCCCTTCCCTCTAGAACCCTCCTGTTATACTCCCAAGATCTTTCGACTTTTTTAATGAAGAATTTTTTATTAAATTCTTGGGAGTTTAACTTGTAAAACGGAATAGGTATTCTGTTTATCCCCTATGTTTACATCCTGTTCATTACTGTTCAGAACGTTTTGTATTCTTGCATCTTCTACAGATGCATTGTTTTTCTTCATATGAAGATTTTGCTTTGCATCAGGTGGTTGTTGATCGGTTACTGACTTTGGGCCTTTGTTGTGCCTGTTGTTGATTAGTTTCCAGTTCTTCCTCTTGACGTTGTTGTCTGTTCAATAATGTTTTGGATTCGTATTAATTCAGTGTTTAATTAAAAACAATTATTGTTAGCTCACCTACATCTGTAAGATGTGGTGAGCTATTGCCATAACCTCGGGCATCAGCGTCGGCGTTGGTGTCGCCGTCGGCGTCCGGCGTGTCCAATATTGTAAGATTTAATGTTAAGGTTAATTTCTCAAACATCAGTGGGCTCAGGCCTTTGATATTGCATATGTAGGTTGTAGGGGACTATCAGAACAGTATTTAACCCTGATACAACGACTTTTTTCCAAATTTTACCTAAAATTTTCTGCCAAAAGTTGTAAGAATTTGCGTTTAGGTGTTGTAAGAATTTGTGTTAAAGTCAGCTTTTGTGCAGATTGTGCTGCTTTAACTTCTCATTACTGTTGATTTTCATATTTCAATAACAACTGTAGGTATTAACCCTACTGTATGCAGAAATTTAACGAAAATTTTCTTTTTTTTCACTCAAAATTTTCATGTTTTTCTCGGACTTAGTAAATTTTAAGTTGTAAAACTTTGTAAACTTTGTGTTTAGGTGAGTTGTGTTTCTATGTGTCTTTCCAAGCGATTAATATTCTACACTTGGGTTACTGAACTCCATTGCAGTAATATTTAACCCTCATTACATGCATATTTGAGGAATTTGAGGCTGATTTTCTGCCAAAACTTGTAAGAATTAGCGTTTAGGTGTTGTAAAAATTTGCATTAAAGTCAGCTTTTGTGCAGATTGTGGTGCTTTAACTTCTCATTACTGTTGATTTTCATATTTCAATAACAACTGTAGGTATTAACCCAACTGTATGCAGAAATTTAACGGAAATTTTCTTTTTTTTCAGTCAAAATTTTCATGTTTTTCTCGGACTTAGTAAATTTTAAGTTCTAAAAGTTTGTGTTAAGGTGAGGTGTTAAGGTGAGTTCTCAAAGATCAGTGGGCTCAGGCCTTTGATATTGCATATGTAGGTTGTAGGGGACTATCAGAACAGTATTTATCCCTGATACTACAACTTTTTTCCAAATTTTACCTAAAATTTTCTGCCAAAAGTTGTTGTAAGAATTTGCGTTTAGGTGATGTAAGAATTTGCGTTAAAGTCAGCTTTTGTGCAGATTGTGCTGCTTTAACTTCTCATTACTGTTGATTTTCATATTTCAATAACAACTGTAGGTATTAACCCTACTGTATGCAGAAATTTAACGGAAATTTTTTTTTTTTTCAGTCAAAATTTTCATGTTTTTCTCGGACTTAGTAAATTTTAAGTCGTAAAACTTTGTAAACTTTGTGTTTAAGTGAGTTGTGTTTCTATGTGTCTTTCCAGGCGATTAATATTCTACACTTGGGTTACTGAACTCCATTGCAGTAATATTTAACCCTCATTACATGCATATTTGAGGAATTTGAGGCTGATTTTCTGCCAAAACTTGTTGTAAGAATTAGCGTTTAGGTGTTGTAAGAATTTGCGTTAAAGTCAGCTTTTGTGCAGATTGTGGTGCCTTCACCTCTCATTACTGTTTATTTTCTCATTTCAATAACAACTGTAGGTATTAACCCTACTGTATGCAGAAATTTAACTGATTTCTTTTCTTTTTTTCAGTCACAATGTTCACGTTTTTGTCTGACTTACTCAATTTTAAGTTCTAAAAGTTTGTGTTAAGGTGAGGTGTTAAGGTGAGTTCTGTTTCTATGTGTCTTTCCAGGCAATTGATATTGTACCCATGGGTTACTGAACTACATTGCGGTAACGTTGCGCCCTTATTACATGCATATTTGAGGAATTTGAGGGGGATTTTGGGGACTTATATTCACTTTCTTTAAAAAAAAAATTTTTTAACTTTTTTTTTTTATTTAATACTTTCTCATACTTGTTACTAGTAACATTAAGGCTTATTTTAGTTGTTGATGTGATGTATTTTTGTTGGGACTTATAGTCACTTTCTTGAACGAATGTTTTTCCGCAACTCCTCTTTAACCAATGAATGTACTTCAATTACAATTTCAGTGATTTATGAAAGCCTATCCTAATTCTTATTTATGATTTAATATCTGGCCTCACGATTCATATTCTTAATCATAAACATTTCTAAAAGAAAAAATGCTTTTATATCCAATGATTCAGTGTTGAATTGATATATAATAAATGCAGAAATATAGACTTTCCAAAGCCATCACATAAACCACATTAATCATTTGATGCCTATTTAATGATTTATATTAACTAAATATTAGGCATGTTACATTGGAACGACATTATCAAGCGTGAATGTAGGTGAGCGTTGGGATGTAACATCCCTCTTGTTTTTTCTATTAGGATACATATTATATCTTATTCCGGTAGTTTAGCTTTAATTAGAGCTTGTGCACACGTAGGCTCTATCGGGATGCCCTTGGGCTCATGAGGGTCCATTGGGGTACTTAGGCTTCATTCAAAATTTTTTGAAAATTTTTTTTTTCAAATTTGTTTCGAAATGTTATGTATCCTTGCAATGTTTATTCTGTATTATTATTGGGAGTGCAGCGGACTTATGTTTTTGGCTTCATTATTATTGTATCCATTATAATAATTGGTACTAGTCCAGGAAGCCTCGGAATTAAAGGCTTGTTGTTTGCCGATAGTCGAAGCACTCTCCTTCAGTAATTGTACAATGGGATGCGAACGTTGCAAACGGGTGTCGACCTGTGTGGTGGGCGGTGAAGTTCCGAGGTAGGAGCTTTCAACGCTGGCTAATACTAGTCTTTCAGTCTCTTTTTCAGAGGAACAAGAACATGGTGATGGTACTGTGACACCTGTCCATTATGTGCTGCCGTCGTCACACTTTGATGAGCCCTGCTCTGATGAGTAAACAGAGCTAGCTGCCAAGGTGCTCATGATATTTGCACAGGATTAAAGCTGTTAGAAGCTTAATTTTCTGCATGCAGCTAGCTTGACCGGTGAAGTGGTCGTCCCTATATGGGATCCGGGATGCCGGGTAGGTCCATTGCGGTCGACTAATATAACGCGGGTAGAGCGAGCACCTCATAATATAAAGCTCACCCAGCGACGATGGCAAAAGGAGAAGAAGCCTGAAAGTTTCTCTATGGGATGCTCGGCAAGATCTAGGGTCAGA
The DNA here is from genome assembly GCA_031216915.1 of Pictodentalium vernedei. NCBI lineage: Eukaryota > Metazoa > Mollusca > Scaphopoda > Dentaliida > Dentaliidae > Pictodentalium > Pictodentalium vernedei. Next base: position 279,776,891 of record CM062295.1, on the reverse strand, counting down.
TCGCGAGTTGGAGAACCTTCTCCATCCCATTAGCAGTTGTGGTCAACTGTCCATTGCGAGAAACTAGAATGAGTCTGAACACTCGTTGGGATGTTCCTTCCACACTGCAGCCGGTGTTGGCTGTGGTTATGGCTTCTTCTTTTTACATGGGAGCACACGCAAAGGTGATTAGCCTACAAGTTTCTCAACGGGATACTCAGTGAGATCTGGGGTCAGATCGCAAGTTGGAGAGCGTTCTCTGTCCCGTTAGCAGTCGGGGTTGACTGTTTTCTGTCATGAGAAACTTCAATGAGTCGGATCACCCGTCCCAAATGTGTGAGTTGGGATGCTCCTTCCACACTTCATCCGAGGTCGGCTGCTGTTATGGCTTCCTCTTCTTCCATGGATAAGCACGCTAAGGGGTAGAAGCCTACAAGTTTCTAAATGGAACACTCGGTGAGATCTGGAGCCAGACCGCAAGCTGGAGAACCCTCTCCGTTCCGGCAGCAGTCTGGGTCGACTGTTTCTGATTAGAGAAACTTTAGTGAGTTGAGACGCACGTTCACGCTTACAGTTCGGGACGCTCCTTCCACATTGCAGCCGGGCCGGTTGCAGGTATGGCTTCTTCCTCTGCTTCATCGATGAAGCACGTTGGACCAAAGATTAGCTATCTGACTTTGCATGTTCATACTGTTCCACGGAGATGTTCCCAGTCCTCACCACCGAAGTCGGATTAACCTGTAGCTAGTTGTTCGAGGCATTTTTATACTGGACATGCGTCGAAAGATCTGGGATCAGATCTCCGTCCTGTGAGCAGCATATGGTGAAGAAGTGGATAATTGCTGCTCTGCAAGCCTCGTTCACGGACCTGCTGCCACAGATTGTGCAGTGTATCGCAGCATCCCAGTAGTATCAGGTTCTGCCGTCAACAGGCTTCGGTAGTGAGCTGTTGGACGGGGCTGAGTTGGTCCAGTCATCTGTACATTTGGATGATGTTGACCATGTTTTCAGATGCAACATTCAGCTCTTAAGCTCTTCGAATCTTGTTCCATCTGAACAAAAGTCTGCGTTTGCTAGGCAAAAAACAGCTTAAGGTACCGAGCGAAGGAAAGACGAAGATCTTTCCTTCCCGGATCTTTTGGCTCAGGTGTTGAAGGCTTTTGGTCCGATTAACGACGCCTCCCTTGGCTTAGCAATAGTGTAAGAAAGGCAATGATCTATTCCTTATGAATAGAAGATCGATAGCTCATAGTTAGTCTGAGACAGCTGTCTTGTTTGGAATAGAGCCATTAGAATGAATAAGTAGGTCTTTCCCTTCACAGGGTTGTATTCCTAGGCGTCAGAAGAATTTAGTTCTATTGTGGACGCCATAGTAGCCTTATGTACTGTTAGAGCAGTCTTTTCTTATACATTAGCGGCTAACGTTGTAAGTCTCCATTTAGTGAGCTGTCTAAGGCCAGAGGGTAACACACAGATATCTGTCTTCACCGATATATGACTTTTAGGCTGTGTTAGCTACGCTGAGGCCGCTAGCTTTTTGGAATAAGGCCATTTGAAGGAAAGATTACGTTTTCCTTCTTGGTGTAGTATTCCTAGGCATCACATGCAATTAGTCCTATTGTTGTCGCCTTAGTTTGGCTTATGTGAATTAAGAGCGGTCTGTGTTTATATATCATTAGCAGCTAACATCATAGTGGCCTTATATATTTTACAGCGTTTTTTTCTTATACATTGCGGCTAACGTAAGTCTCCATTTAGTGAGCTTTCCAAGGCCGCTGGTGATGCAGATATTTGTCTTCATGGCAATGAAGACTAATAAACTGTGTTAGCTAAGCTGAGACTACTGCCTCTTTGGAATTATGGCTGTTAGAAGAGTGGTTCTTTATTCCTTACCTTGAGCGACTAACGTTGTAAGTCTCCGTTTAGTGAGCTTTCAAAGTCGCAGTTTCACCGAGATATCTGTCTTCACGAGATGAAGACTTATTAGCTGCTCTAGCTAATCTGAGACTGCTGTCTCTTTGGAATTAGGGCCGTTAAAAGGAAAGAGTACGTTGTTTCCTTCTCGGTGTTGTATTCTTAGGTGTCTGGGGCTTTTAGTCCTTTTGTTGACGCCTTATAAGAATCAAGTGCAGCCCTTTTTTCCCTTAACTTGAGCAACTAACGTTGTAAGTCTCCGTCTAGTGAGCTTTCTAATGTCGCAAAAATTACACCAAGATATCTGTCTTCACAGAGATGAAGTCTTCTAAGCTTCCTTAGCTAGCCTGAGACTGCTATCTTTTGGGAATAGAACCGCTAAAGGAAAGAGTTCATTTTTTCCTTCTCGCTGTTGTTTTCCTAAGTGTCACAGACTTTAGTCTTATTGTCGACACTATAGTAGCCTAGCTAGAATTATGAGCGGTGTTTTTTCCCTATCATTAGCGGCTAGCATTGTAAGTCTCCTTTAGTGAGCTTCTAGGGCTGCTGTTAACAGTCATTTATTTGTCTTCACGAATAGGAAGACCTTTAGCTGCTTCAGCCAGGCTGAGACCACTGTCCTATTGGACAAGGTACCGTTACAAGAGAAGAGTTTGTTCTCTCCTTAGTGGTATTGTTCTTGTGTTAGTTGTCTGAGGCTTTTAGCCCTATTGATGACACCATATTAACCAAGTGTGATTAATGAGCATTCTTTCAAATGCCTATAGTTAACTCCTTTTCAGGAATATATTTCCTGCTATAATCGGAACGAGGTGCAAGGAGTTCATCTAGATTTTCATGATTGGGTGCCAGAACGTAGTTTTTCGTCTCCCGCTTCATTTTTATCCAATCTATTGTTGTGTTTTATATTTCCACTTGGTGGATTGGATATTATGTCTATATGGTGTATTATTTGGCACTATGGCGTACTGTCTTGATTTCAAGGGATATGTTGACGCTGTTTCAGCAGGTATATTCTTTGCAATAGTGCCATGTTCATCACATCCCCCTCTGTCCTTAGTGGCATTATGGAGTCGGTCAGATATGAGGGAGCCCAACGGTTTCTATACTATTCTAGATAACTAACACTAAAGCATTATGAGTCACGCCGGGTTACTGTGATTATGCTTGCTTTGACCAACTATAAGCTTTTTAGCTGTTTTACTTTTTATTGAGAATAGCAGCAGCAGTTTTGCTTTGAGAATGTAGAGTGAAGTTTCTTTTTCATACAGTGAAAAAGGAATTTGTCACTGTTCCAAGCTTTAATATTACTGTGCCAGCTTTACTTATTCAGCAATTCAAGTAATGCGGTTGAGGAGGGGTTTGATATAATTTATTTGTCGAACCCCCCTTCCCCCACCACCAACCAATATGTTAAGAGGCGATTACATGGCAGGACGTAGTGCTCTTCCTGTAAGCCTTGTATGCATTCAATTATATGCATGTCTTTCATTGCTCTTCAATTGGCGGGTGGGTTGTGGTCTAACGGCGACATTAGGGGCGCATCCACTCTTTAGTTGGTTTGCTTCCTGTGGTTGGTCATTCATAAGTTGTATACGAGCATATGATTCCTGAACAGTATCTGTTTTTGGATTCTGAATTCTTTCATGAACACATTCGGTTGATATTGCTAGCCTTTGTGTACCTATGTGGCAGGCATGTCGATTATCGGGGCGACATTCTCCAAATGTGGCAATTAGTCCACTCTGAGAAGTTTCGCTCTGAGTTGTCTGCTTTTCTTATGATGTATGAGTATATTCCTCTGGTTAATCACATTAACGTTGTTCTATTCCTTCAGTTTCCTGGTTAGATTTTGTATCGCTTGGCCACCCCCTTGATACAGGCGGTATTCAGACAAGGGTACAGGTGGGATTCTGTTGATTGCATGCATAATATGTATATATTATCAGGCAGACATATTATTGAATAGATTCTCTTAAATTCATGCTCTTCGTTAGTATAGAGCTTATGAGAATTTTGGAGCTAGTTGGATCAGTTATGGAGTTTCCAATAGGCCGTCTATGCATACGTTCTCTGTTTTTGGCTTCATTATTCGTAGTGGTATATTCTTTCTCCGAACAGTCATTGGTTTTAATGGACCTAGGGAACAATGAATTATTTGGGGACGGTCTGTTATGGGTTTTTTAATCGTATCCCGTTCCATGTTTTGAATCCAGTCTTTAATCGGAAGTGGTACACAAGGGGAGTTCCTATTCTCATATAATTGAACAGTTATAATTTGGAGGTTCATTATTGGAATTAATTGTACACCTGAACGTGGCCGGCTGTTGGTTGGCTCAGAAGCGTATAAATTCTATCAGATAACTTTCCATTGGGATTCAGTTGGACAAGTTTAAGGTTGTACATATACTACTCAAAGTTTGCTAATCATGATATATTTGACACATCATAACATTGTGAAAATTTCTTGTGACATATTTGCGATATTTTTGGTGGATATGATTGAGGAATGTATTGAGATGGCCCCCAGTGTTTACATTAGCTCTCTTGACAGGCAGACTTTTTGTGACAGTCATGGAAAGCATGTACCCCTTGATTTCCATGATGTTTTTGTGTACTGTCTACATGTACATGAGATGTGTAGGGTATTCAGTCTTCATTTCAACACAAACCCTAGTGATTTAATGATTGAATATGGCGAATGCAAATGTAAGAAGACATTTGTCTGAAGCAGAAATGTGGTGGGCTGTAGGGATGGTGGAACAAGGGGCTACCCATCTTCAGGTTGGTGAAGCCCTTGGTGTGCACCATACGGTGATCACCAGAGCCTGGACAAAATTTCAGCAGTATGGCACAGCAGTCAGACGACATGGTGGTGGCAGAGACAGGGCAACATCTGCAGTTGAAGACCGGTTTTTGATCATTCAGGCCCATAGGAACCGCTTTGACACAGCAACCCAGCTTCGCAGTGACCTTCAGAATGCATCGGGGGTAAATGTTTCGACACTCTCGCACTCGATATTGAACCCATATCAGTTCGCTCCGTCAACTTTTTGGCAAATTTGAAAAATTTCCTCTTTTACCAATAATATCCATTTTCCATGGTTATCGTATTCAAAAGCTAAAAAATAATGTCAAACACAAATAAAATCTTAATTTCTGTGCTTAAATCATTAAAGATATAATTAAATATAAAATATATACACTTTTCATAACCATATTTCAACTAAAACGTAAAACAGGTTGTTGGATATACTTGATGCTTAGCAAACTTTGAGTAGTGTATTAATATCACCGGGTTTTCGACCTATTTACGTATTCCGGATGTGGCATTTGTTTAGAAGCTTGCTATTTTAATAACTGGGATCGCCACAATATAGCCTTAGCTGCTGATGTGGCATTAAGCACCAATAAATTAATAATAATTAATAGCCGGGTGCCTTTTAGGCGAATATATATATTATTCGGTACCGCTTTTTCACTGATTCCAGACTGCTTCCCTCTTTGTTTTGAAGATTATTCCTTCAAAAAAAGGACGGGGGGGGGGGGGGGGGGGGGGGGGGGGGGGGAGGGAGGTGATTCTCTTTACCTCTTCTGGCCTTATAATAAGTGTGTAACTATGAGTGCAGCTGTTATCGTCTGTAGATTATTCTGATCTTATGTAGAGCTTGTTACATTATATATGGCGTGTGTTTGTGGGCATCAGTCTGTCACTCTCGGACACGCCTTTCCTAATTTTAAGTGTCTTATTCCGGACTAGCCTTAAAATTGGGGGGCTTGTTACACCCAATTAGTATAATCATTTATGTTAAGTAATAGGAAATTACTTTGATATTGCTCCTTATTTCGGTGGTATGTCTGCTCTATTGTTGTATAGAGAGACATATATGTAATTCCTTAAAATTTTAATCTCCTTTTCACCTTGGGAGTTTTAATGCAGGCTAAGGAGCTGAATTTTGGTCTCCTATTTCTTGAAGTCCTAGGCCCTACACCTTTTTACAATTCAGCTAAGTCTGGGCCTTTGGTTTTAGTATAAAAAATATGATAAATTTGAAGTAATTTGTATATTTTTTTATACTTACCAATGGCCAAGATGGAGATGGCCCTCCCATGAGTGGGTACTCATACCTCCCCGCAGAGTTATCACTTTAGTAGGCACAACTAGAAAGAATGATGTTGGCACCAATTCCGGTCTCTTCCTGGGTACTGCGCATGTGCAAGTACTAAAAGTATGGAGGGCCAGATAGGGCTTTTAATTTTCAGTATTGTAAGCAAATTTTGGGGATTGGGGGTTCAAAATATGTGTTTGGCCCTTAATAATATTGACGTTGCACCAGCTAAGTCTGGGCCATTGGTAATTATAAAAAATATACAAATTAGGCCACAGAAAGCAGATCTGTTTCTCAGGCCATTATTCGTAAAATTGCACGTGGGCGAGCGTTTTTTTTATTTCATTTTTTATTTCTGTAATTATTTCTTTGCTATCAAAAGTTCATGTTATTGGTTTAGGTTTCAGGCCTCATAATACGGAATAGCATGGATGGTGGGGTATTTCGTCCCTTGAGAGCAATAAGGCTTTGCAAAGCCTTCTTGCACTCAAGGGACAAATTTATCAATTTTTTTAACTTGGGTAAAATATCAGACATAATCCATTTCATTTTTATTAGCTCACCTACTTCTGAAAGAAGGAGTGAGTTATTGTCATGACCTCGGGCATCAGCGTCGGCGTCCGGCGTGTCCAATATTGTAAGATTTAATGTTAAGGTTCAGGCCTTTGATATTGCATATGTAGGTTGTAGGGGACTTTAACCCTCACACTACGACTTTTTTCCAAATTTCACCTAAAATTTTCAGCCAAAAATTGTAAGAATTTGCCTTTAGGTGTTGTAAGAATTTGCATTAAAGTCAGCTTTTGTGCAGATTGTGGTGCTTTAACTTCTCATTACTGTTGATTTTCATATTTCAATAACAAATGTAGGTATTAACCCGACTGTATGCAGAAATTTAACGGAAATTTTCTTTTTTTTCAGTCAAAATTTTCATGTTTTTCTCGGACTTTTAAGTTGTAAAACTTTGCAAACTTTGTGTTTAGGTGAGTTGTGTTTCTATGTGTCTTTCCAAGTGATTAATATTCTACGCTTGGGTTACTGAACTCCATTGCAGTAATATTTAACCCTCATTACATGCATATTTGAGGAATTTGAGGCTGATTTTCTGCCAAAACTTGTTGTAAGAATTAGCGTTTAGGTGTTGTAAGAATTTGCGTTAAAGTCAGCTTTTGTGCAGATTGTGGTGCCTTCACCTCTCAGTACTGTTTATTTTCTCATTTCAATAACTACCTTAGGTATTAACCCTACTGTATGCAGAAATTTAACTGATTTCTTTTCTTTTTTTCAGTCACAATGTTCACGTTTTTCTCTGACTTATTCAATTTTAAGTTCTAAAAGTTTGTGTTAAGGTGAGTTCTGTTTCTATGTGTCTTTCCAGGCAATTGATATTGTACACATGGGTTACTGAACTACATTGCGGTAACGTTGCGCCCTCATTACATGCATATTTGAGGGGGATTTTTGGGACTTATATTCACTTTCTTTAAAAAAAATTTTTTTTAACTTTTTTTTTTTATTCAATACTTTCTAATACTTGTTACTAGTAACATTAAGGCTTATTTTTTTAGTTGTTGATGTGATGTATTTTTGTTGGGATTTATAGTCACTTTCTTGAACAAATGTTTTTCCGCAACTCCTCTTTAACTAATGAATGTACTTCAATTACAATTTCAGTGATTCTTCATTACATAATGCCATTTTGCACCTCCTATTTTATTTTTTGATCTGATGTATTTTTATTAGCTCACCTACTTCTATTACAAGTGGTGAGCTTATATGATGACCTTGATTTATATTAACTAAATATTAGGCATGTTACATTGGAACGACATTATCAAGCACGAATGTAGGTGAGCGTTGGGATGTAACATCCCTCTTGTTTTTTTTAAGTTTACATTGGTTATAAAAAGAGAGCATGCGGCAGCCAAAAGGGCCATGCGGGAGGGCCTGAGAAACAGATTTTTAATTTTTTTAGGCCTTACTTCAATTTTGTCATTTTTCAATTTTTGCATCAAAAACCAAGAAAATGAACCCTCAATGGAATGAGCTGGTCAGGCTTATTCCAATCAGGGGTCTTACGCTATGTTTTTGAGACAAACAGTGTAAATGTTTGGTTATTCAAGAAAGTATTTTTTGCAAGTGTGTCTTCTAGTTATGTTAAATAAAGAGTTAAATGACAATGAACATAATATCTACACACACTGACTGACCTAGTAAAAATTTGAATCCTAAAATTCCGACTTGGGTCCTGAATCTTAAATATAGGCTTCTAAGTTGGTTTTTAACCTTAAGAACCCATTTCTTCTATTACTGCTTGGTTGTTGAACAGTCGGAGAACCATAGTCATGGTTTCTAGTCAAATCTTGGCTGCCAACTTTTGCAGCCGAGACTTGACTAGAAACCATTGAGAAAGTGAATAGTTATTGAGGTGCAATAAAATGTTTCAAACAATTTATAATTACACCAGAAAATGTAATGAAATGCACAAATGTATATCCTTCACAGATGAAAGCTTCCATAAAGAAGATCGCTGTCAAAAAGAAATATAACTACAGTTGAGGAAATCTGGCTATTAGATTTAAAAAGTAGGCTGGAAGGCTGGCTTTTATTTTTAAATGCTCAGGTTGGTGCGTCACACAGATTGTAGTTGTCATTATAGGTATTTCATAGTTTGTTTGACCCTTTCACTGACACGTCTCATGTATCTTGGATGGAAGTAAGAACTGAATTAATTGACAGTATCTGCCTGTTCATAACATTTTTTAATGACTTGAACAAAATTTCTTTCAAAGATTTATTCTCCTGAAAGCTGGTTCACACAGATTTTTGTGAATTTTGTGTCTGACCAAAGTCATGGTTGAAATAGCCATTCCAATGGGGGATCATGAGCTATGTATTTGAGGCAAAAATTGAAAAAAATAATAAAATTTGGATTGGCGATGTTTGTGAATAGTTCTCGCCAGATATGACTTGTTATATTTGGTAAAGTGTTAAAAAAAAATTTAAGAGATGTCACCAGTCAAAGTGTGAAATCACTGCCAAGGTCTAGACTGAGCAGGTTATGATGTGAAACTGTGAAGAGGTTGTCTCAAATCTTTGAATGTTCGAGGCAGATCAGTGCTGAAGTATCTACATATGTTTCAGGATCGTGATCACAATATAAGAATTGAGGAACTTCAGGAAGAAATATCCAACAGAGAGAGACATATCAAACATTTGGATGAGGAAATTAGAAAACTCCAAGCTAGTATTAATGAACTTTCCAATGAAATTGACTTGAAGGAGAAAGAAATTTCAAAAGTTAAAGCTGATGCCAACCACACAATAAGGTAAGATATTCATATTGACCCCTGTATGAACACCAGGAACTGGTTACATTTTAGTGACACTGATTGTGTTAATAAAAAACTGCAGAAAGTTTCTCCTAGTAAGGAACTTACCCAATAACTGACTTTCAAGATGATTCTTGGTCCTTCCTATGGTTGTCTGGTCATAACTTCACTTCTCACTTCACTGCAGGGGAGTGAGGATTGGGTAATAAGACAGAACACAACATGGGTGGAGTACAGGGAATTGAGATCAATGACCCTTGGTGTAGTTTTCCCTGTATTTCAGGAGCACCAAAGGTGCTCATGAAATACAGGAAAAACACCACCAACGGTTGTTGATTCCTGTTTCCCCTTACTCTACTTGAGTTGTGTTCTGTATTTATACCACAATTAAACTTGAATTAAGTGAATGGAGTTGATATTTTTAAAGAAAAATATCACCTCAGCTGTCAAATAACTTTCTTGCTTAACTCTGTTTTGTGGCAGAGCATTTCATTCATGTTATAACATCACTTAGATGTATAATGTCCATCAGTTCCCAATGTGTGTATTGTGTCGCGTAACATTGAATACGCACATCAATCGTATAATGCCCAGAATGCACCAGTTAGGACCAATGCAGGTCTGTCATTTTGAAAATGACAGAAGAGCGACTAATGCCCTTCTGTAAAAATTTCACTGTGGTGGGAAACCCTGTACAACAGGTTTTTCTTTCACTTGTAGAGTGCTGGAAACCCAAATTTGGGCTTTATTCAGAAATACAGGTGCTACATCGTAAAGGCTTCATACTCAGCAGATATTCTTCATACTGTACTGTAGGCACTCTCCCATAAATTGCAACAAGGCAAAGACATGTGAACAAATTTTGAAAACCAAAAATAATTAAGCACACTATCAGTTAACACCGTCTATTGGGAACTATTAACTGTCAAAGAACTTCGACAAACTTGTCAGCCTTGTCACAGAATGGGTGCTTTAACATACAATCAATACAGGGCATCGTGGACAATAGTCAAATTGCCGTGAAAGTGGTTTCTAGTCAAGTCTTCGTTGCCTGTAGACTCACAAGGTATTGCACTGTAGGAAGTCTGCAGAAATAACCAGACCCTCTAAGATTAAAAGAAACTCAGTATGTTTCAACTAGATTTATTGTCTTACATGGATTTTAGAATCTCCTTATTTTCAAATCAGGTGGGCTATAGAGGGTGATGGCAATAACTCATCTAAAACTGGTAGGGATAGTCTATGGGAGGTCCCCTACAAACGATCTTCATTTTGTTCCCATGGGTTTGAAAACATGACTGCCAGGGCATTCTTTGATTCTGATTGGTGGATTTTGAAAAATCTTCTCCTCTGAAACCACAAGACCAAATGTTTTGAAACTTTGCATGGTTGATGACTGGGACCCCCTCTACCAACGATCCACATTTAATGTTGATCGGGTTGCAAACATGGCTTTAGTTGCGGCTTATAGTTACTATAGAAACCTGTGGGAAATCACATTTTCATCTTCTCTGGAACTACTGAGCCGACATGAACCAAACTTGGCAGGAATGGTCTATGGGAGGTCCTCTACCAACGATTCTCATTTTGTTCCTGTGGGTTGAAAAACATGGCTGCCAGAGGCATGCTTTGATTCTAGTTGGTGGATTTTCAAAAATCTTCTCCTCTGAAACTGCCAGGCCAAATATTTTGATACTTCACATAAATGATGACTGGGACCCCCTCTACCAACGATCGTCATTTAATGTTGATCAAGTTGTAAACGTGGCTGCAATTGCAGCTTATAGTTACTGTAGGAACCCTATGGGAAATGACATGGTTATCTTCTTCTCTGGAACTACTGAGCCGATGTGAACCAAACCTGGCAGGGATAGTCTATGGCAGGTCCTGTACAAACACTCCTCATTTTTGTTACCGTGCATCGAAAAACATGGCTGCCAGAAGCATTTATTGATTCTGATTGGTGGATTTTGAAAAATCTTCTCCTCTGAAACTACAGAGCCAAATGTTTTGAAACTTTGCATGGTTGATGACTGGGACACCCTCTACCAATGATTCTCATTTAATGTTGATCGTGTTGCAAACATGGCCACAATTGTGGCTTATTGTTACTATAGAAACCCTATGGGAAATCTCATTTTCATCATCATCTCTGGAACTACTGAGGCGACGTGAATTAAACCTTTGCAGGAATGGTCTTTAGGAGGCCTCCTACAACCGATCCTCTTTTTGTTCCTGTTGGTTGGAAAATATGGCCACCAGAGACATTCTCTGATTCTGATTGATGGATTTTGCTAAATTCTTCCTCTCTAAAACTACAAAGTCAAATGTTTTAAAACTTCACATGATTGATGACTGGGACACCTTCTACCAATGATCCTCATGTAATGTTGATGTAATGTTGCAAACATGGTCACAATTGCAGCTCATAGTTACCATGGAAAGCCTATGGGAAATCACATTTTTATATGTAGTTCCAGGTGAACAATTACAGGCTCTTTAGAGCCTCTAGTTGTTCAGACCTTATTGATAATGAAAATTTTGATGAGTGTCAATACTTAAGTAGTTTTTATCATTTTTGGTCTTACTTATTTACCTTAACTCTTTCGTCACAGAATACTCTGAGAAACAGTATTGTCAGGGCGTAATATTTTTCAGGAGTTGTACCAAAGTATGGGTTATTAGACAAAAGGGTTATAAAATATTTTAAAATCATTCCAGGGTTCTCATTAAAAGTTTTTTCCAAGGGGATAATGATTTTGGTATATATTATGCAGCTGTGGACAAGTGAACTCCACAAAGCTGACAGTATTTACTTTGATACCATTTCTTAGATTTATGTGGTGGTAATTGCCTAATTGGAGGTGGTCGAGGCAATTGACGCTGATCAGAATCATAATCAGAGTTGCATCACTATCACTATCATCTTCATTGCATGAAAAACATTGACCTTGTGGTTCTGATTCTGCTTCATTGTCATTATCAACCTTGAAATTTCAGTCAATTGCAGGTGATAACTGATAATGCTCTATGTAAGTGGCATGCATTTATTGGGAGTTATTATTTCTGTACTTCTGTAGTCAAAATAAACACAATGTGACCGAAAATATTTGAAACAATGTGATATAGTTATTCTTGGATATAACTGAAACAGTGCATGAAATACAGGAACACGTACATGTTTGATTAATAGTACTCAGATAGAATAGAAACAGTGCATGAAGCATAGGAACACATACATGTTTGATTAATAGCACTTGGAGGTAAACACACTCATTTGACTGGAATTTAAGCCGTAGTCACCTACAGGCCAGCAGTCTGCTGTGCTGTTGACTTTAGTTGCCTGTTGAGTAAAACAAAGTGCCTGGTTGAATAGGTTCACCATAAGGTTCAAATTATGTTATGATTTTTGCAGTATAATAATTTTGTTAAAAATTATTTTGGGCAGTACTGCTTTTAGGTGACAATACAGTTTCCTGCACAGTGATACTCTTATTTTTTTTATATGAAACCAAGAGTAGCAATTGTATTGTGGTGCAGTGGCTTACTAATTAGTCCTGATCCACATCACTTGCATTGTGTCCAGAAACAAGATGCTTGACCCTTATGTAATGTAATAGCCATAACCGGTCAGCACTATTCATAAAAATCTAACTTCAAATTTTATTATTTTTAAAATTTTGTGCCTCAAAAGCAATACAGACATTGAGAAATGTAGATACACCACATATGGAATCCGGCGAACATACAAGAACGTCATGTGAGCATATTGGAACCGTCCTGGAAACTTGGAAAAGGGGATATTGAGGCAGTCAGAGAAGAATCACTTCATCAATATTCAGCTTGCTTCCTAGCAAGCAGAAATTGAATTATGGATATGATTGTGGTATAACATTAAAATAGGAATCATTGAGTAAAAATTCCACAAGCTTTTATGTTCATGTAACTTTGTGTATTTCATACAAGAGAGCTTCTGTGTATTGACTCAGAACATCCTTGAGAATCCTTGAACTTCTCATCTCAGCCCTTAAAATATATATTTGGACGGTCTAGGTCACTCTAGAAAACTCCTTGAATTGACTGCTCATTCAAGTGCAGGAACTCTGTTACCACAACTTGCCTTTCTGTGCAGTCAGGCTTTCTCCAACCTTCAAGAGATCCACTCTGAGACAAAAATTGCAGTCATCAGGGTTGTAAAATGTGTAGCCCTGTAGTTTGTTCGCTACAGGCCCTGTTGCCCCATGGAAACCCTTTGCCATCCTTGGAAGAATAATTCAAATAACAGAAATGTTTCTTCATACAGAATTTGAAGATCTGCTTTCAGTTGCTAAATTAAAATGATATTTTCCCTGTCTTCTTAGTCAAAGAATGTAATGCTTGATGCTGACTTCGGTTTTTGAGGAAAAATAATGTTTTTAAAAACCGAAAATGTTTATTTTTGAAGAATCAAAATATTATTTTCAGTTAATCCTTTCCTTAATGTAAGATCCATAATTGGCCAATGCTTTTCACACAAAAATGGCCAGTCTAATTTTATTATTTTTCATTTTTTGCATTACTAATATTAAGACAGAACACAACAAGGGTAGAGTGTGGGGGACTGGAATCAACAACCCCAGTTGGAGTTTGGCCTGTATTTCATGAGTGCCAAACAAGGGTTGTTGATTCCTGTCTCCAGCACTCAAGCCAAATTATGTTCTTATTTATACAGTGGAACCCTGTTAATTTAATAGCCACTTTGCCAATGGAAATTATTCAATTAACAGGAGTATTCAATTAACAGGGACTGTGGCACTTTCCTGTATTCTAGAGATAAACTTAGCATTTATTCTATTATATCTTGTTTGACAGAGCTTCATGAGCTCTGTCAAACAAGGTATAATAGATTAAATGTCTGTATTGGATAAACTGAGGGCAAATAGGTCTATAAACAAAGGAAAACTGGGGAGAGTCAGGGTAATTTCTCGACAGGTTGCAAGATTTTTTATTCAATTAATAGGAGTTTACTCTAACCTGTATTCAATTAACAGGTCAAATTTGTACTGAAGGTATGGTAAATGGTTTTGTGTTGGGAAATTATATTCAATTAACAGGTTTTTTCAGTTAAGAGATATCCAATTAAGTGGGATCCACTGTACCATGATTGAACTTGAATTAAGTGAATGAGCCTGATATTTTTAAAGAAAAATATCACCTTCGGCGGTCTGTTTATATTCTTGCTTGACACTGTTTTGTGTCGAAGCATTTCATTCACATTATAATATCATTCAGATGCATACTGACCAATAAGATGAATTCTTAAATAACGTTCTGACATGTAGGCCTGATTTCACCTGTCCTGTATCTACATTTCTTAATGTCTGTATTGTATTGGGTAACACTGAATACATACAGCAATCGTAGTCTAAAGTTTATGATGCCTCATTGGAATGAGCTCATTAACCCTTAAGCCCCCATATAGCCCCAAACCGCCACTTTTATATTGCATTGAAGAAGGTGCTCCCTTGTGTAATCTTTTTTATTACTCTTGTGTGTAGACTGAATTTTCCCTGGCAGTGGTTCTACATCACTGCTGGCTGCCTGTATAGGCAGCCAGCAGTGATGTAGAACCACTGCCAAGTCATCAATAACTATGTAAACAGAAAAAGGCCATAAATACTTTAAAATTAATCTGAGGACTTAAGGGTTAAGCTCATCCCAATGAGGTGTTACAAGCTATATTGTGTGAGCACAAAATGAAAATTTTTAATTCAAGAAACTTTTGGTGAGTGTTCTCCGTTAATTGTGTTTGTGAAAGTTTTAACAAGGATTATTGCCATGCCTTGTATGCAGTTAACAGGTAAAATATATTTTGAACATAGTGTGAATGGATCAGTGCTGTGAGACAGAGATGGGCAATATACCGAAAAACCAAACCGATACTGATATCAAGGGGACACCGAAAAACTGAACCGAACTAATCATTAAATACTGAATGTTGAGGCTTGACAGCAGTTAAGTGTTCATTTTACTGAAAGATTTTAGATTTTCTTGGGCCTGGACAGTTGTTCTGAATTCCCCCAGACTACAATCTGTACATGTCCACTTGCTAAGCAGTGATTTTTAGTCAAGTCTGTTAAGGCAGCCAAAACTTGACTAGAAATCACTGCCCAAGTGAGTTGGCTATTCTCAGCAGGACCTCCTTATGATGATATGTTGAGAGCACATGCTCAAAGATTGCAAAAACCTGTAATAGGCCTTCAAGAGTTGAGATGTGTTTGGAACAAGTCACAAAATTACTGTTGATATGATTTGTATTGGCAAAAGAATGCCGATGTTGAGCTCATTGGCAGTGGAATTTGTGGTGCTGTAGTAGAATGATACATGACCAGCTTATTCTGTATTTTCCTGGTGTGAATTCTCCTCTTGGTTCTAACAGCAAATCTCAGTTAAGTCAGATACTGAATACAGAACCGTTACCATGGTAAACTCCCATAAAAATACCAAAACTGTTACCGAACTCAAAATTCCAATACTGCCGATCTTTACTGTGACACAAATGCATTTCCATCAATCAATATACAGTTGAATGGAATTCATTATATTCATTCCTTGCAGAAAGCATGACAGCAAGTTGAAGAAAGAGCTGCAAGTTCAGCTGAACAATTTGAAAGCTGATAACCTGAGAGAGACACAAAACATGCTGACAGAGTTTAATACAGCACAAGAAATATTAAAAGATAAAATCGCACAACTGGAAGTAGAGTAAGTTATCAACAGGTTTTGTAAGAATGCTTTAAGATTGCCCAACTTGAAGCAGAGTAAGTTATTAATAGGTTTTGTAAGAATGCTTTCAGACCGCACAACTTGAAGCAGAGTAAGTTTTTAATGGGTTTTGTAAAACTTCTTTAAGATCACACAACTTGAAGTGGAGTAAGTTATTGATGTTTTTTGTTAGAATGCTTTTTCATAAAAACTTCACTGTTTCTACTTGGGTTGCATAACTTGTTCTAGAAAGAAAATTTTAACAGTTGATAAGCAGACAACACAATATGAAATGAGTTTGGAGGATCATTAATGATTTCACTCTAAACCCACTGAGTATTTTCAAGATATTTTTCGTCAAATGTAGCCATGGCTGCTGCAAAGCAGCCATGGCAAGATTTGATGAAAAATTCATGTTGGTTTAACACAAGGAATCATTGGTGAAAAAGGTCCATTTAGTTTATAGGGAGATAATTTGATTAAATATGCCAATATTTGTCCCCCCCCCCCACCCCAATTTTTTCAGGGGATTATTAAAGTAGCTGATGTTCAACAGTGTGTCCTTGCGTCTGTCCCAGTTTGGCTTCCCAATGATAACTTTAGTTACAGTTGGCCAAATCAACTGAAATTTGGTAGTAGGTGTATCAACATAAAATACAGGTACTAATCCAAATCGGGGTGTGGTCCAACAATTTTTGTCCGAGTTATGCCCCTTTTTCAACATCGAAAATTCTTTTCTTTTTTTTTTTTGTTTCAATATGATAACTTTAGTTGTTGTTGACTGATTCAGATAAAATTTGGTATGTAGGTGTATCAACATAAAATACAGGTCAAGTTCAATTTGGGGTTTGGTCCGACATTGTTTGCCTGAGTTATGTCCCTTTTTCAACTTCGAAAAATTCAATATTTTTCAAATACCTTGAATTGCTCACTTTTTCGCAGGATGTGTGGCCAGGCGGCCTTTTATATACTTATGTCAGTGGCAAGAGAAATCCTGTCCTGGGCAGAAATTTCTGCCAGCAGCATGTAAGGAGATAATCCTAAATCTCAAAAAGCTGTAGGATTAAATTATCTAAATTATTAGCTCACCGAAGGGAGCTTAACTTATCACTTGCCGTCCGTCGTCGTCCGTCATGAACTTTACATTAACGACTACTCCTCCCAAATAACTGGATCAAATTGAACCAAATTTGGTGTGCATATTCCCCATCATATGTCAATTCAAACTTGTACAAATAAACTTGCCGCACCCACAGGGAGCACCACAAGGGGCATAACTCTGATAGCACCCATGAATTTCTTTCCAAAATTCAAAAAAATCTTCTTCAGATCCACCAGGCAGAATTCTTTCCTATTTGGTATACAATATCATCTCTAGGGGAGGAGCAGATTCAAGTTTGTTCAAATCGGCCCCCTGGGTTCATATTCGGGCTCACTATAGAAGCCTGAATTTGAACTTAGTGCATTTCAGGCAAATTTCTTAAAAAATCTTCTCCAGATCCAGCAGGCAGAATCTTTTGATATTTGGTATGCAACATTGTGGGGTGGATCTGATTCAAGTTTGTACAAATCGGCCCCCTGGGTTTATATTTGGGCTCAGTATAGAAGCCCAAATTTGAACTTAGTGCATTTCAGGCAAATTTCTTTAAAAATTTTCTTCTCCAGATCCAGCAGGCAGAATCTTTTGATATTTGGTATGCAACATTGTGGGGTGGATCTGATTCAAGTTTGTACAAATCGGCTCACTGGGTTCGTATTTGGGCTCAGTATAGGAGCCTGAATTCAAACTTAGTGCATTTCAGGCAAATTTCTTTAAAAATCTTCTTCTCAAGATGTAGCAGGCAGAATCATTTGATATTTGGTATGCAACATTGTGGGGTGGATCTGATTCAAGTTTGTTCAAATCGGCCCCCTGGATTCACATTTGGGCTCAGTATAGAAGCCTGAATTTGAACTTAGTGCATTTCAGGCAAAATTCTTAAAAAATCTTCTACAGATCCAGCAGGCAGAATCTTTTGATATTTGGTATGTAACATTGTGGGTGGATCTGATTCAAGTTTGTTCAAATCGGCCCCCTGGATTCATATTTGGGCTGACTATAAAAGCTCAAATTCGAACTTAGTGCATTTCAGGCAAATTTCTTAAAAAATCTTCTTCACCAGATCCAGCAGGCAGAATCTTTTGATATTTGGTATGCAACATTGTGGGGTGGATTTGATTCAAGTTTGTTCAAATCGCCCCCTGGGTTCATATTTGGGCTCAGTATAGGAGCCCAAATTTGAACTTTGTGCATTTCAGGCAAATGTCTTTAAAAGTCTTCTTCTCAAGATACAGCAGGCAGAATCTTTTGATATTGAGTATGCAGCATGATTAGGGGGGGGTTGAGATTCAAGTTTGTTCATGCCAAGTCCCTGGGTTCATATTTGGGCTCACTGCAGTAGCCCGAATTATAACTTAGTTCAAAATGAGGAATTTTCTTTAAAAATCTTCTTCTTCAGATCCAGCAGTTGGAATGTTTTGATATTTGGTATGCAACATCCCTAGGGGGGTGAGATTCAAATTTGTTCAAGCCATGTCCCTAGGTCCATATTTGGGTTCACTATGGGAGCCCAAATGATAACTTAGTTCAAAATGAGGAATTTTCTTTAAAAATCATCTTCTTCAGATCTAGCAGTCAGAATGTTTTAATATTTGGTATGCAGCATCCTTAGGGGAGTGAGATTCAAGTATGTTCAAGCCATGTCCCTAGGTCCATATTTGGGCTCACTGTGGGAGCAGTCAGAATGTTTTGATATGTGGTATGTAGCATCCTTAGGGGGTGAGATTCAAATTTGTTAAAGCCAAGTCCCTGAGTTCATATTTGGGCTCCCTGTGGGAGCCCGAATTATAACTTAGACAATATGAGGAATTTTTATTTAAAAATCTTCTTCAGATTTAGCAGTCGACATGTTTTGATATTTGGCATGCAGCATCCTTAGGGGATGAGATTCAAGTTTGTTCAAGCCAAGTCCCTGGGTTCATATTTGGGCTCACTGTGGAAGCCCGAATGATAACTTAGTTCAAAATGAGGAATTTTCTTTAAAAATCTTCTTCTTCAGATCCAGCAGATGAATGTTTTTGATATTTGGTATGCAGCATCCTTAGGGGGGTAAGATTCAAGTTTGTTCAAGCCATGTCCCTAGTTCCATAAAATTTGTCTCTCATGATTTCATTCCTTT
The DNA here is from genome assembly GCA_031216915.1 of Pictodentalium vernedei. Classification (NCBI taxonomy): domain Eukaryota; kingdom Metazoa; phylum Mollusca; class Scaphopoda; order Dentaliida; family Dentaliidae; genus Pictodentalium; species Pictodentalium vernedei. Next base: position 279,757,595 of record CM062295.1, on the reverse strand, counting down.
GTAGTGTTTATGAACCATGTCTAACTGAATGTGACCCCAAATACTTCTTTGAACCACTTTGGCCGGTGAGCGATTAAGGCTCTTTGGGGCCTCTTGTTATTTAAATTATTAGGCCTCACAAAGTAGATCTTCTGTTTCTCAGGCCATTTTTTATAAAATTGTTTGCGGGTGGGCGGTTTTTATTAAGCCCACGAGAAATTTTCTTGGGAGCATTATGTTTTCACCATGTTCGGCGTCCGTCGTCGTCTGTCCGTTAACTTTTCGCATTCCGTAAATTAACTAAAGTTCTACCGACCAGATCTTTACCAAACTTCATATGTGGGTTAGGTATGATAAGTGGAAGAAGCCTATTTATTTTGACCATGATGTGCCAAAGGTCAAGGTCACAGTGACCTCCAATGTTAAATACACTTGAAATTGGTTTCCGCTCAATAACTAAAGTTCTACCAACTGGATCTTTACCAAACTTCATATGTGGATTATGTATCATCAGTGGAAGAAGCCTCTTTATTTTGACCATGGTGTGCAGAAGATCAAGGTCACAGTGACCTCCAGTGTTAAATACACTTGAAATTGGTTTCCACTCTACAACTAAAGTAATACCAACCGGATCTTTATCAAACTTCATATGTGGGTTAGGTATGATGAGTGGAAGAAGCCTTTTTATTTTAACCGTAATGTGCCAAAGGTCAAGGTCACAGTGACCTCGAGTGTTAATTACTCTTGAAATTGGTTTCTGCTCTGTAACTAAAGTTCTACCAACCGGATCTTTACCAAACTTCATATGTGGGTTAGGTATGATGAATTGAAGAAGCCTATTTATTTTGACCATGATGTGTCAAAGGTCAAGGTCACAGTGACCTCCAATGTTAAATACACTTGAAATCGGTTTCCGCTCTATGACTAAAGTTCTGCAAGACTGATCCTGTTTTTTTGTTTTTTTTTGTAATTCTATCCATGATATTGCAGAAGGGAGCATATGCCACGCTTTGCATTGTTCTTGTTTTATTTTTTATTTTTGTAATTGTCTCTTTGCCACAAAAAATTCATGTTCTTGATTTGTTTTAATGTTTTATGCCTCATAGTCTACACAATAGCATGGGTAGTGGTGTATTGGGTGCAAGAAGGCTTTGCAGTGCTAAAGTATTGCAAAGCCTTCTTACATCCAAGGGACAAATTTATCAATTTTATTAACTTGGATAAAATATCAGACATCATGAACCATTTCATTTTTATTTTTTTAAAGTTTGCATTGATTATAAGAGAGAGTATGCGGCAGCCAAAAGGACCATGCATGAGAGCCTGAGAAACAGATTTTTAACTTTTTTTTTAGGCCTTATGCATCTAATCAGCTATAACTCGGAAACTACTGGGAGTTGATCAATAAACCTAACACATATGTTAAGGACAATGAGAAGATGTGTCATGTATAACAGCTGGGTCTGCTGCACTTTCATGGACAAGTTGTACATGAAGGTTGTACCATAAATTTTCTTCAATTGTATCTCTGCTATAACCTGGAAATCAGTAAGGTTGCAGGCATTGGACTCCTTTGCATGAACATTGACAGTGAGGTGGTGTATCATACACAATAGACAGTTTTGCATTGTGAAGGTCAGAGTAATACTTTGTCAAATAGTGAGAGTCACCAACCAGGTCTGAGCTGTCACTTTCTGGAGGTACATTCATCCAACTTCACATGTATGCAAAAATGACATCTTTTGCACTTTATAGATGAGTACAGATCTTTTAAGGTCAAAGCTATGCATGCAGTTAGGCACTAAATGTACTGTGGAACCCTGTTAATTGAATAGCCACTTTGCCAATGAAAATTATTCAGTTAATAGGAGTATTCAATTAACAGGAGGGATTGTGTCACTTTCCTGCATTCTGGAGATAAACTTAGATTTTATTCTATTATATCTTGTTTTACAGAGCTCCATGATAAAACAAGATAAATAGATTAAATGCCTGTATTGGATGTACTGCGGTCAAATAGGTCTGTAAACAAAGGAAAACTGGGGAGAGTCATGGTAATTTCTCGACAGGTTACAAGATTTTTTATTCAATTAATGGGTGTTTACTCTATAACCTATATTCAATTAACAGGTCAAATTTGTACTGGAGGTATGGTAAATGATTTTGTGTTTTGTGAAATTATATTCAGTTAACAGGGTTATTCAATTAAGAGATATCCAATTAAGTGGGCTCCACTGTATCACAATAATTGTCTCATTAATACCTTCAACATCAGTGTACCACTTGAAGGCCTAATGTTGAAAGTCACAAATCACATCATAAAAACTCAAAATTAACCCTTTGAACTCTAGTGGTATCTTCCACGCCAGTTCAATGGGAGCAATTAGAAGAGTTCATATTCATTATTTGGGGTAGACCAATCAATATTTTCAATGTGCATCCCTGAGGCTGCACATTGAAAATATTGATTGGTCTGCCCCACACATTTACTGAACAGCCATCCTATATAATGATGTTATGGCGAATCATGTTCCTGGCCGGAAAAGTGGACGCTATGGTTCAAAGGGTTAATAAAGGTACAATAATAAGACTTGCATCACAGTAAAATTTGCAACTTCAAAGTTAAGGCCATACTTGAATATCAAATATAGAAGGTCTCAAATTGTTTTTTGGTCTATTACTAAAACGTGCATCAGGGTACAACTATCATACTTCACACACATGATAAAAACAGTGAGAAGAGTCATGATTCGTACTAACCATGTCTGCACATTTCAAGTTTATGTGTCAAGGTCATGCATGAAGTCTGTCCAACATCGTGTCTTGGATGTAACTTCAAAAGTGTCTGACTTACAGTCATTAAACTTTACTAAATTGTTGAGGACAGTGTGTAAGTGTAGTGTTTGCACATGGTAGTCAGTTATGTATTTTTTTTATACTACAACCAATGGCCCAGACTTAGCTGGTGCAACCTCAACATTATTAAGGGCCAAACACAAATTTTGAACCCCCAATCCTCAAAATTTGCATACAACAAGGAAAAATTACAAGTCCTATCTGGCCCTCCATACTTTTAGTACTTGCGTATGCGCAGTACCCAGGAAGAGACCAGAATTGGCATCAACACCATTCATGGTTTGGCCCTAAGTCAGTAAACATCTCAACTGACATCTGTGCTTTAAATCTCTCTTTTGATGGATGCCAGATACAAATTAATGAAGTATATGGTGGATTCAAGGCAGTAAATGGATGATGGAAGTGAACAATGGTGGTTTGAGACGTTCAGGGCTGTAACTTTTAAATAATATGAAAATTATTTCATGTTACCTAATTTCGGGATATACGCCTTGATGTCATTAGTTTTGCTAATGATTTACCTTCTGTTGGTTATGTGTTCCTTCCCTATCCTTCCATGAACCCTCCGGTTAAACTCCTAAACTTTCTGGCTGTTTTTTATTGAAATTTTTTATTAAAGTTCTTGGGAGTTTAACGTGTTGTACAGAATGTTTATTCTGTTTATCTCCCCTGTTATGTCCTCACCCAAGGAGTATTGGGCTGTTCATTGCAGGGATTTTTCTACCCTTTTTGGGAAAGGGTCCAGGGCCTTTCTAATTGGGAAAATTAGCGTCGCAGAGGCCAAAATTGGGAATTTATCTGAGCGATTATCAACAAGAAATATATAAACTTACTAGCATATCCTTGTGAGAAATCAGTCTATTAATCAATGAAAACCTGTTGTATAATTGTATTTACCCACTGGCTGCTTAGAATTATTAAATTGTACTGGTGATTAATCAATCCTAGTGATGAAAAAGGATTGATTCTGAATACCCCCTAACTCTTTGCCTAACAGTGATGACTAAGGTTACCGTGCAGTTGATTTTGTATTTGCCTCAACGATGTGGATTTGAAATTTAGTATGACCCATGGTGAGAGTGTTCTTCTCTGTAACAGAAGGTATATTCTTTTTAAAAAAATATTTAAAGTGTTTAAAATAAATTTCAAGTTCATATAAGAAGCTGGGTCATTCATGGTTTCTGAATACCCTAACTGAGTTGAAAAGCGTAGTTAAAAAAGTTTTCGATATCTTTCGTAAATTAAGCGTTATTAACAATTTGAGTTAATTAATTTCTTTGGTAAATGACAAAACATTTCAGTTGTCTCCCTTCCCGGCTGTGCTGGGTAATAATACACTGTTCAGAAAACAGACAATTTCTGCCAACCATCTTTTACTGACACGTGCGATTGGTGCTTTGAAGGTCTGCCATTCTTATCCATCCAAATACCTGTGATTTCTATTGTAGCCTTATTACATTTAACCCCTTCCAACAAACTTCACAAGTTTTCAAAGAAAAACATTCAATGCAAATTGCGGGGCGAATTTCAATGCAGCCAATTTTTCAGTGGAACAGAGCGTAACCGCAAGCAATTTCGATATGGACGAACTGTCTCCAATACATTTTTTTTGTTTTGAAACGGTGGTTAACTTTAACAAATTCTAATTAACTCGATGCGTGTCTTGTGTGATTCGTTGTTTTGTCTGGTACTTTGTTTTTAAATAGCCATTTTGTGCTGGTTGCTATCAGTTGGGGCGAATTGTTCGAACGACTGCGCCATTGCAATTCTTTTCAGAAATATAAAATTGGGCTAGTTTAGGCTATTTTCATAGCCGTGTGACGGACTTTAACAGCAACCGTGTTTACTGTTTTTTGCGGAAGCGTGTGTTTTTAAAAAATAAAACATAAGAAAATAAAGTAAACTGCCATGTATTACCCTTCGTACTGGAACAATTCACACTGCAAAGTCCACTGGCAAATATTATTCGGTGCTGGTCACTTAAAAATAATCGACTGGTCACACAGAAATGAAGTCTCAACTGCCGTGAATTGGGAATTTTTGGGAGCAAATTGGGAAAAAAAGTGACTATTTTCGATTGGGAATGGGGCCGATATTCGGCCCCTCTCGTCGGTCAAAAAAAAACCTGCATTGTCTTGCATCTCCTACCAGATGCATTGTTTTTTCTTCACATGGCGACCTAGTTTTGCATCAGGTATCAGTTAATTATTTACTGACTTGAGCCTTTTTTGTGCCTATTGTCTAGTTTCCGGCTTTTCTATCCTGACGTTGTTTACTTTTAACAACGCCCTTAACAGGTAATATTCAGGGTTTTATTTAATATCAATTATAGTAGGATACATGTTTTAATATTCGGGTAGTGTAGCTTTAATTTTTTGGTGTTTGTCCACACTTAGGCTCTATCGGGATGCCCTTGGGCTCGTTTGGTTCCCTTGGAGAACTTAAAAGTTTTCAAAAAAAAATTCGGAAAAAATTTGTTTTGATTTATTTTGAAATTATTTTTTATTGTCTTTGTCATGTATCCTTATATTGTATGTTTATATGTTAGATGTTAGGAGTGCAGTGAACTTTGTTTGGATTGTAATTATTTATGAAATTACTGCTCTCAGTGTAGGGCGAAGAAGTCTACCTTGGATTTACAAGCTTGTTGTCTTGCCTGTAGTCACTGCACTCCTACTGATTCAGGTCCTACTTGTGTGGTTGGGGTTGACTCATTAGGACACTAACGTTGGAAGTGGGTGTCGCACTATGTATTCGCGGTGAATGGTGAAGTTCCATACCGGAGCTGTCACCGCAAGATAATTTGAGTTTTCAGTTTCTTTTCCAGAGGAACAAGAACATGGTGATGGTTTTGAGACACCCATCCATAATATGCTGCCGTCGCCGCGCTCTGAGGAGCAAACAGAGCTAGCTGCAAAGGTGCTCTTGAATATAAAGGGAATAAGGCCTCTTATTCCAGCAGTTAGCTCGACCGGTCAGGTGTTTATCCTACAGTGGGAACCTTAATACCGGGTATGTCTGTTGCGGTCGAGGAGAGTGTAGATTTGGGTAGAGCGAGCACCTCATAATCAAAAGCTCACCCAGCGATGATGGCGAAATAAGGGGAAGAAGCCTGCATGTTTCACTTTGGGAAGCTCGACGAGGTCTGAGATCAGACCGCGAGCGGGAGAGCCTTCTCTAACCCAGTAACAGTCAGGGGCCGACTATTGCTTTGAGAAACTTGTACTGAGTCGGAGCTAATGTTCTCACTGGGCGCTCGGGATGCTCCTTCACTTGCGGCTTCTTCCTCTGCTTCGGCGAAGCACATGTGATTGCACAATAGCTACCCGACTTCGGATGTTCATGCAGCCGAGCGAAGACGCTCCAGTCTTTGCCCTCGAAGTCCATCCATCCAGATCTCCATCCTGGGAGCAACATGCGGCGGAGAATATAAGCCACTGCTCCACAAGCCTCTGTAACGGACTTGCTGTTGCAATTTGTGCAGCTTATTGCAGCTAAGGTAGTGAGCCGTCCGATGGTGCTGGGTCGGTCCGGTCATCTGTGCATGTAGAAGAAGCCAGAAGTTTCTCTACGGGACGCTCGGCTAGATCTGGGGTCAGATCACCGATTGGAGAACCCTCTCCGTCCCGTTAACGGTCCGGGGTCGACTGTGTCCGTTGTGAGGAACTTTGATGAGTCGGAACACACATCGGTCCCCCGTGGGAACCCCGGGAAGTGAAGCAGTGCTTGTTTACTGTGGTAAACAAGCTCTGTTTCACTGGTAAAATAGGACCCAGTCACTAATGCTTGGGGTGCAAGTCCTCTAAAATATGCAGCATGGGGTATAAATGATTGACTGACCTTGACTTTATCTCCATGTTGTGGTCATGATTAGCCATTGTGCAGAAGTATGTGACCTTAAACAACAATAAATAAATAAATAAATAATAACACACATCGGAATGTTCCTTCCACACTGCAGCCGGGGCTGGTGGCAGTTATGGCTTCTTCTTCTTCTTACATGGAATCGCATGAAAGGGGATTAACCTAGAAATTTCTAAGCGGGATACTCTGGGGACAGATCGCGAGTGCAGAGCTTTCTCCTTCCCGTTAACAGTCGGGGATGACTGTTTTGTGTTGTAAGAAACTTCAGTGAGTAGGAGCATCCGTCTAAAATGTAACGAGTTTAGATGCTTCTTCCGCACTTTAGCTGTGGTCGGCTGTTGTTACGGCTTCCTCTTCTTCCATGGATATGCACGCTAAGTGGTAGATGCCTACAAATGTCTAACGGAACGCCCAGCGAGGTATGGAGTAGACCATGAGCTGGAGAACCCTCTCCTTTTTTCTTCAGCAGTCGGGGTCAACTGTTTTTTGAATCAAGAAACTTTAGTGAGTTGGGACGCCCGTTCACGTTTGCGATTCGGGACGCTCCTTCCACACTGCAGCCGGATCCGATTGCAGCTATGGCTTCTTTCCCTGCTTCATTCGATGAAGCACATTGACCGCACACTAGCTATCCGACTTCGCATGTTCAGGTTGATAGCTAGTCGTTCAAGGCATTTTTATACGGGACATGTGTCAATGATCTGGGGTCAGACCTCTGTCCCATGAGCAGCTTGTGGTAACAAGCAGATTATCGTTGCTCTACTAGCCTTGTTCATGGCCTGGCTGCTGCAGATTGCTCTGCATATCGCAGCATTCCAGTAGTCCCTGGTAATACCGTTAACAGGCTCCGGTGGTGAGCTGTCGAACGGTGCTGCATTGGTTCAGTCACCCATTCAGTTGGAGGGTGTTAATCATATTTTCAGATGGAACATTTGGATGGTGAGAGGGCTACGGAGGGTGAATCTCCATCCCTCACAGAAGGGCACCTTAAGACTATCATTTTTAGGGTACGTGATGACCAAATAATACACCATATAGACATAATATCCAATTACCCCCCCCCCCCCCCCCCCGATCTTTTGGCTCAGGTGTCGAGGGCTTTTGTCCCGATTAACGATGCCTTCCTTGCCATAGCAATAGTATAAGAAATGCAATGCCCTATTCCTTACTAATAGAGGTTCGATAGTGCATAAATAGGCTGAGACAGCTGTCTTGTTTGGAATAGAATAAATACGTCTTTTCCTTCTCAGTGTTGTATTCCTTGGCGTCAAGACATTTAATACTATTGTGGACGCCATAGTAGCCTTATGTACTGTTACAGCAGTCTTTTCTTATACATTAGCGGCTAGTGTCTCCATTTAGTGAGCTTTCAGAGGCCTCAGGTGACACAGATATGTCTTCACGCAGATGAAGACTCCTAGCTACCTTGAGACTACTGTCTCTGGGAATTACGGCTGTTAGAATAGCATCTCGTCATTCCCTACCTTGAGCGACGATATTTGTAAGTCTCCATTCAGTGAGCTTTCAAGGTCACAAGTTATACTGAGATATCTGTCTTCACGGAGACTTCTAAGCTATGTTAGCTATGCTCAGGCCGCTGTCTTTTGGGAATAAAACCGCTAAAGGAAAGAGTGCTTTTCGGTTTGTTTTCCAAGGTGTCACAGCCATGAGTCTTATTGTTTACACCATAATAGCCTAGCTTGAATCATGAGCGGTGTTTTTCCGTAATTATGCAATAAACATAACTGAAATAACTTATCTCTTGAGACTCTTTGGAAATTACGGCTGTTAAAAATAGTGGCTCTTCATTCCCTACTTTGCGCAACGATAGTTGTAAGTCTCCGTTCAGTGAGCTTTCAAGGTTGCAACTTACACCGAAATATCTGTCTTCACGGAGATGAAGACTTCTAAGCTACGGCTGGCATTGTAAGTCTCCTTAGTGAGCTTCTAAGGCTGCAGTTATCAGCCTTTTAATTGTCTTCATGAATAGGAAGACTTTTAGCTGCTTCAGCTAGGCTAAGTTCATTGTTCTATCGGACATGATACCGTTATGTTAGAGGAGGTTATTCTCTTCCTACTAGTATTGTTTGGTGTTAGTTATCTGAGGCGATAAGCCTTATTGATGACGCCATATTAACCTACTGTGATTAATGAGCATTTCTTCAAATGCCTATACTAAACTCCTCAGGAATATATTTCCTGATATCAGATCGAACGTAAGGAGTTCATCTAGGTTTTTATGATCGGGTGTCGGAATATTGTTTCTGTCTCCCTCTTCATTTCTATCCAATCTATTGTTGTGGATTATATTTCCACTCGAGTGATTGGATATTATGTGTATATGGTGTATTATTTGGTCATCACGTACCCTCCATCCTTAGTGGCATTATGGAGTTGGTCAGACGTGAGGGAGCCCTGCGGTTCCTATACTATTTGATAACTAACACAAAAGCATTACGAGTCGTGCCAGGTTACTGTTATTATGATTGCTTTGACTATAAGCTTTTAGCTGTATTACTCTTATTGAGAATAGCAGCAGCAGTATAGTCTTAATTCTATTGCGCTGGCCTTACTTATCTAGCGATTCAAGTAATGCGGGTGAGGGGGGTTCGATAGAAATTATACGTCGAAGACCCCCCTCGCCAATATGTTAAGAGGCGATTACAGGACAGAACGTAGGTTTTCTTCCCGTAAGCCTTGTATGCATTCAAGTATATGCATGCCTTTTATGGTTCCTCGATTGGCACCTGGGTTGTCTTCTGACGGCGACCGCATGGGCACATCCACTATTTAGTTGGTTTGTTTCCTGTGGTTGTTCGTTTATAAGTCATATACGAGCAAGTGATTCCTGAACAATAAATTGCTAGCCTTCGTGTACCTGTGTGGCTGACATGTCAGTTATCTGGGTGACATCCTCCAAATGTGGAAATTAGTCCACTCTAAGAAGTTTCACTCAGAGCGGTCTGCCCCTTTTCTTACGAAGTATGAGTTTATAACCCAGTTTAACTGCATTAACATTATATTAATCATTCCGCTTCCTGGTTACATTTGTATCACTCGGTCATACCGTGGATACAGGCTGTATTCGGATGAGTACATGCCGGATTCTGTTGCTCGTGTGCATAATATGTATATTTATTAGGCAGTTGAATAGATTTTATAAAATTCTTGCTCTGCTTTATAGAGCTTATGAGAATTTTGGGGCTATTTGGATCAGTTATGGAATTGCCAATAGGCTGTCTATGCATACATTCTCAATTTTTGACTTCATTATTCGGAGTAGTGTATTCTTTCTCCGAACAGTCATTGGTTGTAACGGACCTAGGGAACAATGAATTATTTGGAGGAAGGTCTGTGACAGGTCTGTTTATCATAGCCCGTTCCGTGTTTTGAATCCAGGTTTCTACCAGGGACGGTACACAGGAGAATTCACATTCTCGTATATTCGCACGGTTAAATTAGAGTTTCATTATTGGAATTAATTGTACACCTGATCGGGGTCGCATGTTGGTTGCCTCAGAAGCGTGTTTGCTCTAACAGATACTTTCCATTGGGATTCAATTGGACAAGTGTAAGGTTGTACACGTTATATCACCGGTTTTCGACCTATCTACGTATTCCGACTCCAGCATATGTTAGAAGCTTGCGCTTTTAATAACCGGGATTGCCACGATAGCCTCAGCTACTGAGGTGGCATTAAGCACAAATAATTAATAACTGGGTGCCTGTTGGGCGAATAAATATAGATTATTTGGTACCACTTTTCACTGATTCCAGAGCACTTCCCTCTTTGTTTTGAAGCATATTCCTTCAAAAAAAGAGGGAGGGGGATTTTTCTTCATCTCTTCTGGCCTGATAAAAAGTGTGTAACTATGAGTGAAGCTGTTTTTGTCTGTAGATTATTGCTGATCTTTGATACAGCTTGTTTATTATATATATTTATGCTAAGAATACGGAATTACTTGGATATGGCTCCTTATTGATGATATGTCTTCTCCATTATTGTATAGAGAGACATACATGTAATTCCTTTAAAAGTTTAATCTCCTTTTCACCCAGGAATGCAGGCTTAGGAGCTGTATTTGGTGTGCTAATTCTCAAGTCCAAGGCCCTCTGCCTTTTTACAATTCAGCTAAGTCTGGGCCATTGGTTGTAGTATAAAAATATGATAAATTTGTAATTTGTATATTTTTTTTACTTGCCAATGGCCCAGACAGGGATGCCCCTCCCATGAGTGGGCACTCATACCTCCACACTGAGTTATCACTTTAGTAGGCTCATCTACAAAGAATGGTGTTCGCGTCAAATCCGGTCTCTTCCTGGGTACTGCACATGCGCAAGTACTAAAAGTATGGAGGGCCAGATAGGACTTTTAATTTTCGTTGTTGTATGCAAATTTTGGGGGGTTCAGAATTTGTGTTTGGCCCTTAATAATAGTGAAGTTGCACAGGCTAAGTCTGGGCTATTGTTAAGTGTAAAAAATATACAAATTACTTTAAATTTATCATTTTCAAGGTTAAGGTCAATTTCAGAGTCAAAAGTTGAAGGTCACATATCATGTCTCAGCCCAGACTCAGAAACTACTGGTGGCATAATCATCAAGCATGACAATTGTTAAGGACAAGAGATGTCTTGCTCAGGATAGTTCGGGCTGCATCTGTAGAGGCAAGGCTTTGGATGCCGGTCAAATGCTAGAGCTCTAACTCAGAAGCTGATGCTGGTACAATTCTCAGATTTTGCACAAATGTTGAAAATGAGATGTATTGCTCATAAGAGTCATTCTTGAATAAAACATATTGATTGAAATACTTTTCAACACTTGATTTGAATTTTCTTTTTTGCTCCAAAATTAGATGATGTATTGCACATAAATCACGTCTGTAGTTTATTTAAAGGTTGAAAGATAAAAAATATTTTTAGAAATTCATGTTCACAGTTCTTAAATTATTCTGGTACTTGTTTCTCAGTAACTAAATGTGGATGGTAGAGTGAAATCTTAAAACTTTATTTATTAATAAATATAACAGATTGGAAGAAGCGGAAGAGAATTACAGAAATAGAGATTCCAGGCCGGAAGATTTAGAGCTGATCGAACAGTTGAGAGATGCTGTTGCTGAAAGAGAGATGAGGATGAAGCAGTTAATAGTAAGCTGTATATTTAAATCTTTACCTAACGCAACTGGAAGATGACACTGGCTCAAAACATTAAAATAAAACCGAAAAAATATTTTATTCTTGTTTCTCAGGCAATTTTTCCTCAGTTTAATGTTGAGATAGCCATCTTTTTATACCCCCACAAAACGAAGTTTAAGGGGATATATAGGACTCATCTGGTCGGTCGGTTGGTCTGTCTGTCGTCGCCGTCGTCGGTCTGTTGCACATGTAAACTTGTGGGGCGAAATACTTCCACAGTTTTAGCCGCATTTTCATGAAACTTCATCAGAATGATCAATATGATGAGGAGCAGTGCATCACATAATATCTTTCCCGATCAGATTCAAGATGGCCGACTGGAGGCTATATTGGATTTTGCAAAATACTTGTGGAGTGAACTACTTCCACAGTTTTAGTCGCATTTTGATGAAGCTTCCCCAAAATGATCAACATGATGAGCAGTGCGTGACATAATCTTTTTTCCGATCAGATTCAAGATGGCCAACTGGTGGCCATATTGGATTTTGCAAAATATTTGCAGAGCGAACTACTTCCACAGTTTTAGTAGCATTTTCATGAAACTTCACAAAAATGATCAACATGATGAGGAGCAGTGCATGACATAATTGTTTTTCCAATCAAATTCAAGTGGGCGGAATGGTGACCATATTGGATTTTTTTTTACTTAGAAAAATTCATTGCCCCTTTTCATTCACCCACACTAGGCAGTACACCACGATGGGAGTACACCAGGCAACAGACCATCTCTAATTTTTGAAAATATTTATGAAAACAGTTCTGAAGATAGTTGGAATTGTCTCAGATATTTAACCCTTTCAACTCTGATACTAAAAACCATCAATTTCAGCAGCAGACATTTCCCATAATGCAGCTGCAAATTTATTCCACTATATCTTGTTTAACAGAGCACAGTAAGCTCTTTCAAACAAGATGTGATTGGTAAAACATCTAGACCTACAAGTGCAAAGTAGTATCACTGAAGAGACTTCCAGGTAAAAAAAATAGGGAAGACTTTCAGTGAAGAGGGAGGTGTCTGATAAACAAGAATTTTTTTTTAGTTTAAACAGTGTTTCTGTATGTTAATATGTTACAAGAATAAGACAATGTACACAACTTTATAATTAGCTCACCGAAGGGAGCTTAACTTATCACTTGACGTCTGTCGTCGTCCGTCGTCGTGAAGATTTTTCAAACGACTTCTCTGAAACCACTGGTCCGATTTTCACGAAACTTCATGTGGATGTTCATTACTATATGGCAATTCACGTTTGTTCAAATGAAATGGGCACGTCCCTTGGGGGCTCTGTAAGGGGCATAACTCTGATAGCACCATATGAATTATAGAAAAATTATTAAAAAATCTTCTCCAGAACCAGTGGGCAGAATCTTTTGATACTTGGTCTGCAGCATCTTGGTATGGGTCTGATTCAAGTTTGTTCAAATCGGCCCCCTGGATTCATATTTAGGCTCACTATAGAAGCCCAAATTCGAACTTAGTGCATTTCAGGCAAATTTCTTAAAAAAAAAAATCTTCTCCAGATCCAGCAGGCAGAATCTTTTGATATTTGGTATGCAACATTGTGGGATGGATCTGATTCAAGTTTGTTCAAATCGGCCCCCTGGATTCACATTTGGGCTCAGTATAGAAGCCCGAATTCGAACTTAGTGCATTTCAGGCAAATTTCTTAAAAAATCTTCTTCTCCAGATCCAGCAGTCAGAATCTTTTGATATTTGGTATGCAACGTTGCGGGGTAGATCTGATTCAAGTTTGTTCAAATCGGCCCCCTGGATTCACATTTGGGCTCAGTATAGAAGCCCGAATTCGAACTTAGTGCATTTCAGGCAAATTTCTTAAAAAATCTTCTCCTCCAGATCCAGCAGGCAGAATCTTTTGATATTTGGTATGCAACATTGTGGGGTGGATCTGATTCAAGTTTGTTCAAATCGGCCCCCTGGATTCATATTTGGGCTCATTATGGGAGCCCAATTTGAACTTAGTGCATTTCAGGCAAATAACTTAGTGCATTTCAGGCAAATTTCTTTAAAAATTTTCTTCTCAAGATCCAGCAGGCAGAATGTTTTGATTTTGGGTATGCAGCATGCTTAGTGGGGTGAGATTCAAGTTTGTTCAAGCCAAATCCCTGGGTTCATATTTGGGCTCACTGTGGTAGCCCGAATTATAACTTAGTTCAAAATGAGGAATTTTCTTTAAAAATCTTCTTCTTCAGATCCAGAAGTCAGAATGTTTTGATATTTGGTATGCAGCATCCTTTTTGGGGGGGGGGGGGGGCAGGGGAGGAGGGGGGGGGGGGGGCTATAGTGTGTGTGGGGGTGAGATTCAAGTTTGTTCAAGCCATATCCCTAGGTCCATATTTGGACTCACTGTGGGAGCCCGAATGATAACTTAGTTCAAAATGAGGAATTTTCTTTAAAAATCTTCTTCAGATCCAGCAGTCGGAATGTTTTGATATTTGGTATGCAGCATCCTTAGGGGGGGGGGGGGGGGGGGGGGGGGTGAAATTCAAGTTTGTTCAAGCCATGTCCCTAGGTCCATATTTGGGCTCACTGTGGGAGCTTGAATTGTAACTTATCAGGGGGGGGGGGGGGGGGGGGTATGGTGTGTGTGTGGGGGGGGGGGGGGGTATGGTGTGTGTGGGGGTGAGATTCAAGTTTGTTCAAGCCATATCCCTAGGTCCATATTTGGACTCACTGTGGGAGCCCGAATGATAACTTAGTTCAAAATGAGGAATTTTCTTTAAAAATCTTCTTCTTCAGATCCAGCAGTCGGAATGTTTTGATATTTGGTATGCAGCATCCTTAGGGGGGGGGGGGGGGGTGAAATTCAAGTTTGTTCAAGCCATGTCCCTAGGTCCATATTTGGGCTCACTGTGGGAGCTTGAATTGTAACTTAGTTCGAATTGAGGAATTTTCTTAAAAAATCTTCTTCTTCAGATCCAGCAGTCGGAATGTTTTGATATGTGGTGTGTAGCAGCCTTAGGGGGGTGAGATTCAAGTTTGTTAAAGCCAAGTCCCTGGGTCCATATTTGGGTTCCCTGTGGGAGCCCAAATTATAACGTAGTCAATGTGAGGAATTTTTAGCTCACTGAAGGGAGCTCAACTTATCACCTGCCATCCATCGTCCGTCGTCGTGAACATTTTTCAAACGACTTCTCCTCTGAAACCACTGGTCTGAATTTCACGAAACTTCATGTGGATGTTCATTACTATATGGCAATTCATGTTTATTCAAATGAAATGGCCACGTCCCTTGGGGGCTCTGTATGGGGCATAACTCTGATAGCACCGTATGAATTATAGAAAAATTATTGAAAAATCTTCTTCTCCAGAACCAGTGGGCAGAATCTTTTGATACTTGGTATGCAGCATCTTGGTATGGGTCTGATTCAGGTTTGTTCAAATCATGTCCCTCAACCAATATTGGGGGTCACTATGGGGCGTGAATTTTTACTTAGTGCAATTTAAGAAATATTCTTTAAAAATCTTCTTCTCCAGAACCAATGGGCAGAATCTTTTGATATTTGGTATGCAGCATCTTGGTATGGGTCTGATTCAAGTTTGTTCAAGTCGAGTCCCTTATTCGATATTGGGGCTCCCTATAGGGGCATGAATTTTTCCTTAGTGCAATTGAAGGAAAAATCTTCTCCAGAACCAGTGGGCAGAATCTTTTGAAATTTGGTATACAGCATCTTGGTATGGGTCTGATTCAAGTTTGTTCAAATTGAGTTCCTCGATCAATATTGGGGCTCACTAAAGGGGTGTGAATTTTTACTTAATGCAATTTAAGAAAATTTCTTTACCGGAACCGATGGGCAGAATCTTTTGATATTTGGTATACAGCATCTTGGTATGGGTCTGATTCAAGTTTGTTCAAATTGAATCCCCCGTTCAATATTGGGGATCACTCTGGGGGTGTGAATTTTTACTTAGTGCGATTTAAGAAAAAATCTTTAACAATCTTCTTCACCAGAACCAGTGGGCAGAATCTTTAGATATATGCAGCATCTTGGTATGGGTTGGATTCACATTTGTTCAAATTGAGTCTTTTGATCAATATTGGGGCTCACTATGGGGGCATGAATGTTTACTTTGTGCAATTCAAGGAAAATTCTTTAAAAATCTTCTTCAGAACCATCATGCAGAATCTTTTGATATTTGATCAGCAGCATTGTCCCATTCAGTCCTGTTGATGATTTAGCTCGACAGAGAGTATAGATTTACTCTGTAGAACCTTAAGAATAGCTTTTGATAAAATTTGTGTCTTAACAGTATGGAACATTCGGTGAGTGCCTAAGGCCCCCTGGGGCCTCTTGTTAGAATACAGAATGGGATTCAGCATCAAGCTTTTAGCTTATACTAGGCTGTCTCCACATGGAACATAGATTACACAGTTCACTTCTGAAAGTGGGCCGAGTCTTTATAAATAAGATGCGCTACAGGAGCAAATACTGTTTTTCAATGAAAACGAAGTGAAAAGTAAGTGGGGATAAGTAAGGGAGGTGGGCAGTGGTATACATTGTAGTTCTGAGTAGTTTGTCATCGTAAAACTGTTAAGTATGAAATAAGTATATGGTTGTTGTATTTGTTTAATAGCTTTTACACACCAGAGGCAAGGTATGCTCCACGGGCGATGCAACAGATATAGGTCTGCTATTTGCATCAGGTGCATAGCAATGTAGCAGCCACAGCCACTGAATATTCCGGGTCCAATGTGCTAGCAGACACACAAACCCTTCGTTCTGTCACACAAAGTTACACACTGAGCCCACAGCATCTGGAGACCATATCAGCCCGATAACCAACCAAGACTGTTGTCTACACTCCCAATATTACCATGGGCAAACGAGCCGAAATAGTCATCAAGTTCATCCTCAATGCACACCTCGCAGCACACGTGCCACCTCCAGTGTGAAAAGGCCTCAAGTGGGTGAGTGGTTCTGATTTTTAGCTGCGACTAGCAGCTCTATAAGTGGCAATGTTGGTCTGTCGGTCTCTCGGTCGGTCGGTGGGTCTGTCGGTCGGTCTGTCTGTGACCAACAAGTTTCAAAACTCTTGAAATACTTGATGGAATGACTTTATATTTGGCATGTAAGTGTATCTTATTGATGTCTAGCCACTGTTCAATGCGTGTGTTGTTCCAAATATTTTTCTTGGAGTTATGGCCCTTGATGAACTTAGAATTTTGTGAGATTGCACCACCTGTCGCAGCTACTGCGTAGATGTTGCGATTTTTTTCTGAATTTTTTTCAGTGGCCTTACTAAAAATTTCATTTTTTTGGCCTCAAAACCATAGCCCTTATTGGAATAAACTTGATGTTCATTCCAACAAGGGATCATGTGTTGTATTTTGGAGACAAAAATTGAGAAAATAGTAAAATTTGAATGGTGATATTGTTTTTGTAAATATTGCTGGCCATATATGGCAGTTAAATAAATAAAGGGTTAACTCGTAACCTGCAGAGAATTTTCAAGATATTTTTCATCAAAATCTAGTCATAGCTGTCTCAGCAGCCAAGACTAGATTTGGTAAAAAATGCAACTAAATTTAACTCAAGATATAATCCATGGCATTTACAGGGGGAAAGTGAGATTAAATGTGCCCAAATTTTGCTTATTTCAGAGGCAAGAGAAATCCTGTCCTGGACAGGAATATCCGCCAGCAACATGCAAGGAGTTAATCAAGATCACTTTTCCAGTGAAGTCAAAATCTATATCCACTTAACCCTTTACCCAATGTAATGGCCAAAACCGGCCAGTGCTATTCACAAAATTCACCAATTTTCATTATTTTTTTCAATTTTTGTCTCAAAAACATAGGTTATGACCCCTCATTGGAATGAGCTCGTTCCAATGAGGGTCATAACCTATGTTTTTGAGACAAAAAATGAAAAAAATTAGTTATTCAAGAAATTTTTTTACATGTGTCGTCTGTTTTTCATGTTAGGTAAAGGGTCAATCATCATCCGTCAAGTTTGTTTATAAAACATTCCTGTGAAATGTGAATTAGTCTTGTTCAACTCTTAATAAACAAATGTAGGTCTTTTACTAAAATGTACATTCTTAAGACTAAAAGCCTCTGTCTTTTCACAGTTTTTACTTGAATTTTTTTTTTGCACTTGGTTCAGTTCAATATGCCACGATCAGAGTCCAATTGAAAAGTGCTGAAAATCACTTTATGGCTTTACCAGCTTCATGTTTGCTCAGCAGTAGAAAAAAAGTTTATATAAAATTATTTTGTTACAATTAGTTGTCGGGTATCAGTTGGCACTCTACAATGAATTGTAACAAACAAGTTTTTTATGAACAAACTATTACTAAACAAACACTTCCTTTGCAGGCAGCATGGTAAAAAATATATCTATTTTTATATGACAACCAATGGCTCAGACTAGCTCGTGCTAACTCAAATTAATCCAGGGCCAAACACAAATTTTGCCCCCCAATCCCCAAAATTTGCATGCAAAACCAAAATAATTAAGTCCTCGATGGTCCTCCATTCTTTCGAGATCTGCACATGCGCAGTATCCAGGAAGGTACCGAAATTGGCACAAACCGTCATAATTTGTTTGGCCCTAAAGTCAGCAACAATGAACTGACATCTGTGCTTTTAAATCTCCTTTTTTGAGGATGCCAGACACAAATCAATGGTAAAATTGGTGGATCTACGGCTGTAAATGGATGATGGAAGGAAACAATGGTGGTTGTAACTTTAAAACAGTTATGAAAATTATTTCATGTTTCCCAATACGCCTGACGTCATCATTCTTGCTAATGATTTATCCACTGTTTGTTAGGTGTTCCTTCCCTAACCCTCCTTGAAGCCATCCTAAGCTTTTTGGCTATTTTTATTGAAATTGTTTATTAAATTTCTTGGGAGTTTAATGTGTATTACAGAATGTTTATTCTGTTTATCCCCATTGTCTTCAATATATGTAGTATTTAGTATTATATTACTGTAGGATTATTGTAGGATACATGTATTATGATTCTGGTAGTGTAGCAAATAAAATTTGGATTTTGTCCACACTTGGGCTCTATCGGGATGCCCTTGGACTCATCATGTTCCCTTTGGGAACTTAGGCTTTTTCCGAAAAATTAAAAAAAATTTTTTGGATTTAATTTTTTGAATTTTATTTTGATTGCAATTATTCATGTATCTTTATTATATATTATTATATTGTGGAGTTTGTAGGAATGTTATCGACTTTGTATTTTGATTGAATCATAACAGCTTACAGCACTAAATGCAAGGTGAGGAAGTCTTCCTCGGATTTCCTTGCATGCTGCCTTGCCTGTAGTTGATGCACTCCTACGGATTCTTCTCCTACATGTGTAAGTTGGGATGACAAACGTTGGAGATGGGTGTCACGGTACATCGTCGGCGGTGAGATTCGTATGCTGGAACTCTCACCGCAAGATAATTCAAGTTTTTCAGTCTCTTTTTCAGGGGAACAAGAACATGGTGATGGTATTGTGACACCCTCCAAAAGTGTGCTACCATCAATGTGCTCTGATGAGCAAGCAGAGCTAGCTGCAGAGGTGCTCATGAATATTATGCAAGTGATAAGGCCACAAGTTAGTGTTCTTAATCCCTTGCAAGCAGCTAGCTCGACTGGTGAAGCGGTTAACCATCTGTGGGAGTCGTGACACCGGTTATGTCCGTTGCGGTCGAAGGAAGTGTAGATTTGGGTAGAGCGAGCACCTTAAAATCAAAAGCTCTCCCAGCGATAACGGGGCCAAATGTTGTTTTGAGAAACTTGCATGAGCTGGAGCATATGTCCACACCTGCCACTCAGGATGCTCCATCTAGATTTCAGCCGGCCTCGGCTACAGTCACGGCTTCCTCCGCTATGATTCAAAAGCACACACGACTGCATTCTAGCTACCGGACTTTGGGTATCCAGCCAGCTGTGTGAAGACAGAGTCAGTCTTCGCTCGTGAAGTCGGACCATCCAGTAGCTAGGGAACTGAGGCTTCGATCATCGGGATGTTCAGAGAAGAGATCCACTTCTGGAACTGCATCCCAGGAGCAGCAAGTGGCTAAAAAAAACAGAAAACCACTGCTCCTCAAGCCTCGGTGACGGACTTGTTGTCGCAGATTGTGCAGCTGATCGCAGCATCCTGGCAAGTGCGAGAGCAGACTCCACTAGTGAGCTGTTGGATGGTGCTGGGTCGGTCCAGTCATCTGCACACGCCGATGCGATGGACCGAACGTCACAGCTGATTCAGTCGGATTGTGAAAGGGACAAGGAAGAGGATTACCCTTCCCTTTCGGAATAACATATGGTAGCGATGGAATTTATCCTTCAATACTATCCTGAGTTTGTTCCACCTAATCAGCAATCTGCGACAACTAGGGAGAAGCCACTATCGTCTTTAGACGCAGACTTCATGTGGAGGAAACTAGGGAGAAAGCACTATCGTCTTTAGACGCAGACTTCGTGCGGAGGAAAGAGGAAGTTCTTTTCTTCCCGATACATTCTAGACAGGTGTCGCAGGCCTTCGGCTATGAAGACGATGTCATATTTAACCTCTCTAGTACTAAGAGGAAAGACGGTTTCCTATCGACATCCTCCATAAATATTCCGCTTCTTGGACCGCGTCATTTAAAACAGTTGGAGAGGATGTTCATACAGCTCCTCTGGGTTTAGATGAGCAGGTCGGGGATTTAGACATATCCTCACCTCATTTAATATACGCTCGGACGTGATGGAATGTGCTATTTCATAAAATAGAGCGAATCTGGACTCAGTGTCCTATGCAGATCACCATACCAGAGCTATGGCGCAATGTCTTAATGGGGAGGAATTTGAGGACGTTTGGTCCTTGCTTAGAGTTCTTTCCAGGGCAGTCATGTATGCCACGTATAATTCAGCCCTGACAGTGGCAAATTTGGAGTTAATCAGACGTGATGCTGCCCTTGCGTCGTCATCACTTATAGATGATAAGGTGAAAAGCTCTCTCCAAGTCGCTCCAGTCTCCGGACATACTCTGTTTGACGACAAGCTTTCGTTAGTCGATGAACAGGCTACTAAGAAAGCTTACAATGATTATCTCTGGACATACTCTGTTTGATGACAAGCTTTCGTTAGTCATTGAACAGGCTACTAAGAAAGCTTACAGTGATGTGCTTTTGAAGTCGGCGTCTCAACAACATGCTTCAGCAGACCGGGGTAAGCGAGGACGTTCTAAATCAAAATCATCTGAAGGGAACTCCTCGCAAAAAAAGAAACCCTCTTATAATTACTCCAGAGGTCATCAGTACAGCGACTTGGGAAAGGGGCGCAAGTCTGATCATGACTATCGGTCAGACACCCCTAAGCCGACGGGACGAGGTTCTTCGTGGGGAGGGCGTTTCTCCTCCCGTAAGCCTCGTAAGTCCTACAGGTGATGGTCAAGACCTCTATTGCTTACCAGTTGGCAGAAGGTTATCAAACTTTGCGAGAAACTGAATAGCAGTCATGGAAGATCAGTGGGTGAGAAGTGTAGTCTCGGAAGGCCTACGGCTGTCATTCCAAGCAAAACCCCCACTAACAAGATGTCCGTGTTGGACAAATCTTCCGGCGGATCCTTTCAAAAAAGAGTCTTTCCTAGCAGAGATACAGGCTCTTTTATTAAAGGAAGCAATAGAAGTCGTCGAGAATCAAGATTTTCAAGGTTTTTACAGTCACCTGTTCCTTGTACTGAAGCCAGACGGCTTGTTCCAACTGGCAATAGACTTGAGCTGGATAAACAAGTTGATTGTGGCTCCAAAATTCTACATGGAAACCATTCGGTCAGTAAAAGCGAGCATTCGAGTGGACAACTATACGGCAAGCATAGATCTAAAAGACGCTTACTTTTATGTCCTGGTACATCCGGC
Organism: Pictodentalium vernedei; assembly: GCA_031216915.1. NCBI lineage: Eukaryota > Metazoa > Mollusca > Scaphopoda > Dentaliida > Dentaliidae > Pictodentalium > Pictodentalium vernedei. Next base: position 279,735,840 of record CM062295.1, on the reverse strand, counting down.
ATTCAGAAAGTACCTGTGGTTTGCCGTGCAAGGAGAGGTTTATCAGTTCAGAGCAATGTGCTTCGGTCTGAACCTTGCTCCTTGAGCTTTCACTCAAATAATGAACTCGGTAATGTCATACTTCCGAGCTAATTCGTCTGCAGTAACGGTGGCTTACTTGGACGACATTCTTCAGAGATACGGCAACAGAATTATTCTTCAGAACGATGTTCAGAGTCTGCTACAACTTTTCCGACATCTCGGTTTCATAGTAAACGAGAAAAAGTCGGATATAGCTCCGTCCAAGTCGTTCCCTCTCTTGGGAATGAGCTTCGAGACTCACAACAATCTGGTCTGTCTGCCATTACCCAGAGCAAAATTAGTCAGTTGTTATGCTCGCTTTTGTCTAAACTCAGACACAGAAACTGTGAGAGAGGTTATGCGACTGATGGGGCTGTGCGGCGCGGCTGCAGATCTTATTCCGATCGGCCGTCTGCACACGCATCCCCTCCAGATATTCTTTACTCAGAACTGGAGTGTGAAGATGCATTTGCTCGAAACCAGTATTGTTTTAACAGACCTAGTAAAACAAAAGGTTCAGATTTGGGCAAATCTTCAGTGGTTAACTCAATGAGTTCCACTTCAACTGCTGGATCCGGCTTTCACGATAATGACGGATGCGAGTCAGACGGGCTGGGGCACATCCCAAAGTCCCGCAGACTTGAAGTGCCAGGATCTTTGGGACTTTCAGTTCCTAGAGAAGCACATAAACATCAAAGAGATGATGTCAATATGGCTAGCACTACAATATTGGGTTCATCAAATAGCTAACATCCATGTTCAGATTCTGTCGGATAATTCGACAGTAGTTGCTTACCTCAGGAACCAAAGCAGCACTCACTCAATTCCATTATGCAAATTAACGGAGAGGATTCTCTTATTAGTTCTGAATCATCACATTCATCTCTCAGTCCGTCATATACTAGATCGTCAGAACGTATTAGCAGACTCGCTCTCTCGGAAAGGTCACCTGTTGCCACCGGAGTGGTCTCTCAACAAGCGAATATTCAGGCAGATTTCCTACCAGTGGGATCGTCCCATGATAGATCTTTTTGCAACACACCTAAACAATCAGTAACCGACTTTTGTGTCACCATGCCCAGATCTTCAAGCGTATGCAGTAGGGACGGGATGATAGGATATGCATATCCTCCAGCTCCATTGATTCAGCAGATTCTGTTAAAGATCAAACAGTCTCATTGCAAAATCCTGCTAGTAGCACCTCTGTCATCACAGAAACCTTGGATCAATCTTCTCAGGTGTCTGTTATGGGACATTCCTCGGAAGGTTCCTCCATGAGAGGATCTTCTTTATCAGGGGGAGTCCTGCACACTGCATCACAACCCGGAAGGTCTCAACCTTCACGTATTTCCGTTATGCGGACCTTCTTTCACGGAAAACATTTTACAGGACAAGCAGTGGGCACAATTTCTAACTGTTTAAGGGCCTCCTCTTCATTGAATTATGCAGCGAAGTGGAGGGTTTTCTTCTGTTGGTGTATGGATCAGTCGATAGACATATACGATCCGTCCTTACCACATATTGCCAATTTCCTGGTCTACTTGTTTGACAATGTCAACCTGCAGCCCGTCACTATTAAAGGCTATAGGTCTGTGTTATCAGACACTTACGCTCATCATGATAACTTGGCTATTGGATCAGATACTTCTTTATCCAAGCTAGTTAGAAATTTCTCTATTAATAGACCTAGAACCCTCAGATTAATTCCTAAGTGGAATTTGGCTTGGGTTCTGTTGAAGTTCAAAGAACCTCCTTTTGAGACGTTAGATGTCGTAGAGTTCAAATTCTTGACCTATAAAACTGCCTTTCTCTTAGCCTTTGCATCTGCTAGAAGAGTCAGTGAACTTCATGCATTATCTGTTGCTGAATCTCATTACCGTAGTGTGGGTAATACCATTACCCTCACTACGGAAGTGTTTTTTTTGGTTAAGAATCAGATTCCAGATAAGCAGCTAGAGCCTATTGTCAGTAAGGCTTTACCGTCCTCGGATAACCATAGACCTTTGCTGTGTCCAGTCAGATCAGTGCACAATTATAAATGTCGATCAGATCATTGCCTACGAAAATCTATCTTCGGATCAACATTCTGATCTTATGAAGGCTGTTTACTGGACACAGCCCTCTTCATTTACCAAGTTTTACCTGAGAAATTTAGAGTCCCTCTCCAGTGACCTTAGATCCTTGGGTCCTCTTTCTGTTGCTCAGAATGTTGTGCACTAATGTTACATCTATAAGGTCTTTAGGCAGTCTGCTCAAGCACTGATGCTGTTCCGCGGCCCTCTTCGTTCTGTGGAATTTATCTCAGAACAAGAGGAAAGGGGGGGGGGGGGGGGGGTTCCCCTTATTTCCCCTTATGATCATGTGGCTTTATTGCGAAAAGCAAGGGAATACCTCCTCCGGTGTCAGTAGTCCTGCGTCGGTGCTGGGTAGTTTTAATGTGTTGCTCGGTGTGAAGCAATAACTTTGTCTCATTTATGTACTGGTTTTAAAGTGTAGTTCACTGTGAAGCATTTGTATATGTTACACGTCAAACGAGCGTTAATATACAATCCTTGGACACTTTTAAATGAGTATAAAGCATCTCATTCTCTGGACCAGCTTTATATATTGGGTTTCCTTCACCGAATTAGCATAACAGGTTATGCTGGCATTAAATGGAGAAATTATATATTATGTAATTCTCAATTACATTGTTGGTGTTATGCATTTCTCTTTTCTCGTAAAAAAGAAAGACATATATAGTTCCTATGTTTTCTCCTATTCTCCTTTAGGAGCTATCCTTCACTGAAATAATTGAAAGATTGGATTTTCCTTTAAGTCCTAGGCCCTCCAGCCTTTTTACGATTCAGCTAGTCCGGGCCTTTGGTTGTGTCATATAAAAATATGATAACTTTTAAGTAATTTGTATATTTTTTGTACTTAACAATGGCCCAGACAGGGATGGCCCTCCCATGAGTGGGCAATCATACCTCCCCGCTGATTATAACATTGTAGAAAGAATGATGTTTGGTGCCAATTTCGGTACCTTCCTGCATACTGAGGGTGTGCAGATATCAAAAGTATGGAGGACCATCTAGGACTTAATTTTTTCGGTTTTGCCTGCAAATTTTGGAGATTGGGGGGCAAAATTTGTGTTTGGTCCTGGATTAATTTGAGTTACCACCAGCTAGTCTGGGCCATTGGTAAGTATAAAAAATATACAAATTACTTAAAATTTATCATATTTTTCACTAATCACATTTGAAAAAAGTTTATCACTCTACAAGTTAACTGTTAAAGTAGCCACTATCAGGATTCTATAGAAAAGAGCTCCTTGCACAATAAAGGATTCATATTTTTTTTAAGTAAAGTATATCTAGTAAAAAGCAAACATTGTTTTGTCTAAAGTTCTCACCAAGTATCTAAAAAGATTGTCATTATTTTCAGAAGTGGATGGGAGAGGAAGAGGTTGAGAAAGGGTTAGCAAAGGATACATTTTTGTGATTTATGCATAGCATATTCTAAAAACTACTGTCTTTTTGCAGGATGAGAAGAGATACTATCAGCTGGAGCTGGTTAATAGAGAGACAAATTTCAATAAAGTTTTTAACTCGGGTGGTCCTAATGTTGGTGTTCTCAATCCATTAGCACCAAAGGTAACTACATGTATTATATTCCAGCTCCTATATCTTTTTACAAAACATACATCTATAAGCAGGTCTGCATGTGGGAAATTCAGGGAGTTAATCAGTTTGTGTCTTGCGTGGCAATTCTGTGTTGCTATTAGAACACAACCCATTAGTCAGAGACTGAAAGTACAAATGTAAGAAGACATCTCAGATATTTTATAAATTTGCTGTTTCTTTAATTCATTGGCACAAGTTGCTTGAGTACAAGTGGAGATGGTGAGAGAGAATTTGAATGACTTCCCTCTTCTTTTCCAAATCATGTGAAAAATACTTAAGAGAGTATTTGCCATCTCAACGTAAAAAGGGATGCAAAAGCAGTTGGAAGATCAAACTTGACTTTATATTTTAGGTAGGGTCACGATATTGTCTTACAAGTTTCAAGTGCCTTGAACACCTACAAAATATATGATTATAATCACAACTGATATGCCGACTTTCATTTATCACATATACTATCCCTCCTTACCTTCCAATCCTACTCTTGTCTTACACTTTCATTCCTTCCTCTTTTCCATTTCACAATAAATTTTTTTCTATCCTTTTTTTCGCACTTTTATAATTACCCACCTTTCACATATATTTCCAAGAATAAGCTGATTGGAACACACAATGGACCAAAAATTTTATTCCAAAACAACAATTTTATTTTTTTAATACCTGCCTTTTCTGATTGTATATGTTTAATGCACTTTGTATGTGAAATAACATTGAATCAGTCTGATCCACAAATAGTATTTATGTAATTATGTCTACATATCTGGAAATAAATATTGTTTAAACTGAGTGAAAAAATATCAACCAGGTCATTTCTGTCAATCAAAGTGTATTTAACTTTACCAAAGCCTTAAGTAATACAATGCAATGTTTTGCCATTGAATATATTGTAATCATTCCTGATATCACCATAAGGCCATCATGACAGGCTATTAAAAAAAAAAAATCTTACTTCTCTCATCACTAATATTCTGCCTCATAAATTTTTATGCCCCGCATAAAATGCGAAGGGCATTAAATGTCCCCCTTGTCTGTCATTCATACATATGTTCGTGTTTTGGTTTCCGGATGATAACTCAAGTATGCATTGAGAGATTTTGTTGGAAACTTTCACACACTGTCTAGCATAACAAAATACAGGTCAAGATCACATTTGGCTGTATGAACATTTGCCACTCTATAGAGTTATTCCCCTTGAAATGTTGAAAACTAACATCACCAGAACAAATTTTTTTGATCTGGTTGTTTTGGGGGTGAGTGGGAGAATTATTTTTCTTCAACTTAAAATTAGTTTTGAAGGTTTTGAGTGATTTTATGCACAAATAAAAAAAATCACTCAGTTTACACTGTTGAGGGTGTGAGAAGCAGCTCTATATCTGTCTGTGTTGGTCGGTCTGCATTGACCACTGAGTTTTTAAACTCAGTAACTTTAAAAATATTTGATGGAATGACATCATATTTTTTATGCAAGTGTATCTTATTGATGTCTACCTTCGCATTCAATGCAGGTGTTGTTCAGATTATATTTGTCAGAGTTACTGTCTTTATGGACTTGAAATTCGTTTCATGTTTACCATCCCTTGCAGCTTAGGTGTGATCTTACAATGTTTTTGCAAGTATCATCTGCTGTTCATGTTGGGTTGAGTGTTAAATGTTAGTTCATTTTCCTGATGCAGACACAATGAATAGGTGAGGAAATAGCTGGAAAACTCTTTATTGATCGACCTGTCGTTTGATGAAGTCAGTGCACTGATGGGCATCAGGCAGGTGGGCATAACCTTCCTTGTTAGCATAACTTGAACAAATATAATTGGATTTGGTCTTTTTGGGGGTTTGTGGGAGTTTCTGAACAATGTTTTGAACGGGCTTGAAAACTGGTGCAGTTTGTCCATACTGAGCAGAGTTTTGGCCCTTAATTTGATAATTTTTGACTATTTTCAGCATGTTGGCATGATAACTTGAACAAAAAATAGCAAAATGGATTTGGTCAGAAATTGGTGTGAGACTTTCTAAACAATGTCTTGAATGAGTTTGAAAACTGGTGAAGTTCCTCCATACTGAGTGGAGTTATGGCCCTTAATTAGTTAATCTTTGCCTGTTTTCAGTTTGAAAACTTGAACAAATATCAATGGCTGTGATTTTCTTATAATAACAAGCCTCACATATGCGGAAAAACTTGATGATGCATAATCCTTGTACATTACAAGTACAGTCTCTGTACAAGCCACAAGATTAACCACACTGGAATTTGGGGTTGTAAAACCTAACGATGTGAGCTATTTATGTAATTTATTTACAGCTTTGTCAGTTGTAAGAACTTGGAGAGTTGAGAATAAGTTTTCCAGTGGAATCCTGTTAATTGAATAACCAGTTTGCCAGTAAAGAATATTCAGTTAACAGGAATTTTTCTTTAAAAGGATATTTACTGTGTTCTAGTGATAAACAGCATTTATTCCATTATATCTTGTTTGACAGATCTCAAAGAGATCTGTCAAACAAGATATAATAGATTAAATGCCCAAATTGGATGTACTGAGGCTGGATAGGTCTGTAAGTATAGGGAATTCAAAGTAATTAATTGATACATTACAAAACATTTTATTCAATTAACGGGAATTTACTCTATTATAACCTATATTTAGTTATTAATTAAACAGGTCATATTCGTATTGAAAGAATGATAAATGGTTTTGTGTTTGGAAGTTATATTACATTAACAAGGTTATTCAGTTAAGGGATATCCAGTTAAGTGGGTACCACTGTTCCGATATAAATAATTACTCGGGTATAAAGTGAGATTTTTTAGAGGTGATGTACTCATAAGAAACAAAAAGAGGAGTCGGAATATATTTTTCAGCTGCACTTGTATCAATCCGTTTGAGTTAACTAGACTTTTTGCAAGTGAGGTTTTTTTTGGGCTGGCCTGTTGGATATCTGATTGGGAAATTGTAGTGCTGAACAAGACCCTTCTCAGAGGCTCTCATTTGAGCAGGGTATTGTCTGTCATTTGTTACACACATGCCCATAGCCTTTTACTTTACAAGACTAACAGACAAATTCATAACATTTTTTTTTCCGAAATAATTTCCTTGTTTGCCAATCATTTGACTGGTAGAGTGCTAGATTAATTTTGGCTCTTAGAATTGGTTCATACAAGTTTGCTTTATGACAATTTCTAGGAGATTACCTTCAGGAACTCGCCAATAAATTGTGACAAGACAAATTCATACAAACAAAAAACATTTTACTTCTAAGAGAATAAGAAGCACTTTCATGAAATATGAAGCCTTTTAATTGTGACACCAGCACTTTTCAGTAGCACTCAATTATGGGCTTCTTGCACGCAACCACAACCAGCTTGTAACTTGCAACTTTGTTGCACTTAGAATTTGTAAACTATGTTTTGAAAGTCAAAATTGAAAATCAGTTCAACAAGATTCGTAACCATGCCCGCAAGTGTATATCCTGAATTTTGTTAACCTGCGATCTTGACCTTTGATCTCTAAAAAACAAGTGGTGATCAAATATGTGCCTAATTTGTTTTTCTCTATCTCGAGTGAAAACAGACATGGACACACACAGAGAGATGATAGTGGAAGCTTATCCATGTTCCAATGGCCTGCACATTTTGCTGCACGCATTGCATTTTGTTAGGTAAAAAATTAATCAGTGCAATCTGGATTTTAGCCTAGACTTTGCTCAGTTGGCAAGTTGTAAAGTCTGACAGTTACTTGTTGCTTTTTGATGGTTCAGGCTGGTTACCTGTCCCTTTTCCATCTGTAAAAAATGTCAGGCACATGATGGCTATTAAAAGTTCAATTCGAAAGGACAAACAGAGAACTGCCATCATATTTAAACTTGTTTATGAATGATTTCATATAAAATTATTATCTGTGTTTTATTTTGTAGCTATTTTTTTTTCTACTGTTTTCACTTCTTTTTTATTTATTCTTTTTTTCTTTGTATAGAAGAAGAAAAGTGGGGATAAAAGTGTGCCATCTAGATTTATCAGCGCACCAACTTTGAATGGATCAAGATTAGAACACATTCCAGGCTCACCTATTCATGATGAGAAACTTAACCCAATCAAACCACTTCCACAGCCACAGCAGTTCACCAAGAAATTTGTGAAGTAGATGTCTTGGACAATTATGTGATATGGTGTGACATTTCAGCCAGTGCTGGTGCTAGCAATTCCTGTGAGAGAGAAAATTCTATCATTTGTGCAGTGAAGTCTTGCCACCCTGATGGTTTGAGCTCAGCACATCTATTTAAAAGCTTTTTGTCAGAAAACTGAAATATTCAGCTGTCAGTGACAGTTTTCAACAAATATTAACCCTTTTTCAGTGATCAACTCCTGAATGGTATTGTCCTAAAGAATATAATGTATGGCAAAGTAGACAAATCAATTTTGAATTCATAGAGAGGTTCAGTAACAAATTTAATCCTACAGCACTAGAGGTCTGTAGTATTGAATGGTAGTAGATCCTTTTGCCAGTTTGTTGTGTAATGTCATTTTGTCATCAAATAATAACATTTTATTTGACCAAATTTTATGCAAAACATTTGAAAGGGTTAAATAGATTTTACTCCAAATAGTCATGGGAAGTAATAATGATAATGGGGCTCTCAGAGAACTTTTCAACCAGTTACGAACAACTAGATGATACAGCAGTGTTGCTGAAAAATATTTTTTTTTTACTTTTCAGATATTTTATGAGATGTCACTTTACACTGATGACATAGTTTTTAGCTCAACTTGACATCATCAAGTATGAGTGAATGGAATGGAATGGATTGTGATCCATAGTCTGTCCATAGATCCTTCTGTAAGTCCATCTGTATGTTTGCCCATATGTCCATCTGTCCATCCACAATTCCTTTAGCACACCCTACAGGCCACATCTCTCACCCGATCAGTTTCAAATTTCTTTCTTGGCTTTTGAGTAATGTCTAGATGGGAGCTATCAATTTGTTCTGAATTTTGTTGAAAAACATGCCCGCCAGTGGCCTCTTTGGATTTGGCATATAAATTGTCAACAATCCCATCAGCACACCCTACAGGCCGCATCTCTCACCTATATTTTTCAAATTTCATATGTAGCTTTGATGTATTATCTAGATGGAAGCTATCCAATTTTTATGACCCTGCGACAAATAGTTGGGGGGCTAATTGTTTTACCCCTGTCCATCCACCATCCATCTGTCTGCATCTAGGATACATTGTTTGTCTGGCTAACTCCTCCCACAGTTTTCAAGCTAGGACTTTTTTATTTCACAGGATGTTTGTACATATACTAGAGGTATGCATATTATCAGGATTTTGATTTGCTTGAATATTTCACAAAATTACAGGTTGTTGAACTTGGTCAATTTTTTGTAGAATTTCATCTGTATGGTATGTGGTTTGTGTGTGGTAGACTTTGTGTGGGGCATCATATGTGTCTTATAGACACAGCTCATGTACGAGTAACAAATTAAAGTTTGCTCTTCAACTTCCTGTGTCCATGTGCTGTGCAGGGGCATGCTTCAGTCTAGTTCTGAATTACGTTGAAAAACATGGCCACCTGTGGCTATCTTGGATTTGGCACATAAATTGTGAACAATTTCATTAGCACACCCTAAAGGCCACAAGTCTCAACCAGTCTTTTTCAGATTTTATATGTAGCTTTCGTGTGATGTCTAGATTGGAGCTATCAAATTTTTATGAATTTTGTTGAAAAGCATGGCCGCCAGTGGCCATCTTGGGCTTGGTATATAAATTGTCAACAAATACATTAGCATCCCCTACAGGCCACATCCCTCACCTGATCTTTTTCAGATTTTATATGTAGCTTTGGTGTGATGTCTAGATGGGAGCTATCAAATTTTTCTGGAATTTTATTGGAAAACATGGCCATCTTGGATTTGGCATATAAATGGTCAATAATTCCTTTCACACACACCCTATAGGGTTCATCTCTCACTCAATCTTTTTCAACTCTAATCTGTGAGTTTTGGGTGATGTCGACATGGGAGCAATCTTGTCTTTTTTAACTTCATTAAAAAACATGGCCGCCAGAGGCCATCTCAGATTTTACAATTACCAAAATTGTCTGCAATTCCTATAACACATCCTACAGTTATTTAGTTCAGTCCCTTCTTGGTGAAGTTTAGCTGCAGTGTCATTGACCGTTTCATTTAGTATATTCTGTATACTGAATTCTTGCATTTGTTTGAATGATATTATTTGAATATTTTCGAGATACAGTGGAACCCTGTTAATTGAATAGCCACTTTGCCAATGGAAATTATTCAATTAACAGGAGTATTCAATTAACAAGGATTGCATAATTTTCCTGTATTCTAGAGATAAACTTAGCATTTATTCTATTATATATCTTTTTTGACAGAGCTCCATGAGCTCTGTCAAACAAGATATAATAGATTAAATGCCTGTATTGGATGTACTGAAGTCAAATAGGTCTACAAACAAAGGAAAACAGGGGAGAGTCTGGGTAATTTCTTAACAGGTTACAAGTTTTTTTTTCAATTAACAGGAGTTTACTCTATAACCTATATTCAATTAATAGGTCAAATTTGTGCTGGAGGTATGGTAAATGTGTTGGGAAATTATATTCAATTGACAGGGATATTCAGTTAAGAGATATCCAATTAAGTGGGTTCCACTGTATTAAGATAGCTAGAGGGGTATAATTACTTCAAAAAATTGCACCATCCCAGTAATTAGTTAGGAATATTTTTGGTCAGCTGTCCAAAATATCTCAAGATGTTACAATTTTAAAACATCATGTAGAGAAGTAAAAATTGCCCAAATTTTTTGAAATTTCTAATCAAGCCTGCTTAATACCTATAAATCAAATGTCGAGTGACTTCCACTATGATGTTGTAGAGCAGGTACTGCAGTGCTTAAAATTCATGCGAGAATCAGAATGGATTCTTGCAAATAATTCTCGCAGGGAAAACAATGAGAATCAATTTTGATTCTCGCAAAATGTTCACTTGATTCTTGCCATAGATTTTTTGTAAAGTTTTCAAAAAAAAAACCCCTGACTTGGTATGGCGAGGGTCAGTCAGCAGGTGGGCAGGCAGTTGGGCGAGCGCCCCTTTTTGCTTATAACTCAGTTGTTTCTGGACGGATTTTGATAATACTGGGTATGTGACTTAATATGCTTGTTCAACACCCGATGATGCCCATAGAATATAATATAATAATAGGGTGTGTCCATGATTTTTTATAAGAGTTATGGCCCTTTGTTAAAATGGACTAATTTTGAGCTTGATAGCGTGATAACTTCAACAAAGGTGAACCGATTTGACTGATATTTGGCACATGGATTTCTAGGAACAATGCCTTGATCGGGTTCCAAAATGGGTGCAGTCCGATGTACGGCAGCAGAATTATTGGGCTGACTTGGTCATTTTTTGCTAAAATCGACTAATTTTGAGCTAGATAGCACAATAACTTAAACAAACGTCAACTGATTTGATTCATTTTTATACGCCCGTTTTGAAAAAAAGGTCGTATTACGGTATACCGCTGTCCGTCTGTTCATCTGTCTGTCCGGTCACATGTTGTACGATAACTCAAGAACGCTTAGAGAGATTTTCATGATTTTTGGGTAGGTGGTGTATATCGATGGAGGGAAGCTCCCTTTCATTTAGCGTCGCCGTTTGATTAGTCATTCCAGAGTTATGGGACTTTATTACTTAGAAAATTGTTGATTTTTTACACGTTGTACGATAACTCGAGAACGCTTTGAGAGATTTTCGTGATTTTGGGGTAGGTGGTGTATATTGATGGAGGGAAGCTCCATTTCGTTTAGTGTCACCATTCGATTAGTCATTCCAGAGTTATGGGACTTTATTACTTAGAAAATTGTTGATTTTTTACATGTCGTACGATAACTCGAGAACGCTTCAAGAGATTTTCACGATTTTTTGGTAGGTGGTTTATGTTGATGGAGGGAAGCTCCCTTTCATTTAGTGTCGCCGTTCGGTTAGTCATTCCAGAGTTATGGGACTTTATTACTTAGAAAATTGTTGATTTTTTACACATACGATAACTCGAGAACGCTTCGAGAGATTTTCACGATTTTTTGGTAGGTGGTTTATGTTGATGGAAGGAAGCTCCTTTTCGGTTGGTGTCGCCGTTCGATTAGTCATTCCAGAGTTATGGGACTTTATTTTTCACATGTCGAACAATAACTTGAAAATGCTTAGAGCAATTTTCATGATTTTCATGGTTGCAAGTATATGTTGATAGAAGGAATCTACCTTTCAATTTGTGTCACTGTCTGATTTGTCATTCCAGAGTTATGGGACTTTATTCATCAAAATATAGGCAATTTTCCACATGTTGGACTTTGAGCAATTTTCATGATTTTTTGGTGGCAAGTATATGTAACCTGACAAGTACACATGTATACTCATATTGTGTGGTTCTCTCTTGTAATTAATAACAGGCGTATCATGCGCTCATGGCGCAGCTGTTTATTGTTATATGGTTTTCTAAGAAGATTATCTCAATCGAGTTTGAAAATGGGCTTGGTCCAATATATGACAACAAAATTATTGAGCTTACTTTGTCATTTTTTACGAATTTTTGTGCTTGATAGCATGATAACTTGAACAAGTGTCAACCGATCCAATTCATTTTTGTTATGTGAGTTTCCTGGAACATTTTCTTGATCAAGTTCGAAAATGGGCCTTGTCCGATATATACGGCAGCAGAACTATTGGGTTTACTTTGTCATTTTTTGCAAATTTTGTGCTTGATAGCACCAAAACTGGAACAAATGTTAACCGATTTGATTCTTTTTTTATTATATTGATTTCCAGGAAAATTGTCTTGTTCAAGTTTAAAAATGGGCTTGATCGGATATACGGCAGCAGAATTATTGGGCTGACTTAGTCATTTTTTGCAAATTAGTTATTTGGAAAAAGGTTCTCTGATGCTTTTAAGTTCATAGCCACCATTGCGTTAGCCACGGAAATTCAACCCTGCATCAAAATAAGGTAATACTTTGACTTATCACTCGTATCTTGTGGAGTTTTGAATGCGTACACAGGCAGCCACGACTCCACTAAAAACCACTGCCAAGGTGCTATAACCTCCATCAGCAAGACCACAAAAGCCTGTATTTTGGAACATGTCTTCTGCATGTACATGTAAGACAGAAAACTCACCTAAATTGGAACTAGGCCCCATGAATGTTAAACTCTAGTAAATATATAAACATGAGGTTTGTTTTTACTATGGAAAATGTACATGCTGCACTCACAAAAGTATAACAGTACTCTCAAATTCTAAATTATTTAAAAACTGAAAACTGATTCTCACAACAGGAGCTTGCGAGAATCGAAACTGATTCTTATGAATTGCAGTGCTGGAAATGAACATAATTCACGGGTGCAGTTTTAAGCTCCCGCGAAATCAGAGGCGAGAGTAAATTGCACCCGTAAAATGTTAGTATATGAATTTCGAGGGAATACTGTCACCAAACACCAGAAACCTTAATTCTTTGAAACTGAGCGGCCACTTTTCCAGCCAGGAACATGGTAGGTCATAAAGTCATTAAATAGGATGGCTGTTCAGTAAATGTGTGAGGTAGACCAGTCCGTATTTTCAACATGCAGCCTTGGGGCTGCACGTTGAAAATATTGCTTGGCCTACCCCAAATAATGAACATGGGCTCTTCTGATTGCTGCCATTGAACTGGCATGGCAGATACCACTAGTGTTCAAAGGGTTAAATGTATAAGGAATTGCTGAATTATGACAGTAACTTGCCACTGGCCACAGTGTGCTGCTTTCTCAAAACAGCACACATTTATATGCCCTCACAGCATATTAGTGCTCCACAATATTTTTCAACGAGTGCATTTTTTAGCTCCCAGGAAAATAGAAATCACGGATGCTGATGGGAGCAATTGCACTCACACCTGCCTCATTTCCAGGACTGGAATCAGGATGGATTGTAAGTCCTGGTATTCTATCATTGAGAAAAAGTTGTATAACCTAAACAGGTATTTCTAGTCCAGTGTCATTCAGCTTAATAGCCAGATAACACTTGAATAGATATCAACGAAGCCCACATATTTAGATTATTTTTGATAATCAGAAGTCAAATATTGGCCTTACCGGCAAAGTGTGGACTAGATGGGATTGTAGCCGGCCATTTGATAGATGATGCTTTCAAAACAATGATTGTACAAAGACATGAATTCACTCAATATCTCAAGTCACTCATTCATAATCAATTGTGAGAACATAGAGAAAATGTTCCATTTGCATGTCTTGAGTATGTGTTTTGTTCACTATGTGGATTCATTTATTTTTTTGTGAAAAGGACAAAGCTAAACATAGCCATGTTTTTAACATTCACTGTTCAGGCTGGATACTCTTGATTAGAAGGACCTGCTGGGCCATAAGATTTGAGCAGTATGTGATGCTGAATAGATTTATGCTTTTTAGTCCAGTCAGTTTAGTCGAAATTATACATAACCCGAACAAAATTCAAGCACTAAAGCTTTCACTATATTTTATTGTGTCGATCTGTATACAACAACATACCAAAAAGCCCTGTGAATCTGGCTGGCATCATCGTCATTTTTTGGACCATAAAAAGCCTGCAGTGACCTGGTCCATACAGATTATCATGATTATGTGCATGTCCTGTGATTTGTATCAGATTCGAGGTGGAGTCCAGAATGGGATCTCAACAAGCCAGCTTTTCCGGTGAGTTGTGATCCCATTTTTGGACACCACCAAGAATCTGATGCAAATCACAGGACATGCACATTATCATGATAATTCATCTATCTGATAATTCTGTCACATAAACAGATTAAATGTAGATATTAAATATTATTAATGCAGTTTTGGGACATAATGTTGGGCAAGAAAAGGTTTAGAAAAACTGTATTGGAACTATATTGTTGTGCACTCTAACAAACAATGAGTAATGCGGTCACCACAATTTTCAAAGTTGTGTTGTCAAATTATTCGCTCTCAGTGTCACTTCCTGTGATGATCCACTTGAAGTGAAATGAAATGAAATTTATTTTGCAGTATACGTTTACATGGAGTATAATAAACAACTTGCAGAAATGTACAGAAATAAATGTACACTGCATGGAAACAGCATAGCCCTGAGGACTGTCTTCCTGCCATTCCCATATTAAAAGATAATTAATCCTGACATGAAAATTGCAAACAATTTGCATCCTTACGGGATTCATGAGGGTAACTTGTAATACATAATTATTTAATTATTTAACCCCTAGCCCAGCGCAAACAGAACACTGTTTTCACAAGAAATGCTCTTAAATAGGATTTCCATTTATTTTTCTTATCAGTCCTTTGACTTTCAATCCCTGCCCCAGGGACAAGGCCATGGCACTCAGCGGAATGACTCAATGAGCTCACTCCAGTGAGAAACCATGGGCCCTGTGTCGGAGGCAAGAACAGAAAAGAATAAAACCTGCAGTGCGATATTTGCGAACAGTGCAGGCCAGACATGGCTATTGCGCTAGGTAAGGGGCCAAAGTATTGCAGAAATTGCATTACAGAAATTGCACAAAAATTTATTGGTCTAATCAGCAAATCAGAATTTATAAGTGTGCCATGTGGGCACATCCCCAGGAACCGGGTAGGTGTAATATTGAATTGTGCAGTTACTGTTTATTGTAAGGGGGTGGGGTCATTGGCTATTAATAATTATGTCGCTAACTGCAAGGAATTTTGTTTTGTTTTATAAGCGATCAGCTGAGTCGATACCAAAATGCACATATAATGTATTCATGCGCCTGTTATGATAGCCTGTTGTGTTACCGGAAACAAGTCTATATGATACGGAATCAGAATGAGTTGTCTATATGATAATGAATTGGAACACATTATGTGATACGTACCGTTTCTCATGGTTTTCAGGCCAAAATCTATATGATTGTTAGATTAAAAAAATGATCGGGTATGCACACAAACACTAAGCAGAATGTTTATTGTTCAGATGGATTGGACATAACTCCCACATTACACTTCATATTCCTTGTCAAATGATATATGGTTGACAGAATTGGAACAATTCTTGTTTTATTAGCATTTATACCCTGATTACCTATTCTACTATATATAAATAGCCTATGACATAAATTTTAGCTTTACACACCAACCGTGGGGAACACGCCAGCAATGGGATTTCAGTAGTTTACACCTACAGTGGAACTATATCCAAGTTGACTTTTGGTGACCTCGCCTTGATTGCAAACCAGTCTAAATTTATCACTTGTCGCCTCGTGAAGAGTGAAATGAAACCAGTAATTATTTATTATGTTTTTAAATAAGTTTACCTCATAAGATACCAAAAATTAACAACCATACCTTGTCTCATGATAAAGCATCCAAAACTCGAAATATTATGTTATTATGTTATTAAAATGAAAAAGGCCCTGTAACTTGCATGTTTCATTTTCTATTTCGTTTCGGCGATAAAATTGCCAGCAGCAGTACTTCCCACGAGTGCTCAGGTAAACAAAAACAGAATCGCACATGTGAATATTGATTTATTTACCATTTAAACTCTTATTAATCTGACGATCATGGTATAAATAAAATATACCCAAAGTAGCTTGGTGTACCAAATGTTCACCACTCATGGTGAGGTGGTCTTAACTGCGTGCCAAAGGCTCGCAGTTAACACCACGTCACCACTCGTGTTGAACATTTGGTACACCAAGCTACTATGGGTATATTCTATATTTACCACATGCATTTGTATAATTTAACCCTTTCTTACAACAACTGCACGTACCAGTCTCACAACCACATGCACAGTTACGTCATACAATTTTCAACAAGGCGAACAGAGCATGTGGAAAATCTATTGAAATAGGAGAGTATTGACCATCCTGTTCAGCCCTGCCCCAGTCACTTTCATTAACCCCCGGTTTTTCCAAAGCATGCCTGTACCTGGTAGTAGGTTCTGAAGCTGTGATATTTAGTTGCAGACTGGTCGGTGGTAGGTTCTCTATTTTGATGAAATATTTTACAGCCACACATAGAGTTTACACATAGGAATTATTCCAGAGAAATACATTGAGAGCTCTCCACCACTTCCAAAGACTATATATACCCTAACTCCACAATGGAAATTTTGCATTTCTCAATGCAATGCAGACTCAAACTTCTGCTGAATACAAACCAGCCACTTAAGTTTCGAAAAGGCAGATGCACATCATTTTTAATTCCATGCGGTTAAGGCTTGTCAGCTTTCGATGATAAAATATCACCTTTTGATTTACGATTTGGTTCATCAATACAGATTTATAGCATGCATAATTGTATGCATTATCAAATAAATGCACACAATTTCAGTAAAAATCACAAATACTTTGATCTCAAATAATACACTTTGCCATGGTGTGATTCATTGGGCTTTTGAATATGTTCTTTCATATATTTTGATGAGTTACAGGAGAAAATTGGCTAGCAAATTTGTCAAGGTGTAACATTAGATTGACTTGACTGTATTTTCCCTCCTTGTATGAGTTACAAAGAAATTTAGCAGAAATCTAATGTTGAATACTTGACCGATTTTTCATATTTATGCTTTGTCCAAACTTGAGTGCAGAATCATTTGTCACTTACTTAATTGGTCAAGTTGTGGAAGCCCATATTTAGGCTTTATTTAGAAGTACAGGTACTCCAATTTAAAGGCTTCATATTTTGTGGATGTGCTTCATATTATCGGTGCAATTATTTAGTCGGAATGGATTTGCCTTGTTACAAATTATGGGAGAGTGCCCACAGAAACTCTCCCCTAAATTTTAAGAAGACAAAAAAATGTGAACAAATTTTGATGACCAAAAATAATTGAGCACTCTACCAGTTAACCCTTTACCCAATGCAGACGATATCAAAATTTATTATTTTAAATATCGTTTTTTTTAATTTTTCAAATTTTTTTAACAAAACCATATCATTTGACCCCTCACTGGACCGAGCTTAACGAGCTTGTTCCAAAGAGGGTTCACATGACATGGTTTTGTTGAAATTTTTTGAAAAATAGTATTTTTTCAGCTGTTGAATTTGCATATTACGTGGGCCAATTTGTTGGGTAAAGGGTTAACAAAATATAAAACATTTACCATTGCTGCATGATGGAATTTTCCACAAGAAAGAGGAATTAAATGTCAATGTTCTTCCACACACATAACCACGCCAAAAATTCATCTCAAATTTATTATATCAACACCTAGAAACCAGAAGTTGAGTCGCCTGTGATGTAACACAGCAAGAGCCCTGACAGCCTGGATAATAATTAGTTGAGAGAGTTGTAAAATCTGATAAGTTTCTAATTAACGAGACGAGAAGTACTTGCAAGGCCATAAGTTTTGAGCAGTATGTGTTGTTGAATAAATTCATGCTTTTTTCCCAGGCTTGTATGAGTTACAAAAGCATTTAGCAGAAATATAAATGTAGAATGTTTGCCATGATATAGCCTTAGATGCTGACATGGCATCAAACTCCAGTAAATAAAGAAATAAAGCCACACAAAGTAGATCTGTTTCTCAGGCCATTATTTGTAAAATTGCATGCAGTCGAGCGTTTTTTTATTTTATTTTTTATTTCTGTAATTATTTCTCTGCCATCAAAAGTTCATGTTCTTGGTTTATGTTTTAGGCCTCATAATATATGGAATAGCATGGGTGGTGGTGTATCTCGTCCCTTGAGAGCAAGCAGGCTTTGCATTGCTTTAGCAAAGCCTTCTTGCACTCAAGGGACAAATTTATCAACTTTATTAACTTGAGTAAAATATCAGACATAAAAAACCATTTAATTATTATTTTTTTTTAAGTTTACATTGGTTATAAAAAGAGAGCATGCGGTAGCCATAAGGACCATGCAGGAGGGCCTGAGAAACAGATTTTTATTTTTTTTTGCCTAAGTGTGTAAATGTAGAGTACTTTACCAGTTTTATATATTCATGCTTCTGATATCACACCTGTTCATCCATTTTATGATATTTTCACACCTATTCCATCCAGTTTTGCAATTTGTTCACATTAATTTTGTTACATGAATGGAAATGGAAGCTGTTGAGTATTTATTTGATATATTTTTTTTTATTTAATCCTTTACCTACAACATCGGCTGTATTAGTCCAGTGCTATACACCAAAAAACACCATTCAAATGTTGTTACAGTGGTGTCCACTTAATTGGATATCTCTTAATTAAATAACTGTGTTAATTGAATATAACTCTCAAACACAAAACCATTTACCATACCTTCAGTATAATTTGACCTGTAATTTGCTTATAGGTAAATGAGTAAATGCCTGTTAATTGAATAAAAAAATCTTGTAATATGTCGAGAAATTATCCTGACAGTCACCAAATTCTTTTTGTTTATAGATCTATTTGATCTCGAACTGGAAAGTGCTTTGTCCTTGGATCATGAAACTAAACAGGTACATTACTTAGGGGACAGGAATAAATTCTCTGAATTTGGGGGCCAAATGAATAAGGTCACAGGATGCTCCAGCCTGAAAACAGTTTCAAACTCAAGGATGCTTTGGCCCATGATCATTTCCTGGGCCTCAACGATGGTCTCTATCACAAAAGTATCTAGTTTTTCTCTTCCAAAACAAAGCATAGGTTTCCTCATTGGAACAAACTCCTTAAGCTTGTTCCAAGGAGGGGTCATAAGCTAAGTTTTGGAAGGAAAAATGAAATATTTTAATTATTTGAGCAAAACATCGTGTTGTCTTCTTGTCTTAGGTTATGGGTTTAACAAATGCTTGAGTTTCATGAGCATTTTTGTAAGGATGAACTGTATCTGAACCATTCCTAATGGAATACCAGTATGGACACACCTTTCCAACAGTGTGCCACTAAAATTCATGACATAAACGAAAGAACCTCCAGGAAAGATCTACAATCTTTTGGGCCACACTGATCAGCCATACAATTAACCCTTTTCCTAACAAAATGATTAAATTCCCCCCATCGTTTTGCACATAAATTGCTATTCAAATTTTAATTTATTTCATTTTTGTTTGTAAAACGTTGCTCAACACAGCTGACTACCCTTGATTGGAATCAGCTTTTGACGCTCGTTCAAATGAGGTGCCTTAAGCAATGTTTTTTTTATGCAAAAAGCGAATTATTTAATAATATTGTATTTAGGTAATATATTGTGAATGCCATCTTGTAGTCATGTTTAGGTACAAAGGTTAAATTGTTAAAACTGTACTGCAAAGTCTATTATACCTGTCAATGTTTCATCCATATTGGGTTTTTAGCTCATCTTGACAAAGTCAAGCTGAGCTAATCTCATCGCTCTTCGTCTGTCCGTCGTCCGTCAACACCATGTTTTGGTCTTCTCCTCCAAAGCCACTGGGCCAATTCAAGTGAAAGTTTGTGTGAGTGATGGTCCCAAAGGGGCATTGCATTTTTGTTCAACTCAACATGCCCAGCCCCATAGGGAGGGAGTGGGGGAAAATGCTCCAAAATATTTTTTAAAATCATCTTCTCAAGAACCAGTGTGTACAATGACTTGATATTTGCTATGGAACTTCCTTTTGAGGTGTAAAATCAAGTTTGTTCAAACGAAGTTCGTGAAGCAATATTTGGTTGTTGTAGTGGGGGTACGTTTTTTGGCCCCGGCCAAAATTTCTATATTTTTATACTGTACCAATGACCCAGACATAGCAGGTGCTAACTCTTAAAAATCTAGGGCCAAACACAAATTTTTCCCCCCAATCCCCAAAGTTTGCATCTAAAACCAAAGAAAATATGTCCTGAATGGCCCTCCATACTTCGCCTCTACTGCGCATGCACAGTGTCAAGGAGGTCCCGGAATTGGCGCTATTTATCATTCTTTGTTTGGCCCTTCATCAGTTCACATCTGACTGATCTTTGTGCTTGTAAATCTCAGTTTAAATGATGCCAGACACATAAATATTAGAGAAATGGTGGATCTAAAGAGGAAATAGAAGGAGGAGAGGAAAAATGAGTGACAGAAAATAATCAGGGCTGTAACTTAAAATTTTTTAATGAAATTATGTTAAGTTACCTATTTTCGAGGCATGGGCCTGTTGTGGTCATTCTCGCTATAAAGTTACACTGCTTGTTCAGTGTTTTCCTCTCTCCCTTTCCTTTAAGTCCCCCCTTGCTATTCTCCCATGCTTTTGGCATATTTTCTGTACTATTATTACTAAAATTTCTTGGGAGTTTCAGCTGGGTAACAGAATGAATTCTGTTCTTTTCCCCATGTTTACGTCCTCACCCATGGGTGTTTAGGCGTAGTGTTCTGCATCTACCATCTGATGTTCTGCAGTTTCTTCCCTGGAAGTCTCTGTTTTGCATCAGATAGTGTATTTTTGGTAACTGATTTCGGGCCATGGTTATCAGTGCCTGGAGTCATGTTTCTGGTGTTTTCACACTTCTTGTTTACATTGACAACAGTCTCTGTGGAGGGGGATTTCTTGTCTTTGTGTTAGTTTAATCATAACAAGATACATTATTATTATTTGTAAGTGTTGCATTAATTTTTAAAAATATTTTTAAAATTTTTGTCCACACTTAGGCTTGGGATCCATTGGGGCTCAATGTTACTTTTCAGAAACTTGGGCTTTTCTGAAAAAATATTTTTTCAAAATTTTTTTTTTTTTTGATTTCAATTATTTTTCTATGTTAATGGATCATGTTATTATGTATCTTTGTTTTCAGGGGTTGGTGCGAGTACCTGGACTTTTTGTATTCTTTTCACAATGAAAGGATATTGTTCAGTTGTAATAAGAGGAAATCTTCCTCTGACTTTCATAATCATTGTATTAATTGTAGTCAGTGTACTCGCACTAACTCCTGTTCAGTATGTGTCAATTGGGATGACAAACATGGGAAGCGTGTGTCACAGTATGTTAGCGGGGAAATGGCCATGCCTGTCCTTTCTCCACAGAGTCACTCAAGTTTATCAATCTCTATTTCAGACGAACAAGAACAGGGTGATGCATCCGTGATGTCTTCCAAAAGTGTGCCTCCATCGTCACAATTAAATGAAGAGCTAACGGCAAAGTGCTCATGGAAATACGTCAATTGCCTAAGAGGTCCCTAGTAGGAGCGACGGCCTTTGACGTCCGCTAGCTCGCTCAGTGTAGCGTCCATTCATCGAATGGTTCGGCAGTCGGGTTCGTCCGTTGCGGTCCAGAAAGGAGTTTTGGGTGATGCGAGCACTATAAATCAACTAAGTGCACACCCAGTGACGACGGATCAGAGGAGAGAACAGAGGAAGCCTATTAGTCCGGTTCCGAGCTCGTCCAGTTCCATCCGGGCTGCGAGCGAGAGAGGCCCCTCTCTCGTACAACAACATCTGGGACCAGATGTTGTGGTACAAAATGTTTCGCATTCGGAGCATACATCCGCCGATCGGGACGCTCCGTTATATAGACAGTCTGGAGAGACTGTCAATAAGGCTTCCTCATCCTCACGGCAGTGCACACAACAGCACCTTGGCTGCATGACCTCGGATATCCAGCCAACTTCGCCAATCAGAGAATCCATGGCGACCAGGTCACGCCATCCGGTAGCCAGGGACACAAGGCCTGTAGACTCTGGACGTTCGCATAAGAAAAGTATGCAGGAGTCAACGTACACGGAGCTTCCAGCGGCAAAGCATCGTAAGACCGCTACTCCACAGGCCTCAGTGACGGACGTGCTATCCCAAATAGCACAACTTATCGCAGCATCCCAGCAACAACAGAATCTCTGTCGGATCAGGTAATATCCGACGACGCTGGGTCGGTACGCTCCGCTGAAGCATCAGGTACAGACGTCCGAAAACTTCATAGGGTCCGACAGGATGGCGAAAGGGATTCGTACGATTTCGAGCTTTCCCTTTTGGAACAACATAAGCTGCTGTACATTTCATCCGGCTTTATCTTCTAGAGGTTGTTTCGTCGGACCAGAATGCTGCGATGCCGGATAAGAGACTGATAGCGTCTGTGGACACAAGAAATTTTTGATCGGTTCAGGGACATCGACAATAATGTCACAGGAACTTTCAAATTATTGAACGACGCTATATATATATATGCTTGCTATTAAACAAGCAAGTCTGGTTTCTTGTTCGCAAAAGTTACCGTGATGTCTTCCAAAAGTGTGCCTCTGTCGTCATAGTTAAATGAAGAGCTAGCGGCAATAAGTGCTCATGGAAATACGTCAATCGCCTAAGAGGTCCCTAGTAGGATCGACGGTGTTGACATCCGCTAGCTCGCCCGGTGTAGCGTCCATTCATCGAATGGTTCGGCAGCCGGGTTCGTCCGTTGCGGTCTAGGAAGGAGATTGGGTGATGCGAGCACTATAATTAGACAAAAGTGCACACCCAGTGACGACGGATCAGAGGAGAGATCGGAGGAAGCCTATTAGTCCGGTTCCTAGCTCGTCCAGGTCCATCCGGGCTGCGAGCGAGAGAGGTCCCTCTCTCGTACAACAACATCTGGGACCAGATGTCGTGGTACAAACGTTTGGGATTCGGAGTTTATGTCCGCCGCTCGGGACGCTCCGCTTTATAGACAGTCCGAGTGACTGTCGATAAGGCTTCCTCATCCTCACGACAGCGCACACGACCGCACCTTGGCTACGTGACCACGAATATCCAGCCAGCTTCGCCTTTCAGGGATTCCACGGCGAACAGGTCATGCCATCCGGTAGCCAAGGGACACGAGGCCTGTAGACTCCGGACACTCGCATAATAGAAGTGTGCACGGGTCAATGTACATGGAGCTTCCAGCGGCAAAGCAACATAAGACCGCTTCTCCACAGGCCTCAGTGACGGACGTGCTATCCAAAATAGCACAACTTATCGCAGCATCCCAGTAAACAACAGAATCTCTATCGGATCAGGAATAATCCGGCGACGCTGGGTCGGTACGCTCCGCTGAAGCATCAGGTACGGGCGACCGAGCTCTTCATAGGGTCCGACAGGATGGCGAAAGGGATTCGGAGGATTTCGAGCATCCCAGCAACGACAGAATCTCTGTCGGATCAGGTAATATCCGACGACGCTGGGTCGGTACGCTCCACTGAAGCATCAGGTACGGACGTCCGAAAACTTCATAGGGTCCGACAGGATGGCGAAAGGGATTCGGAGGATTTCGAGCTTTCCCTTTCGGAGCAACAGAAGCTGCCATAGATTTCTTCCGGCATTATCTTCCAGAGGTTGTTCCGTCGGACTAGAATGCTGCGATGCGGGATAAGAGACTAATAGCGTCATTGGACACAGAATTTGTTTTTGATCGGTTCAGGGACATCGTCCCTGAGTTGCTGACACAGTCCAATAATGTCACAAGAACATTCGAATTATTGAACGACGCTATATATAAGCTTGCTACCAAAACAGGCAAGTCTGGTTTCTTGTCCGCAAATGCTCTAAATCTGCCTTTCATCAATTCAAGGAATAAATTTGAAACGGCAGGACAGGGCATACCGAGAGTTCCTCTGCGTCTAGACGACGAGGCTGAAGACTTGTAATTGTCTATATCACCGTCTGTGTCAATTCCAACCACGATGTTGGAAACGACAATAATCTCTAACAGACTTTACTTAGACGCTTTATCATACGCAGACCACCTTACTAAGGCGTTATCATTACGTCTTCAAGGGAAAGAATTCCCAGATATGATCCTCAATGAGATTTCTTTCGAGAGCAGTAGCTTTTCCACGTATAACTCCGCCCTTCAGTGGCAACCTGGAGTTGGTTAGACGTGACGCAGCCCTAGCTACATCCACGCGCTTGGATAGTAAGGTGAAGAACTCTCTCAGAGTCGCTTCGGTCTTGGAGAAGCTTCTCTTCGACGGCAACCTTTCGGCAATCTATGAATTGCTCGATATAGACGTTCTCTTGTCAATCAAGTGTAACAAGAGATTCAGACTTGGGCAAACATTCAGTGGTTGAATCAGGGAGTTCCACTGCCGTTGCCGGATCCGAGTTTTACGATTATGACGGATGCCAGTCAAACAGGTTGGGGTACAACATTGATCCCAACGGATTCGAAGTGCCAGGCTCTTTGGGTTCCACAGTTTCTAGGCAAGCACATAAACGTCCAAGAAATGATGTCAATTTGGCTTGCACTACGTCATTGGATGAACATTATTCAGAAAGCGCATGTCCAAATCCTGTCCGACAATACGACAGTAGTTGCGTGTATCCAGAACCAGGGAGGCACTCATTCCGTTCCGTTATTCAATTTAACGGAAAGAATCCTTCTGTTTGTTCTAGAACACCAATTACTGCTTTCGGTCCGTCATATTCTGGGTCGTCTGAATGTATTAGTAGACTCCCTTTCACGGAAGGGTCGCTTGTTGCCGTCAGAATGGACTCTCAACAAACAGGTATTCAATCAGATTTGCTACCAATGGGAGCGGCCAATGATAGACTTATTTGTGACACAACTCAACAATCAATTGCAGACGTATGTGTTACCATGTCTGGATCCCCGAGCATATGCAGTAGTAGCTCTATCGATCCCGTGGGACGGAAGGATAGGATATGCGTATCCTCCAGCGCCGTTGATTCAGCAAATATTGCTCAAGATAAAACAATCTCAATACAATTCTGTTGGTAGCATCTCTGTCTCCACAGAGACCGTGGATAAATCTACTCAGGTGTCTGCTGTGGGACTTACCTTGAAAACTTCTTCCACGAGAGGATCTTCTTTCGCTGGGGAAATCGTGTCAACTTCATCACAACCCGCAAGGTCTCAACCTTCACGTATTCCGTTGTGCGGTCCTTCTTGCACGGCAAGCATTGTACAGGACGAGCAGTGGACGCGATTTCTAACTGTAGGAGGACCTCCTCTTCGCTATACTATGCGGTTAAGTGGAAGGTCTTTCGTCATGGTGTAGGGATCATTTTGTTGGTATTTTTGATCCCTCCATACCAGACATTGCAAACTTTTCTAGTATACTTGTTTGACGAGATCAACTGCAGCCTGTTACTATTAAAGGTTATAGGTCTATGTTATCTGATACCTATGCACACCATGATAGTTTACAATTGAATCTTATGTCTCTTTATCTAAATTAGTTAGAAACTTTTCGATAAATAGACCTAGAACCCTTAGATTAATTCCTATATGAATTTAGCTTGGGTTCTTCTTAAACTAAACGAAAACCATTTGAGCCTCTTGAGACAGTAGATTTCAAATTCTGGTCTTTTAAGACAGCATTTCTCTTAGCTTTCTCTTCTGCTAGAAGAGTCAGTGAGTTTCATGCACTATCGGTGGACGATTCTCACTATCGTAGTGTCGGGAACACTATTACCTTTACTACTAATGTTGGATTTTTGGCTAAGAATCAGGCTCCTAATAATATCCGGAACCTATTGTTATTAAGGCCCTTCCGTCTTCAGACAGGCACTGGCCTTTACTCTGTCTGGTTAGAGCTTTATGTATTTATAAACAAGATATCAGTTTATCAGAATGGGACGTAAAAGCTTCTTCTGTCTCTGATGCCTAAATAGAAGGACATTACGGTCAATTAACTACCCGTACTGCTTATGATAATCTATCTTCAACTCAGCAGTCTGTGCGTAAGATTTCGGCTCATTAAGTAACAGCTCTTTCTACATCTTAGGCTTATACAAATAGTGTTGCTATTACAGATTTAATGAAGGCTGCATATTGGTCTCAGCCATCCACATTCACAAATTTTTATCTCAGAAATATTGAGTCCATTTCTGGAGACCTCCTTTGTTTAGGTCCATTATCTGCTGCTCAGAATGTCATTCACTAAACAGTTGCAACTATAGTTATGCAGGCTTTCGGTTCAGGCAGTGACTCCGTCCTGCTGCCCTCTTCGCTCTGGGCTATTTGACCCAGGGCGAGGGGAAGGGGGGGGGAGGGTGTTCCCTTGGGTCACCTGTTTTATAGTGAAAACAAGGGGATACCTCCTCCGGAGTCAGTAATTCTGAGTTATTACCGGGATGGTTTTAAAGTGAAAAGTTAATGTTTAAAAAAATTCATTCATGTCATATTTTTAAAGTGTAGCATTTGTATATGTCACGTGTCAAACGGGAGTTAATATACAATCCTCGGACACTTTTAAAGAGTATAAAGAGTCTCAATTCTATGGACTAACTTTATTTATTGGCTTACTTTAAAAATAATTAGTATAAGGATTATACTGGATGTTAATAGAGAACATGAATGTTATGATGCTCAATTATGGAAGGTGTTGTGTCTTTCTAATTTATCATAAATAAGAAAGATACATGTAAAGCCTAATACTCCTTTTCTCCTCGAGGTGATGACTCTATTTTATATAGTTGAGCTTATTGGATTTTCCTCTATGTCCTAGGCCCTCCAGCCTTTTTACTATTCAGCTATGTCTGGGTCATTGGTACAGTATAAAAATGTTAAAAAATTTATAGTAATTTATATATTTTTTATACTTACCAATGACCCAGACGGGGATGGCCCTCCCAGGAGTTGGGAACTCTACCTCCCTGCTGAGTACACATCGCTGACCAGGCACTGGTTGTAAGAATGATAAATGGCGCCAATTCCGGGACCTCCTTGACACTGCGCATGCGCAGTAGAGGCAAAGTATGGAGGGCCATTCAGGACATGTTTTCTTTGGTTTTAGATGCAAATTTTGGGGATTGGGGGGCAAAATTTGTGTTTGGCCCTAGATTTTTAAGAGTTAGCACCAGCTATGTCTGGGTCATTGGTAAGTATAAAAAATATATAAATTACGATAAATTTTTTAACTTTCTGAACTGATGGTCCGGTATGAACCAAATTTGGTATGTGGTATTATTGGGTCATAAGTACTTGACCCATGCAAAAAATGAAATTCCCACATCCCCATGGGAACCCTGGGAGTTAAAAATAGAAATATTTTCAAACGCCCATATTTCCCAAACCACACAGAACAGAGGGCTGTTCTTTGGTATGAAGTATCTTTAGGACCAGTAGAATTAAATGATAAAAAAAAATTGCCATTGGTTTATGTTAGAGTGTTCTGTAATGGGCATCGAAAAAATGCCGAGTCAGCATATTTGCAACAATTTTAAAAAATCTTTTCTCCAAAACCAAACATCAGAATCTTTTGATATTCGGTATACATCATTCATAGGGGGGTCAGATACAAGTTTGTTGAAATAAAGCTCATTGGTTCATATTTGGGCTCCCTACAGGAGCCCGAATGTTTAACATAGGGTAATATGGGGAATATTCTTTAAAATCTTCTTCTTCAGAACCACCAGTCAGAATCTTTTAATGTTTGGTATACATCATTATTATGAGGGTCAGATTCAAGATTGTTCAAACCAAGTCCCTAGGTTAATATTTGGGCTTCCTACAGAAGCCCAAATTTTAACTTTGTTCAATATGGGGGATAATTTAAAAAAATCTTTTCTTCATATCCACCAGTCATAATGCTTTCATATTTGGTATGCAACATCTCTAGGGGGGTCAGATTCAAGTTTGTTCAAATCAGATCACTAGGTTATATTTGGGCTCGATATGGTAGCCCAAATTTTTACTTAGTACAATATGAGGAAATTTCTTTAAAAATCTTTTTCTTCAGATCCACCAGTCGGAATGCTTTCAACTTTGGTATACAACATCTCTTTGGGGGGTCAGATTCCAGTTTGTTCAATTCGGGTGCCTGGGTTAATATTTGGTCTCCATATGAGAACCTGAAATTTAACTTAGTGCAATACGAGGGAATTTCTTCAAAAATCTTCTTCAGATCCACTAGTCAGAATGCTTTCATATTTGGTATACAACATCTCTAGGGGGGGGGGAAGGGGGGGGGGAAGGGGGGGGGGGGTCAGATTCAAGTTTGTTTAAATCGGATCCATAGGTTAATATTTGGACTCGCTATGGTAGCCCAAATTTTAACTTAGTGCAATATGAAGAAATTTCTTTAAAATTTCTCTTCTTCAGATCCAACAGTCAGAATGCTTTCATATTTGGTACACAACATCTCTAGGGAAGTCAGATTCAACTATGTTCAAATCGAGAGCCTGGGATAATATTTGGGCTTCCTATGGGAGCCGGAATTGGCCATTTTTCTGAAAAATTAAAAATTTTGTATTCAGTACCCTCTAGAGGTGTGTAACTTAGATTAATCTACACAGGTTGTATCAAGGGGCTTCATGATCAACTGAAGAAAAGGCATGAGCCGCATTATTTTTGTCACTCTTGAGGGACTCGGGGATTGACAGTGTAGCCTATGGAGATGGCTTGCTTAATGTGCTCATTCTTGGACTCTGTTTATATTGTGTTCTGTTCAAGATGAGCACTTCAGGCCCCATGGGTCCTTTTGTTCTTGGTGTATGTTCTATCTGTTGAGAGGAAAACAAACAAAATAGCATCTGTTATTCAATGTTGTCACTAGGGTTTAATTTGAGACTGGGAATTCCCTGGTCCAATACCAAATATTTCCATTTCCCGGTAACTGGAAAACAAGGGCAGAGTAGAAATTGGAATGACGTATTCATCAGCTTTAGTGGTAACAACATTTCCCCCGAAACTGTCTGTGGTTTTCTTTGCATTTTCATGGCTTTTTACCCATAAATCCTTGATAACACCAACTTCACAGTGAAGTGATCTGGGTTGCAGTATTACGTTGAATTGAGGAGATCAGATCACTGGATCAAACTTGCTGCCTGTGGTGTGATCCGACAATCAGACCTCCTCAATGAGATGTGGTGCGACGACCCAGATCACTTCACTGTAGCGATGAAATGTTTATTATATGACTTATAGTTCAACATCACATGCCAACGCTAGCATTAACAATTCCCCCAACCTTTTTTTGGTAAATTGGATTGAAGTAAAAAATAGCTATTTTTGTTTACTTATTTTTGTAACAGGTGCACACTTCTGGGGAATCCCCCGATGCGCATGAATACATAACAAAGTGAACAGTTAACTTTCAGTCAACCCGAACTGCCGCTGGAGTGCACCCATTCCCACTCAGTAAAGTACTCTCTTCAACCGGAACAGTTATGTGAATTCGAACGCACCCATAAATAGTCATACTATAGTGATACGGTATCAGATTCCACACTGTGGATTTTCGGGGATCAGAAAAAGATCTTCAAACAGTAGTGATATTTAGCGGTTAAATTACATAGTCATATAATAAATTGCAGTATTGGTTGGGTATTCGGTATTTGACTTGACTGAGATTTTCTTATAGTTCCAAAGGAAAATTCACACCAGGAAAATACAGAAACATTCTACCAGAGCTCCACAAATTCAAATTCCAATGCCAATGAGCTCAACATTGACATTCTTTTGCCAACACATATCATATCTACAGTAATTTTATGACTTGTTCCAGACACACCTTAACCTCTGAAGGCTCAATCTTTTGCGATCTCAGAGCATGTGCCCTTAACATGCTGTCACTAGAAGGTCCTTCTTGCAGTAGATGAATCACCTGAGCAGTGATTTCTAGTCAAGTCTTGGCAGGCAAGAAATCACTGCTAAGCAACTGGACATGTTCAGGCTGTAGTCCAGTGGGAATTCAGAACAATTGCCCAGGTCTTTAAGGGTTAAAAACACTAAAAAGAAACTCAGTCACTTCTTTCATGCAAATGAACACTTCAGCTGCTATCAAGCCTCAACAAGGTCTTATAAACAGCAAATGTAGGAAAATTTGAATATACAGATTATTTTGGTATTCAGTGATTGGTTCAGTTCGGTTTTTCGATATCCCCATGTTATCTGTATCGGTATGTTTTTTTGGTATATTGCCCTTCACTAGTAAGTACAACCAGCAGTCTGCTGGTCGGAATTATCAATGACTTTATAAAAGCGAGAATTTCCTGCTTCTCGGTTTTTCTGTTTAAAAAAATCCTGTTCCCGTTCCATGAAAACCAGTGAATATATTATACCCTATTTATCACATTTTTTTGACAGATGAGATTCTACAGCATTACAGTGAGAGAATTGGGACAGAGAATCTTGACTGGATCATGACCCAGTCACAATTTTCTGTCCACTTCTGTAATCACAGTCCTTATCTCCAGTCAGTTATATCTTTTTTAACACAGTTTCTCAAATGGTACCATCTTATACAGAACAACAAGTGGGGGATCGTTTTAGTATGTGTAGGAAGAGTCAGTGTAAATTTAATTCCACATCTTCACTAGATTAACCCCTTGTAAGACAAGTTAAGCTGATGAAATGTAAAATAGTGAGATTTCTGAGCAAAAATAGGGAGATTTTAATTTTTGTATGGCTCAAAGAGTAAAATTTATTCGTTAAAAATCATTGCAATTCTATACTCAATTTACAGAAAATTATTCTGGAAAATAGCGAGTCTCCGGCTAAAATAATGTGATTTAACGTGTCTGTCCCAAGTGTTCTGATAATATAAAAGAAACCTCTTTGTTGACATTGCCTTAACTGGTAGAGTGCTGGAAGCCCATATTTGGGTTTTTTTCTGAATTGCTGGTACCACATTTTGAAGGCTCACATTAAGTGGATGTGCTTTGTATTATCTTTGAAGTGATATTATTTAGTCTGTGAGGGTTTGCCTTGTTACAATTTATGGGAGAGTGCCCAAAGGCACTCTCCCATAAATTGTAACAAGGCAAAGTCCTGTGTTGAAGTTGTGATGGCCAAAAATAATTTAGCACTCTACCAGTTAATAGAAGTATGAATTTAACTAGCCATATCTTGTTTGACCAAGTTTATGAAGCTCTGTCAAGCAGATGTAGTTGGTTAAATAATTAGTTGCATCACGGGAAATTTTGGTTGGTGAAAACTGCATTTTATGCTCCCAAGTGCTGCGAGTTGAATCATTATTGTGCTATTTTAGTATGAAGCATTGTGGTTCATTGGTTAGAGCATTGGACTTGATATTGAGAGGGTGCAGTTCGATCCTCACTGCATTGTGTCCTTGGGCAAGGCACTTCATCTTTTTTGCCCCTGTGGGAGAACAGTGGTACTGTGTACTAAAGCATAGGGCACGACTACGGTACACTTGCATTCTATTGATGATAACCCTGTAAGTTGAGTCAGACAGTTACTCGCTGTTTCTCAAAGGGTACTCCTGTTTCCTCCACTTGTAAAACTGTGCAACATGATATGACCCTGTCTGTTGAAAGTGTCTTTAAACCCCAATAAACAAACAACTGTTTTAGTATTCATTGTATCATCAGGTTATTAGTTTTTAAATTCTCAATTACACATCAAATTTAGGATTTGGGGCTTGAAAGTTCAAACAGAATTTGATGTCTCTGTCACATAGCCTAATAGGTGAATTTTTTTTGTACTTTTGAAATAAGAACTAAGTCTGTGAATGGAACTGGTGAGACTTTGGTGTGTAAGGTTGTAAACATGATTGTTAATTGATCATTTTAATGAATTCTACATGTATTATGTTACAGAAGTAATGCAGCATCTAAAATATTGAAAGTTTCATTTGAATTTGTTAAAATATGTCTGTGATATTATTTATTTTGTACATATCATGAGTTATCTTTGTATATAAAGTATTTTATTTATTTTTTTCAAAATTGAAAATATTTGTTGAAACCGTTCCTGATATACCTTTGTAAAGAAAGCTTTGTGGCTAGTTCCACCATTGTCAGTGGTCTTGAAAGTGTTTGAATTTTAAAACTGCTGTTGAAAGCAGTTGAAAATTGGACTTTCTGGACTTTCTGGGCAAAATATCATGGAAAGCCTTTGAAAAATATATTTAAGTGTTCAAGTGGTTGTTTGGTTCAGTTTGCCCAAGATTGTACTTATAAGCTGCAGTATTGGTATGTTTTTGCTGTGAAAATTGTGCTTAACTTTCTCTGAAATGATCCTCACACCTGATTCTGATACTTGGAGAGCTTCCCAAGGATCAGTGTCTGGTGTGGATATTATTGGTTTGGAAAATACTTGTAAAAGAAATGTTGACTGGTATCTTGACAGAACATCTGCAGTGATAAAATTAATTTGGTAGGAGAAAGTCCTGGAAAGTGTTCAGAAGTTCTCAACAAAAAGTCCTTGACACTCCTAAATTTTTTTCTCTCAGAAATGTTCAAATCCTGATTGTATGTCATGATTAGATCACACCAATGTTGGTTGTGTGTTAGAGAATATCTTCAGTGGAGTTACAAAAGGTTGTATCTCCCACTTCACATTAATTCACCTTTCGACAAATCCAGAATTTATGGGTCTGATTACATAAGATGCTGAAACACTTTTTCACTGTGAAATGTCTTTTCATGTTTCCAAATGTTGTCAAATAATTCTTAAATGTTGTATTGTCAAAGAATTTTTCAAAAACTTGGGAGTGCAAATTTTAATGTCTTCTCAAAATTCCTGTCTTGTAAAAGAAGGCACTCAGCTTGTTTCTGATAGGTGGAAATGAAACCGGCAGGAACCTATGATAGAGAGATCCTGGACTGATTGAGGATACATGTCATAAAGTTATGTAGATATCGTTATCTCTAAAATGAATAATTTCCTTTTAGTTTATGGAAAATTAATTTTCAAAATGTTGTATCACCATCTGAAAGTCACTTCTAGTCCCCTCTGCATGTTCTTTGAAACAACAAATGTATTTTATTTTTAATGAAACTGTAGTTATTCTGGTTCAGATATAAGGAATTAAATTTTTATATCTCTGGTTAACTCCTTACATGCTGCTTTCATATTTTTCTGGCTCAGACAGGAAATCACTCCCCACTTAAATAAGTAAAATTTGAGTGCACCTAACAAAATTTTCACCAACAAATTGTACCGACTCCTTGACCAGTGATTTCTTGAGTCAAACTTTCATGAATTTTTCATCAAGGTTAGTCATGGTTGCTTCACAACAGCCATGACTAGATTTAATGAAAAATATTTTAATGATATATTTTAGAAGCCATGAGAGAATCAATGGGATGGTTTTCTAAAAAAGTTTGAAGCCAATTTGACAATTCATGTGGCAATAATGTATAAATTTATTACTTTTTGTCCTCTATCCTCACCATGGGCACCCTGGGAAGTGAAGCAGTGCTTGTTTACTGTGGTCAAAAAGCTCTTGTTTACTGGTAAAATATGACCTGTAACCAAATCCTGGGGTGGAAGTCCTCAAAAATGACAACATAGGCATAAACAGTTGGCTGGACTTTACTTTATATCCATGTTGTGGTCATGATTATCTATTGTACAGAAATATGTGATCTTATAAATAAATTAATTAATAAATCAATAAATTACATTGTATCCCACACAAAGGACCATAATATTAGATAAAGTATCAATGAAAAAGAAATCTTAACTTCACTAATGAAATCTTCATTAGAAAAGAATACATATACTTGCTATTTGTGGAACCGTTGTGGCTTACGCAACTTTAATTTGTGTTTCACGGTTTTGTATCATTTTGAGAACTGAGTTTATTGCTTTTGCTGTGTTAACCCATTATGAAACACAACCAACAAACTACCTTCACACAGCACTTTCTTGTGTAAAAAGTTTAATTTTTTCACTGCAGATTGATAATAATAGCTTATGATCCCTTATTGAAATGTGCTCAAGTAGCATTTTCTTCTGAGGCATCATAAGCTATGTTTTGCAGGCAGAAATTAAATAAAAACTGATAAAATCTGAAAGGTAGTTTTTTGTGTGAATAATGCTGTGTAGATATGGCTGGGTTAACCCTTTGCCCAATGTAACAGCCCAAACTGGCCAGCGCTATTCACAAAAATCACCATTCAGTTTTCATTATTTTTTTCATTTTTCATCTCAAAAACATATATTATGACCCTCATTGGAACAAGCATGTTGAGCTCATTCCAATGAGGGGTCATAAGCTATGTTTTTTACTCAAAAAAATTAGTTCTTCAAGAATTTTATTTGCCTGTGTTTTCTGCCATTTGTGTTTGGAAAAGGGTTAAATAATGTAATCACCTTTTATTAAAAAAATCTATATTTTAACAGCAAACTCACATTTATTTTTTTATTTATAGAGGATGACACAATTTCATATGAAATTTCAGAGGATCAGATCAATTTTAGTGAACGAGAATCAGACATTTCTTGTCAAATTGTGACGAATTTGAGATTCTTTTTATCACATAATTTATAATTTAACCTTTTACCCAACGTAACGACTAAATTGGCCAGCGCTGTTCATAAAAATCACTAAACCAATTTTATTATTTTTTCTACTTTGGCCTTGAAAACATAGCTTATTGCCCTTCATTGGATTGAGCATGTTGAGCTCATTCCAATGAGGGATCATAAGCTTTGTTTCCGAGGCAAAAAAAGAAAATCTTCAGTGATCTGGAAATTTTTTTTTTTGCTATTTGTATACATGAAGTAAACAGTTAATGAAATATAAAAGAAGATTAATTCATTTCTTGTCCCAAAACCAACTCCCTTACAATGTTATGATGTCGACATTGACTTCTGACATCCTTCCCATATTAGACAAGTTGTGAACAACATTTTCCGTGATGAGCCATTTGGTGGTGATTATATGATAAAATGGCATCTAAGATAACTTTGAGCATCAGTGGCTATGTGACCACAACACAAGTATGAAGTTAAAAGTGTAATCAATCATTATTGCTTATGCTGCCCCCTTTGAGTACTTCCTCCCCCGCATTGGTTACCAGATCCTAGTTTTACAGCAGGAAATAAGCACAACTCAACATCTTGGGGTTCCCATGGGGGAAGATTCAGAGTATGTTCATGTGATCAGTGTCAAGGTCTTTTCAAACTGCAGTTCAAGCTTCAGATGCGCAGACTGGGTTTTTTTTTTAGCACACCTGGCTGAAAGTCAGGGGGATCTAAAGTGATCACTTTCTTTCCGTCATCTGGTTCTGTCGTCCGTCCAGCGTGAACTTGACACTATCAACTTTTCCTCATAAACCACTGCACTGAATTGAACCAAACTTGATGTGCATGTTCCTTATCATATGTCAATTCAAGTTTATTCAAATAAAGTTGCTATGCCTACATGGGGCAACACAAGGGGCATAATTCTGATAGTACCCACACATAGTTTTCCAAAATTATAAAAATCTTCTTCCAGAACTATAAGTTAGAATATTTTGATATTTGGTATACAACATCTCTAGAGAGCTCAGATTCAAATTTGTTCAAATTGAGTCTCTGGGTTGAAATTTCTTTTAAAAATCTTCTTCAGATCCACCAGTCAGATTGCGTTCATATTTGGTATACAGCATCTCTAGGAGGGTCGGATTCAAGTTTGTTCAAATCGGGTCCCTCGGTTAATATTTGGGCTCTCTATTGGAGCCCAAAGTTCAACTTAGTGCAATATGAGAAAATTTTTTAAAAAATCTTCTTTAGATCCACCAGTCAGAATCCTTTCATATTTGGTATGCTGCATCTCTAGGGAAGTCAGATTCAAGTTTGTTCAAATTACATCCCTGGCTTAATATTTGAGCTCTCTGTGGGAGCCCAAAGTTTAACTTGGTGCATTATCAGAATATTCTTTAAAAATCTTCGTCAGATCCATCAGTGAAAATATTTTAATATTTGGTACGCAACAATCTTGGGGGTGAATGGTGGAGGGGGGGGGGGGGGGGGAGGGAGGGAGGGGGTCAGATTTATGTTTGTTCAAATTATGTCTTTGGGTTAATATTTGGGCTTTATATTGGAGCAGGTTAGGTCAGGTTTACGTTTGTTCAAATCCATTCCTTAGTGTTTTTCCTAAATTTTGCCATTCAAACTGCAGTGACATAACAACCCTTGGAAGTTTGGCAGTGCTTTTCTACAGCTGACAGAATTGGAAGCAGGCAGGAAGACCTATTATAATAATCATCTGACATGGACACCAGAGTCATAATTTCATGACTTCATTCCTCTGTAGTGTCGATGAACCATGTCTAACTGAATATGACCCCAAATACTACTTTGAATCACTTTGTCAGGTGAGAGGTTAAGGCCCCTTGGAATACTTGTTTCAAGTGCACTCTGCATGAATTCATATCAGATACATAATAAAAATAATCTATACTTTTACCAGATATTAATATCATTTGGCTTGTGTGGATGAAATATAACATATTTTCATGTGTGACTTCAGCACATGTGAGCACATTTTTAGCTCACCTGAGTGAAGCTCAAGGTGAGCTTTACTAATCGCTTTCCGTCCATCCGTCGTCCGATGTCCGTCGTCGTCTGGCGTAAACTTTACAAAACCAACTTCTCAGAAGAAACCACTGGCCCAATATTTTTCAAATGTTGGGTAAGTGTTTATTACCCAATGTCAATTCAGATTTGTTCAAATGAAGTTGCCCCTCCTCCTGAATGGGACCATGCCCCCAAGGGGCACCAAAATCTTTGAAAATCTTCTTCTCATGAACCAGCAGTAGCAGAGACTTGATATTTGGTATGCAGCTTCCTTTTGAGGTGTAGAATCAAGTTTGTTCAAGAGAAGTTTGTCGGGCATTATTTGC
The DNA here is from genome assembly GCA_031216915.1 of Pictodentalium vernedei. NCBI lineage: Eukaryota > Metazoa > Mollusca > Scaphopoda > Dentaliida > Dentaliidae > Pictodentalium > Pictodentalium vernedei. The sequence goes on along the minus strand of CM062295.1, from coordinate 279,698,677 downwards.
CTTTGTTACGGGAGGGGCAAAAATTTTTGCCATGCCTAAAATTTCTTTTTTCTCAACCGTGAGGTCGATTTGAAGCAAATTTGAAGTGAGATGATAATGGGTCATATGTAGTTGATTGATGCAAAAAAAAATTTTCGCATTGCTCCGTGAGAACCTCAGGAGCTAAAAATAGGAAAAACCTTAAAACTGCCACATCTCCAAAACTACACGGCACAGAGAATTCTTATTTTATATAAAGCTTACTTTTATCCAGTAGAATAGAATGGTTAAAAAAATCCCTATCGGTTTGATCACAAGGTACTTTTTTCAGGACTTTGAAAAAGTGCTGAGTCAGCACTTTTTAACACTGTAGGCAATGGGAAAAACATTAAAAAATCTTCTCTAGATCCAGCAGGCAGAATCTTTTGATATTTGGTATGCAACATTGTAGGGTGGATCTGATTCAAGTTTGTTCAAATCGGCCCCCTGGGTTCATTTTTGGGCTCAGTATAGGAGCCTGATTTCGAACTTAGTGCATTTCAGGCAAATTTCTTAAAAAATCTTCTTCTCCAGATCCAGCAGACAGACTCTTTTGATATTTGGTATGCAACATTGTGGGGTGGATCTGATTCAAGTTTGTTCAAATCAGCTCCCTAAATTCATATTTGGGCTCACTATAGAAGCTCGAATTCGAACCTAGTGCATTTCAGGCAAATTTCTTAAAAAATCTTCTTCTCCAGATCCAGCAGGTAGAATCTTTTGACATTTGGTATGCAACATTGTGGGGTGGATCTGATTCAAGTTTCTTCAAATCGGCCCCCTGGGTTTTTATTTGGGCTCAGTATAGAAGCTTGAATTCGAACTTAGTGCATTTTAGTTAAATTTCTTAAAAAATCTTCTTCTCTAGATCCAGCAAGCAGAATCTTTTGATATTTGGTATACAACATTGAGGGGTGGATCTGATTCAAGTTTGTTCAAATCGGCCCCCTGGATTCATATTTGGGCTCACTATAGAAGCCTGAATTCGAACTTAGTGCATTTCAGGCAAATTTCTTAAAAAATCTTCTTCTCCAGATCCAGCAGGCAGAATCTTTTGATATTTGGTATGCAACATTGTGGGATGGATCTGATTCAAGTTTGTTCAAATCGGCTCCCTAGATTCATATTTGGGCTCACTATAGAAGCTCGAATTCGAACTTAGTGCATTTCAGGCAAATTTCTTAAAAAATCTTCTTCTCAAGATCCAGCAGGCAGAATCTTTTGATATTGGGTATGCACCATGCTTAGGGGGGTGAGATTCAAGTTTGTTCAAGCCAAGTCCCTGGGTTCATATTTGGGCTCACTGTGGTAGCCATAATTATAACTTAGCTCAAAATGAGGAATTTTCTTTAAAAATCTTCTTCAGATCCAGCAGTTAGAATGTTTTGATATTTGATATGCAGCATCCTTAGGGGGGTGAGATTCAAGTTTGTTCAAGCCATGTCCCTAGGTCCATATTTGGACTCACTGTGGGAGCTTGAATTGTAACTTAGTTCAAAATGAGGAATTTTCTTTAAAAATCTTCTTCTTCGGATCCAGCAGTCAGAATGTTTTGATATATGGTGTGCAGCATCCTTAGGGGGTTGAGATTCAAGTTTGTTAAAGCCAAATCCCTGGGTTCATATATGGGCTCCCTGTGGGAGCCCGAATTATAACTTAGTTCAATATGAGGAATATTCTTTAAAAATCTTCTTTTTTTTTTTAGATCCACTGGTCAGAATCTTTGGATATTTGGTATAAGCTTTTCTTAGGAGGAGCAGATGCAACTTGTTGAAATCAATTCTCTGGGTTGATATTTAGGCTACCATGTCAGGTGAGCGCCCTCAGGCCCCTTGGGGCCTCTTGTTTTATTATTCACTCAACTCTAAATTGTCGAGAAAAGTTGTGAAACTTGATATTTCCCAGGCGGGATATATAAGAGAATCAGTTTCAAGATAGTAGAGATGGGTGGTACTGGAATTTTGAGTTCGGTATTGGTTTCGGTATTTTTAGGGGGGAGGGGTATACCTCGGTATCGGTTTGGTATTAGGTATCTGAATTGATTGAGATTTGCACATAGAGGAATTCACACCGGGAAAAACAGAATAAGTTGTAGTATCATTCTACCACAACGCTGTAAATGACACTGCCAATCAGCCCAAGAGTGGCATTCCTTTACGACCACAAATCATATCTACAGTAATTTTGTGACATGTTCTAAATGCACCTTAATTGTCCTTAATGTTCAAAGACCTATTTCAGGTTTTTGCGATCTCAGAGCATGCGTGTACCCTGACCATGCCATCTTTAGGAGGTTCTGCTGACAATAGACAAAACACCTGGGCAGTGATTTCAAGTCAGGTCTTGGATGCCTTAACAGGCAGAAGACTTGACTAGAAACCACTGCCAAGCAATTGGACATGAACAAGTTGTCATCTAGTGGGAATTCAGGATACTTTCCCAGTCCATTAAGGGTTAACAAAACTGAAAAAAAAATCGGTCACTTCTTTCATGAAAATGAACCTTTCAACTGTTATCAAGCCTCGACAGGGACTTATAAATAGCGAATGTAGGAAAATTTGAAAATTCAGATGGTTTTGGTATTCAATGATTGGTTCGGTTTCGTTTTTCGGTGTCCCCATGATATCGGTTCAGTTTTTTCGGTATGCTGCCCATCTCTAATAGTCAGTGTGAATTGTCTTGATGTCCGAAGAGGGTAACCAGCCTATCATCAATGAATTATATGGAGGATCTACAACAAGTATCCAGTTTATATTGAAAGTCACAAAACAAGTTCAGTAAATTAGGTCTGGACCGAGCTTTATCTTTAGCTTGGTCCAGACCTAATTTATTGGATGAGGATTTCACTGTACAAGGGGTCTATATTTTACTGCAGTGATTCAATGAATGCAGCAGGGTATAGTGAGACAACAAAACAAAGATTTGTGTTTTGAATGATTTGCTGAAGACTCTATTGAAAATACTTTTTGAGTGACCATGGTAAAAAGAATACATTGCCATTAACACTTTTGCCAAATGGCCATATCCATCTAATGCTATTTCCAAAATTCCCAATTCAAATTTCATCAGTTTCTCAATTTGTACCTCAGAAACATAGCTGATGACTTAACAGGAATGAACTTGCTGAGATATTTCCAGTGAAGAGTCTTAACCTATGTTTTTTGAGGCAACAAATGAACATTTTTAGTTATTCAAGAAGTTGTTTTTATCAACCTCTTAAAGTGCTAGGTAAAGGGTTAAAAAATCATCATGCCAATGAAAAAAACAAAAAAACTGACATTACTTCAGGTTGAAAATAATGTAAAGAATTGGCTGAAGCTGTAAGCTGTGTGATATTTGTTAAGTTTTTATTTTTTTATCATCGGGATATTGATTTTGAAATGTTTAGTTGAGCCCAAGTCTGTACTTGTACAAGTGACATATTATTTGATTTGGTTAATTGTAATTGTACATTTAATTGTTATATTGTGAGTGTACAGCAATTTTTCCACAAAAATAAAATATATTCATATGAAAAAATGTTGGGAGTTTGTGGCTAAGTTAAACCAGCAACAAAAAGCGTTTTTTATTCCAGAGTAGTCGCAGTTACCATAAGATGTTGAAGCTACCTGTTTATTTAATAACATGATTAATCTTGAATAGTTTCATCCAGCTTTACATAGACAGCTATAGTTTTGCAGGCCATAAAATTTGAGAAGAACAATTTTATCATTCCTCTGGTGGTTATCTAAATAAAAAAAACAGATAACCGAAAAGTTGTTCCTCTGAACTACAAACAGTTCGTCAAAAAGTTGTGTCTGGATCACCTGATTTGATAGCACTGTTTTAAAATATTCCTGTGGGAAAACCCCTCTCTTCAATGCTCAAACTCCCTAAGACAGCTGACACCCCCCTGTGCTTGCCACAGATGATTTCTGGATTGCCCTGGTGCTTCATTAACTGAAAGTTTGAAAGGTGTCATAGCGCATCATCTCTGAATTACATGCGTGGAAAAATGCCCAGCCATAGATTTTGACCCGTCCACGATGGCTGTACTGTAATTGGTCCTCTTATAGGCTATCTCAAAATTCAGGATTTTATTCTCTGGTTTTGTTAAGCCTCAACTTTTAGATTATTTTCACACAAGCACACAATGTACAAAGCTGAGATATTTCCTGAGATATCCTTGTAAGTTGGCTAAATTCACATTAACTCTTTGTTTAGGAAACACAAAGAAAATCAACCTTAAAGTCGAAAAATGAACGAAAGCTCTTGGATTATTGAGTTTGATACCAAAATGGAGATAAATGCCCAAGGTATATAAGTGGGAGGCCAAAGTTAAATTTCAGTTGCATTTTTGTAACTTTCATGAATTCGACAAAACACTGTCTCAATTTCTTTGTTGTCCATTTTCAAATAGAACATTCAAATGAACATGGAAATGACTTAACTTTTTTCTTAATGTAGTTCATGTGTTGGTACATAACATGAGTAGAAACACATATACTCAAATGCCTTTTGCACTTTGGAAATGGCTGGAACACGACATCTTCAAAACATTAAGTAGCCATCTCAACATTTCATGTGATGATCACACGGTTAATAGGGGTTTTTTTTAATCATTTGTTTATATATGCTTGCAGAAAAAAGAAAAGGAAGTTTTTTTCTGTGGTAAATATTCCAAATGTGTTATGGATGATTATTTCATTGTTTGGATTTCGATGTTATTTCTTCATTACTGATTAAATTTTGATGAGTTTTGTTATCTTAACACAGACAGCGTTTGCATGGATAAAGTTCAAACGTGGTCCCCCACGCCATTTTCTGATCAAAATCAATAGCGAGTGTGCCGACTCCAGGCTTCAGTCGCTGCTCTAACTCTCCTTACTCTTGACTCCATTAAGTTGTTTACGGTCCTTTGTGGGATGTTATTCCACTCCTGAAGAAGGGCCTGTGTGTACTGAGCGACGTTCTTTGGGACGTTGACATGCTTCCTGGCCCTCCTGTCCAGCTTGTCCCACAAATGCTCGATCAGGACAAATCTGGACTGTAGGGTGGCCAATTGAGAACCGGGTTTTGGTTGAGGAAGTCATGACAAACCCTAGCAATGTGTGGCCTCACATTATCTTGCTGGAACTAATGTGATGCACATGGATAAGTGGAAGGACATGAGGCATGAGGACCTGATCCTGATATCTTTCGGCTGTAAGATTGCCCTGGATGACCATGAGAGGTGTTTTCAAGCCATGAGAAATTCCCCTCCCCCCAAAAAACCATTAACAGACCCTCCCCTGAATCTGTTGTTTTCCTTAGAATATTGCTCACCTGAATGTTGAAAATGACGTCATCCATCTGACTTGTAAAGTGTGAATTGAGACTTGTCGGTGAATAACACACATCTCCAGTGGGCCAAGTGAAACTGATTTGGTGCAAGTGCCCACAGCCATTGCAATCAACGTTTACATTGCCTGGGTGTAAGTTGCAGACCAACATAGGGATGTTGTGGCCTTAAATTGAACTCCCGCAACCGATTCCTAACTGTTCTTGGACACATTTGGCAACCATGAGTGCCTACAACCTGACTCAGCATCTCCGTCGCCATCTGAAGTCGGTTATGGAGGTGAGAGAGAGACGTCATGTCAAAAAACATTACCACATCTGTTACGAGTACAGTGAAACCCTGTTAATTGAATAACCATTTTGCAAGTGAAAGTTATTCAATTCACAGGTGTATTCAATTAACAAGGATATGATCCCTTTCCTGTACTCTAGAGATAAGCAGGGCATTTATTTCATTATATTTTGTACAGAGCCCCATGAGCTCTGTCGAATAAGATATAACAGAATAAATTCCAGTATTGGATAACTGAGGCCAAATAGGTAAAAGAAAACAAGAGGAATTTGGTGATAGAGTAATTTCTTGACATATCACAAGATTGTTTATTCAGTTAACAGGAGTTCAACCTGTATGCAATTAACAGGACAAATTTGTTGAAAAGGTATGGTAAATGGTTTTGTGTGTGGAAGTTATATTCAATTAGCAGGGTTATTCATTTTAGAGATTTCCAGTTAACCCATTATGAAAGGCAGACGAGACTTGCAAATAAAATTTTTGAATAAATAATTTTTTTCATTTTTGCATCAAAACATAGCTTATGACCCCTCATTCCAATGAGGGGTCATAAGCTGTGTTTTTGAGACAAAAAAGAATGAATTGAATGGTGGTTTTTGTGAATAGTGCTGGCCTGTTTTGGCCATTACATTGGGTAAAGCGTTAAGAGGGCTCCCCATGGGAACTCCGGGAAGTGAAGCTGTGGTAAAGTAAACAAGCTCTGCTTTACTGGTAAAATAGGACCTAGTGACCAATGCTAGGGTTGGAAGTCCTCTAAAATGGGCAACACGGGTATAAACAATTGATTAATCTTGGCTTTATCTCCATGTTGTGGTCATGATTAGCCATTGTGCAGAAATATGTGTCTTTAAACACCAATAAATAAATAATTTAAGAGGGCTCCACTGTACAAATACAATGATGGCACTACTACTATTGGATGACAGTTAACTTGTACCAGAAAATTTGCTGCTGCTGCTGCTACACTAACCTACTACTAGGAAGTGGCTCATTTGTTAGCCCACTGGATTTCCGATCGAAAGGTCTACAGTTTGATTCTAATCCATGTCATCTGTATTGTGTCTTTGGGTGAACCGTTAATCCTGAATGCCAGTTGGGAGCCTGGTGGCACTATGTACTAAGGTGTACAGCACATCGACGGAGCACTTGCCTTCAGCCAATGCTAACCCTGCATTTGATGGGTTAGTAAGATGGAGAGCCTTGACAGTTACTAATATGGCTTGATGGTTCTCTTTGGGTACTCTAACTTCCTACACTCGTAAAACTGTAACATGATATGAGCCTCCCTGTTTAAAGTGTCATTAACTCTTAACCCGAAGGGTAATTTTAAAATATTTTTTATCAAATCTAGTCATGGCTGCTATAAAGCAGCCATGACTAGATTTGATGAAAAATTCATTAAAATTTGACACCAAGAAATCATTGGTTTTAAACGTCTATACAAGTTACAGGGGAAAATTTGGTTAAATATCCTCAAATATGACTTATGATGGTAAGAGATTTCCTTTCCTGGGCTGGAATATCCGCCAGCAGCATGCAAGAAGTTCAACCACAATAAACAAATAGACAACTCAGGGGCACATTAGTTAACATGTCAACTTCTCATCAAAAGGTCATGAGTTCGAAATTACTGGCCATTAAATGGCTTGTTGATGGTACACAAGCCTTCAATCAATACAAATTGAGATCAAGCTTTTGCTTGTGAACATTTCAAATTAAAAAGTTGGATATGACTGACGACATATGCCATCAATGACATCTTGTTTCACAGAGCTAACTGATCCTTGACCACTTATCTCTATACAACTGGATTGCTGGAACATCAGCAAAAAACATCACTCAAACTGCCCCCCCCCCCCCCCCAACCCAAGATGATGTCAAGCCAATCAATGTGGTAACTCTTCCCAATCCATGATGTTTGATGATGTGAAATCTGTTACGCCACAGTGTAACAGTTTTCACTTCATCAGGTGCCATATAACTTACATTGCATGAAAACTAATTACAGTGTATGAACTTTCCAATCTCGGAACTCATGTTTTGTCAATAATAGCTATTATGTTATAAATGTTCAATTTGCATTGCCACGAAAAATGTGCACATCAACATATTCATTATTCACCGACATCAAAGTGTATTCTATTTAACTTGTAGAGTGCTGGAAGCCCATTTTTGGGCTCCAGTCTGAAGTGCACTTATCACAATTAAAAAGATTCATATTCTATGGATATGCTTTATATTTCCTTCATAGGGAACTCACTTCTTTTGTAAAGATTTACCTTGTTAGAATTTGCCTTGTTAGGCACTCTCCCATATATTCTAACAAAGCAAACAAATGTAAAGAACTTTTCACAACCAAAAATAATTTAGCACTCTACCAGTTAAAAAGTGGTCAGGGATTGGGAGGCATCAAGGAACTTTAAATCCTTGGAGAAACTTTGCTGCTGTTGAGCATTGTTTATTTACAGCAACTTCTCTCCCCTCCCCACCCAAGATGGCGGTGATGGAGACACTTTTCTGTTTGTGACCAATAAGCACTTCAGCAATCAAGTTGTCTAGACATCAGTCTCTCTCACAGTTAACTCTTTGCCATGCACAACTAATAGATAACACTTGCAAAAGGTTTTTGTCTTGCATACTTCAGCAGAGGCGAGACAAAGGCATTACTAAATCCCATTGATTGCCATCATTGCCTATAGTGTTTTAACCATTGAAGTCAATTCTGTGAAACATTATGGGGCAATATATTGCCACGAGGTGATATATCACAATTAAAATGGCATCATTATTTCACAATGTGTTATCTTAAACAAGCAAAGGCAAATTTTCAATATGATCAATTAAAGAATGCAAGCTTTAAAGTGTGCAAGGATTTTAAACATTGAGGGACTAACTCAGAATTTGATCAATATCTACTGCAACATAACAGGTGCCCCAGCATGCAGTCTTCAGATGAACCTGCATATTACTTTCTAAGAACCATGGCAGTTGTTTCTAGACAAGTCTTGACTGCCAATATAGGCAGTCAAGACTTGCATAAAAACAACTCCAAAGCTATGGTATGCAGACTGCTGAGCCACAGGATGCAACAATTTTGTGTTGTCGAAATGTAGCAATGAAAGTGTCAATGACACTGTATCTCAACTTGACAAACTTGAACTTGGTAAGTTATAAATGATATGGCAAAATTGAAGATCATTGGTACCAATGTTATTTGTTGAAATTTAAACATAACAGCATTTTGTGTGCACAGCGTCAGAGTAATCCATGCATGTTTAAATGTAAACTGTAAGGCTGGCAAAAGGAAGAATGTTGATACACAAATGCAGTAAGTTCAGAGGTTATTGTAAACAGCAACTTTTTTCACAGAAATGAATGCTAATCAATAGCTCTCATCTAGAGGTCCCGCCTAATGAGCACACCAAGTTAAAAACAATCCTAAGATAAATGTGCCCTGTAGGTCATGTCAAATAAGAATGTTGATGCACAAATGCAATAAATTCAAAGATTATTGCTAACAGCAACAGTTTTTGATAGAAATGAAAAGAAAATCAATAGCTCCTATCTTTGTCACCCTGCATAAGCATACAAAGTTTCAAAACAACCTGATAATGAATGCGCCCTCTGAGGCATGCCAAAGGAAGATGTTAATGCACAGATGCAATAAGTTTGAAGGTCATTGCTTATGGCAATGTTTTTTTTTCTCTTTTTTATCGAAATTCATAAATATACCCTGCAGAGAGTGCAAAAGGGATAAGCTGCTGCACAAATGCAGTAAGTTCAGAGGCTGGTGATAACGACAACAATTTTTAATGGAAATGAAAAAAAATCAACAGCTCGCATCTAGAGGTCACCCCGAACACACAAACCAAGTTTCAAAGTGATCCGATCATAAATGGCACACCATACAGGGCACATTTATCATCAGATTGCTTTGAAACCTGGTATGCTTGTTTGGGGTGACCTCCAGATGGGAGCTGTCAATTTTCTTCCATTTCCGTCAAAAAATGTTGCCGCTGGCAACAACCATTGAACTTGGTTTAGTCAGGCATCAGTATACTCATTTGGCATGCCTTACAGAGAACATTTATGATCAGATCGGTTTGAAACTTGGTATGCTTGTTTGTTTGGGGTTACCTCTCGATAAAAGTTATTGATTTTCTGCGATTTCCATCAAAAAATGTTGCCGCTGGCAACAAATTCGATGAACTTAGTGTAGTTATGCATCAATATTTTCCTTTGGCACACCCTGTAGTGCAAATTGTTGACTGGATCGCTTTGAAACTTGGTACGATTGTTTGGGGTGACCTCTAGATGGGAGCTATCGATTTTCTTCTATTTCCGTCAAAAAATATTGCCGCTGGCAACGTTCTTAGAACGTAGTTAAGTCAGACCTCAGTATTACCCTTTGGCACATCCTACAGGGCACATTTATGATCGGATTGCTTTGAAACCTGGCATGCATGTTTGGGGTGACCTCTAGATGGGAGCTATCGATTTTCTTCCATTTCTGTCAAAAAATGTTGCCGCTGGAAACGTTCTTAGAACTTAGTTAAGTCAGACCTCAATATTTCACTTTGGCACACCCTACAGGGCACATTTATGATTGGATTGCTTTGTAACGTGGCATACTTGTTTGGGGTGACCTCTAGATGGGCGCTATCGATTTATTCCATTTCCGTCAAAAAATCTCTCCGCTGTCAATGACCTTTGAACTTAGTTTAGTCAGGCATCAATATATTCCTTTGGCACACCCTACAGGGCACATTTATGATCAGATCGGTTTGCAACTTGATATGCTGGTTTGAGGTAACCTCTAGATGGGAGCTATCGATTTTCTTCCATTTCCGTCAAAAAATGTTGACGCTGGCAATAACTTTCGATGAACGTAGTGCAGTTATGGGTCAATATTTCCCTTTGGCACACCCTGTAGTGCAAATTGTTGACTGGATCGCTTTGAAACTTGGTGTGCTTGTTTGGGGTGACCTCTAGATGTGAGCTATCGATTTTCTTTTATTCCCATCAAAAATATTGCAGTTGGCAACGACCTTTGAACTTAGTTTTGTCAGACCTCAACATTTCCCTTTGGCACACCCTACAGGGAACGTTTATGATCGGATTGCATTGAAACCTGGTATGCTTGTTTGGGGTGACCTCCAGAGGGGAGCTATCGATTTTCTGCGATAAGTATGGTGCTGGAACGGTCCATGATAAAACAATGGTGGTAATTACTGACAAAAATGAATTATATATCTAGCGGGGCGTAGCCAGGATTCTGTAATGGTGTGGAAGGGGGCAATCATGATATTTGGAACCAAGGCTAGACCTCCCCAAAGACAAATTATCGTAAACAATTCATTAGTTATTAATTTCAATCGCCCGCAATAGATTTGGAATGCTTCCAATTACTTGATGCCCAATCTTGGAGTGCAAGTTCAGGATAGCCTAAAGCACCAGTGTGTGTCAGAGAAAAGCAATAGGGATTGTGTTCAGATGCCAGTTTCAATGTAATCGTATGTGCTTACTGGTCAGGGAATATAGACAAGGAAATTAACATGTACAGGGATTGGACACTAGCCTAATCTTCGATTTTGGTCGCCATGCTGGCTTACCAGGCATCTTATAAAAAATCTTATAAAAAACAACAAAGATCTTTGTGAATATAATTTATTGAACAGAGTTTATCATCGTGTCGAGTAATATCAAAATAACAAACAACAAAAAAAACATGATTTGTACAAAACCCAGTTGTATATACGAAAATCGCCATTCAATTATTTATATATTTTAATTTTCTGCTTCCAAAACATAGCTTATGACCCCTCATTGGAACGAGTACATCTACACCCACCCAAGGGCCACTTGCCTCAATAATGCCTGCAGTATCACTTTTCGAGCAAAATCTTTTAGCCCCCTCCACAAATTGGGCCCGTACACCTATGAAAATATTGTTTATTTATTGGTGTTTAACATCATTGTCAGCATCTGGGCTATATCATGACACAGCATTATAAGTTATTCTGTTTGTTGACAGGGGACAACAATGTATTTGTCTCAGTTGATTTCAAGTGAAGAAAGACATTGCGATGAACCGTTGCTCATGGCAGCGAGATGCTTTCCTTGACAGTGGACATAAGAGGAGTTGGTGGAGTGAGAACAAGGTGCTCCAGTCTTAATAGGTGCCTGTGAGTATCACTGGGGTAGGACATACAGGAATCTGGAACTAGTATCTACTGATGTGTGGTTGGTTTTAATATTTTTTATCACCTCGGCATGTGTTTGGCGAAACGCTAACTGTAAATAAGTTATGAACCCCCGTTTAAAAAATAGCTTGAACACAACTTTTTTCCAGTAAAAAGGAAGGTAAGTGAATAAAACTATGTTTTAAAGTACTAAATGTACAGCTGAATGTGTGAAAAGTGACAATTTAATGAAGCGTACGCAATAATAAATATATATAACGAACATTAAGTATTGTTTGTTTTATTGTAGACTATTTTCAAATTATAAATGGTTTCTCTCCCAACACCTTTCTGTTAAATCCCCTCGTGGTGAACAGAAACATCTAAATGTTACGCACACGAATTAGTTACACTTAATTACACCTCCATCGAGCAAGTATAATAATATTCACCCCGTCGTGCACCTCAGCGAAATCGTTGTTTTCCTTGCACAAAATGGCTTGTCGATCAGTGTCGATGGAAAAATGATCTATTTGGTCTTGAAAATAGTCTACAATAAAACAAACAATACTTAATCTTCCTTCTATATACTTATTATTGCGTAAGCTTCCTTAAAAAATCACTTTTCACACATTCAGAGGTACATTTAGTACTTTAAAACGTAGTTTTTATACACTTGCCGTCCTTTTTACCGGATACCGTCCTTTTTAGCGGCAAAAAGTATTACCCGTAGCGAGTGTATCCACCACGTGCCCGGATGACAGCCTGAACCCTCCTCCGAATGCTGCCAATGAGCCTTCTGATATGGTCCAGAGGCAAATGCTACCACACCTCATGCAATGCAGTTTCCAAATCGGCCAAATTATGTACAGGAGGGTCCCTTGTTTGTACACGACATCCAAGAAAGTCCCAGATGTGTTCTAAGGGATTCAAATCGGGGCTCATTGCAGGCAAAGGTAGTGCTGTAATAGCGTTGTTACTGAAGGAATGCTCTCACAGTATGGGAACGAAGTGGCCTTGCATTGTCGTCTATTAATACAGGGCGAGTAGCCAATGGGTGGTTGTCAAAATGCGGCACGACAACCATATTGAGAATGTCCCGGATGTACTGATGACCATTGAGATTCCCATGTACAGTCACCATAGCAAGTTTCCAATCATGAGAGAGGCATCTCCAGATCATTACTGATCCTCCACCATAAGGAACAGTAGGTCTGATGTTCCTGGGCACGTAAGTAGTATTTCCATGCCTCCACACTCTCATGCGACAATCTGTGATGTGCAGTAGGAGCCTACTCACGTCTGACCAATGGACTCTCCTCCATGTCCTGAGATTCCAATGTTGTCGTGCCATACACCACTCCAAACGTCTTTTATGCTGTTCGGACAGAGCTGGATGCTTGGAGGCCCTCTTACTCAGTGCTTTGAGACAGTTTCGGACTGTTCTGTTGCTCAAATGCCTGTTGGGGAGCCAAAGGCGTTTCAAAACCCCACTTGAAGCAAAGGGTTCATGCCTCGGTCCTTAACATCGTTGGTTTGTTGATGTTTTCAGACAAGTCTGCTGATGGCAGAATGACTATAGCCAAGTTGCCTTCCAATAGCTTTGAATGACATGCCTGTTGCATGTATGCCAACGATTTGCCATCTTAGTGCCTCTGAAAGTCTCCTCCTTGCCATGTCAACATTTATTGATAAAAGAAGTGACAAATTTTCTTGTGTTATACCCAGATATTGCATGTGGATAAGTGTTTTTTGTGACATTCATGAGAAGCATGCTTCACGTGGATGAGGGGATGTGTTTGGGGTATGCTATCAATCAGAAACATCATGTTTCACTAGATGAAATGCACTGCAAGACATAGCAATCATTAAAACATAATAATCAGTAACAGCAACTTCACTGTCATGAAACATTTCAGGGGCTGCTTAATTAAGTTCCAGGTGAAAATGTACATAACAAATGAAAAATCCCAAGCGATGGGTTCCGTTCTTACATTCATGGTCGGTGGAGCAATGAAGAACATACATTTATCTGATATCATCCAATGCAAATGGAAAGTGGGTGGAGCAAATGACGTTCAAATGCATTTGCAAATGAATTGCACAATTTGCAGTGCTTGTGAGAGGAGGATAGGCATCCTTCTCAGTAAGATTTGTTGTCTACTTTTAGTGAATAAACCAAGAAAGACATCATGGATGAAACTAGCTGTTAGGGTCGGTTTACAATGATGTAAACAGGACTGGCTTTGCCTTATGATTGAGTATGTGTGTGTGTGTGTGTGTGTGGAGGGGGAGGGGATGGATATTAACATTCACAAATGTGTGGTGAAAACTGAGGGGAGATATTAGGATGTGTGTCCCCAACTGTCTGACTTCAAAAGTGTCTACATCTAGAAGGCAATATTGCCTTATTGGTCTAGCCATTAATTAGTTGGCCTACAATTTTCTCCAGCTGAGGAATTGCACTCGTGTAAAAAAAAAACAACATTTGGCCAAACTCAACACTTGTGATGAAAGCAATGGTGGTGGTGATGTGAGTGTGTGTGTGGGTTACTATTTCTATGCCACATCAGCCAGTAGTGTAGATAGCTTTTCACTTGTGGGGGGAGGGGGCAAGTCCCAAATTTCTGGACAGACCATTAACATTCTTTGATTTCAGATTTCAGATCGGGAGACTAAATCTTTCCCATTTTGGATACGGTTTCACTGTCGAAAATTCGGTCTAAAAACATAAGTTTAGCCACAATATCTATAATTTCCCTTCTAATTTCGAGGATTTGCGGAGTGAAAATTTTTCAACAAAATCATTGGTGCCCACAACTCCCATATCTACAGCACTGGTCAATAAATAAACAACTTGGGCAAATGTTTTATCAAAACTGAAATATTCATATTTTAATTGTTTGGGAGCTAGAAGCCACTGTCATGGCTCTCTCTACAAGTGCTGAATGCAACTTTAGTGGCTTTACACTGTTTGCATAGGCTTGTTGTTTTCTTAGCAGTAGAAAATGTTTATAGAAAATTATTTTGTTATAATTTATTGGAGAGTGCCAACAGGCACTCTCCAATAAATTGTAACAAAACAATTGTTGAAGAAATTCTTGCTAAACTAAGTCTTCCCTTGTTGGCTCTCAACCAGTTAAAATTATCTGATTGCATACTTATATATATTAATCATTGATCGTTTTTTTTCTTCCATTTCTCCCTCTTTACAGGGGTGTTGCAAAAATGACAGGTTGTGTGTGTAGGGGAGGGGGGGGGGGGGTGGATTAAACAGGGTTCATACAGGCAAGGTAAGATCAAATTCAAGGGCATTTTAAGGACATTTGAGAGCTTTTCAAGAACATACATTTTGCAATGCAAAAGAGCATGCTAGAAATTTGCATGCCTGTAAGATTGGTTCTTAACCCTTAAGGCTTCAAATGAATTTTTCAAGTAGCTACTACCTTATAAGTTTATACAATTGTATATGTAGGTGACTTGGCAGTGGTTCCACATCATTGTTGGCTGCCTGCACATGCGACCAACAATGATGTAAAGAAATGCCAGGATAAATTCAGCCTGCACTGACACATCAAGGATGATTACACTTAGGTGCACATGCTTCAAGGCAATATAAAAGTGGCATTTTGGGGCTACATAATGAAACTAAGAGGAAAATTCACTGGAAATTCAAGTGTTTTTCAAGGCTGATGGTCAGTTTTCAAGTACTTTTCAGGGCCAAAAAGGGATTCAATGACTTTTCAATACAAAAGGGAAATTCAAGGACTTTCAAGGCTCGGGTGCGAACCCTGTTAAACCTGATTTGTCCTGACAGTGAAGGCTCAAGTCGTGACTGATAAAATATACCAACTACATGAGATAAGACTTGCCTTTGGTCAGAGAATGCTTCGATGATGTTTTTTTTTAATATTAGCATATACTGGTAGTTCTTGAAATTTTTTTGTGCATATGGGAGGCAAGGGCTTCCAAACTTCCTTAATTAGAATGTATAGTACTTCAAATTACTCAAGCTGGGCCCTCACTAGCCTGAATGAGGTATCACAGACCTCCATTTTTGTATGACCAACTGTGTGTGCGACATAATGCAAAGCACCAAATCTCGTCACAAAAGAAGAGCAATTTGATATCTAGGATTCCAAAGATCCAATCCAGAATAAAATATCTCATCTGGAAACTATGTGGGGTAGGTGTTTCATTCCTCCCACCCTCTTATTTAGTCACTGCCTCCTTAACCCTTTATTTAGCCTAACAGCCACACTGACCAGCACTATTCACAAACCTTATTTTTCAGATTTTCTTATCTTTTCAATTATCACCAAAATATAGCTTATTACTCTTTATTGGTATGAGCTCAATGTGTTTGTTCCAGTGATGGTATCATAAGCACTATATGGGAGCACAATATTAAAACAGTTTCTCATTCAAGAATGTATTTTGAAAGTAGACCTATCATTTCTGATTTGTGTTAGGTATCAAAGGACAAAGGTCTAAAAATTAAAATGACCTGACATGAGGAAAACTGAAGTTGATGTTTTGCTGATATAAAGATGAACCATGTTTTCAGAACATTTTATGATGCCCTCCACCCCCCCCCCCCCCCCCCCCCCAAAAAAAAAAAAACAAAAAAAAAACAAAAAACAAAAAAACAATTCTGTCTGCATCCCTGAGGCAAATGAAAACAATGCAAAAAAACAAAAAAACGTTTAGACAACTGAGAAATGGTTGCAAACACTTTAAATGGTTGCAGTAACTCACTTTCATTTCAAATGAAAATATCCATGGTTTGAAATTAAAAAAAATTGGGACACTGATGAGGTATTCACCTGGCTCCCAAAACTCTGATGCAGTCTATACAGGGTTATACTATGTGGCAGGAATGTGGCTATAGGGACTTGATTTTGGGGAGGGAAAATTTGAAATATATTATCCCCATTGGCAACGTTCTGCTGAACATTTTCGAACATGTGCAAAACATGTGCTTAAGTTTGTAAAATATGTGTTAACAGTTTACAATGCAGATGCTACCAGAAAGCTAAATTTCTGTTAGTAAACCTTTTTTGGTGAAGTATGTTCCCGAATACCCTATATATTTCTGATCAAAGGCATTTGATGGACTAGTGTGGGGAGGCCCCACCCCAAAAAATAAAGTTGGAGCATTTTTAAATGGACTAGGAATACACTGCCCTGCAGCTTGTCAGATAAAGCGAAATTTATATAAACTGCAATATGCCTGTCCTCTCTCCAGTGTTTCCCAGATACATGCCTTAATTAGTGAATTTAACACAAGAGAAAGGTTCTCGTCAGATCACCGAAGTTAAGCAACGTCGAGCCCGGTTAGTCCTTGGATGGGTGACCGTCTGAGCAATTGATTCAGACTCCCGTGTTGTGTCACTGGGCAAGGCACGTCACCCCAATTGTCCACATGATGACGCTGTGTACTAAGGCATATTGCACGTTGATGGTGCACATGTCTTCAACCAATCTAACCCTGCCTGTGCTGCAGTGCGGAGTTACGATGTTGGGGAGCTGGCAGCTGCTTGTCATTGTTTGGTGATCCTCTCCGGGTACTCTTGTAAAACTGTCAGCGACACGATATGACCCTGGCTGTTAATGAGTCGTTAAACCCTAATAAATAAATAACACAAGAGAATACTGTACAAATATCAAACTGTATTTACATTTTCTTTAATTCAACAGTTTTAACATGTAGTAATAATCATTTAGTTGGTATACATTTTAGCAACACTTGGTATACGATTGCTGTGCAGGATGGCATCACCAAATTCACCCTCTGGGGACCTCATTCTGCAGATGACAGTCTACTTATTTCCAGGCTTGGTAGCACCCCTCCATGACCCTCTCTGTTGGAACTTATTGTTGTCTGGTGGAAACATTGTTGGTCACTCGAATGCCAACATTTTCTCAGAAAGTTGCTAATATGAGAGAAAACAGTAAATCATTTGACAAAACCATAATTTTAATTGAACAAAAATACTCTTATGTTTCTGAAAGCACTCATTACATGTATTGAGTTGTCATGTACATGAACATTTTTTTGTTGATTATTATTTAGTGAATTAAAAAGAAATTCTTTAAAATGAAAGTGTCAATGACACTGTAGCTCAACTTGTCAAGACAAAGACATGTACATGTATAGTATGTGACACAGCAATGACAAACATTTAGGTAATGACCTGATAACAAAGGTACATATAAAGTATTGTAACGGTCTGTACATAAATACTGACCGTTGCCTGTAACAAATGTATAGGTAAAGTATTGTAAAGGTGGGTGACAGTCAGATGTTAAACTAGAAAAAAATCTTTTGAGTCCCAGAGTGGGTCTGACTAAACCCCAAAATATTTGTTCTCATAGCACAGTGATAACAAAGGCACCCCAAAACACACCCGTTCCTGTCCCAAGGTCAAAACAAAAGTACCCAAGAAGTTTTGTGAAGATTAGTTCATAAATACGAGCTGTATAGAACTTGTGACAAAAAACTGATTGGACCTAATTTCGGTACAAAATGGCCACTGGTAGCCATCTTGAATTTTGGACCGTACCCAGAAACACTCATTCTCATCCCAAGGTGATAACAAAGGTACCTAAGAAGTTTTGTGAAGATCGGTTCATAAATACAGCCTCTACCCTGAGCCGTATTGACATGTGTGCTTACATTGTGTAAGTAGCACTGAATAATTCAAAGTTCATCTAATTTGCATAATTTCTGCACGAAAAAAAACCCCTTACAATATGTGATGTATTCCATGTTACTAAACATTCATACAAAAATTTATTCAAATCAGAACTTTCATACAGAAGTTCTGTACAAAAGACTGATTGCACTAATTTTGGTACAAAATGGCTGCTGGTGGCCATCTTGAATTTCGAACCACACCCAAAAACAATCGCTCTCATCCCACGGTGATAACAAAGGTACCCCAAGAAGTTTCATAAAGATTGGTTCATAAATATGGCCTCTAGTCTGTGCTGTATAGAAGTTGTGTACAAAAAACTGATTAGACCTAATTTCGGTACAAAATGGCCACTGGCAGCCATCTTGAAATTTAGACCGCACACAGAAACACTCGTTCTCGTCCCAAGGTGATAACAAAGGTACCCAAGACATTTCGTGAAGATCAGTTCATAAATACAGACTCTAGTCTGAGCCGTATTGACATGTGTACTTACTGTAAGTCGCACTGAAAAAATCAAAGTTCATCTAATTTGCATAATTTCTGCACGAGAAAAAAACCCGTATTATATGTGATGTATCCAATGGTACTAAACATTCACACAAAAAATTATTCAAATCAGCACTTTCATATGGAAGTTCTGTGCAAAAATCTGATTGCACCTAATTTTGTACAAAATGGCTGCCATCGGCCATCTTGAATTTTGGACCGGACCCAAAACACTCGTTCTCGTCCCACGGTGATACCAAAGGTACCCAAGAAGTTTCGTAAAGATCGGTTCATAAATACGGCCTCTAGCCCGAGCCGTATTGGCATTTGCACTTACAGTGCTGAAAGTAACCCCAAAAAACATCAAAATTAGTCTTATTTGCACAATTTATGCACAAGAAAAAAACCCGTATTATATGTGATGTATCCCATGGTACTAAACATTCATACAAAAAATTATTCAAATCAGAGCTTTCATATGGAAGTTCTGTACTAAAAACAGATTTCTGCATCGTCAGTACAAAATGGCGGCTGGCAGCCATCTTGAATTTTGGACCACACCCAAAAACACTCGTTCTCGTCCCACAGTCATAACAAAGGTACCCAAGAAGTTTCGTAAAGATCGGTTCATAAATACGGCCTCTAGCCCGAGCCGTATCCAATTGTTGACGGACGGACGGACGGACAGACGGACAACGGGCCATGACAAAAGCTCAAATTTGGCTTTGCCAAAGTTGAGCTAATAATTATAACAAATGAACATTTCCAACCTGTTTCATTTATTATTGTTTTAAAAAAGTATATTGAATTAGGTTCATATACAGAACCGCATATACGTTTGAATGGGTTAAGAATTATCACACAAGATTGCTTTGGCCCAGGAGATCATGAGAGCCGAAGCCTCGAGTGATATCCTGGGTCAAACCAATCGAGTAATTCTTAACCCATTCAAATGTATGTGCGATTCTGTATTTATCACACACCTCCTATGTAACAACCAGTCCACACGAAAATTGAACTAAAAGCACTTTTTTAACTGGACAGTTGCTGCGTTTCCTTCGTTGCCAACAAAACATCACAATTAGTTGGCAGAGTACCAACCCCGATTGGCTTTTTAATATTTACAGCATTCATTTGATCGAAAGCAATTGACACCGATCAGTGTCACGGTCATGATGATCGAACTTCAAATATTGACTAAACTGCAGGGAATAACACAACAAAAAGTTTTTAAATAGCTAATAAGTTTAGCACAGTCCATCGTTATATGACTAGTTGTGGAAAGTATTTGTCGAGGAACAAGCAGTCAGAATGTTATATTTATTTTTGAAATTTTCAAATCCGATAGTTTAAATATCCTGGGTAAACAAATCTAAATGAGGAACTTGGAATTTCAAAGCGATCTCGACTCCGAAGCATTCGCCGAATGATGACTGGATTTATTTAGATGGGTTCCTTCTCTGTTTATGTTGGAAACGAAATCGAACGTGTTTGTATCACCACATGTGCGATACAACTTTATTTTTATCATACAGGCAGGACATTGGAAACCCTGCATTTTACATTAATTGGTGTGTGATAAAAGTTTGTACCAACAGTCAACGACTCAGGAACACTGTGGGAAAATTTTAACTCTCGCCCCATCATGGAAAATTTTGAGATCCTAGCTTCAGGCCTGCCAACTAGGTTAAACCATCAATAACTGATTTATAGATTCTCCTTTTACAAGTAAAACATTTATGTAAACATGTATTTTAGGTAAACTGTATAACTGTTTTGCAGTCTGAATGTAGTGACCAGTTACAATTGGATGGTCACTGCATTCAACACTTACACATGTACAGTGTGGCATATTGCTCAATACTTACACATGTACAGTGTGGTTGCCATGCACTGGTCACTTTCCATTGGTGGGAAATATTTCAACGGCACAATAATATTAGATTCCAAACACTAATTATAGGAATAATCAACAAAAACTAATTAATGAAGCACTGGGTACAACCTGGTGCTTCATTAATTAAAATTTGGCTGATTATGATTTTTATTACCTGGTAAATGCATGCATGGACATCACTGCCCACATGTGGATTTTGCCCATGAGTGGATTATGACCAGTCCAGGGCAACTGTACTGTATTATATAAAAGATTTAGCATCAGGGAGATTCTGTGGTGCTTAAGTGGCTTTTTTTTCTTTTTTTTAAATCGTGCATATTTCAATTTCAAAAGATTATTTATTAAAAAATCTGTGATGCTGACAAGTGATAGGCCTCTTCAGTTTTTGGTAATGCAAAGATATTTCACCAGTGTCATATTACTGCAATACAAGTTTTGTTGTCCACCGCTGCATTTTACCAAGATTGTGTCACAAGAATATTCTTCCATGCATATGATAATAAAACTTAATAATGCTTTTTCTTACAGAAGTCTTTAATTATGGACTTGATGTGTAATAATTTTTTTTTTTTTTATTATGAAAAACTATGAAACCCCATCTTTGTTAAATAGAATGAAAATATAGATAATTTATATGATGATTACACAGCAATAAAATAAGATATAAATTGAGATACAATAAAATATAATTTGATACTCATGAGCAGCAGACAAATGTAAAAATCTCCAACACAATTTTATAATTCATGTGCTTACAGGCTCTACTGCTAGTGATTATTAATTATCACCTTGGATCTTATATACAGAATATCTCATGAGTCCTGATTTTATGTGAAATTTTAAAACCAAACTCACTAAAGTTGATCTCAGCCAAGTCTAAATTTATTTATTTATTTATTGGTGTTTAAGGTCACATATTTTTGCACAATGGCTAATCATGACCACAACATGAATATCAACTCAAGACCAGGGGTGAGTGTTAATAAGCCATGTTGCCCATTTTAGAGAGGGTTTGCACCTCCCAAGTAGTGATGAACCAATTATCAAAACTTGCTATCAACTGATTACTGGTTATTTCTCTGCCGATTATGCCGATTCTGATGGTTGAAGTAGGACACTGAAGAAAATCTGTTGGTGCCTGTTATAATACAGAATTTCGTTGATAAATCATCAAAAATGAAAGCTTAATATCACATAAGTTCTCAGAGTATGCATATTTAGTGCTGGGCAATATTCGCCAAAATAATATTTACATTTTGGTTGGGGTGTGGGGAAAAGATTGTTATTAACGATACAATCACACAATATTGTTCTCGTGAAGATTGTGTTTTATTCTGGTAAATAGTGTTAATACGGTTTTGTGTGAGGATACAATACACTTGGCTGTATTAACCAGAAATATACTGAGCACACATACTTTGTGTCTTAAATGAATAATAATTTTGATATTAATGTGTGTTGTGAAGTCGTATGACACATGGTTTACATGTATGTCAGTATGTATTATTCAATGTTCTTTTTTCAACTTGTTACCTCCCCTGATGTGTTTCTCTAACTCTACAATCTTTGGGAAATGGTGGCGATTTCGTACCGACTGCAGTTGGTAAATTCCGTAATATCTCTGCTCTGCAAATCGCTAAATTTTCTGCTATGCACTGCACACAATTTTAATGGGGAAACTTTATTGAAATGGCCAGATATCAAAGGGATTTTTAATAGTCAGTGTAAAATATAGAATAACCGGAAACTGCCTGTTTTTAACTGCCGGTTGTCATAAGCGGCTGATGCCCCATAACCGGCTGGTTCCGATTGCCGATT
Organism: Pictodentalium vernedei; assembly: GCA_031216915.1. Classification (NCBI taxonomy): domain Eukaryota; kingdom Metazoa; phylum Mollusca; class Scaphopoda; order Dentaliida; family Dentaliidae; genus Pictodentalium; species Pictodentalium vernedei. The sequence goes on along the minus strand of CM062295.1, from coordinate 279,675,964 downwards.
CTGATTATCGGTTCATCACTACTCCCAAGCATTGGTGACTGGGTCCTATTTTACCAGTAAAACAGAGCCTGTTTACTGCAGTGAACAGGCACTACTTCACTTCCTAGCCAAGTCTAAAAGCTTCAATTCAAATTGCATCACTCTTAAGTATTCACACCACTGTGAGATTCACTATAGTGAATCAATGGTACAGTGGTAGGTGCACTCAATAGTAGAGGAAGATGAACAGAATCAGTCTTTAAAAACAAATTATACCGTATCATAGGATGCGATCTACATCACTGAATTATCCATTAAGGTTTTGATGCACATTAATAAAGCAAGAAGAATATCTCTTAGAAGACCAGCCATTTCATTTGAGAATTCCCTTCGAAGATGAAAAAAAGTTGCAAATTTAAACTTGAAAAAAGGATATTAAATTTCAAAACATGTGCAAATGACTATTTAAAATAAATTCATACACATTTTGAAGTCAAAACATAATTAAGTTGTTCCAAATACAAATTCAAGCGAAGTGGCTGCCTGGGATCAAGCCTGAATGAAATTACCCCACAACAGCATGTGAGTGTTTAGCTCTCATGAAGCAGTTCGGCACAGGTGATTTTAAGTTCTTGCAGACTTTTAAAAAAGACGGTCTGTTGAGCTAGATCAGATTGAATTGGTTAACTTCCTAGTTGCATTACGGGAAATGTTGCTGCTAAAAATTTTGTGTGTGTGTGTGTATGGCAGGCGGGTGGGGGGGAGTGGGGGGGGTCACATTATATGGTTTTGTTGAATTTTGTTTTTAAAATATGCTTTCTTCAACTGCCTAATTTGAAACTTGCATGGGTAATGCGGCAGATTAATTTGGTAAAAGGTTAATGGTAACATCATATGTTATTGAGCTTATTTCAATCAAAGGACTTCAGATATGAACAATAAGAAACAAAGGACATTTTTTACTTAAGAACAAGAGCACCGCTGGGCATTGCATCATACGCCCGTGAACTGTTCAAATTGTACCATTTTAACACATTTGCAATTTTTTTAGAGTGCGAGAAATTTATACTGGCATATATATATATGTTACGGTCAGACTTTGAAATCAGTGATTTTGTGAAATGACTAAATTTTTCAGTCATTTGAGAAAAAGACTAACAAGTTTGAAGCCAATCGAAAAACAAATACTAAAGTTATCATCCGGAAACCAAATATTTGACGAAGAATTCTAAGTCCAACAGGGGCCATAATTCAGGCAAAAATTGTTCAGACCGACCCCATATTCGAACTTGACCTGTATTTTGTTGTGATTAAACCACATACCAAGTTTGGAGCCGATCAGAAAACAAATACTAAAGTTATCATCCGGAAACCAAATATTTGACGAATTCTAAGTCCAACAGGGGCCATAATTCAGGCAAAAATGGTTCAGACCGACCCCATATTCGAACTTGACCTGTATTTTATTGTGATTAAACCACATACCAAATTTGGAGCCGATCGGAAAACAAATACTAAAGTTATCATCCGGAAACCAAATATTTGATGAATTCTAAGTCCAACTGGGGCCATAATTCCGGCGAAAAATGTTCGGACCGACCCCATATTAGAACTTGACCTGTATTTTGTTGTGATTAAACCACATACCACATTTGGAGCCGATTGGAAAACAAATACTAAAGTTATCATCCGGAAACCAAATATTTGACGAATTCTAAGTTCAACAGGGGCCATAATTCAGGCAAAAATTGTTCAGACCGACCCCATATTCGAACTTGACCTGTATTTTGTTGTGATTAAACCACATACCAAATTTGGAGCCGATCGGAAAACAAATACTAAAGTTATCATCCGGAAATCAAATATTTGACGAATTCTAAGTCCAACTGGGGCCATAATTCCGGCGAAAAATGTTCGGACCGACCCCATATTCGAACTTGACCTGTATTTTGTTGTGATTAAACCACATACCACATTTGGAGCCGATCGGAAAACAAATACTAAAGTTATTGTTCGGAAACCAAACGGACGGACGGACGGACAGACGGACCGACGGACGGACGGACAACGCCATACTATAATACGTCCCGTTTTTCAAGCGGGCGTATAAAAAACAGATATTCACATCTGAAATTTGTGCGAGATAAAGGTTTATGGCTAAAATTTATCAAAAACTGAAATTCAATCTTTATTATATTTTCCCCTTCAAAACCATAGCTAGTGACATCTCATGTGAATGATCTTATAAAGCGTGGTCCCATGTGACGTTCACCAGCTATCATTTTGGAATAAGATATATAATACCCCTCCCCCCCCCCTCCCCCTTAATAATAGCTTGTGAAAGGTGAAGAATGAAGCCACTTCAAGAGGCAATACAGTGGAACCCTGTTAATTGAATAGCCACTTTGCCAATGAAAATTACTCAATTAACAGGGACTGTGTCACTTTCCTGTATTCTAGAGATAAACTTAGCATTTATTCTATTATATCTTGTTTGACAGAGCTCCATGAGCTCTGTCAAACAAGATATAATCGATTAAATGCCTGTATTGGATGTACTGAGGCCAAATAAGTCTATAAACAAGGGAAAACTGGGGAGAGTCAGGGTAATTTATCGACAGGTTACAAGATTTTTTATTCAATTAACAGTAGTTTACTCTGTAACTATATTCGATTAGCAGGTCAACTTTGTACTGGAGGTATGGCAAATGGTTTTGTGTTGTGAAATTATATTCAATTAACAGGGTTATTAAGTTAAAAGATATACAATTAAGTGGGATCCACTGTAATTGTACTCTACCTTATTTGAAATTTGTATTTTTAGCATAAGAACTTTCCTTGCCTCCAAAACATAGCTTATCACCTCTCACTGGAGTAAGCTCATTCCACATAAGTTATGTTTTTGAGGCAAAATTTCCCACTGCTTAACCTTTTACCTGATGAATCATTCATACATGCCCATATAATATGCAATTTCAACAGTTGAAAAATTTAACAAAACCATATAATGTGAACCCTCACTGGAACGAGTCCATCTAGCTCGTTCCAGTGAGGGGTCACATGATATGGTTTTGTTGGAATTGTTTTAAAAATTTGATAAATATTTAAAAAAATAAATTTTCATATTGTCTGTGTTGAGTGAAGGGTTAAGATTTTGTGCCATCAGTCTTATGAGAAATAACCAATATAAAAAAAAACACCTTTATATGAATGAATCACACATTTGTTCGTAGAAAAAAATTCCCCAAAATGAATACAGCAGAACCTTGTTTACTTAACAGCCACTTTGTAAGGCCCCACAAAGTAGATCTTGTGTTTCTCAGGCCATTTTTTGTAAAATTGCATGTGGGAGAGCAGTTTTTTATGTTCTTGGTGTTTTATGTTTTAGGCCTCATAATCTACAAAATAGCATGGGTGGTGGTGTATTTCGTTCCTTGAGTGCAAGAAGGCTTTGCAATTCTACGGCACTGCAAAGCCTTCTTGCACTCAAGGGACATTGAATTTATCAATTTTATTAACTTAGGTAAAATATCAGACATAAACCATTTAATTTTTATTTTTTTAAGTTTGCATTGGTTATAAAAAGAGAGCATGTGGCAGCCCAAAGGACAATGTGAGAGAGTCTGAGAAACAGATTTTTAACTTTTTTTTAGGCCTAACTAAAAATATTCAATGAAAAGGTGTATTCAATAAACAGAAATTCTTCATTTTTCTGTATTCTTGTGATAATCTAAGCATTTAGTCTTGATGATAAATTTGAATGTGTGGTAATTGGTTTTATGTTTGGAAATAAAATTCAAATATTCATAAATAAAATAATATCCAACCAAATGAGCTCAACTGTAGTTTATGACAAAGATATAATTAAGATATTTTAAGTTTCTGTTCCCTAATTTTCTCCTCGTGACACTTTCTCACAATTCTGTCAAAATGGTGACCATAGAAAAAGGAAACTAATCTCAAGATGCATAATGCTGGCAGCTGAAAAATACAACAATTCATGTCAATGTAATGGAACACTGTGAGTACAAACATATTCCCTATTTTTGTTTAAGCCTCACCATTAGTAACGTGAAGATGTGTAACTCATCACTTATCAGTACAGTGGAGCCCACTTACCCCTTTACCCAACATAATGGCCAAAACTGCAATATTCACAAAAATCATCATTTAATTTTCATTATTTTTAAAAAATTTTGTTTCAAAAACATAGCTTATGACCACTCTTTGGGACGAGCTCATTGAGCTCATTCCAGGGAGGGGTCATAACCTATGCCTTTGATGCAAAAAATGAAAAAAAATTAGATATTTAAGGATTTTGTTTGCAAGAGTGATCTGCTTTTCATGTTAGGTAAAGGGTTATTTGGATATCTCTTAACCCTTTTAACTATTACCTAACGTATCAACCACATCCACCAATATAATTCACAAATTGAGCAGTTCAAAAAATTTCTGCACAAATTTTACCTGTTAACTGCATACAAGGTTTAAAGCAAATTTGTGTCAATTGAATTAAAAATCTTGTAATTTGTCAAGGAATTATCCTGACAGTCACCAAACTCTCCTGTTTATTGACCAATTTGGCATCAGTACATCTAATACAGGCATTTAATCTATTTATTATATCTTGTTTGACAGAGCTCTATGTTATTCACTCTTTTGATTTATAAATCATGCTTATAAGTACATGTCTGACAGGCTTCAGGTTTCGAGAAACAATATGTTATAAATCCTTGAAATCTAGAAGCAGAGATGGCGCAAGGATCTCCCAAACGAGGGGGCTTGTGGCCTCGACAAGGGGGTGGGGGAGGGGGTGGGGGAGGGGGTGGGGGGGGGGGGGTTGTTGGTGGTTAGTAGAATATTCCTGACAAGGCCACAATAAAGGAGGTAGTTTCCCTGATATGGGGCGAGGGGAAACTAGCCCACCCCGATGGGGACTGTAGCCCTTCCCAATGGCAGCAGCATTGTCTAGAGGTAGCATTGTCTTGGGGTAGTAGAATATTTCATGACAAGGCCACAATAAAGGATGAAGTTTCCCTGATATGGGGCGAGGGGAAACTAGCCCTCCCTGACAGGGGCTGTAGCCTTTCCCCCCTGGCACCAGTATTGTCTAGAGATAACGTGGGACATTACTCTTAGTGAACAGTCTGACAGACATGCAGCCAATATTTCCCAGAATAACATGAAACATAACAATGAGAATAATACAATCAATAGTAATTAATATTAATTAAAAAAAAAAACACTTTAACCACAAACTTTAACCAAAACTCTAAATGTTAACAGATGGACAGATGGATGGACGAAAGTGATGACTATAGACCTGACTGTAAACAGTCGGGCTAATAATGAGAATGACACAATCAATAGCAATTAATATTAAAGAAAAAAAAACTTTAACCTTCAGTAAAAAACTTTAACCAGAAACTTTAATCCAAACTCTAAATATCAACAAGCATACAGACAGATGGACGGGCCGATGGATGGACGAAAGTCATGACTTTCGCCCTCACTGTAAACAGTCAGTTTATTTCTTGAGTACAGCAAAGTGCCCAAATCCCTGTTAATCCCTGTTAACTAAAAAGGCTTTTTAATTAAAAAAAAGCTGCATTGTACTGACAGTTAACTCCTTGCATGCTGCCGACGGGTATTTCTGCCCAGGACAGGAAATCTATTACCATTTAAACATGCAAAATTTGGGGACATTTAACAAACATTCCCCCTGAAAACAGTATCAACCTTTTGACCAATTATTTCTTGAGTCACATTTTCAGATAGACTACGGATATGTTAAGGTTGTTTTCTGGTGAGAGAAGTTGGTCTGGTGGGACAAATATATAGTTTTAATTAACGAAACCGTGGGAGACCGTGACATAACTGTTGAGACCACAGAACTGTTGCAGAACTGTAGCATATCTGTAACACCATAGCATGACAGTGACTAACTGGGACAAACTGTAGAACAACCGTGGCTTGTCCATAGAACTTCTAGTGGTGCCATAGCATAACCGTGGGAAAACTGTCACATAACCATAATAATCCTTGGCAAATCCTTGGGACTTCCTCAGCACTACCTTAGTACATCCTTAGCACTTCCTTAGATCTTCTGTAGGCTCTGTCTACCATGTCCAAAACACGCGGGTTTTACCATAGTTCAAAACCATAGCAATACAGGGCCCAAACCATGAAAGTGAGAATCCCACATTAATCAATCAACAGAATCAAACACCTAATTTCCATGACAAAACCTTCCCAATTTATTGTAAACACATTCTGATAAGCAAAAATAATCAAGCACTCTTTAATAAGTGTGCGGAATAAGATGAATCTACCCCTGTAGTTTTGAGGTAATGACTCTATAGAGAATCTGAATCTGACCATGGCTTTTATATCAAATTAATGGTCTACTGCAGCAAATAAATACTTTATGCGTGGTTTGGGAAATTTGAGTTTGGTATCGGTTTGTGTATTTTTAGGGAGGAAACCTTGGTATCGGTTTGGTATTTGGTATCTGACTTGACTGAGTTTTCCTGATGGTACCAAAGAAAAATTCACATAAGGAAAAACAGAATAAGTTGTTATAGTATCATTCTACCACAATACTATAAATGACACTGCCAAGGAGCTCAACAGTGGCATTCTTTTACAACAACAAATCATATCTACAGTAATTTTGTGACTTGTTCTAAATGCACCTTAATGTTCAAAGACCTATTTCAGGCTTTTGCGATCTCAGAGCATATGCCCTGACCATGCCATCTTTGGGAGGTCCTGTGGACAATAGATAAAACACCAGGGCAGTGATTTCTTGTCAGGTTTTGGCTGCCTGTACTTCACTGCTAAGTAATTGGACATGTGTAGTTTGTAGTCTTGTGGGAATTCAAACAGTCCATTGAGGGTTAACAAAAGTGAAAAGAAAATCGGTCACTTCTTTCATGAAAATGAACCTTTCAGCTGTTATCAAGCCTCAACAGGGACTTATAAATAGCGAATGTAGGAAAACTTGAAAATTCAGATGGTATCAGTATTCAACGATTGATTCGGTTCAGTTTTTCTGCATCCCCACCATATTGGTATCGGTTCGTTTTTTTGGTATATTGCACATCTCTAAAATACTGCTCCATTTTTTATGATAAAATATATTACCTGTGTGATGACATCAAACAGTGAATGAGTAGGAGACATTCCACCTGTTGCTGCAGTAAGCATAAAACCATCTATGTTAAAATAGGAATGAAATTTACCATTCTACAAAGAAAAAAAAAATTTGATGTACAACTATTCAACATTTAACCCTTTGAACCCTTGTTTCCTGGAATGATATCACATTTGTGTACACTTACAGTGAGATGGGTCAGTCCAATATCAATATACAGGGAGGATAAAATAATAACTCATTCTGCAGCCATCCAGCTGCAGACAGCAGTTATTATTTTATCATCAATGCCCCGTGTATTGACCTCTTATAATAAGACAGAAATGGGATGAAATTATGCCTTGAACAAAAAGTCTGTCTTGCAAGTTCAAAGGGTTAAACCTACAGTAATTAACCCTTAATGGAATGGACAATTTTTGACAAACTATATCACACCATTACCTCCAGGGCTTGAAAGTTTACTTCTGTTCAAGTCTCATTTGCCTCGAAAGGCTGCCAGGACTTGTTTGAAAGCCATTGTCAAAGTGGTTTGATTATGGTCTTGAACTAATGAAAAATAAAGTTGATCCTGTTCACACCATATGAATTATGGTTTTAGTGTAAGGATACAATGTAATTCTTTAGCATAAGGATACACATAGATTATTACCACAATGTGAGTTTCCCAGGCCTGGCATTCTTAAAAATGCATTAGGGCTAGAAATCACTCCCCTCGTATGGCCTAGGTGAGCGATTAGCTCTCCTTAAGCTTACAAAAGCTAAAAGTGGCAAAATGAAGTTTTACTATCAATGAATTCTGCCTAGTGGGCTTTGTACATTTTATTTGGTGCTGCTAACACGGTAGTCTCTGTAAGACGGCTACACTGCCCATCCCACACCTCCAGGCCTTGTCAAGGCCCGGAGGTGTGGGAGGGGCAGTGTGGCCATCTTACAGAGATCACTAACATAGCAGAGATCTGAAACAATGTGGGTGTTAGGAATAGGCGGTTATAGTAATCAACATTTTTAAGGCCAGGAGGGTTAGTTTTTGCCCTCCTTATTTTTTTTAAGGTGAGCAGTAGGCGAGTGAATAAATCGCTCTCCTCAAAATGCCAGGCCTGGTTTCCGAGATGGTGTACTGAATTCCAGACCTTGTGTATGGGCATATATTGGTGAGTCTGTTAGGATGAGTCGTCATATGACCAGAGGCGAGATCAAGACTTCAATACACCATCTCGGAAACCCACATAATGGTAATAACCAATTTATCTTGCAATATTTCTCCCTTTCTTTACTTATTTGTATTATGAAGGAATTGGGTCCAGTTTTTAACAGATCTGCTTTGACAATCTTTCAGCATTTATGAATTTACTCTATTGTGCTATTGCGCTGTGCATGACATAATCCCCATTCATTGTTCTAATTGTACAATAACCTTTTGAAGTTTCTAGCAGTATTTCTTTGTTTTATTTTTTTTATGTTTAACGCATGATAGGCCTATATAAAAATATCATTATGACAAAAAATGATCTTGTCTAATGTATTTTGTTGATCTGGTGATTTATTTATCATTTAATTACTGGTATCAAAAATGGTGACCTCAACGTGTGTAATAACTTGATGCCAAATGAGTGCAGCTAAAAAAAATATATATTCTTTTCTGAATCGATTGATCACACATGTGGATGCTACCCTCAATAGAGATTTGTATATAGACTGGACATTTTTACTTGTATTGGGGGAAATATGTTCTTATTATAAGATGAAATGTGTGATTTTCAAAATTTGCATTTACATTTTGAATTTGTGGGTATATTTCCGCTTACGATGCTGTCATTATTAGCAACATGCTTTCACAATCAAACAAAAAAGTCACAATGTGACTTGTAGGGGCTCGCACACTTATGGTATTCAAACAAGATTACCAGTAAGTAATTAAATGACACCAGGCTGAACTTTCTACCCCACATGAGTCCAGTGAGAAACTGTACACATCTACACTGACGCTGAACAGTAGGGTCAAGAGGTCAACTATTTGTCAGCTAGGAAGTCCACTCCTGCACCCACCATTAACATCTCGTCCCCTAAGTTCCAATGTGTTCTCACTGGAACTCAGGGGACAATCTGTCAGATACCCTTTCATTTGACCTTTTGACTCCCTTCCTGTATCTGATCATTACCTCCATATGACCTGTCAAACATGACGTTATGGGAAAGTATAAAAGGGGACAAGCAGCAGAGCCCTTTAGCTAAGTGCCACTACTGAAGAATAACTAAATTCGAAACTAGTTTGGCGAGCTCTGCCTTCACTTTAGCTACACATGCTCTTTAAAATTAGGAAACCTCCATTTTTTTATTTTCAACTGATTAGTGACAGGAAGATTTCCAAATGACAGTAAACTGGATCAGCTGTTCTGAAGACACAAAGTTTGTCAAAGTTGAAGTTAGGCCTCTTAGGGTTACCTTCACCCTAACCCATAGAGGAGGAAGGAAGAAGAGGGAAGTAGGTGACATTTGGGATTGAAATAGCTCTGAAAGGATGATTTATAAGTTTTTTTGCAGGACTTTTGAAGACATGGCAACTAAAAATCAAATGGAAAAAGTATCTCAGAAGAACGATGTAGGGATGCACATCTGAGACTTTTCTTTCTAGCTTTGAACACATTTGCACTTTTAGAAATACATGAAGTTACAATTGTTACACACTAGACCTGGGAGATTTTGATTTTCAGATTCGGTTTCAGTTCAGTTTGAGGAAAAAACCTTGGTTTTGGTTCAGTTTTTCTATGTGTTAAGTATATATACAGTAGTAAATAACAATTCAGGCTCCTTCAGGCTCCTTAATTGTAAAAATCTACAACATTTTGTCAGTTCATGTCTTGAGATGAGTGCAAGTCTGATTATACTTGTCAGCACTCGCAATTCTAAATTTGTAAGGGCAAAAAATCACACTCGCCATAAATCAAAACAATTGTACCAGGCTGTGTGAAAGTGGCTGTTTTTTCCCCCAAAAACCCAAACCCAAATTAAAGTCTTATATATCAGTAGTAAGAAGTAAACCATTTTTAGTGAGGATGGAGGAGACATTCTGTGCCAGGGAATTGACTATGTGTATGAATATGCAATCTCAGAAAGTGAAATTTTGAGACAGCAAATTATACTCGTAAATGATTTTGTGGGTGGTAAAAACAGCATGCAAAAAAAATTGCTCAAGACAAGGACTGTTTTGTACAATACCACTCACCACAAAAAGCCCTGACTGTAAGTATCTCCACTGAGTGCAGCTTTACTTCCCTTTGATCCTTCTTAATGGTTCTAGATCAGTTGCAGAAAAAAACATAAATTAGGGTAACAAATGAAACTAGAGGTAGCCGCCAAGGGTGGCAAATCCCCCCGAAAAATCAAATATATTACATTAAATTAACACTGCCACTGTTGGTATTATTTACTCAAATAATACAGATACAGATACGATTACCTGTATTTGATGACATGTCAAGTTTGGTTTCGATTGGGATCAATAAAAAATGAAAAAATTTATAGTAATTTATATATTTTTTATACTTACCAATGACCCAGACTTAGCTGGTGCTAACTCTAAAATATTCAGGTTCAAACACAAATTTTGCCCCCCAATCCCCAAAATTTGCATCCAAATCAAACAAGAGGCCCCAAGGGGCCTGAGGGCGCTCACGTGACATGGTAGCCTAAATTTATATCAACCCAGAGAATTGATTTCAACAAGTTGCATCTGCTCCTCCTAAGAAAAGCTTATACCAAAGATTCTGACCAGTGGATCTAAAAAAAAAGATTTTTAAAGAATATTCCTCATATTGAACGAAGTTATAATTCAGGCTCCCACAGGGAGCCCATATATGAACCCAGGGACTTGGCTTTAACAAATTTGAATCTCACCCCCATAAGGATGCTGCACACCAAATATCAAAACATTCCGACTGCTGGATCTGAAGAAGAAGATTTTTAAAGAAAAGTCCTCATTTTGAACTAAGTTACAATTCGAGCTCCCACAGTGAGTCCAAATATGGACCTAGGGACATGGCTGAAGAAGAAGATTTTTAAAGATAAGTCCTCATTTTGAACTAAGTTACAATTCGAGCTGCCACAGTGAGTCCAAATATGGACCTAGGGACATGGCTTGAACAAACTTGAATCTCACCCCCTAAGGATGCTGCATACCAAATATCAAAACATTCCGACTGCTGGATCTGAAGAAGATTTTTAAAGAAAATGAGCCCAAATATGAACCCAGGGACTTGGCTTGAACAAACTTGAATCTCACCCCCCTAAGCATGGTGCATACCCAATATCAGAAGATTCTGCCTGCTGGATCTTGAGAAGAAGATTTTCAAAGAAATTTGCCTGAAATGCACTAAGTTCAAATTTGGGCTCCTATTCTGAGCCCAAATATAAACCCAGGGGGGGCCGATTTGAACAAACTTGAATCAGATCCACCCCACAATGTTGCATACCAAATATCAAAAGATTCTGCCTGCTGGATCTGGAGAAGAAGATTTTTTAAGAAATATGCCTGAAATGCACTAAGTTAAAATTTGGGCTCCTATACGGAGCCCAAATATAAACCCAGGGGGCCGATTTGAACAAACTTGAATCAGATCCACCCCACAATGTTGCTTACCAAATATGAAAAGATTCTGAAGTTGGATCTGGAGAAGAAGATTTTTTAAGAAATTTGCCTGAAATGCACTAAGTTCGAATTTGAGCTTCTATAGTGAGCCCAAATATGAATCTAGGAAGCCGATTTGAACACACTTGAATCAGATCCAACCCACAATGTTGCATACCAAATATCAAAAGCTTCTGCCTGCTGGATCTGGAGAAGAAGATTTTTTAAGAAATTTGCCCGAAATGCACTAAGTCCGAATTCGGGCTTCTATATTAAGCCTAAATATGAATCCAGGGGGCCGATTTGAACAAACCTGAATCAGATCCACCCCACAATGTTGCATACCAAATATCAAAAGATTCTGCCTACTGGATCTGGAGAAGAAGATTTTTGAAGAAATTTGCCTGAAATGCACTAAGTTCGAATTCGAGCTTCTATAGTGAGCCCAAATATGAATCCAGGGGGCCGATTTGAACAAACTTGAATCACATCCACCCCGCAATGTTGCATACCAAATATCAAAAGATTCTGCCTGCTGGATCTGGAGAAGATGATTTTTTAAGAAATTTGCCTGAAATGCACTAAGTTCGAATTCGAGCTTCTATAGTAAGCCCAAATATGAATCTAGGGAGCCGATTTGAACAAATTTGCATCAGATCCATCCCACAATGTTGCATACCAAATATCAAAAGATTCTGCCTGCTGGATCTGGAGAAGAAAATTTTTTAAGAAATTTGCCTGAAATGCACTAAGTTCGAATTCGAGCTTCTATAGTGAGCCCAAATATGAATCTAGGAAGCCGATTTGAACAAACTTGAATCAGATCCACCCCACAATGTTGCATACCAAATATCAAAAGATTCTGCCTGCTGGATCTGGAGAAGATTTTTTAATAAATTTGCTTGAAATGCACTAAGTTCAAATTTGGGCTCCTATACTGAGCCCAAATATAAACCCAGGGGGTCGATTTGAACAAACTTGAATCAGATCCACCCCACAATGTTGCTTACCAAATATGAAAAGATTCTGCCTGCTGGATCTGGGGAAGAAGATTTTTTAAGAAATTTGCCTGAAATGCACTAAGTTCGAATTCGAGCTTCTATAGTGAGCCCAAATATGAATCTAGGAAGCCGATTTGAACAAACTTCAATCAGATCCACCCCACAATGTTGCATACCAAATATCAAAAGATTCTGCCTGCTGGATCTGGAGAAGAAGATTTTTTAAGAAATTTGCCTGAAATGCACTAAGTTCGAATTCGGGCTTCTATAGTAAGCCCAAATATGAATCCAGGGGGCCGATTGGAACAAACTTGAATCAGATCTACCCCGCAACGTTGCATACCAAATATCAAAAGATTCTGCCTGCTGGATCTGGAGAAGAAGATTTTTGAAGAAATTTGCCTGAAATGCACTAAATTCGAATTCGAGCTCCTATAGTGAGCCCAAATATGAATCTAGGGAGCCAATTTGAACAAACTTGAATCCGATCCACCCTACAATGTTGCATACCAAATATCAAAAGATTCTGCCTGCTGGATCTGGAGAAGAAGATTTTCAAAGAAATTTGCCTGAAATGCAGTAAGTTCAAATTTGGGCTCCTATACTGAGCCCAAATATAAACCCAGGGGGCCGATTTGAACAAACTTGAATCAGATCCACCCCACAATGTTGCATACCAAATATCAAAAGATTCTGCCTGCTGGATCTGGAGAAGAAGATTTTTTAAGAAATTTGCCTGAAATGCACTAAGTTCGAAATCGGGCTCCTATACTGAGCCCAAATATGAACCCAGGGGGACAATTTGAACAAACTTGAATCAGATCCACCCTACAATGTTGCATACCAAATATCAAAAGATTCTGCCTGCTGGATCTGGAGAAGAAGATTTTTTAATGTTTTTCCCATTGCCTACAGTGTTAAAAAGTGCTGACTCAGCACTTTTTCAAAGTCCCGAAACTGTACCCTATGATAAAACCGATGGCAATTTTTTTTTACCAATCCTTTCTGTTGGTCCTAAGGAAGCTGCACACCAAATAAAAATTCTCAGTGCCGTGCAGTTTTGGAGATATGGGCGTTTTAAATTTTTTCTATTTTTAGCTCCTGCGGTTCCCACGGGGCTGCGGGAAATTTTTTTTTTGCATAAATCAAGTACTCATGACCCAATAAGCCCTCACATAAAATTTGGTTCAAATCAGCCTCTCGGTTTGGAAAATAGAAATTATGGGCGGGGCAAAAAATTTTGCCCCTCCCATAACGACGCCAAGTATAGCCCCACAAACTTCTCTTGAACAAATCTGAGTCTACACCTCAAAAGGAAGCTGCACACCAAATATCAAGTCTCTGCTACTGCTGGTTCATGAAAAGAAGATTTACAAAGATTTTGGTGCCCCTTGGGGGCGTGGCACCACCCAGGAGGAGGGGCAACTTCATTTGAACAAATCTGAATTGGCATTAGGTAATAAACATTTAGCCAACATATGAATAAAATTGGGCTAGTGGTTTAGGAGGAGAAGTCGATAATGTAAAGTTAACGCCGGAGTGACGACGACGGATGCCAGACGCCGGACAGAAAGTGATTAGTAAAGCTCCCCTTGAGCTTCGCTCAGGTGAGCTAAAAATCTAATGTCCTATATAGTCCTCCATACTTTTACCTACTGCACATGCACAGTGGCAAGGAAGTACCGAAATTGGCGCCAAAGCCTCATTCTTACAACCAGTGCCGGCTGCTAAATGTTATATAATCAGAAGGGAGGTATGAGTTCCCCGTCTGGGTCATTGGTAAGTATAAAAAATATATAAATTACTATAAATTTTTTCATATTTTTATACTGTACCAATGACCCAGACTTAGATGAATAGAAAAAAGGCTGGAGGGCCTAGGACATAAAGGAAAATCCAATCAACTCAATTACATATAAAGAATTATCCCCTCAAGGAGAAAAGGAGAAACAGGATTTACATACATCTTTCTTGTTTATAAAAAATAAGAAAGACACATTACCAGTCCGTAATTGAGCACAATAACATCAATGATCTCTATTAACATCCAGTATAACCCATTATACTAAATTCTTGAAGGAAAGCCAATAAATAAAGATAGTTCAGAGAATGAGACTCTTTATACTCATTTAAAAGTGTCCGAGGATTGTATATTAATGCTCGTATGACACGTGACATATACAAATGCTTCACATCGAGCTACACTTTAAAAATATTACATAAATGAGATAGACATTAGCTTTACACTTCAAAACCATCTCAGCACCGACTCGGAATTACTGACTCAGGAGGAGGTATTCCCTTGCTTTTCACTATAAAGCCAGTGATATAAGGGAACACCATCCCCCCACCCCTTCCCCTTGCTCTGGGTCAATCACCACAGAATGAAGAGGGCAGCAGGACAGAGTCATTTAGTGGACAACATTCTGAGCAACAGATAACAGACCTAAACATCTAAGGTTGCCAGAAATAGACTCAATATTTCTAAGGTAAAAATTAGTGAATGTAGAAGGCTGAGACCAGTATACAGCCTTCATCAGATCCATAATAGCAATACTATTAGAATAAGCCCAATATGTAGACAGCGCTCTAACTTCGTGTGCTGAAATCTTAAGCACAGACTGCTGAGTAGAAGATAAACTTTCATAAGCAGTACAAATAGCCAACTGAATCCACCTAGAAATAGAATGGACCGTAATGTCCTTTCCATTAGGAAGCAGAGACAGAAAAACGTTTTCGTCTCTTTCTGATAAACTCAGATCTGCATTTGTAAATACGTATAGCTCTAACTGGACACAGCAAAGGCCTATGGCCATCTGAGGACGGAAGAGCCCTAATAATAATAGGCTCAGGGTACTTATTAGGAGCCTGATTCTTAGCCAAAAATCCCACATTGGTAGTTAATGTAATAGTATTGCCAACACTACGATAGTGAGAATCATCAAAAGACAGAGCATGAAGCTCGCTAACTCTTCTAGCGGAAGCGAAGGCTAAGAGAAAAGCTGTCTTATAAGATAAGTATTTGAAGTCTACCGTGTTAAGGGGTTCAAAAGGAGCTTCTTTGAGCTTCAAAAGAACCCAAGCTAAATTCCACTTAGGAATTAACCTAAGGGTTCTAGGTCTATTTATCGAAAAGTTTTTAACTAATTTTGATAAAGAGACATTAGATCCAATTTGTAAGCTATCATGATGAGCATATGTATCCGATAGCATAGACCTATAACCCCTAATAGTTACTGGCTGCAGTTTGATCTCGTCAAACAAATAGACCAAAAAATTAGCAATGTCTGAAGTGGAGGGATCATAAATATCAACTGAATGATCCCTACACCAACGAGAGAAAACCTTCCACTTTGCTGCATAATTTAGCGAAGAGGAGGCTCTCCTACAGTTAGAAATTGCATCCACTGCTTGTCCTGTAAATTGCTTGCCGTGCAAGAAGGACCACACAACGGAAATATGTGAAGGTTGAGACCTCGCAGGGGTTGTGATGCAGTGTGCATGATTTCCCCTGCGAAAGAAGGTCCTCCTATGGAGGAAGCTTCTGAGGAATGTCCATAACAGACACCTGAGTAGATTTTTCCATGGTCTCTGGAGCGACAGAGATGCTACCATCAGAATGTTACAGTGAGATTGTTTGATTTTTAGCAATATCTGTTGAATCAACGGAGTTGGAGGATATGCGTATCCGTCCCAAGAGATCGAGACAGCGTCTACTGCGAACGCTCGAGGATCTGGGCATGGCGACACATACGTCTGCAACTGATTGTTGAGATGTGTCGATAACAAGTCTATCATTGGGCGATCCCATTGGTAGCAGATCTGATTGAATAATCGCTTGTTGAGAGTCCATTCTGACGGCAACATGCGACCTTACCAAGAGAGTGAGTCCACTAGAACGTTCAGACGACCCGGAATATGACAGACTGACAGAAGAACATGATGCTCTAGAACAAGCAGAAGGATTCTTTCCGTTAAGTTGAAAAATGGAATGGAATAAGTGCCTCCCTGGTTCTGAATGTACGCTACTACTGTTGAATTGTCGGACAGTATTTGAACATGTGAATTCTGAATTATGTTCCTCCAATGACGTAGCGCAAGCCAAATTGACATCATCTCCTTGATGTTTATGTGCTTGTTCAGGAACTGCGGATCCCAAAGACCCTGGCACCTCGAATCTGTTGGGCTCAATGTCACGCCCCAACCTGTTTGACTCGCATCCGTCATAATCGTAAAAACCGGATCCGGCAGTTGCAGTGTAACTCCCTGAATCAACCACTGAATATCTGCCCAAGTCTGAATCTCTTGTTTTACTTGGTTCGATAAGACGATGTTCGTTTCAAGTGAATGAATCTTCACACTCCAAGTCTGAGCGAAAAAAACCCATCAGTCGCATGAAATTCTCTCGCTGTTACTACATCTGAGTGTAGACAAAAGCGAGCATAACAACTGACTAATTTCGCTCTGGGTAACGGAAGACGAACCAGATTATTGTGTGTCTCGAAGCTCATTCCCAAGTGAATGAACGACTTGGACGGAACTAGATCCGACTTCTTTTCATTTACGATGAAACCGAGACGTCGGAGCAACTGAAGCAGACTCTGAACACCATTCTAAAGAGTTAATCTGTCGCCATATCTCTGAAGAATGTCGTCCAAGTAGGCCGATGTTACCGCAGACGAATGAGCTTGGAAATGAGTCATTACCGAGTTTATTATTCCAGTGAAAGCCCAGGGCACTAGATTGAGTCCAAAGCACATTGCTTGGAACTGATAAACGACTCCTAGGACAGCGAAGCGAAGGTACTTTCTGAACGTCAGATGTACCATGACATGAAAGTACGCATCCTTGAGATCTATGTTCGCAGCATAATCATTCACTCGAATGCTTGCTCTCACCGATCGAATGGTCTCCATATAAAACTTCGGAGCCACGATCAGCTTGTTTATCCAGCTGAGATCTATAACTGGACGGAACGAGCCATCTGGTTTTGGTATCAGGAACAGGTGACTGTAAAAACCGGGAGATTCCTGGTTTTCAACGACCTCTATTGCATTCTTCTCCAGAAGAGATTGCACCTCTGATAGAAGCAAATCTCTTTTCTGAAGATTGGACGGAAGCTGAGTCCATCGTGGACTTCGTGTTAATGGAGGTTTTTCCCTGAAGGACAGTTTTAGAACTTCCGAAATAACCTCCTGTACCCATCGGTCATCCGTAATTGACAACTAATTGGTCAAAAATCTTGAAAGCCTTCCGCCCACTGAAGTGCAATAGCGGTCCTGACCTTCACCTCCTGGACCTGCGAGGCTTGCAGGAAGAGAAACTACATCCTCCCCGCCCAGCACCTCGACCAGTCGACCTAGGGACATCTGACCGGTTGTCTCGGCCAGCATTTCGTCAACTATCTGAGACGCTACTCTGACGGTCGCTGGAGTAAGAGCTGGAGGATTTTTTAGATCCTCTATAGGAGCTTCCCTTGGACGTACTCGCACCAGAAGCTCCTGACTTACTCCTCTCTGCTGAGTCCGGCTTCTTAGAAACAGACTTAAAGAGCAGAGAATCTGAAGCTTTCTTGGTAATCTGATCATAGATTAATGAAAGCTTACCATCAAAGAGAAATTCTCCTGAAGCCGGAGCACCGCGAAGAGAGTTTTTCACCTTAGAATCCACCCTAGTGGATGAAGCCAGGGCAGCATCACGTCTAACTCCAAATTTGCCACTGAAAGGCCAGAGTTACACGTGAAAAATGCGATTGCCCTAAAAAGAACTCTCAAGGAAGTTTGAACATCCTGGAATTCTTTACCATCGAGACGTTGAGCTAACGCTCTGGTAACGTGATCTGCGTATGATAATGCGTCTAAACTGGCTCTATTAGACGAGATTGTTGTCTCCAACATACTGGAGAGAATCGACAAAGACGGCGGCAATAACAATTCCAAGTTCTCGACCTGGTTGTCTAAATGCAGAGGAACTCTAGGCATGCCCTTCCTGTCGTAGCAAATTTATTCCTATTGTTGATGAACGGCAGATGTAGAGCATGTTGCAATAAGAAACTAGATCTGCCTGTCTTAGAGGCTAACTTAAAAATAGCGTCATTCAGCAATTCAAACGTCCGTGAGACATTGCTGGACTGGACCAGATACTCAGGAACATCATCCTTAGTCTGGCCGAAAAAGTTTGTATCCAGTGACGCTATCAGGCTCTTATCCGGTATCGCAGCCATCTGGTCCGATGGAACAACCTCTGGAAGGTGTTGACGGATAAAATCCACCACCACCTTATGCTGTTCCAGAAGGGAAAAATCCAGCTCCGCAGTTTCCCTTTCACCATCCGACTGGACCAGATGCGAATCTTGGTCGTCCCTGTCTGACATTGCAGAGGAACAGACCGACCCAGCTTCCTCCGACAGTTCCTGATCTGAAACTGTTTCCGAAGGTTGCTGGGACACTGCGATGAGTTGCGCTATCTGTGATAGCAAGTCCGTCACTGAGGCCTGTGGTCTTACGTTGCTTAGCCGCTGGAAGCTCCTGGGATGGTACATCCTGCATAATCCTTTTATGTGTACGTCCCGACTGGTGAGGCCTTGTGTCCTTGGCTACTGGATGGAGTGACCTAGACGACATGGAATCCTTTGTCAGTGAAGCAGGCTGGATATCTGAGGTCACGAATCCAAGGTGCCGTCGTGTGTGCTGGCGTGTAGAAGAGGAAGCCAATAGACTAGCCGACGCCAGCTGTCGATGCGACGGAGTGCCCTCAGTCAGAGGAGTGGACATATGCTCCGACTGACGAACGTTATGCACAACAACATCTGGCCCCAGATGTTGTTGTAAGAGAGAGGGGCCTCTCTCACTCGCAGTCCGGGTAGACCTGAACGAGCTTGCTACCGGACTGACTGGCTTCCTCTGATCCATCCTCCGATTCGTCGTTGCAGGGTTTGCGTGATCCGAGATTATAGTGCTCGCAACACCCTTTTTCCTCTTCTGGACTGCAACGGACATACCCAGCGTCACATAACCCACATTATGAGTGATAGATCCACCGGTCGAGCTAGCTGGCGACATGACCGTAAATCCCTTTTGGGACATAGGCACTTGTCTGATTTCATTGAGCACTTTTGCTGCTAGCACTTCATTGATTTGCGACGTCGGCAGCACACTTCCGGAAGACATCACGGAAACATCACCCTGTTCTTGTTCCACTGAAAAAGAGACTGAAAAACTAGAGTGACCCTGTGGTGAGAGGACCGGCATCGACCTCTCACCACTAACAATATACTGTGACACCCGTCTCCAATGTTTGTCATCCCAACTGGCACAAACTGTACAAGAATTAGTGCGAGTACAGTGACTACAGCAAATACAATGAGCAGGAGAATCCGAGGAAGACTTCCTCGAATTACAATTTGAACAATATTCTTTCATAATTAAAAAATATTATACAGCCATAGTACTCGCACAAACCCTAAAAAATACAACAAAGATACATAATAATAATAATACAATCCATAACAAAATTTCGAAAAATAATTCAAAAGAAAATTTTCGAAAAAATTTTGACATGAGCCCAAGTTCCCAAAGGGAACGATGAGCCCAAATGCATCCCAAAAAAGCCTAAGTGTCGACAAAAATTTTAAAACAATTCTAAAAATCAATGTTATACTTACAGAAAATATTAATGTATCTGACTACATAATAAACCTTACAGAAGACAAGGAATCACTAACAGAAAGTAACCATTGTCAACGTAAACAAAAGTCAATAAAAACCGGAAACAAGACTCCAGGCACTGAAAAACACGGCCCGAAATCAGTAACCAATTTTAAACACTATCCAATGTAAAACAGAATCTTCCACAGAAGAAGCTGCAATACATCAGATGGTATATGCATGACCAAAACGCCTAAACACCCCAAGGGTGAGGATGTAACCATGGGGATAACAGAATAAACATTCTGTAACTAAGTTAAACTCCCAAGAAATTTCAATAAAATAAATTTCAAAAGCATGGGAGATTAGCAAGGGGGGTTCAAGGAAAGGGAGAGAGGAAACACTTAACAAACAGTGGAGATTTCATAGCAAGAATGAAAACATCAAACCCATGCCCCAAAATTAGGGAACATGAAATAATTTTACATAAAAATTATAAGTTACAGCCCTGAACACATCCATCCACTTTTTCTTCCTCTCATCCTCTTATTTCATCCTTGTATCCACCATTTCCATCATGATTTTGTGTCTGGCATCATTTTAACTGAGATTATAAGCACAGATATCAGTGAGATGTTACTGATAGAAGGGCCAAACAAAGAATGAGGCTTTTGCGCCAATTTCGGTACTTCTTTGCCACTGCGCATGCACAGTAGGTAAAAGTATGGAGGACCATACCATGGGGGGGGCGGTGGGGGGGGTGGGGGGGCAAAATGTGTGTTTGGTCCTGAATATTTTAGAGTTAGCACCAGCTAAGTCTGGGTCATTGGTACAGTATAAAAATATTTCAAGGTCACTGTGACCTTGACCTTTGACACAATGATCTAAACATATGTAGGGTTCTTCCTGTCATCATGCTCAACCCACATGCCAAGTTGGGTTTCGATCAAGAATGCATAATTTTAATAATTAAGAGAGTTGAAACCAGCTCCGATCGATAAAATTTCAATTTCAAGGTCACTGTGTCCTTGACCTTTGGCATTATAACATAAACAAGAGCACCGCGTAGTGGGACAATATACGTCCGTTTTGTATTTTTTAAGGGTTGGGGTAAGGATGGGGGTGAGGGTGAAAATTGTTTGGACCAACCCCATATTCGAACTTGACCTGTATTTTGTTGTGATTAAACAACATACCAAGTTTGGAATCAATCGGAAAACAAATAATAAAAGTTATCATCCGGAAACCAAATATTTGATGCATTCTATGTCCAACAAGGTCCATAATTCAGGGAAACTTCGAAGTTCGAACTGACCCCCATATTCGAACTTGACCTGTCTTTTGTTTTGATTAAACCACATACCAAGTTTAGGAGTCAATCAAAAAAAAAATACTGAAGTTATCATCTGGAAACCAAATGTTTATGAACGGACAGACCAACGGATGGACAAATGGATGGACAAATGGACAGACAGACAGACTGATTCCATAATTTGACAGTTTTTCAACAGGTGTATAAAAAATCAGTTAGGCCATACTAAAGTTATAATCCAGAAAACACAAAATGCACAAATTCAAGAGGAATAACTCTGGAAAGGTACATGCGATTTTGGCCGAAAGTGAACTTGAGCTGTGCCTTGTGGTCAAAAACAAAATCTGAGAATTTGAAAAACATCGGTCAAGGCAAACTGAAGTTATCATCCGGAAATCACAAAATCCACAAGTTTGCAATTATTCAAGGGGAATAACTCTGGAAAGGTATATGCGATTGTGGTCAAAAGTGAACTTGCGCTGTATTTTGTGGTCAAAAACAAAAAACTGAAAATTTGAAATAAATCGGTCAAGGCAAACTAAAGTTATCGTACGGAAACGAAAAGTTGGGCTAAATTCCCATAAATAAAGGGTCATAACTCTACTGCAAATGGGCCACTGGAAATGGAAATCGAACCCATCCTGTATTTTGTCATACTAAATCCACATGCCAAATTTAACTCAGCTCACAATATCCATTACAACTAAAGTTATCGTCCGGAAACGAAATGTGTCCATGGACGGACAGACAGACAGATGGGTGGCGAGACCATTCACATAATACGTCCCGTTTTTCAAACCTGTGTATAAAATCAACATCTGAAAAATTTGGTGTCAATCCGTCAAAGCGTTTGGCTTTAAATGAACGGAAACCAATTTTTTTTCAAAAATTGTGTTTTCAAAGGGCCATAATTCTGCAGCGGATGGACTGAGAAGCACCAATATCAAACTTGACCTGTATTTTATTGCTACAAACAACATCTGAAAGTTTGATGTCGATCCGTCAAGGCGTTCGACTTTAAATGAAGGGAAACCAATTTTTTTCGAAAGATTGTGTTTTCAAAGAGCCATAAATCTGCAGTGGATGGACTGAGAAACACCAATATCGAACTTGACCTGTATTTTATTGCTAAAAACAACGTCTGAAAAATTTGGTGTCAATCCGTCAAGGCATTCAGCTTTAAATGAGCGGAAACCAGTTTTTTTTAGAAAAATTGTGTTTTCAAAGGGCCATATCTGTGCAGCAGATGGACTGAGAAACACCAATATCGAACTTGACCTGTATTTTAATTCTAAAAACAACCTCTGAAAGTTTGATGTCGATCCGTCAAGGCGTTCAACTTTAAATGAATGGAAACCAAATTGTTTACGGACAGACAAACGGACAGACAGACAGACGGACAGACTGATAACATAATACGACTGTTTTTTAAACGGGCGTATAAAAATAAATAGGGTTCTTCCTTACATCATGCTCAACCCATAGGCCAAGTTTAGTATCGATCAGACAAAATTTCAATTAGAGACGCAAACTCTGGTATATGTTTACGGTCAATCCAGTGTGTGCATTTGGGATTTTCCAACCACGTTTCTGAAAAAAAACATTTCCACATTTCCTTTCACATTAATTTGTTGACAGTATTACACAATACCTCAACTTAGCAGATTAAACTTTGATGTTTCTGTGTTGTTTTTCTTGACGTTCACAACATACGTTATCACGGGTGCAGCCATTTTGATCACAGAAATATATGGATCAATTAATAGTTGTTAATGTTCGTGTCAGATTGGTTATTTCGGTGTTAAGTTACAAAGGCCTAAATTTTATGAGTTTCGAAATATGATTCAAAACGAAATAAAAACTAAAATAGAAATTTAGTACGAAATTTGAATTTCATGGACAGCGATAGTGATTCTGAATATATTTAATTAAATTTCCATACTTTTTCCATACCATTTATATGAAAACGTCATTTTTCATACCTTTTCCAGGCCTGGAAAATGTTTTTGAAATTCCATACTTTTTCCAGACTTGCGTACGAATCCTGCTGAGTGCAAGAAAGCTTTGCAATGCTAAAGCATTGCAAAACCTTCTTGCACTCAAGGGACAACTTTATCAATTTTATTAACTTGGGTAAAATATCAGACATAAAACATTTCATTTTTATTTTTTTAAGTTTGCATTGGTCATAAAAAGAGAGAATGCAGCAGCCAAAAGGACCATGTGGGAGGGCTTGCAAAACAGATTTTTCACTTCTATAGGCCTTATCTGTTTGAATAAAAGTAGATATTCCTATTCTGAACACAAATACTAAATTTTATAAGAAATCAAGCTGTTTCTGATTGTGTTATAGCATTAACAATATGCAAGTCCACTATTCAAAAAATGAAAGAGTCAATGACTCTGTAGCTCAACTTGGATATGACAGGAATTAGTACTTGCTGTAACCAAGACAAATGAATAATGAATATGACAGGAATTAGTATTTGTTTTGGCCCAGTCAACAATAATAAAAGAATTACAAGGTGACTGTAATGGACTACAGATTAAGACCAATCATTGTAGATTATTATTTTTGTGTGGAAATTTTCAGTCCCAAACAAAATATTTTCAGACTAAAATTTTTTCTTCTTCTTAAAATTGACCAAAATGCATCAAAACACAAAAAACTAATTTCCGGATTTTGGTCCAAAATTTTCTAAGTCCCACCCGGACCCCAAATTTTCAGTGTAAAAAAAATTTTTTTTTTTTTGTCTTAAAATTGACCAAAACGCATAAAAAACCAAAAAGTTAAAAAATTTATAGTAATTTATATATTTTTTATACTTACCAATGACCCAGACTTAGCTGGTGCTAACTCTAACAAAACCAGGGCCAAACACAAATTTTGCCCCCCAATCCCCAAAATTTGCATCCAAAACAAAAAGAAATCATGTCCTAAAGGACCTCCATACTACGCCTCTACTGCGCATGCGCAGTGACGCAGTCGTCCCGAAATTGGCGCCAATTATCATTCTTACTGGCAGTGCCTGGTCAGCGCTATGTACTCAGCGGGGAGGCAAGAGTTCCCAACTCCAGGGAGGGCCATCCCCGTCTGGGTCATTGGTAAGTATAAAAAATATATAAATTACTATAAATTTTTTAACATTTTTATACTGTACCAATGACCCAGACTTAGCTGAATAGTAAACAGGCTGGAGGGCCTAGGACATAGAGGAAAATCCAATAAGCTCAACTATATAGTAAAGAGGTAACCCCTTAAGGAGAAAAGGAGTATTAGGCTTTACATGTATCTTTCTTATTTAATATTAAATTAGAAAGATACACTACCCTTAATAATTGAGCACAATAACATTCATGTTCTCTATTAACATCCAGTATAACACTTATACTAATTATTTTTAAAGCAAGCCAATAAATAAAGTAGTCCAGAGAATTGAGACTCTTTATAGTCATTTAAAAGTGTCCGAGTATTGTATATTAAAGCCCGTTTGACACTTGACATATACAAATGCTTCACACCGAGCTACACTTTAAAAATAAGACATGAATGAATTTAAACATTAATATTACACTTTAAAACCATCCCGGAAGCGACTCAGAAATACTGACTTGGAGGAGGCATTCCCTTGCTTTTCACTATAAAGCAGGTGACCTAAGGGAACACCCCCCCCCCCCCCCCTGCCCCTTGCCCTGGGTCAAATAGCCCAGAGCGAAGAGGGCAGCCGGACGGAGTCACTGCCGGAACAGAAAGCCTGCATAACTATAGTTGCAACTGTTTAGTGGACGACATTCTGAGCAACAGATAACGGACCTAAACAATGCAGGTCTCCAGAAATGGACTCAATATTTCTGAGATAAAAATTCGTAAATGTGGATGGCCGAGACCAATAAGCAGCCTTCATTAAATCTGTAATAGCAACACTATTAGCATAAGCCCAGGAAGTAGAAAGAGCTCTTACTTCATGAGCAGAAATCTTAAGCACAGACTGCTGAGAAGAAGATACATCTTCATAAGCAGTACGGATAGTTAACTGAATCCATCTAGCAATAGAATGGACTGAAATGTCCTTTCTATTAGGCATCAAAGACAGAAAGAAACGTTTCCGTCCCTTTCTGATAAACTGAGATCTCTGTTTATAGATACATAGTGCTCTAACAGGACAGAGTAAAGGCCTACGCCCGTCTGAAGACGGAAGAGCCTTAATAACAATAGATTCCGGATATTTATTAGGAGCCTGATTCTTAGCTAAAAAACCCACATTAGTAGTGAAGGTGATAGTGTTCCCAACACTACGATAATGAGAATCATCCACCGATAGTGCATGAAGCTCACTGACTCTTCTGGCAGAAGTTAAAGCTAAGAGAAAAGCTGTCTTATAAGATAAGAATTTGAAATCTACTGTCCCAAGAGGTTCAAATGGCTTTTCCTTCAGTTTAAGGAGAACCCAAGCTAAATTCCACTTAGGAATTAATCTAAGAGTTCTGGGTCTATTTATCGAAAAGTTTCTAACCAACTTCGATAAAGAGACATTAGATCCAATTTGTAAACTATCATGATGTGCATAGGTATCAGATAACATAGATCTATAACCCTTTATAGTAACAGGCTGCAGTTTGATTACGTCAAACAAGTATACTAGAAAGTTTGCAATGTCTGGTATAGAGGGATCAAATATATCTACAGAATGATCCCTACACCAACGACGAAAAACCTTCCACTTAGCCGCATAGTTTAGCGAAGAGGAGGTCCTCCTACAGTTAGAAATCGCGTCCACTGCTCGTCCTGTAAAGTGCTTGCCATGCAAGAAGGACCGCACAACGGAAAAACGTGAAGGTTGAGACCTTGCGGGTTGTGATGGAGTTGGCGCGATTTCCCCTGCGAAAGAAGATCCTCTCGTGGAGGAAGCTTCCGCGGTAGGTCCCACAACAGACACCTGAGTAGATTTATCCACGGTCTCTGTGGCGACAGAGATGCTACCAACAGAATCTTGCATTGAGATTGTTTTATCTTTAGCAATACTTGTTGAATTAACGGCGCTGGAGGATACGCATATCCTATCATTCCGTCCAAAGGGATCGACAGAGCGTCTACTGCAAATGCTCTTGGATCCGGACACGGAGACACATACGTCTGCAACTGATTGTTGAGATGTGTCGCAAATAAGTCTATCATTGGCCGTTCCCATTGGTAGCAAATCTGATTGAATACTTGTTTGTTGAGAGTCCACTCCGACGGCAACAAACGACCCTTTCGTGAAAGGGAGTCTGCTAGCACATTCAGACGACCCGGTATGTGACGGACCGAAAGAAGAACGTGATGTTCTAACGCAAACAGAAGGATTCTTTCCGTTAGATTGAACAACGGAACTGAATGAGTGCCTCCCTGATTCCGTATATACGCCACTACTGTCGTATTGTCAGATAGGATTTGGACATGAGCATTGTGAATAATGTCCATCCAGTGACGTAACGCAAGCCAAATTGACATCATTTCCTTGATGTTTATGTGCTTGCACAGGAATTGCGGATCCCAAAGACCCTGGCATCTCGAATCCGTTGGGATTAATGATGCACCCCAACCTGTTTGACTGGCATCCGTCATAACGGTAAAACTCGGATCCGGCAACTGCAGCGGAACTCCTTGAGTTAACCACTGAATGTTTGCCCAAGTCTGAATCTCTTGTTTCACTTGATCTGACAAGAGAACGTCTACATCGAGAGAATGAATTTTCACACTCCAATTCTGAGTCAGGAAAATTTGAAGAAGATGTGTGCGTAACCGCCCCATCGGAATGAGATCCGCGGCGGCTCCGCACAGACCTATCAGTCTCATAAATTCTCTCGCCGTGACTTTGTCTGCGTGCAGACAATAGCGAGCGTAACAACTGACTAATTTCGCTCTGGTTAACGGCAGATGAACCAGATTGTTGTGCGTCTCGAAGCTCATTCCCAGATGAGTGAATGACTTGGACGGCACCAGATCCGACTTCTCCTCGTTTACTATAAAACCGAGACGTCGGAGCAATAGAAGAAGATTCTGAACATCGTTCTGAAGCGTTAACTCGTTGCCGTACCTCTGAAGAATGTCGTCCAGGTAGGCTGACGTTACCGCAGACGAATGAGCTCGGAAGTAGATCATTACCGAGTTCATTACCCGAGTGAAAGCCCAGGGTGCTAGATTCAATCCGAAGCACATTGCCCGGAATTGATACACCACTCCAAGGACTGCGAAGCGTAGATACTTTCGGAATGTCGGATGTACCATGACGTGAAAGTACGCATCTTTGAGATCTATGCTCGTTGCATAAGCGTTCACCCGAATACTCGCTCTGACCGATCGAATCGTCTCCATATAAAACTTCGGAGCGACGATCAGCTTGTTTATCCAGCTCAAATCTATGACTGGACGGAACGAGCCGTCTGGTTTCGGAACCAGAAACAGATGGCTGTAGAATCCCAGAGATTCCTGGTTTTCTACGACCTCTACCGCGTTCTTCATTAAAAGAGACTGCACCTCTGATAACAGAGCGTCTCTTTTCTGTGGATTTGATGGAAGATGAGTCCACTTTGGACTTCGAGTTAATGGAGGCTTTCGTTTGAAGGATATCTTCAGACCTTCCGAAGTCACTCCTCTCACCCAAGGGTCATCCGTAATCAACGCCCACTCTTGTGAAAAACTCGACAACCTTCCGCCAACTGGAACGCGATAGAGGTTTAAGCCATCACCTTCTGGACCTGCGAGGCCTGCGGTAGGAGAAACCATGTCTTCCACGACCCGCACCTCGCCTCGTCGACCTCGGGGCGTCCGACCGATTGTCCCGGCCTGAAGGACGTCCCGAACGAGAGTCGCTATCCTGACGGTCTCTCGAATAAGACCAAGAGGACGCACCGGAACCTCTATAGGAACCTCTCTTGGGCGCATTAGACCCAGAAGTGCCTGTCTTATTCGTGTCTGCTGTATCCGACTTCTTAGGAGCCGATCTGAACAACAGAGAATCATTAGCTTTCTTTTTAATTTTATCATAAATAGCGGAAAGCTTGCCGTCAAAGAGAAGTTCTCCTGAGACCGAAGCGACTCTAAGAGAGTTCTTCACCTTAGAATCCACTAGTGTGGATGTAGCTAGGGCTGCGTCACGTCTAACCAACTCCAGATTTGCCACTGAAAGGGCGGAGTTACACGTGGAATAAGCTACTGCCCTTGAAAGAAGTCTTAAAGAGGATTGTATATCCTGAAACTCTTCCCCTTGAAGGCGCAGTGATAACGCCTTAGTAAGGTGATCTGCGTAAGATAAGGCATCTAAATTGGCTCTGTTAGACGCAATAGCTGTTTCCAACACCGCGGTTGGAATAGAAGCTGACGACGGTAATGATAGCTCTAAGTCTTCCGCCTCGTCGTCCATACGCAGAGGAACTCTCGGTATACCCTGTCCTGCCGTATCAAATTTATCCCTTGCATTAATGAAAGGCAGGTTGAGAGTATTAGCGGACAAGAAACCTGCTTTCCCCGTCCTGGAAGCAAGTTTAAATATAGCGTCGTTCAATAATTCAAATGTTCTAGCAACATTATTGGACTGCGACGGAAACTCGGGAGCGATGTCCCTGAACCGCTCAAAAAATTCAGAGTCCAATGACGCTATAATTCTTTTGTCCGGAAGCGCAGCAGTCTGGCCCGACGGAACAACTTGAGGGAGAAAGTGCCGGATGAAGTCCACGGCAGCTTTATGTTGTTCCGAAAGGGATAACTCCAAGTCATCCGTATCCCTTTCACCATCCGGTCGGACCTCATGATGTTCCCGGTCGTCCGCCCCCCGATGCTTCGGCGGAGCGTACCGACCCAGCGCCGTCGGATAATTCTCGATCCGACACCGTTTCTGTCGGCTGCTGGGATGCTGCGATAAGCTGTGCTATCTGCACAAGAATGTCCGGCGTCGAGACCTGCGGAGGCGCAGTCTTTCGCTGCTTCGCCGAGGGCAGCTCCGCATCAGATGGCTCCCGCATACTTTTCCTATGCGAATGTCCAGAGTCCATCGGTCTCGAATCCCTGGCTGCCGGATGGTGTGACCTGGTCGCCGAAGAATCCTTCATCGGCGAAGCTGGTAATATATCGGCGGTCATGCAGCCAAGGTGCGGTCGTGTGCGCTGACGAGAAGAGGAAGCCTTAACAGTCTCTGCGGACTGCTTATACAACGGAGCGTCCCGAGCGACGGACGTATGCTCCGCTAAAGACACATTTTGTACCACAACATCTGGTCCCAGATGTTGTTGTACGAGAGAGGGACCTCTCTCGCTCGCGGCCCGGCTGGACCTGGACGAGCTAGGAACCGGACTAAAAGGCTTCCTCCGTTCTCGCTTACTATCCGCCGTCACTGGGTGTGCATCTATTATGTTTATAGTGCTCGCATCACCCAAAATTTCCTCTTGGACCGCATCGGACGAACCCGGCTGCCGAACCATTCGGTGAATGGACGCTACACCGGGCGAGCTAGCGGACGACATTTGTCTAATCTCCATGAGCACTTTTGCCGCTAGCTCTGAATTCATTTGTGACGACGGACGCACACTTGAAGAAGATAACATGGAAACATCACCCTGTTCTGGTTCCTCTGAAATAGAAACTGAGAGAGTAGAGTGACCTTGTGGAGAAAGAGCCGGCATCGCTCTTTCTCCAGAAACAACATATCGTGACACACGTTTCCAACGTTTCTCATCCCAATGTTCACATATAGGACAGGGATTAATGCGAGAACACTGACTACAATTAATACAATGATCATGAAAGTCAGAGGAAGATTTCTTCCTATTACAATTTGAACAACGTCCCTTCATTGTGAAAGAACAACAATAAGTCCTAGTTACTCGCAAAAACCCCTGACACAAAGATACATAATAACATGATCCATTAATAAATGAAAAAACAATTGCAAAACAAAATAATTTTGAAAAAATATTTTTTCAGCGAAGCCCAAGTTGCTGAAAAGTAACGTTGAGCCCCGATGGATCCGATGGCAAAGTGTGGTCAAAAATTTTAAATTTATATAAAATAATTAATGAGACACTTTCGGATAATATAAATGTATCTTATAATGAGATAAACTACAGCAAAGGCAAACAGCCCCCCTCAAAAAAGGCTGTTGCCAATGAAAACAAACAGTGTAAAAACACCAGAAAACATGACTCCAGGCACTGAAAAAACTGGCCCGGAATCAGTCATCAATTACACTCTATCTGATGCAAAACAGAGACTCCCAGGGGAGAATCTGTAGAACATCAGATGGAAGATGCAGAACACAAACGTTATACACCCATGGGTGAAAACGTAACTATGGGGAAAATAACAGAAAACATTCTGTAACCAAGCAACTCTCCCAGGAAATTTTAGAAATGAACTTTCTCAAAAATATGCCAAAAGCATGGGAGAATTGCAAGGGGGGACTTTAGAAGGCTAGGGGAGAGGAAACACTGAATAAGCAGTGCAACAATTAGCAAGAATGACAACAAGAGGCCCATGCCTCGAAAATAGGCAACTTAACATAATTTCATCAAAAAATTTTAAGTACAGCCCTGATTATTTTTTGTCACTTCTTTTTCCTCTCCTCCTTCTATCCTCCTTAGAATCACATTTTCTCCAAAAATTACGTGTCTGGCATCCTTTAAACTGAGATTTACAAGCACAAAGATCAGTGAGATGTTGACTGATGAAGGGCCAAACAGAGAATGATAATTGGCGCCAATTTCGGGACGACTGCGTCACTGCGCATGCGCAGTAGAGGCGTAGTATGGAGGTCCTTTAGGACATGATTTCTTTTTGTTTTGGATGCAAATTTTGGGGATTGGGGGGCAAAATTTGTGTTTGGCCCTGGTTTTGTTAGAGTTAGCACCAGCTAAGTCTGGGTCATTGGTACAGTATAAAAATACTAATTTCCGGATTTTGGTCCAAAATTTTCTAAGTCCCACCCGGACCCCTAATTTGCATAATTTATTCATGAGAAAAACTCTGTATTATATGTAATGTATCCCATGGTACTAAACATTCATACAAAAATTTATTCAAATCAGATCTTTCATTTGGAAGTTCTGCGCAAAAATCTGATTGCACTTAATTTTGAACAAAATGGCTGCTAGTGGCCATCATGAATTTCAGACTGGACCCAAAAACACTCCTTCTCGTCCCACAGTGATAACAAAGGTACCCAAGAAGTTTCGTGAAGATCGGTTCATAAATACGGCCTCTAGCCCGAGCCGTATTGGGATTTGCACTCACAGTGCCGAAAGTAACACTAAATAAATCAAAGTTAGCCTAATTTGCCTAATTTACGCACAAGAAAAAAACCTGTAATATATGTAATGTATCCCATGGTACTAAACATTCATACAAAAAATTATTCAAATCTGAGCTTTCATATGGAAGTTCTGTACAAAAAACAGATTTCGGCATCGTCGGTACAAAATGGCTGCTGGCAGCCATCTGGAATTTGGGACTGCACCCAAAAACACTCGTTCTCGTCCCACGGTCATAACAAAGGTACCCAAGAAGTTTCGTAAAGATTGGTTCATAAATACGGCCTCTAGCCCGAGCCATAGCAGCTTGGCACTTACAGCTCTGAAAGTAACACTAAATAAATCAAAGTTAGTCTAATTTGCATAATTTACACACGAGAAAAAACCCCGTATTATATGTGATGTATCCCATTGTACTATACATTTATACAAAACTTTATTCAAATCAGAACTTTCATACAGAAGTTCTGTACAGAAAACTGATTTTTGCACAAAATGGCCATTGGCAGCCATCTTGAATTTCGGACCACACCCCAAAACACTCGTTCCCGTCCCAGGGTCATAACAAAGGTACCCAAGAAGTTTCGTAAAGATCGGTTCATAAATACGACCTCTAGCCCGAGCCATAGCCAATTGTTGACGTACGGACAGATGGGCAGACGGACTGACGGACCAAATGCAAGGGGAACCCGTGTTACTACTTCGTCCCCTGGGTTCCAATGTGTTTTATGTGCCAACTGGCATTTAGAACACATTGGGACTCAGGGGACGATTTTTCAGTTAACACTAGCGATTCAAATTGTAATTACGTTGCATGATTTGTAGAAAATTCCAGTGAAATTTTGCTGCTATTTAAAAATAGTCTGTTAACGATTTCTGTTCCGCACATTTTCCGCAAGGTTTAGTGTCGCTGTAGATGGTGATTACATAGAACAGACATGTAATAAATAACGAATCTCATTGGTCATGTTCAAATGGCTCAGTGCAACAAACCATTGTTTCACTAAATTTTATATCAAGAAATCAAAGTATTACGTATAATGTTGATGCTTTGAGGATTGAACATGGCTCAGTGCAACAAACCATTGTTTCACTAAATTTTATATCAAGAAATCAAAGTATTGCGTATAATGTTGATGCTTTGAGGATTGGATTAAAAACAAGTACTCTTTGTTAGGTTGCAAAATCCAGCAATATCTGAACTCGTTGAGTGCTAGAAGCCACTATCATGACTCTATTGAAAAGTGCTGGAAGCCACTTTAGTGGCTTTACAGAGTAGGCAATAGCTTGTTTGCTCATCAGTGGGGGAAAATTTTTATTTAAAAATTGTTAGGTTACAATTTATTGGAGAGTGCCTCGTGGCACACTCGAATAAATTAAAATAATGAATTATATATGAACAAAATCTTGCTAAACAAAAGCTACACTTGCTGATAGCATGATATCTTTGAAAAAAATACCCATGTTTCAAAAAACATTTGAAAAATAATTTAGCACTCAACCAGTTAATCATAGCACATTTTATTACTGCATGGCTGAAAGGGGGCAGATGGCAAGTGCCCCCATGACCTCTGACACTAGTGACCCTGACATGCTCCTCACCCCTAACTGCATCCCCTCCCCCCCCCCCTGTCAAAAAAAAAAAATGTTGGAAAATTGTAGCCCATTTCTGTTAGTAAATATTTGCAAAATAGAAGCAATATTTAGGCTTAACCCTTTACCTAACGCAACCACTAAAACTGACCAGCGCTATTCACAAAAACTGTCATTCAATTTTCATTATTTTTTCATATTTTGCCTCAAAAACATAACTTATGATACCTCATTGGAACAAGCTCATCTGAAAGAGGGTTCATAAGCTACGTTTTTGATGCAAAAAATGAAAAAAAGTTAAAAAATTTATAGTAATTTATATATTTTTTATACTTACCAATGACCCAGACTTGGCTGGTGCTAACTCCACAAAAACCAGGGCCAAACACAAATTTTGCCCCCCAATCCCCAAAATTTGCATCCAAAACAAAAAGAAATAATGTCCTAAAGGACCTCCATAGTACGACTCTACTGCGCATGCGCAGTGACGCAGTCGTCCCGAAATTGGCGCCAAATATCATTCTTACTGGCAGTGCCTGGTCAGCGCTATGTACTCAGCGGGGAGGCAAGAGTTCCCAACTCCGGGAGGGCCATCCCCGTCTGGGTCATTGGTAAGTATAAAAAATATATAAATTACTATAAATTTTTTAACATTTTTATACTGTACCAATGACCCAGACTTAGCTGAATAGTAAACAGGCTGGAGGGCCTAGGACATAGAGGAAAATCCAATAAGCTCAATTATAAAATAAAGAGATAACCCCTTAAGGAGAAAAGGAGTATTAGGCTTTACATGTATCTTTCTTATTTAATATTTAAATTAGAAAGATACACTACCCTTAATAATTGAGCACAATAACATTCATGTTCTCTATTAATATCCAGTATAACCTTTATACTAATTATTATTAAAACAAGCCAATAAATAAAGTAGTCCAGAGAATTGAGACTCTTTATAATCATTTAAAAGTGTCCGAGTATTGTATATTAAAGCCCGTTTGACACTTGACAT
The DNA here is from genome assembly GCA_031216915.1 of Pictodentalium vernedei. Classification (NCBI taxonomy): domain Eukaryota; kingdom Metazoa; phylum Mollusca; class Scaphopoda; order Dentaliida; family Dentaliidae; genus Pictodentalium; species Pictodentalium vernedei. The sequence continues at coordinate 279,641,360 of CM062295.1, read as the reverse complement.
ATACAAATGCTTCACACCGAGCTACACTTTAAAAGTAAGACATGAATGAAATTAAACATTAATATTACACTTTAAAACCATCCCGGAAGCGACTCAGAAATACTGTCTTGGAGGAGGCATTCCCTTGCTTTTCACTATAAAGCAGGTGACCTAAGGGAACACCCGCCCCCCCCCTTCCCCTTGCCCTGGGTCAAATAGCCCAGAGCGAAGAGGGCAGCCGGACGGAGTCACTGCCGGGACAGAAAGCCTGCATAACTATAGTTGCAACCGTTTAGTGGACGACATTCTGAGCAACAGATAACGGACCTAAACAATGCAGGTCTCCAGAAATGGACTCAATATTTCTGAGATAAAAATTAGTAAATGTGGATGGCTGAGACCAATAAGCAGCCTTCATTAAATCTGTAATAGCAACACTATTAGCATAAGCCCAGGAAGTAGAAAGAGCTCTTACTTCATGAGCAGAAATCTTAAGCACAGACTGCTGAGAAGAAGATAAATCTTCATACGCAGTACGGATAGTTAACTGAATCCATCTAGCAATAGAATGGACTGAAATGTCCTTTCTATTAGGCATCAAAGACAGAAAGAAACGTTTCCGTCCCTTTCTGATGAACTGAGATCTCTGTTTATAGATACGTAGTGCTCTAACAGGACAGAGTAAAGGCCTACGCCCGTCTGAAGACGGAAGAGCCTTAATAACAATAGGTTCCGGATATTTATTAGGAGCCTGATTCTTAGCTAAAAAACCGACGTTAGTAGTGAAGGTGATAGTGTTCCCAACACTACGATAATGAGAATCATCCACCGATAGTGCATGAAGCTCACTGACTCTTCTGGCAGAAGAGAAAGCTAAGAGAAAAGCTGTCTTATAAGATAAGAATTTGAAATCTACTGTCCCAAGAGGTTCAAATGGCTTTTCCTTCAATTTAAGGAGAACCCAAGCTAAATTCCACTTAGGAATTAATCTAAGAGTTCTGGGTCTATTTATCGAAAAGTTTCTAACCAATTTCGATAAAGAGACATTAGATCCAATTTGTAAACTATCATGATGTGCATAGGTATCAGATAACATAGATCTATAACCCTTTATAGTAACCGGTTGCAGTTTGATTTCGTCAAACAAGTATACTAGAAAGTTAGCAATGTCTGGTATAGAGGGATCAAATATATCAACAGAATGATCCCTACACCAACGACGGAAAACCTTCCACTTAGCCGCATAGTTTAGCGAAGAGGAGGTCCTCCTACAGTTAGAAATCGCGTCCACTGCTCGTCCTGTAAAGTGCTTGCCATGCAAGAAGGACCGCACAACGGAAAAACGTGAAGGTTGAGACCTTGCGGGTTGTGATGCAGTTGGCGCGATTTCCCCTGCCAAAGAAGATCCTCTCGTGGAGGGAGCTTCCGCGGTAGGTCCCACAACAGACACCTGAGTAGATTTATCCACGGTCTCTGTGGCGACAGAGATGCTACCAACAGAATCTTGCATTGAGATTGTTTTATCTTTAGCAATACTTGTTGAATTAACGGCGCTGGAGGATACGCATATCCTATCATTCCGTCCCAAGGGATCGATAGAGCGTCTACAGCAAATGCTCTTGGATCCGGACACGGGGACACATACGTCTGCAACTGATTGTTGAGATGTGTCGCAAATAAGTCTATCATTGGCCGTTCCCATTGGTAGCAAATCTGATTGAATACTTGTTTGTTGAGAGTCCACTCCGACGGCAACAAGCGACCCTTTCGAGAAAGGGAGTCTGCTAGCACATTCAGACGACCCGGTATGTGACGGACCGAAAGAAGAACGTGATGTTCCAACGCAAACAGAAGGATTCTTTCCGTTAGATTGAACAACGGAACTGAATGAGTGCCTCCCTGATTCCGTATATACGCCACTACTGTCGTATTGTCGGATAGGATTTGGACATGAGCATCGTGAATAATGTCCATCCAGTGACGTAACGCAAGCCAAATTGACATCATTTCCTTGATGTTTATGTGCTTGCACAGGAATTGCGGATCCCAAAGACCCTGGCATCTCGAATCCGTTGGGATTAATGATGCACCCCAACCTGTTTGACTGGCATCCGTCATAATGGTAAAACTCGGATCCGGCAACTGCAGCGGAACTCCTTGAGTTAACCACTGAATGTTTGCCCAAGTCTGAATCTCTTGTTTCACTTGATCTGACAAGAGAACGTCTACATCGAGCGAATGAATTTTCACACTCCAATTCTGAGTCAAGAAAATTTGAAGAGGCCGTGTGCGTAGCCGTCCCATCGGAATGAGATCCGCAGCGGCTCCGCACAGACCTATCAGTCTCATAAATTCTCTCGCTGTGACTTTGTCTGTATTTAGACAATAGCGAGCGTAACAACTGACTAATTTCGCTCTGGTTAACGGCAGACGAACGAGATTGTTGTGCGTCTCGAAGCTCATTCCCAGATGAGTGAATGACTTGGACGGCACCAGATCCGACTTCTCCTCGTTTACTATGAAACCGAGACGTCGGAGCAATAGAAGAAGATTCTGAACATCGTTCTGAAGCGTTAACTCGTTGCCGTACCTCTGAAGAATGTCGTCCAGGTAGGCCGACGTTACCGCAGACGAATGAGCTCGGAAGTAAATCATTACCGAGTTCATTACTCGAGTGAAAGCCCAGGGTGCTAGATTCAATCCGAAGCACATGGCCCGGAACTGATACACCACTCCTAGGACTGCGAAGCGTAGATACTTTCGGAATGTCGGAAGTACCATGACGTGAAAGTACGCATCTTTGAGATCTATGCTCGTTGCATAATCGTTCACCCGAATACTCGCTCTGACCGATCGAATCGTCTCCATATAAAACTTCGGAGCGATGATCAGCTTGTTTATCCAGCTCAAATCTATGACTGGACGGAACGAGCCGTCTGGTTTCGGAACCAGAAACAGATGGCTGTAGAATCCCAGCGATTCCTGGTTTTCTACGACCTCTACCGCGTTCTTCATTAAAAGAGACTGCACCTCTGATAGCAGAGCGTCTCTTTTCTGAGGGTTTGACGGAAGATGAGTCCACTTTGGACTTCGAGTTAATGGAGGCTTTCGTTTGAAGGATATCTTTAGACCTTCCGAAGTCACTCCTCTCACCCAAGGGTCGTCCGTAATCGACGCCCACTCTTGAGAAAAACTCGACAACCTTCCGCCAACCGGAACGCGATAGAGGTTTGAGCCATCACCTCCTGGATCTGCGAGGCCTGCGGTAGGAGAAACCACGTCTTCCACGACCCGCACCTCGCCTCATCGACCTCGGGGCGTCCGACCGATTGTCCCGGCCTGAAGGACGTCCCGAACGAGAGTCGCTATCCTGACGGTCTCTCGAATAAGAGCTAGAGGACGCACCGGAACCTCTATAGGAACCTCTCTTGGGCGGATAAGACCCAGAAGTGCCTGCCTTATTCGTGTCTGCTGAATCCGACCTTTTAGGAGCGGATCTAAACAACAGAGAATCACTAGCTTTCTTTTTAATATTATCATAAATAGCGGAAAGCTTGCCGTCAAAGAGAAGATCTCCTGAGACCGAAGCGACTCTAAGAGAGTTCTTCACCTTAGAATCCACTAGTGTGGATGTAGACAGGGCTGCGTCACGTCTAACCAACTCCAGATTAGCCACTGAAAGGGCGGAGTTACACGTGGAATAAGCTACTGCCCTTGAAAGAAGTCTTAAGGAGGATTGTATATCCTGAAACTCTTCCCCTTGAAGACGCAGTGATAACGCCTTCGTAAGGTGATCTGCGTAAGATAAGGCATCTAAATTGGCTCTGTTAGACGCAATAGCTGTTTCCAACACTGCGGTTGGAATAGAAGCTGACGACGGTAATGATAGCTCTAAGTCTTCCGCCTCGTCGTCCATACGCAGAGGAACTCTCGGTATACCCTGACCTGCCGTGTCGAATTTATTCCTTGCATTAATGAAAGGCAGGTTGAGAGTATTTGCGGACAAGAAGCCTGCTTTCCCTGTCCTGGAAGCAAGTTTAAAAATAGCGTCGTTCAATAATTCAAATGTTCTTGCAACATTATTGGACTGCGACGGAAACTCGGGAGCGATGTCCCTGAACCGCTCGAAAAAGTTAAAAAATTTATAGTAATTTATATATTTTTTATACTTACCAATGACCCAGACATAGCTGGTGCTAACTCTTAAAATATAGGGCCAAACACAAATTTTGCCCCCCAATCCCCAAAATTTGCATCTAAAACTAAAGAAAAACATGTCCTGAGAGGCCCTCCACACTTCGCCCCTACTGCGCATGCGCAGTGTCAAGGACGTTCCGAAATTGGCGCCATTTATCATTCTAATAACCAGTGCCTGGTAAGCGCTATGTACTCAGCGGGGAGGCAAGAGTTCCCAACTCCTGGGAGGGCCATCCCCGTCTGGGTCATTGGTAAGTATAAAAAATATATAAATTACTATAAATTTTTTAACATTTTTATACTGTACCAATGACCCAGACATAGCTGAATAGTAAAAAGGCTGGAGGGCCAAGGACATAGAGCAAAATGGAATACGCTCAATAAAATAAAATAGAGTCATCCCCTGTAGGGAAAAGAAGTAATAGGCCTTACATGTATCTTTCTTATTTATGATAAATTAGAAAGATACAACACCTTCCAAAAATTGAGCTTCATACATCCATGTACTCTATTAATATCCAATAATCCTTATACTAATAATTTTTAAAGTAAGCCAATAATAAAGTAAGTCTAGAGAATAGAGACTCTTATACTCCTAAAAGTGTGTGAGAATTGCATAATCATGTCCGTTGACATATGCAATATTCAAAGGCTATACTTTAAAAACTAAGACTTGAATGAATTTTATAAACTTAAACTTCTCACTAAACAACCATCCCAATAACAGCTCAGAATTACTAACTCCGGAGGAGGTATCCCCTTGTTTTCATAGTAAAAACAGGTGACCCAAGGGAACACCCTCCCCCCCCCTTTTTCTTGCCCTGGGTCAAATAGCCCAGAGCGAAGAGGGCAGCCGAACGGAGACACTGCCGAAACAGACAGCCTACCTAGCTATAGTAGCAACTGTTAAGTGAATGACATTCTGAGCAGTAGATAATAGACCTAACAATAGAGGCCTCCAGAAATGGACTCGATATTTCTGAGATAAAATTCATGAATGGATGGCTGAGCGCAATGAGCAGCCTTCAAAAATCTATAATAGCAACACTATTAAAGTAAGCCCAAGAAGTAGAAGAACTCTTACTTCATGAGCCGAAATCTTAAGCACAACTGCTAAGCCAATGATATACCATAAGCAGTACGCTAGTTAATAGAATCCATTAACAATAAAATGGAGCGTAACGTCCTTCTACTAGACATCAAAGACAGAAGAAGCTTACGCCCTTGTAATAAACAGATATCTGTTTATAAATACATAAACTGTACCCGGAAAGAGTAAAGGCCTATGCCCATACGAAGACGGAAGGACCTTAAAATAATAGGTTCCGGATAATAGGAGCCTAACTCTTATGCAACAATCCAACCTAAATAGTAACGGAAGTATTGATTCCGAAACTATGAAAGTGAAAATCATCCATCGATAGAGCATGAAACTCACTGACTCTATAGTAAAAGAGAAACCAACAGAATTACTGTCTAAAAGGTCAGAATTTGAAAACTACTGTTTCCAGAGGCTCAAATGATTACTTAGCTAAATAAGAACCTGAAGTTAAAATCCATATAGGAATTTAATCTAAAGATTCTAAGTCTATTTATCAAAAAGTTACTAATTGACTTAGATAAAGAGACAAAAGACTCAATTGTAAACTATCGTAGAGTGCATAGGTATGAGGTAACATAAACCTATAACCTAAATAACAACAGGCTGCAGTAGATCTTGTGAAACAAGTATACTAAAAAATAGCAATGAGTAGTATGGAGGGATCAACCATATGAACATAATGATCCCTACACCACGACGGAAGAGCCTCCACTCTAGTCGCATAGAATAGCGAAGAAGAGGATCTCCTATAGTAAGAAATCGCGTCCAAAGCTCGTCCAGTACAGTGCTTACAATGCAATACGGACCACACAACGGAATACATGAAGGTTGCGACCTTGCTGGTTGTGATAAAGATGACACGATTTACCCAGTGAAAAAAGATCCTCACATAGAGGAAGATTTCACGTTAAGATCCACAGTAGACAAGAGAGTAAATTACTCATGATCTCTGTGAAGATAGAGATGCTATCAACAGAAATGTATTGTGGTTGTTTATCTTAGCAATACCTGCTAAAAACAACAGCGCCGGAGGATACGCGTATCCTATCATTCCGTCCTATAGATCAATAGAGCGTTAACAGTATTAGCTCAGAGATCTGGACAAGCCAACACATACGTCTGCAATTGATTAGCCAGCTGTGTCATAAATAAAACATCATTGGGCGCTCCCAAAGATAGCAAATCTGATTAAATACTTGTTTGTTGAGAGTCCATTCTGACAGCAACAAGCGACCCGTAAGAGAACGGGAGTCCGATAAAACAATCAGACGACCCGGAATATGACGGACCAAAACTGAACTTGGTGTACTATAACCAACAGACGGATTCTTTCCATTAAATTGAATAACGGAAACGAAAGAGTGCCTCCCTGGTTCCGGAGATACGCCACTACTGTCGAATTAAAGGACAGGAATTTGGGCATGCGTTTCTGAATAATGTTCATGCAATGACATAAAGCAAGCCTAAAAAACATTATTCCGCGGAAGTTAACTGATAGCTAAAAGACTGCGGAACCCAAAGACCCCGGCACTTCGAATCCGTAGGGATCAGAATATATCCCAATCTGTTTGACTGGCAACCGTCATAACAGCCACACTCGGGTCCGGCAACTGCGGCGGCACTCTCTGAGTCAACCACCGAATGTTTGCCCCAGTCTGAATCTCTTGTAACACTAGATAGACAAGAGAATGTATAAATCAAGCAATTCATGGATTGCCGGAAGTTGCCGTCGAAGAGAAGCTCCTCCGAGAACGAAGCGACTCTGAGAGAGTTCTTAACCTACTATCCACGCGTGGATGTAGCTAGGGCTGCCTCACGTCTAACCAACTCCAATCAGCCACTGAAGGGCGGAGTTATACGTGAACAAAATACTGCCCTCAAAAGAAATTACATTGAGAATAATATCCCGTAAATCTTTTCTTGAAGACGTAATGATAACGCCTCAGTAAGGCGGATTACGTATAATAAAGCGTCTAAGTTAAGTCTACTATACATAATGTCGTTCCCAACATTGAAATTGGAAAAGACATAAACGGTGAAAAAGAATATATGCAGTCTTTAATCACACCGTCTAGACGCATATGAACTCTCGGTATGCCCTGCTCTGCCAAAATAAACTATATGTAAAAAAGATAAAATGGCAGAAATGAGGCACGCGGACAAGAAACTAAACTATCATGCTTAGTAGCAGGCTTGTATATATATATAAATATATAGCGTCGAAAAATAAAACACATGTTGTAATTACAATATTGGACTGCGTCGGTAAGTCAGGGACAAAGTCCCTGTACTGATCGAAAAATCCGAGTCCAATGACGCTATAAGTCTCTTATCCAAGATCGCAGCAATGAAGTCCGAAAAACAATCACTGGAAGAAATGCCAGAAGATATGAAAGGCATCTTCCGATACTACTAAAGGGAAAACTCGAAATCTTTCGAATCCCTTTCGCCATCCTGTCGGACCCTATAAAGCGTTCGGTCGTCCGTAGCTTGATGCAACCGCGGACCGCACCGACCCAGCGCCGTCGGATAATTCCTGATTCGACCGAGAAACCGTCAATTGCTGGGATGCTGCGAAACAACTGTGCTAACTCGGATAGCACGTCCGTCACTGAGGCCTGAGGAGCAGCGGTCTTACGATGCATTGCCGCAGGAAGCTCCGAGATCGTTACCGCGTGCATACTTCCAATATGCGAGCGAACGGAGTGTATAGGCCTCGTGTCCCTTGGCTACCGGATGGCGCGACCTATTCGCTGTGGAATCACTGAATGCCGAAACTGATCGGATACTCGAGGTCACGTAGCCAATGTGCGGTCGTGTGCCCTGCTGTGAGGATGAGGAAGCATTAAAGACAGTCTCTCGGACTGTCAATATAACGGAGCGTCCCGAGCAACGGACATATGCTCCGAATGTAAAATATCTGAACCACAACATGCGGTCCCCTATGTTGTTGGCTTCCTCCGATCTGTCCTCAATCTGCCGTCACTGGGTGAGTACTAAAGTAAATAAAGTGCTCGCATCACCCAAATCTCCTTCCTATACCGCAACGGACGAACCCGGCAGCCGAACCATTCGATGAATGTACGCTACACCGGGTGAGCTAGCGAATGTCACTCCGTAAGCGATAGACATATTCCATGAGCACTTATTGCCGCTAACTCTTCATTAACTATGACGACAGAGGCACACTTTTGAAAGACATCACCATAATTCTTCGAACAAGAAACTAGAAATGCTTGGATAGCAAGCATAAAATAATAATATATATAGCGTCGTTCAATAATTCGAAAGTTTGTGTGACATTATTGGACTATGTCGGAACTGAGGGACGATGTCCCTGAACCGAACCAAAAATTTCTAAGTCCACCGACGCTATCAGTTTCTTATCCGGCATCGCAGCATATGTTGTTCCGAAAGGGAAAGCTTGAAATCCACCGAATCCCTTTCGGTATCCCGTCGGACTGGATGAAACTTTCGGACGTCCGTACCCGCTTCCGCGGAGCGTCCCGACCCAGCATCGTCGGATAAAATATATGCGACAGATTCAGTTGATGCTGGGATGCTGCGATAAACTGTGCTATTAAGGAAAGCACGTCCGTTCCCGAGGCCTGTGCAGTAGCGGACTTACGATGCATTGCCGCTGGAAGCTCCGTGTACGTTGACTCCCGCATACTTCCTATGCGAACGTCCGGAGTCTGCAGGCCTCGGGTCCCCGGCTACCGACCCAGCGCTGTCGGATAATTCTCGATCCGACACCGTTTCTGTCGGCTGCTGGGATGCTGCGATAAGCTGTGCTATGTGCACAAGAATGTCCGGCGTCGAGACCTGCGGAGGCGCAGTCTATCGCTGCTTCACCGAGGGCAGCTCCGCATCAGATGGCTCCCGCATACTTTTCCTATGCGAACGTCCGGAGTCCATCGGTCTCGAATCCCTGGCTGCCGGATGGTGTGACCTGGTCGCCGAAGAATCCTTGATCGGCGAAGCTGGTAATATATCGGCGGTCACGCAGCCAAGGTGCGGTCGTGTGCGCTGACGAGAAGAGGAAGCCTTAGCAGTCTCAGCGGACTGCCTATACAACGGAGCGTCCCGAGCGACGGACGTATGCTCCGCTAACGACACATTTGTACCACAACATCTGGGGCCAGATGTTGTTGAACGAGAGAGGGGCCTCTCTCGCTTGCCGTCCGGATGGACCGGAACGAGCTATGAACCGGACTAAAAGGCTTCCTCCGTTCTCCCTCCGATCCGCCGTCACTGGGTGTGCATTAAGTTAATTTTATAGTGCTCGCATCACCCCAAAATTCCTTCTAGACCGCAACGGACGAACCCGGCTGCCGAACCATTCGGTGAATGGACGCTACACCGGGCGAGCTAGCGGACGTCAAAGGCCGTCGAACCTACTAGGGTCCTCTTAGGCAATTGGCGTATTTACATGAGCACTTTTCCGCTAGCCCTTCATTAATTGTGACGACGGAGGCACACTGTTGGAAGACATCACAGATACATCACCCTAATCTTGATCGTCTGAAATAGAAATTGATAAAGTAGAGTGACCCTGCGGGGAAAGGACCGGAGTGTCCAAATCCCCAACAACATACCGTGACATACGCTTCCCATATTGTCATCGAAATCATACGATACAGAACCGGAGTTAATGCGAGTACACTGACCACATATAGAATGATAATAAGGTCAGAGGAAGACTTCCTCTTAAAACAATTGATAAATATCCTTTCAATGTGAAAAGAAAACAAGTCCTGGTACTCGCACTAATCCCTGGCAATCAAAATACATAATAATAATATGATCCATTAATATAGAAAAAATAATTGAAATCAAAATATTTTGAAAAAATATTTTTTCAGAACAGCCCAAGTTTCTGAAAAGTAACGTTGAGCCCCAATGGATCCCAAGCCTAAGTGTGGACAAAAATTTTAAAAATATTTTAAACAATTTATTCAACACTTACGAACAATAATAATGTATCTAGTTATGATTGAAATAACATAAAGATATTATTATTTAGAAATCCCCCCCCTCACACAGAGGGCTGTTGTAAATGTAAACAATGAGTGTAAAAACACTAAAATAAGACTCCAGGCACCCAGGCCCGAAATCAGTTACCAAAAATACACCATCTGATGCAAAACAGAGACTTCCAGGGAAGAAACTGCAGAACATCAGATGGTAGATGCAGAACACAACGCCTAACCACCCGTAGGTGAAGACGTAAACATGGGGAAAGAACAGAATTCATTCTGTTATTCAGCTAAACTCCCAAGAAAATTTTAGTAATAATAATTACAGAAATTATGCCAAAAGCATGGGAGAATAGCAAGGGGGACTTAAAGGACAGGGAGAGAGGAAAAACACTTGAAAAAACAGTGTAACTAAATAATCAGAATGACAACAAAATGGCTGCTGCCTTGAAAATAGGTAACTTAACATAATTTCATTAAAAAATTTTAAGTTACAGCCCTGATAATATTCTGTCACACATTCTTTTCCTCTCCTCCTTTTCTATCCTCCTTAGAATCACCATTTCACTAATATTTATGTGTCTGGCATCATTTAAACTGAGATTTAAAAGCACAAAGATCAGTCAGATGTTAACTGATGAAGGGCCAAACTTAGAATGATAAATGGCGCCAATTTCGGAACGTCCTTGACACTGCGCATGCGCAGTAGGGGCGAAGTGTGGAGGGCCTCTCAGGACATGTTTTTCTTTAGTTTTAGATGCAAATTTTGGGGATTGGGGGGCAAAATTTGTGTTTGGCCCTATATTTTAAGAGTTAGCACCAGCTATGTCTGGGTCATTGGTACAGTATAAAAATATCAGAGTCCAATGACGCTATAATTCTCCTGTCCGGAAGCGCAGCAGTCTGGCCCGACGGAACAACTTGAGGAAGAAAGTGCCGGATGAAGTCTACGGCAGCTTTGTGTTGTTCCGAAAGGGATAGCTCCAATTCATCCGTATCCCTTTCACCATCCGGTCGGACCTCCCGATGTTCCCGGTCGTCCGCCCCCGATGCTTCGGCGGAGCGTACCGACCCAGCGCCGTCGGATAATTCTCGATCCGACACCGTCTCTGTCGGCTGCTGGGATGCTGCGATAAGCTGTGCTATCTGCACTAGAATGTCCGACGTCGAGACCTGCGGAGGAGCGGTCTTTCGCTGCTTTGCCGAGGGCAGCTCCGCATCGGATGGCTCCCGCATACTTTTCCTATGCGAACGTCCGGAGTCCATCGGTCTCGAGTCCCTGGCTGCCGGATGGTGTGACCTGGTCGCCGAATAATCCTTCCTCGGCGAAGCTGGCAAGATATCGGAGGTCACGCAGCCAAGGTGCGGTCGTGTGCGCCGGCGAGAAGAGGAAGCCTTAACAGTCTCTGCGGACTGCTTATACAACGGAGCGTCCCGAGCGACGGACGTATGCTCCGCTAAAGACACATTTTGTACCACAACATCTGGTCCCAGATGTTGTTGTACGAGAGAGGGGCCTCTCTCGCTCGCGGCCCGGTTGGACCTGGACGAGCTAGGAACCGGACTAAAAGGCTTCCTCCGTTCTCGTTCACTATCCGCCGTCACTGGGTGTGCATCTATTATTTTTATAGTGCTCGCATCACCCAAAATTTCCTCTTGGACCGCATCGGACGAACCCGGCTGCCGAACCATTCGGTGAATGGACGCTACACCGGGCGAGCTAGCGGACGACATTTGTCTAATTTCCATGAGCACTTTTGCCGCTAGCTCTGTATTTAATTGTGACGACGGACGCACACTTGAAGAAGATAACATGGAAACATCACCCTGTTCTGGTTCCTCTGAAATAGAAACTGAGAGAGTAGAGTGACCTTGTGGAGAAAGAGCCGGCATCGCTCTTTCTCCCGAAACAACATATCGTGACACACGTTTCCAATGTTTCTCATCCCAATGTTCACATACAGGACAGGGATTAATGCGAGAACACTGACTACAATTTATGCAATAATCATGAAAGTCAGAGGAAGATTTCTTCCTATTACAATTTGAACAAGTTCCTTTCATTGTGAAGGAACAACAATAAGTCCTAGTTACTCGCAAAAACCCCTGACACAAAGATACATAATAACATGATCCATTAATAAATGAAAAAACAATTGCAAAACAAAATAATTTTGAAAAAATATTTTTTCAGAGAAGCCCAAGTTGCTGAAAAGTAACGTTGAGCCCCGATGGATCCGATGGCAAAGTGTGGTCAAAAATTTTAAAATTATATAAAATAATTAATGAGACACTTTCGGATAATATAAATGTATCTTATAATGAGATAAACTACCTCAAAGGCAAACAGCCCCCCTCAAAAAAGGCTGTTGCCAATGAAAACAAACAGTGTAAACACAGAAGAAAACATGACTCCAGGCACTGACAAAACTGGCCCGGAATCAGTCCTCAATTACACTCTATCTGATGCAAAACAGAGACTCCCAGGGGAGAATCTGCAGAACATCAGATGGAAGATGCAGAACACAAACGTTATACACCCATGGGTGAAAACGTAACTATGGGGAAAATAACAGAAAACATTCTGTAACCAAGCAACTCTCCCAGGGAAATTTTAGAAATGAAACTTCTCAAAAATATGCCAAAAGCATGGGAGAATTGCAAGGGGGGACTTTAGAAGGTTAGGGGAGAGGAAACACTGAATAAGCAGTGCAACAATTAGCAAGAATGACAACAAGAGGCGTTTGCCTCGAAAATAGGCAACTTAACATAATTTTAACAAAAAATTTTAAGTACAGCCCTGATTATTTTTTGCCACTTCTTTTTTCCTCTCCTCCTTCTATCCTCCTTAGAATCACATTTTCTCCAAGAATTACGTGTCTGGCATCCTTTAAACTGAGATTTACAAGCACAAAGATCAGTGAGATGTTGACTGATGAAGGGCCAAACAGAGAATGATATTTGGCGCCAATTTCGGGACGACTGCGTCACTGCGCATGCGCAGTAGAGTCGTACTATGGAGGTCCTTTAGGACATTATTTCTTTTTGTTTTGGATGCAAATTTTGGGGATTGGGGGGCAAAATTTGTGTTTGGCCCTGGTTTTTGTGGAGTTAGCACCAGCCAAGTCTGGGTCATTGGTACAGTATAAAAATTTAGTTATTCAATAATTTTGTTTGCAAGTGTCGCCTGCTTTTCATGTTATATGTAAAGGCCTAAAAATAGTTATATTTCCGAATAAATTTAATGTCTCGGGAGATAATGTCACAAGACAAAAGTTACAGGACATACGGTCACAGTATCAGATTGTGACAAGCATAGTTTTGACTTCCCTGAGTTCTCACAGGGAGGGGGATTGTTTGTTTGTTTACTGGGATTTAAGGACACTTTGAACAACCAGGGTCACATCGTATCAAGGGTGGGGAATGCTCCTCTTTCATGAGGACTGTTGTGAAGTGCTCTGCAAACTGTGGATTTCATGATCTACAGTCAAGTCAAAATAAGTTGTAGCATAACACAATAAACTAAGTATATTGCTGCTTCTGCACTGATAAGATCAGAATCTGACATCATTTTCTGGAAAGCTCTCAGTGAGAGCTTTCCAGACACTGATGTCAGATTCTGGTCTTATCGCAGTAGGAAGAGAAAGATATATAGTTTATAACGGTTATCATACAACTTATTTTGACTTTTACTGTATTTAAAGTATGAGTGCTACACACTTCTGACTTTTCTAAGAAATGTTGTCGCAGTCATGTAATAGCAGTGTATGAGAATTGGGTAATTAATATTCATGGCCTCAAAATCTGTTATCGATCACATTTAACATCACGCTGCCCAACCGCCTGGTTGAAGTGTTCTGTAATATGACTGATAAGCAGAAAGTGGGAGCTAAAATGAGTTGCTTATTTTCATGACACAATTGGAAAAAGTCTTGGAAATTGACACCACTCTCGAGACACAGATAGTTAGTTGTTACACTGGAATGGAAGTGAAGTGGGTCTGAGCATGCGTAATTCTGCCATTATGTTCATTTATCCAATAAATCATCTTTTGTTTTCATCCATTGTTTTAAATAGTAGAAATATGATTCAATTGACCAAACAAGAAAATAACCTTAAATGTATTGGTTTTGACATACACAGCTAGATTGTTTATTGCCATGGTGACAGAAATTATTCCAGTATAGTCAATGAGGTGTGAATCTAGTTATAGACTGATTGGGTGTTAATTAGCCCAGCTAAAGAGGACACAGTTTTTTAAGGGACTGTAGTACTGTACACATAATGGAAGAAAGGTTGAAGGAGGCTCCACGTCTGAAACTATTTTGATTCCATTTATGGAATATTCTGCTTTTGGAATTTACTTGTTGAAACAGTCGCAGTGGAATACAATACTTGAGTGGAGACTGACAATGTTTGCACCATTCCATGGCTGTATGATGATACAATCTTTTCGACTTGAAAAAAGCAGAGATTTGATTCAAGATTCGATTTAAAATCCTGATATTTGATTAGGCTTGAAATCTGAGATATGCAGGGCCCTATTTATTTATTGGGGTTTACTGACATTTTTGACAATCAGGGTCACTTCGTGTCCGACAGTGTTATGAGTCAGAGTACCTGGAAAGAACCACTGTTCAGTGGTGCACAACTGTCAGACTCTTCAACGTACTAACTCCACACAAGCATGGCTGACATTGTTTGATGGCAACTACACCAATGGTTTGCAGTATGCCTTAGCACACAGTTCCACCGTGCTCTCAGTTGGACAATCAGGATTAAGTGACTTGTCAAACGACATGATGCAGTAACCACTAGTCGGGATTGAACTGTGCACCTTTCAGTTTGAAGTGCAATGCCTTAACCCTTTGAACACTCGCCTCCTGGAACAGTATCACCTCTGTCTACACTTACAGTGGGATGGGCCAGTCCAATATCAATATACAGGGAGGATAAAATAATAACTGTAGTCTGCATCCATCTGGCTGCAGACTGCAGTTATTATTTTATCATCAATGCCCTGTGTATAGGACTCTTATAATAAGACAAAAATGGGACAAAATTATGCCTTGGACTGAAAAATTCTAAATTTAAAGTAATTTGTATATTTTTTATACTTACCAATGGACCAGACTTAGCTGGTGCTATCTCAAAGTTATCAGTGGCCAAACACAAATTTTGACCCCCCCCCCCCCCCCCCCCCCCCCCAATCCCCAAAATTTGTTTGCAAAACTGAGAATTAAAAGTCCTATCTGGTCCTCCATACTTTTACTCTCCGCGCATGCGCAGTCGCCAAGAAGTGACCGAAATGAGCTCCAACATCATTCTTTGTAGCAAAGAGTACTACATAATAACTCAGCGGGGAGGTATTAGTGCCCACTCATGGGAGGGCCATACCCGTCTGGGCCATTGGTAAGTATAAAAAATATACAAATAATTTTAAATTTATAATATTTTTATACTATAACCCAATGGCCCAGACTTAGCTGAATCATAAAATTGTGGAGGGCCTAGGACTTCAGAATTAGTAGACCAACATAGTTCCATAGCCTGTAAACCAAGGTGAAAGGAAATTAAATTTAAAAGGAATTACATGTATGTCTCGCTATACAGTAATAGAGAAGACATAACATTAATAACGACCCCAGAGATCGCAAAGCGACTGGAACACCGCCCTGTGGAGAATCCACTCAGTGGAAATGACCCTGCCCCATCGGGACAGAGAGTTGGTTAGGACGTTCAGACGACCGGGAATGTGATGAAACACCACTCCGGCGTTGACATCTTGAGTGAGCAGTAGAAGATCCTGAGCCAATTCGTACATGGGAACAGAGTGAGTGCCGCCCTGGTTCCGAATGTAAGCAACCACTGTCGAATTGTCGGACAACAGAAGGACCTGGCGATTCCAAAGGTGGGGGATCCACTGCTGGAAACTCAGAAGAAGACCAAGACGCTCCTTCTGGTTGATGTGAAGAGCTGCTTGATCCAGGTCCCATAACCCATGAAGGGAAAGACCTAGAGGATCCAATGTCTCATCCCCATCCGAGATCACTGGCGACTGCGTCAGAACACGATCAGACGTGGGTAAGTCCAATGGAACTCCCTGCATAATCCACTGAACATCCATCCAGGGGAGAAGGTGACGATGAAGAGATTCCAGTAACTGAAGCACCAGATCCAGAGGATCGACATTCGGCCTCCAACAACTGAGCAGAAAGTATTGGAGAGGTCTGACATGCAGCCGACCTAGAGGAATGAGATCCGTCACCGAACCACAGAGACCGAGCAGCCGGAGAAGGCTCCGAGCTGTCGCAGACATGGACCGGGACAGAGTCATGGCAAAAGCTGAGAGAATCACAGCCCTTGCCCAGGGAACCGCCACCGTATTCAGTTGAGTACGGAAGTACATCCCTAGATGACAAAACGACAGAGAAGGGACCAGGTCCGACTTCTCCACGTTGACTCTGAACCCTAGCGACGTGAGCAGGCTTCACAGTGTGTCGACATCTGACTCCAGAAAGGCAGCATTGTCTAGATATGCCGAAGTAGTCACCCTGGACTGTGTGCGATGTAAGGCTAACACATGCAACATCAGTCATGTGAAGGCCCAAGGAGCCAGGTTGAAGCAGAAGGGCATGGCCTTGAACTGGTAAACTCACCCAGAAAAGCGAACCTGAGATACTTTCGCGATGTCTGACGAATTGGAACGTGAAAGTAAGTGTCTCGCAGGTCGATGCTGGAAGTGAAAACCCCCTGGTGAATGGAGCAGCAAACCGACCTGAAAGTCTCCATGCTGAACTTTGGAGCAATGATAGACTGGTTCAGGATACTCAGAACGATAACCGTTTGGGGTCGGCCGTCCTTCTTCGGCACCAAGAACAGGAGGGAATAACATCCCACTGAATGTTCTTGACAACCTCGATCGCCCCCTTTGACAGGAGATTGCCTATCTCCGTGATCAAAAGTTCCCAACGTGTAACGTCAAAAGGAACTTGTGTTGGAAGAGGCACTCTTGCCAGAGTTGGATGCCTCAACCTGGGATGAATCGAGGTGACGACTGCCGACGCCTACCCTTACCCTGTGAGTAAGTAGAAGCAGCGGCAGGAGGATCAGCCCTTGGCTTCGCAGAGGAAGCAGAAAGGTGCTTGTTAAGCTTTGGATGGCCACTGCCTCCAACAGAAGGTTGATCAAGCTGACAAAGCAGCAGCTGATCTATGGAATGACGTAGGACGTCATTCCAGACTGTCGCCACGGAACCAGGGAATAGTTGCGGACCCATCGAAGGAGTAGATTGAAGAGCAGCGCGCTGCCCCTCAGGAAGGGAACGGCTTGTATCCGGCACAGCATTCCTGCAAACTAATTTCAAGTTAGCCGTGTTACAGGTATGCGTGTGAGTAAGATGCATGAGTGCCTTGGACAGCACACGCAAAGGAGCCTGTACGTCATCAAACTTATCTGGGAGCAGATAAGCAGCTAAAGCAGAGACGACATGATTTGAGAGAGAAAGCATGCCCAGCATCTCTCTCGATAAGCCCAACACAGTTGCCATAGGAATAACAGCTGACTTGGGCTTGGAAAGCCCGAGGGGGTTGGAGTCCTGATCCAAGACCGTCAAAGTCTGCAGACTGATGGATTGGCAGAATCGTAGGAACGATAATGTGCCGGAGGCAAAAAAAGTGTCAATCCTGGTGAAGAACGACGTCTTCATAGCCATGGAACTCAGCTTAGAGTCCAAAGCTGTAAATGCTTCAACCACCTGTACCGACAGGCACGGTCAAAGGCGCCCAGAAGCAGGTTCCTCCACAGGCTGTAGGTGTGGGACTGATGATCGCGACCGGGCTGACACTGTCAGCTGGTTGGACGGTTTGAGATCTGGAAGGAACCCAAACACAAAGTCAAGAGCTGCCCCCAAATCAGAAGACTGTTGGCTCTCGACGTCAGGTATGTCAGACTCATCCCATGAGTCGGAAGTCACATAGTCCATCATGGGCAAACCAGCCGACGTCTTCCATGGTGTAGGCACACCAGGGGGATCAGAAAGAGGCCTGTTTCCAATTCCAGGAGGCGGCGCCACAGGGGATGCCTGGAAACCACTCGTTGCCTCGCTGGAAGCAATGGGAAGGCTCTTGGACAGAACCTGAGTGAGCCTGAGAGGGCCTCCCTTAGCTCACTGCCTGTGTCGGCCGGTTCGACATGGGAACAAATCGGCAAAGTGGCTTCACTCCTGCCCCTTTTAACAAGTGAAGGGTCACGATCCTCAAATACATCCAAAGCGGGGCGACGGGAGGCAGCCGAAACATCTGAAGGCAGATGTGTATAGGGGTATGACATACCCGAGGATCTACAGAGTGGAAACTCAGGAGAGTCACCGTGGACCTCTGAGGGACAGAAGGTCCAGGCTGCATAAAAGGCGTTGGTCCCGCAAAACTGGCCATGTGACCAGAGTGCGTGGACGGAAATGCGGAGAGACCACAGTAGAGGGTTCGGCTGGCAACCACTTCCGACTTCGCCGAGTTGAAGTCAGGGAAGGCTGAGGCCGATATCCCACGTCCACACTATCAGATATATCTGCAGACCCCTGCAGGGATAAAACTGCTGTGCTCAACAGCTGTGAGGCCACAGCAGAGGGTTCGGTCGACAGCCCCTTCCAACTTCGCCGAGTTGAAGTAAGGGAAGGCTGAGGCCGATACCCCACGTCTACACTACCAGACATCTCTGCAGACCCCTGCAGGGATAAAACTGCTGCTCAATGGCGGAGAGGCCACAGCAGAGGGTTCGGTTGGCATCCACTTCCGACTTCGCTGAGTTGAAGTCAGGGAAGGCTGAGGCCAATACCCCACATCCACACTACCAGACATCGCTGCAGACCCCTGCAGGGATAAGCCGAGGCCGGCTGAAATGGTGACCGATGACATTGCAGACAGAACAGCAGTAGCAGCAGATACGACGGGAGCTGTTGAAACTGGTAGAAAAGGGGAGAGAGCAACTGAGCTCGGCCTCCAAAGGAGGAATCACAACCCTAGTGACAGCCTCAGATGTCGACTGGAGAGGGACCATAGTCCCGGAGCCAGACATCTCTTCACCAGAGAACTCAACAGCTCCTGCAGTATCCACCACGGTTAAAAACTGCACATCCCCCATGGAGGGGGTATAACTCTTACCAGACGTGGTGGTGTCGGGAGGCCCCGAACGACAGTGTTCCCCCCCCCCCCCCCCCACAGGTGTAGGAGGAACGGCCACGAGAACGCACCATAAGCTAGGGCAAAAGGCATAACCCTAAAGGAACAGTACTGGATATAACAGAGGTGAGAGCAGTAGAAGAAAAAGGTGAGCTCAACAGATATAGAAAGTAGAAGAACACTCCAAACTACAAGAAAAAGGTGGCAGAAAAAGGACTGGCGGGAACACAACTGAACCCAGACGGCCAACAGGGACTTAAAAAACATAAATTCTGCCCTCAACAGAGAGGAGAAATCCTGTCCATACAGTCCCCCATTGACACCTAACTCCAATAATAATAATAAAATTTATCAACCGAAAAATTTGATGTCCGAACCGCATGGTACGCGAAAGTCGTGCGCGACACAGAAGATATATAAAATACAATGAAAATGTGGTTGAAAATAATAACGAGAATATATAAAACACAGTCCTGTTATTTATACGATCCTCAGAACCATAATTCCAGTCACAGGAAACAATTATCAACGAGTTGAATTATCACTGTTTCTGAATGCAAAATGGACTTCCTGCCACATGGACGGACAAAAAAAATGATTCATTGGTGACTGCCTGCGCACTGGTTCCGGAAGTCGTGGAATTGTACTAATAGAAGAGCGTCCCCTGCTGGGTGTGCACCGATGGCGCTCGACCCGGTTTTGGCTTATTTTTCCTTGGTGCTTTTACACCACTTTTCTTTCCCAAATCACTTAGGAAAGATCAAAATAGAGAGTATATTTTCCAAATTAGGGTCTTCCACTGTAGTGCAAGCCTGTAGTAAACAATTGTAAAGTAGGTTGATAAGAAATCGCCTCTTAACACATTGGCAGTGTGGAGGGGGGGGGGGGATTCGAAATCATAACGAACCCCCTTCACCCGCATTACTTGAATCGTTCTTGTGTTCGTCATCAAATAGTATAGGAACTGCAAGGCTCCCTCATGCCTGACCGACTCCATAATGCCACTAAGGGCAAAGAAGGACGTGAAGAACAAATACTTCCCCTGATAAAGAAGGTCCTCTCATGAAGGAAGCTTCCGGGGAATGTCCCATAACAGACACCTGAGAAGATTGATCCAAGATTTCTGTGACTACAGAGGTGCTACTATCAGGATTTCTCATCGAGACTGTTTGAACTAAACATAATCTGCTAAATCAACGGAGTTGGAGGATACGCCTATCCTATCATTCCATCCCATGAGATCAACAGAGCGTCTACTGTGTACACTCGATGATCTTGGCATGGCGACACGAACGTTGGTTACTGATTGTTCCGGTGTGTCGCAAACAGATCTATCATGGAACGATCCCACTGGTAGCAAATCTGCCTGAATATTTGCTTCTTGAGAGTCCGGTCCAATGGTAACAGGCGACCTTTCCGAGAGAGCGAGTCTGCTAGTGCATTCAGAAGACCTGGTATATATGACGGACAGAAAGATGAACATGATGATTCATGACGTATAGGAGAATCTTCTCTGTTAATTCACATAATGGCACTGAATGAGTTTTGCCTTGGTTCCTGATGTAAGCTACTACTGTCAAATTGTCCGACAAAATTTGAACATGGACGTCTGCTATTATGTGAATCCAATGTTGTAGCGCTAACCAAATTAACATCATCTCTTTGATGTTTATGCGCTTCTCTAGGAACCGAGGGTCCCAAAGACCCCGACACCTCAAGTCTGCGGGACTTAGGGTCGCGCCCCAACCTGTCTGACTCGCATCAGTCATAATCGTGAAAGCTGGATCCGGCTGTTGCAGAGAAATTCCCTGAGTTAACCACTGAATATCTGCCCAAATGTGAACCCATGATTTACTAGAACAGTTAAAACAATACTGGTTTCGAGCGAATGCGTAATCACACTCCAGTTCTGAGTAAAGAATATCTGGAGGAGACGAGTGCTCAGGCAGCTCGTTGGATTAAGATCCGAAGCCGTTCCGCTTCCGCACAGCCCCATCAGTCACATGAATTCCTTTGCCATTAATGCATCTGAGTGTAGACAAAAGCGAGCATAACAACTGACAAATTTCGCAGTGGGTAACGGCTGACGAACCAGATTGTTGTGAGTCTCGAAGCTCATTCCCAAGTGAGTGAACGACTGGGACGGAGCTATATCCAACTTTTTCTCATTTACGATGAAACCGAGACGTCGGAACAAAAGAAGCAGTCTCTGAACATCATTCTGAAGAATAATTCTGTTGCCGTGTCTCTGAAGAATGTCGTCCAAGTAAGCCGACATTACCGCAGTCGAATGAGCTCAGAAGTATGACATTACCAAGTTCATTATATGAGTGAATGCCCAGGGAACCAGGTTCAGACCAAAGCACATTGCTCTGAACTGATACACCATCTCTCGTACAGCGCACTGCAGGTACTTTCTGAATGCCGGAGGTACCAGGACATGAAAGTATGCATCCTTTAGATCTATGCTTGCCGCATAGTTGTTCACTCGAATGCCCGCTCTTACTGACCAAATGGTGCCCATATAGAATTCTGGAGCCACGATAAGCTTGTTTATCCAGCTCAAGTCTATTACTGGTCGGAACGAGCAGTCTGGCTTCGGTACGAGGAACATGTGACTGTAAAAACCCTGAGAATACTGATTCTCGGCAACCTCTATTGCTTCCTTTAATATAGAGCCTGTACCTCCACTAGGAGAGACTCTCTTTAGAAAGGATCTGATGGAAGATCTGACCGATGCAGACATCTTGTTTGTGGGGGTGCCATTCGGAATGATAGCCGTAGGCCATCCGAGACTACACTTCTCACCCACTGATCTTCCATGACTGCTGTCCAGTTTCTCGTGAAGATGATACCCTTCCGCCAACTGGCAAGCAATAGAGGTCTTGAACAATGCCTGTATGACCTGCTTGGCTTACGGGAGGAGAAACTGTCCTCCCCGCGAAGAACCTCGTCCCGTTGGCCTAGGGGGTCTGACCGATAGACCCAATCAGACCTACGCCCCTTTTCCGAGTCGCTATATTGATGACCTCCAGAGCAATTGTAAGATGGCTTCTTGTACACTCGTGAGGAGTGTTCCCTTTTGACGTTTAGATCTGGAACGTTCTCCTTACTCTTGGCTGCTGAAGCGGGTTGATGAAACGCCGACTTCAAAAGCAAATCACTTGACGCTTTCTAAATAGCCTGATCAACAGGCTGACGAAAGCTTGTCGTCCAAAATAGTATGTCCGGAGACCGGAGTGGCTCGGAGAGAGCTTTTCACCTTGTCATCTATAAGTGATGACGATGCAAGGGCAGCATCAAGTCTGAATTAACTCCAGATTAGCCACTGTAAGGGCGGAGTTATACGTGGTATACAAATTGCCCTAGAAAGAACTCTAAGAGAGGTACAAACATCCTCAAATTCCTTCCCGTTGAGACATTTGCACTATAGCTCTGGTAAGGTGATCTGCGTAAGACATTGCTTTCAAATTCGCTCTACTTGATGAAATTGCCGTTGTTATTGTGTCTGAGCGAATAGTGAATGATGCAGACAAGGATATATCTAGACTCCTGGACTGCTCATTCAAACACAGAGGAGCTCTCCAAATATCTTCTCCAACCATTTTTAAATGAACGTAGTCCATGAAATGGTATGTTTATGGAAGATGCAGCTAAGAAACCGCCTTTCCTTCTCGCACTCGAGAGGTTAAATATGGCATTGTTTATATGGCCAAAGGCCTGAGATACCTGCCTAGACTGGACCGGAAATGAAAGGACTTCCTCCTTTGTCCGGATAAAGTCCTGATCCAATGACGCGAGTGGTTTCTTCCTTGTCATCGCAGCATTCTGATTCGTCGGAACAAATTCAGGGTAGTATTGATGGATGAAATCCATCGCAACCCTGTGGTGTTCCGAAAGGAAAGGGTAATCCTCTTCCTTATCCCTTTCACCATCTGAGAGAATCAGTTGTGCATCTCGGTCCCTTGCATCTGCGAGAACAGACGACTGGACCGACCCAGCACCATCAGGCAGCTCAGGTTCTGAGACTGAGGGAGGCTGCATCTGCACTTGCTGGGATGCAGCAATCAGCTGCGCAATCTGCGACAGAAAGTCCGTCATTGAGGCCTGAGGAGCAGTGGTCTTCTGTTTCCTAGCTGCTTGCTGCTCCTGGGATGGTGTGTTGGAGATGGATCTCTTCTCTGAATGTCCCAATGATCGAGGCCTCGTCTCCCTAGCTACCGGATGATCTGACTTCACGGGCGAAGAGTAGTTCCTTCTTCGTGCAGCAGGCTGGATATCCGAAGTTGGGTAGCTAGGATGTGGTCGTGTGTGCTTTAATAACGTAGCAAAGGAAGCCAAAACTGAAGCCGAACCTGGCTGCAGACAAGAGGGAGTGTCCCGAGCAGTGGGCGGATGTATGCTCTGTCTTGTGCAAGTTTCCAGCCAGAAAAGTTAAAAAATTTATAGTAATTTATATATTTTTTATACTTACCAATGACCCAGACATAGCTGGTGCTAACTCTTAAAATATAGGGCCAAACACAAATTTTGCCCCCCAATCCCCAAAATTTGCATCTAAAACTAAAGAAAAACATGTCCTGAGAGGCCCTCCACACTTCGCCCCTACTGCGCATGCGCAGTGTCAAGGACGTTCCGAAATTGGCGCCATTTATCATTCTAATAACCAGTGCCTGGTAAGCGCTATGTACTCAGCGGGGAGGCAAGAGTTCCCAACTCCTGGGAGGGCCATCCCCGTCTGGGTCATTGGTAAGTATAAAAAATATATAAATTACTATAAATTTTTTAACATTTTTATACTGTACCAATGACCCAGACATAGCTGAATAGTAAAAAGGCTGGAGGGCCAAGGACATAGAGCAAAATGGAATACGCTCAATAAAATAAAATAGAGTCATCCCCTGTAGGGAAAAGAAGTAATAGGCCTTACATGTATCTTTCTTATTTATGATAAATTAGAAAGATACAACACCTTCCAAAAATTGAGCTTCATACATCCATGTACTCTATTAATATCCAATAATCCTTATACTAATAATTTTTAAAGTAAGCCAATAATAAAGTAAGTCTAGAGAATAGAGACTCTTATACTCCTAAAAGTGTGTGAGAATTGCATAATCATGTCCGTTGACATATGCAATATTCAAAGGCTATACTTTAAAAACTAAGACTTGAATGAATTTTATAAACTTAAACTTCTCACTAAACAACCATCCCAATAACAGCTCAGAATTACTAACTCCGGAGGAGGTATCCCCTTGTTTTCATAGTAAAAACAGGTGACCCAAGGGAACACCCTCCCCCCCCCTTTTTCTTGCCCTGGGTCAAATAGCCCAGAGCGAAGAGGGCAGCCGAACGGAGACACTGCCGAAACAGACAGCCTACCTAGCTATAGTAGCAACTGTTAAGTGAATGACATTCTGAGCAGTAGATAATAGACCTAACAATAGAGGCCTCCAGAAATGGACTCGATATTTCTGAGATAAAATTCATGAATGGATGGCTGAGCGCAATGAGCAGCCTTCAAAAATCTATAATAGCAACACTATTAAAGTAAGCCCAAGAAGTAGAAGAACTCTTACTTCATGAGCCGAAATCTTAAGCACAACTGCTAAGCCAATGATATACCATAAGCAGTACGCTAGTTAATAGAATCCATTAACAATAAAATGGAGCGTAACGTCCTTCTACTAGACATCAAAGACAGAAGAAGCTTACGCCCTTGTAATAAACAGATATCTGTTTATAAATACATAAACTGTACCCGGAAAGAGTAAAGGCCTATGCCCATACGAAGACGGAAGGACCTTAAAATAATAGGTTCCGGATAATAGGAGCCTAACTCTTATGCAACAATCCAACCTAAATAGTAACGGAAGTATTGATTCCGAAACTATGAAAGTGAAAATCATCCATCGATAGAGCATGAAACTCACTGACTCTATAGTAAAAGAGAAACCAACAGAATTACTGTCTAAAAGGTCAGAATTTGAAAACTACTGTTTCCAGAGGCTCAAATGATTACTTAGCTAAATAAGAACCTGAAGTTAAAATCCATATAGGAATTTAATCTAAAGATTCTAAGTCTATTTATCAAAAAGTTACTAATTGACTTAGATAAAGAGACAAAAGACTCAATTGTAAACTATCGTAGAGTGCATAGGTATGAGGTAACATAAACCTATAACCTAAATAACAACAGGCTGCAGTAGATCTTGTGAAACAAGTATACTAAAAAATAGCAATGAGTAGTATGGAGGGATCAACCATATGAACATAATGATCCCTACACCACGACGGAAGAGCCTCCACTCTAGTCGCATAGAATAGCGAAGAAGAGGATCTCCTATAGTAAGAAATCGCGTCCAAAGCTCGTCCAGTACAGTGCTTACAATGCAATACGGACCACACAACGGAATACATGAAGGTTGCGACCTTGCTGGTTGTGATAAAGATGACACGATTTACCCAGTGAAAAAAGATCCTCACATAGAGGAAGATTTCACGTTAAGATCCACAGTAGACAAGAGAGTAAATTACTCATGATCTCTGTGAAGATAGAGATGCTATCAACAGAAATGTATTGTGGTTGTTTATCTTAGCAATACCTGCTAAAAACAACAGCGCCGGAGGATACGCGTATCCTATCATTCCGTCCTATAGATCAATAGAGCGTTAACAGTATTAGCTCAGAGATCTGGACAAGCCAACACATACGTCTGCAATTGATTAGCCAGCTGTGTCATAAATAAAACATCATTGGGCGCTCCCAAAGATAGCAAATCTGATTAAATACTTGTTTGTTGAGAGTCCATTCTGACAGCAACAAGCGACCCGTAAGAGAACGGGAGTCCGATAAAACAATCAGACGACCCGGAATATGACGGACCAAAACTGAACTTGGTGTACTATAACCAACAGACGGATTCTTTCCATTAAATTGAATAACGGAAACGAAAGAGTGCCTCCCTGGTTCCGGAGATACGCCACTACTGTCGAATTAAAGGACAGGAATTTGGGCATGCGTTTCTGAATAATGTTCATGCAATGACATAAAGCAAGCCTAAAAAACATTATTCCGCGGAAGTTAACTGATAGCTAAAAGACTGCGGAACCCAAAGACCCCGGCACTTCGAATCCGTAGGGATCAGAATATATCCCAATCTGTTTGACTGGCAACCGTCATAACAGCCACACTCGGGTCCGGCAACTGCGGCGGCACTCTCTGAGTCAACCACCGAATGTTTGCCCCAGTCTGAATCTCTTGTAACACTAGATAGACAAGAGAATGTATAAATCAAGCAATTCATGGATTGCCGGAAGTTGCCGTCGAAGAGAAGCTCCTCCGAGAACGAAGCGACTCTGAGAGAGTTCTTAACCTACTATCCACGCGTGGATGTAGCTAGGGCTGCCTCACGTCTAACCAACTCCAATCAGCCACTGAAGGGCGGAGTTATACGTGAACAAAATACTGCCCTCAAAAGAAATTACATTGAGAATAATATCCCGTAAATCTTTTCTTGAAGACGTAATGATAACGCCTCAGTAAGGCGGATTACGTATAATAAAGCGTCTAAGTTAAGTCTACTATACATAATGTCGTTCCCAACATTGAAATTGGAAAAGACATAAACGGTGAAAAAGAATATATGCAGTCTTTAATCACACCGTCTAGACGCATATGAACTCTCGGTATGCCCTGCTCTGCCAAAATAAACTATATGTAAAAAAGATAAAATGGCAGAAATGAGGCACGCGGACAAGAAACTAAACTATCATGCTTAGTAGCAGGCTTGTATATATATATAAATATATAGCGTCGAAAAATAAAACACATGTTGTAATTACAATATTGGACTGCGTCGGTAAGTCAGGGACAAAGTCCCTGTACTGATCGAAAAATCCGAGTCCAATGACGCTATAAGTCTCTTATCCAAGATCGCAGCAATGAAGTCCGAAAAACAATCACTGGAAGAAATGCCAGAAGATATGAAAGGCATCTTCCGATACTACTAAAGGGAAAACTCGAAATCTTTCGAATCCCTTTCGCCATCCTGTCGGACCCTATAAAGCGTTCGGTCGTCCGTAGCTTGATGCAACCGCGGACCGCACCGACCCAGCGCCGTCGGATAATTCCTGATTCGACCGAGAAACCGTCAATTGCTGGGATGCTGCGAAACAACTGTGCTAACTCGGATAGCACGTCCGTCACTGAGGCCTGAGGAGCAGCGGTCTTACGATGCATTGCCGCAGGAAGCTCCGAGATCGTTACCGCGTGCATACTTCCAATATGCGAGCGAACGGAGTGTATAGGCCTCGTGTCCCTTGGCTACCGGATGGCGCGACCTATTCGCTGTGGAATCACTGAATGCCGAAACTGATCGGATACTCGAGGTCACGTAGCCAATGTGCGGTCGTGTGCCCTGCTGTGAGGATGAGGAAGCATTAAAGACAGTCTCTCGGACTGTCAATATAACGGAGCGTCCCGAGCAACGGACATATGCTCCGAATGTAAAATATCTGAACCACAACATGCGGTCCCCTATGTTGTTGGCTTCCTCCGATCTGTCCTCAATCTGCCGTCACTGGGTGAGTACTAAAGTAAATAAAGTGCTCGCATCACCCAAATCTCCTTCCTATACCGCAACGGACGAACCCGGCAGCCGAACCATTCGATGAATGTACGCTACACCGGGTGAGCTAGCGAATGTCACTCCGTAAGCGATAGACATATTCCATGAGCACTTATTGCCGCTAACTCTTCATTAACTATGACGACAGAGGCACACTTTTGAAAGACATCACCATAATTCTTCGAACAAGAAACTAGAAATGCTTGGATAGCAAGCATAAAATAATAATATATATAGCGTCGTTCAATAATTCGAAAGTTTGTGTGACATTATTGGACTATGTCGGAACTGAGGGACGATGTCCCTGAACCGAACCAAAAATTTCTAAGTCCACCGACGCTATCAGTTTCTTATCCGGCATCGCAGCATATGTTGTTCCGAAAGGGAAAGCTTGAAATCCACCGAATCCCTTTCGGTATCCCGTCGGACTGGATGAAACTTTCGGACGTCCGTACCCGCTTCCGCGGAGCGTCCCGACCCAGCATCGTCGGATAAAATATATGCGACAGATTCAGTTGATGCTGGGATGCTGCGATAAACTGTGCTATTAAGGAAAGCACGTCCGTTCCCGAGGCCTGTGCAGTAGCGGACTTACGATGCATTGCCGCTGGAAGCTCCGTGTACGTTGACTCCCGCATACTTCCTATGCGAACGTCCGGAGTCTGCAGGCCTCGGGTCCCCGGCTACCGACCCAGCGCTGTCGGATAATTCTCGATCCGACACCGTTTCTGTCGGCTGCTGGGATGCTGCGATAAGCTGTGCTATGTGCACAAGAATGTCCGGCGTCGAGACCTGCGGAGGCGCAGTCTATCGCTGCTTCACCGAGGGCAGCTCCGCATCAGATGGCTCCCGCATACTTTTCCTATGCGAACGTCCGGAGTCCATCGGTCTCGAATCCCTGGCTGCCGGATGGTGTGACCTGGTCGCCGAAGAATCCTTGATCGGCGAAGCTGGTAATATATCGGCGGTCACGCAGCCAAGGTGCGGTCGTGTGCGCTGACGAGAAGAGGAAGCCTTAGCAGTCTCAGCGGACTGCCTATACAACGGAGCGTCCCGAGCGACGGACGTATGCTCCGCTAACGACACATTTGTACCACAACATCTGGGGCCAGATGTTGTTGAACGAGAGAGGGGCCTCTCTCGCTTGCCGTCCGGATGGACCGGAACGAGCTATGAACCGGACTAAAAGGCTTCCTCCGTTCTCCCTCCGATCCGCCGTCACTGGGTGTGCATTAAGTTAATTTTATAGTGCTCGCATCACCCCAAAATTCCTTCTAGACCGCAACGGACGAACCCGGCTGCCGAACCATTCGGTGAATGGACGCTACACCGGGCGAGCTAGCGGACGTCAAAGGCCGTCGAACCTACTAGGGTCCTCTTAGGCAATTGGCGTATTTACATGAGCACTTTTCCGCTAGCCCTTCATTAATTGTGACGACGGAGGCACACTGTTGGAAGACATCACAGATACATCACCCTAATCTTGATCGTCTGAAATAGAAATTGATAAAGTAGAGTGACCCTGCGGGGAAAGGACCGGAGTGTCCAAATCCCCAACAACATACCGTGACATACGCTTCCCATATTGTCATCGAAATCATACGATACAGAACCGGAGTTAATGCGAGTACACTGACCACATATAGAATGATAATAAGGTCAGAGGAAGACTTCCTCTTAAAACAATTGATAAATATCCTTTCAATGTGAAAAGAAAACAAGTCCTGGTACTCGCACTAATCCCTGGCAATCAAAATACATAATAATAATATGATCCATTAATATAGAAAAAATAATTGAAATCAAAATATTTTGAAAAAATATTTTTTCAGAACAGCCCAAGTTTCTGAAAAGTAACGTTGAGCCCCAATGGATCCCAAGCCTAAGTGTGGACAAAAATTTTAAAAATATTTTAAACAATTTATTCAACACTTACGAACAATAATAATGTATCTAGTTATGATTGAAATAACATAAAGATATTATTATTTAGAAATCCCCCCCCTCACACAGAGGGCTGTTGTAAATGTAAACAATGAGTGTAAAAACACTAAAATAAGACTCCAGGCACCCAGGCCCGAAATCAGTTACCAAAAATACACCATCTGATGCAAAACAGAGACTTCCAGGGAAGAAACTGCAGAACATCAGATGGTAGATGCAGAACACAACGCCTAACCACCCGTAGGTGAAGACGTAAACATGGGGAAAGAACAGAATTCATTCTGTTATTCAGCTAAACTCCCAAGAAAATTTTAGTAATAATAATTACAGAAATTATGCCAAAAGCATGGGAGAATAGCAAGGGGGACTTAAAGGACAGGGAGAGAGGAAAAACACTTGAAAAAACAGTGTAACTAAATAATCAGAATGACAACAAAATGGCTGCTGCCTTGAAAATAGGTAACTTAACATAATTTCATTAAAAAATTTTAAGTTACAGCCCTGATAATATTCTGTCACACATTCTTTTCCTCTCCTCCTTTTCTATCCTCCTTAGAATCACCATTTCACTAATATTTATGTGTCTGGCATCATTTAAACTGAGATTTAAAAGCACAAAGATCAGTCAGATGTTAACTGATGAAGGGCCAAACTTAGAATGATAAATGGCGCCAATTTCGGAACGTCCTTGACACTGCGCATGCGCAGTAGGGGCGAAGTGTGGAGGGCCTCTCAGGACATGTTTTTCTT
Source organism: Pictodentalium vernedei (assembly GCA_031216915.1). NCBI lineage: Eukaryota > Metazoa > Mollusca > Scaphopoda > Dentaliida > Dentaliidae > Pictodentalium > Pictodentalium vernedei. The sequence continues at coordinate 279,610,597 of CM062295.1, read as the reverse complement.
TAGTTTTAGATGCAAATTTTGGGGATTGGGGGGCAAAATTTGTGTTTGGCCCTATATTTTAAGAGTTAGCACCAGCTATGTCTGGGTCATTGGTACAGTATAAAAATCTTCATTTCGGCTTGTGAAAAGTAGCGGACCAAGCCGTGACTGAAGCCAACCCTGGCTGCAGACTAAACAGAGCATCCCGAGTGGAGGGTGGACATATGCTCTGGCTTGTGTTATAGTTTCTCATAACAACATTTGGCCCAAAATGTCTGTTAGGTTGGAGAGGGACCTCTCCCGTTCGCGGTCTATAGACCTCACCAAGTACAAGAAACTTGTTGACTTCCTCCCTATTTCCGTCATCGCTGGGTGAGCTATTTATATTAAATTGCTCGATCTACCCAATCCACTTCATAGGCCACAACAGACTTACCCACTGTTACGGCACCCATGGACGGAGTCCTAACTCTTGCAATCATGAGCACTGCAGCTAGCTCTATATGCTGCATGGAGCGCGACAGCAGTAGCACACTTGGATGGGTGTCAGAATATCATCACCAAGTTCATGTTCCTCTGAAATAGAAACTGACAAAATAAGTTATAACGTGGTGAGAGGCCTGCCCTCAGAACCTCAACGCCAACAACGTACCACAACACCCATCTCCAACATTAATCATTCCAGTGAACACAAGAATGACAAGAGTCTGCAGGAGTGCATCGACTAAAGTCGATATCAGACCTCCAAACTCCACAACAAAATATATATAATTAAGATACATGAATAATAGCAATCAAAAAAAAATTCAAAATATTTTTTGGAAAACATTAAGGGAACATTAAGAGCCCAAAGGCATCCCGAAAGAGCCTAAGTGTGGACAAAATTCAAATTTTTTGAGCTACACTACCGGAATAATAATCCATGTATCCTACGGTAATTCTACAGAAATAGAATATAAAACAAGAAGAATGTTACTAAGGTAACATATGCCCCCCCCCCCCCCCCTGTGACCTTCACCTTGCAAATGCGGCGTAAACTATTATACGTGACACACCTTCTGACTGTCCTTAACATTTGTGAAAAAGTTTAACAATAGTACTATGATTTATTTCTGAGTTATGGCTGAGACACGAATATTGACTGATTTTTAGTGTGACCTTGAAATGTGACCTTGACCTTGAAGGTACGAACCCGGCTATGGTGTGTCACACATCCTCCCATGGTCCTTTATAATTGTGTGAAGTTTGATGACTGTGGCCCTAACAGTTTTCGAGTTATTGGCTCGGACACACAGACACACACACGCACACTTCAATCACTATATGCCACCCGACCTAAGTCGGGGGGCATAAAAACTACCTATATATGAGGACGTTGTAAATGTAAACAACGTCAATGTAAACAAGACATCAGGCACACAAAATGGCCCAAAGTCAGAAAACAATTTAATGCTACCAGATGCAAAGCTAGATCTTCATACCAAGAAGAAATGATACATCGGACAGAAGATGCAAGACTAAACGACCTAACACCCCAAGGGAGAGGATGTAACCATGGGGAAAAAACAGAATAATATTCTGTAATACATGTTGAACTCCCAAGAATTTTAATAAAAAATTTCAATAAAAATTTTAAGAGTTTATCAGAAATTTAATTATTATAAAGTTACAGCTCTGAACGTCAAAAACCACCATTGAACACTTCAATCATCCAAAAACAGCCTTGGATCCACCAATTTTTGAATTAATTTGTGTCTGGCATCCTCAAAATAGGAGATTTTAAAGCACAGATGTCATTTCACTGTTGATGACTTTAGGGCCAAACAAAGAATGATGTTGGCTCTAATTTCGATCACTTCCTGTTGACTGCGCATGCGTGGAGCATAAACGTATGGAGGACCAGAAAGGAATTTTAATTTTCAGTTTTGCAAGCAAATTTGGGGGATTGGGGGGTTCAAAATTTGTGTTTGGCCTTTGATAACTTTGAGATAGCACCAGCTAAGTCTGGGCCATTGGATTGTAGTATAAAAATATCGGTCTTACAAGTTCAAAGGGTCACCATACTCCCATGCAGGACCATAGATATAAGCAATGTTTATGTACTTACAACTACATCTGCAACAGTTTTCTTAGCAACTGCGTTGGCACTATATAAACCCGCTGTCTCTGATATCAAACGACTTTCTTTGGGCTGGAAATGTAAAATTCAGAATGTTTGTTAAAATAATTCTTTTCCTGCAGTTCCTCCAGTGAGGCACTTTATTCGGAATTTCAGTTAATACAATGTGCGATTAATTTTTATCATCACTTCAATAACATCGAAGTGCTAAAAAATTGGTAACAGAAGGTAAACTGCCATGATCTCTAATTACACAATAGGTCTACTAGCTGAAGTAAGTTGTGGGATATGCACAAGAAAATTTGAAGTCTTATGCGCTCTGAGTTCATAACCCCAAAACTTCATATTAGTTTGGGGAATCCATCACTGACAACTTCCCCAGAACTGATGTCAATGGTTGGGGTAGTTAACAAAAAAATGTATTTATTTATTTATTTATTTATTTATTTATTTATTTATGTATTTATTTATTTATTTGTGTTTAACCCTTTAACAACCCAAACAGCAGAGGACACTCACAAGAAAATGTCTTGAATGACTCAACATTTTCATTTTTTATCTCAAACACACAGCTTGTGATCCCCCTTTGGAATGAGCTCAGACAGCACGTTCCAATCACAAGCTATGTTTTTGAGACAAAAAATAACAAGATAATAACATTTGAATGGTGATTTTTATGAATAGTACTGATATGGCCATTATGTTGGGTAAAGGGTTAAGGTCACTTTCAGCATTTTTGGCTATCTCATGACTGCAAAATAGGTATAAATATAGAATATACCCACAGTAGCTTGGTGTACCAAATGTTTGCCACAAATGGTGAAGTGGTGTTAACCGCGAGCCTTTGATGAGTGGTTAACACCACTTCACCAGTTGTGGTGAACATTTGGTACACCAAGCTACTTTGGGTATATTTTATTTACACCATGATCGTCAGATTATTAAGAGTTTTTTTATTTTTTCTCAATTTTACTGGGCAGCAGACGTACACACATGTGAATCTGTTTATGTTTACTTGAGCACTGTGGGCGGTACTTCCGCTGTCAATTTTTTCACCGAAATGAACTGGAAAAAGAAACGTGCAAATCACTGGGTCCTTTTCATTTTAATAACATACTATTTCGAGTTATGGCCCAGAAGCTTTATTAACATGTCATTGAGACAACACATGTTAGTTAATATTTGGTATCTTATGAGGTAAACTTATTTAAAAAGGTAATAAATAATTGCCATTTTCATTTTAGTCTTTGCGAGGTGAGCAGCGATAAATTTAGACAAGTTTGCATTCAGGTCGAGGTCAGCAAAGGTCAACTTGGATGTAGTTCCACTGTAGGTATAAATTTTAACTATTGAAATACCATTGCTGGCATGTTCACCAGAGATACACGTGTTCACCATGGTTGGTATGTAAAGCTAAACTTTATGTCAGAGGCTTTTTTATATATAGTAGAATAGGTAATCATGGTATAAAGTCAAGTTTAGCAAATCGTTTTTGTACCTGTGCTGCCCACATTAGAGGACTTCCACCCCAGGTATTGGTTCCGAGTCCTATTTTACCAGTAAAACAGAACTGGCTAGTAGCAGTAAACTCCGCAGTGTGCCCACTGGGGATCAACAAAGATAAAATGTAACATAAATCTTTGTGTAGTTATTTTCATTTCAGCTTTTCAATGAAGTTTTAGAAAAGTACATTTTCCATGCCCTTTCACTCAAACTACTAGTTTGAAGAGAATTTCATTCATTTCTCACATTTTCAAGATAAATGTACGTAAGCTGTAAAAATGAGTCACAATTTTTTTTATTTTTTTTTTTTGGGGGGGGGGGGGGGGAGTGGGGGGGGGGGAGGGGGTGAGGGAGGGGGGGCTCAAACCACCATTGTGTGGTGAATTTTATCCATATTTTTCATGTTCCAGCCTCATATGCATACGTTTCACAAAATAAATATTTGAGACAAGAAAATTTTCATGACTTAAATTCTAGAGTGGTGGAGTAGATATGCAGGTCAAAAAAGACAGGGACAGATTAGGTTATTTGGGGAAGTGTATGTGGGGGGGGGGGGGGGGGAGGCCTAAAAATAATTGTTAGCAAGTTATTTTCACCATCGCAACAGGAATAATTACAGTATATCCAAAATCAGCGAAGATCCACTTTGTGGATGTTTTTATTTACGAATAATTAGCTCATTAATATACATAAAACCAATGTAGATTTGGAATATGTTGTGAACTATTTCCAATACAATTAGCTGAGTGGGTGGGGGAGGGGGGTGGTAGGAGTTGAGGTAAAATATAGCCAACAAATTTTCTCCTCCCCCCCCCCCCCCAACAAAAAAAAATAAAAATAAAAATAAATAAATACAAAGAGCTATTGCTGAAGGCATATACCCCCATTGCAGTGCTTGACTGATAAAATATAAATGGATTCAAAACAAAGTAAGGACCATAACTCTGTTGAAAAAAGGCAGGCAACTTTTTTATAACATGCACAGGAGCAGCATGTCATAAGGATCCCTCACACCAAATTTCATTGAACTCTATCTACTCACTGGTAAGATATCACTGTGGATGGATGGATGTACAGATGGTGCAGAGATGGATGGACAGACACATGGATGGATGGATGGATGCATGTATGCATGGATGGATGCATGTAATCCAGTATACCCCTCATCCTCTTTGAGTGTGGGGGTATAAAATTACATTGGCCTCCTACCAATTCCGTTTATCAATTCAAATTTCCAACTCTCTTCTTCCCTGTAATACTCAAAGAACATTCTGAGAGTGATTCTGAAGCAATATTCTGGCCATATTTAATGGCCTCAGGAGACTCTGGAATTACTCTCAAAGCATCAAAATTTTAAATATTTACCTCCTTTCATACCAACTCCAGCTCAGGCCTTCAGCCTTAGGATATTCCTGCAGGCCATCGATCTGTGACTCCAAAAATTGTAATTGCCCCACTTCAGCCCCAGTTGCGATCCAGACTCCACCACTAACAAAGATACCAAGAACAGCTTGGTAACAATAATTTCTGGGTTTCTCTATTTTTAAGCATTCCATGACTACATGAGTAGGGCAAAAATTTAACCAATCATATCATGATTGACATAGCTCATTGATCTCTGTTAAATATTTCAATTATTTGCTAAAAATGATGACTGGAATCATCTTAAACTTCCTCAGAAATTGAAACTGATAAATATATATTATCACCCTTATGCTTATGTACAAAATGTTGTATCAGAGTCTTATACTTGTTTCTAAGGCCATATCTCGATGAGTCAAGATACAGCCTTAGAAACAAGAGCAAGATTCTGATTTATCTGATTTATCTTACAATTCTCAAATGTAATAACTGGGTTAATACCTAATGCATCAGGCACATCCTCCCACGTCATTTACAAATTGAGCTGTTGAAAAACCCCCCATATTTTTCAAAACAATTCAACAAAACCATATCATGTGACCCCCTCATTGGAACGAGCTTGACTAGCTCGTTCCAATGAGGAGTCACAAGATATTGTTTGTTGAAATGTTTGGAACACATTTTTATAAAAATAAATTAATATACAAAATTGTGATATCATGTGTATTTAGTAAAGGGTTAACTAGCATTTTAATATCCGATTTCATTTTCAAACTCATAAAAGTGCTTGTCGTTTTGGTTCAAACTGTATGCGGCTGTCTTGAACTTTTGCAATCCTCGGATAAACTTATTGAGCACATACATCTTCAATATTCTAAAAAGATGCTTCCAGTGATTCAGAAACAAAGCCATAAAAACAATGTGGTTCCATAATTTAATAATTATACCTTGGAGAAGTGGGTTTTTTTTCTCCCTTTCATATATTGAAATGTACAAGGTCCCCCGCAAATGCATTTATTTTGAAAGCTTGTAATGTTCTATAAATAGTAATGTAAACAAATCGTAACCAAACATGTGGTTGTATTAAGCAGTTGCCAGATTCAGATTCTGTATCAGGGGCTCGTGAAACATGCTGTATTCGGGTAATTTTGGACCAACTATATATTTATTGTAAAATGAAAAGAAAAAAAACCCAAAACGTTATTTACCTTTCCTATTTGTTCTTGCTGGAAGCCAGGAGTTTCTGTGTCTGGGGGATATACTACCGTTATATATATATTGTATGGTTTTACCTGGAAGTAAAGAAAACATTTTACACTTGCAAGTAAAACTGATTCCTTGTTTTCTGGAGATGAAATATTCAGCAAAGATATGCAATATTCTCCCCCCAGTTCCTATGCAAGATATGTGTGTTTCATGTGAGAAGGCCATGTGCGTTAGATATCTATCTAACATGACCCACGTGACCAGCATATTTAATGAGTGCAGGACTATTCAATCATCGTACGTTCTTCTGTAAACAAACAACACAGTGTCACGTTTCGGAAATATTAGCAGACAAACGTTTGTCAAAGAAAATAGAAATAAAAATTAATTTTTTTTATTAAATTTGGTTTCTTAACATACCTACCACAATTGTTTACAATTGGCTGTAACGTAAGTGCAAGCCCTAATTCGGAACTAACTCAAGCTAATGAACTTTTCCAAATGAGTTGGGAAAGTGGAAGAGTGCAAAAGTGCGAAAAAAAAAGATCGAAAAGGGGTCGAGCGAGACTAGTGCTCGACATTACAGGTACTCTCTCTGCACACCTCTTGCATTTACCGAGTACATGTGCAACAACCGCGACGTCAATTCCAAATTTTCGCCAACGAGAAATTTGTGATTTAGCGGGGAGGCAACAATATCAAAGATATCCCCAAGGTGGGTGGGCCTCTGGTAAACAATTGTGGTAGGTATGTTTTACTAAAACATTTTAATTTCTTCTCAACCTACTCACAATTGTTTACAATTGGCTGAATAAACAATAGAAGGAGGTGAATCACATAACCAATACCAACAAGCGCAGCAGAAAGAAATGGAAGGAGGGCAGAGAATGACAGCCAAACCTGTAAAAGAAGAAAGAATGAAGTACCTGAAAAGAACAAGGCTGAGCGATGCACAAACCTCAAAATACATATTTAACAAGGGTTCACAACAGCCTGAGCAGCAACGTGAGGGCCTGAACAAAAAAAGGTCCTCAGATTGCTGCTGTAGGTGGCAGAGATAAAAGGAGGAGAAAGTAGAAGCATTCCTCTAGTAAGCCACATTCATTACATCCCTGAGTGAAACAGAATGGTAGAACGCCCAGGATGTAGAAACGGCACAAACCTCATGAGCATTAAACCGGTTCGAAACAAGATCCGAAGCAGACAAACTGGAATAAGCCACTTGATTGCAAGACAGATCCATCTGGAAATAGAAGGGGAAGAGATAGACTGCCTCTCAGGAATGAGAGACAGAAAGAATCTCTTTCGATCCCTCCGAATGAAGTGCGTGCGATTAATATAATATAAGTCTTGATCGCACAAACCGGTCAAAGAAGAGGCCTCCGGGCATCGACAGAAGGGAGAGCCCAAATGCATATGGGAGGAGGTACCGAATCAGGAATTTGATTCTTGGCCAGAAAAGAGCAATCAGTAGTGCTGAGTAGGCGAGGAATCTCTGTGACCGACTAAAGGCGGTTGTGCCTCAGGAGACACAGGAAAGCCAACTTGAGGGTTGTTAAAAAGCAACCGGGTGAGAGCCAGAATGACCTGCCTCAGCTCACCCTGAGAATCCGTCATAGCAGCCACGCCCGACAGACTGTCTTCCCAATGGACCATTCTAGAAGAACCCAAATCCGATCAGCAGACAGAGTAGAGAGAAGGTGAGAAGACACCGGAGGACAGTTCCAAGAGTGATGCCACTGACCTCTACAAAACAGAAGGCCCTGCCAGCAAATCCTCTAGAGAGACCGACGGCGTGCTTCGATCGGTAGCTGGACCTGGGACATGATGAGAAGACACTGGAGGATTGTCCCAAGAATGACAGGAACCTGCCATTGCCCTCTGCACGACAGAAGGCTCCAACTGCCCATCCTCTGAGACCGACGACAAGAAAGGATCGACAGCCAGACTTGGGACACAGTGAGAAATCACCGGAGGAAGGTCCCAAGAGTGACAGCTAACAGGAGCCGTCACTGGCCTCTGCCGAACAGCAGGCCCTGGATGCCAATGTCCCAGCCCCATCCTGCAAGTCGGCTCACCAGCAGGGGAAGGCAGAACAACAAACGATTCGCTCGAGGGATGAGGAATCGCTGCCGAAGCGACCAAGCATCCCAACCGACCAGGAGCAAACCTATCCAGATGAGACGGGGCAGCCAGCAAACCTGCACAGCTTCGCTGAGAAGCCAGGGAAGACTGAGAGCCCAGTGACACACCACCAGATACAGCCTCGGACCCCTGAGACTGTATACCATCCCCGGAAGAGATGGCAGAAGCACTATCATGCAAGATACGACCAGCAGGAACAATTTCCTCAGCAACTGCCGATGATGCAGGTGGCAAATCGGAGAGAGTGACTGAGCTGACCTTGGAAAAACTCTCAACGAAAACAGTCGCCTCAAGGGTGACTTCTGGAGCCAAAGGAAGAGAGACCACAGTCCCCACTTCAGGCATCCCAGCACCAGCACCGCCAACAGTTGCAGAGGAACTTGCTACCGAAATAGGCTGTCCAACATCCTGCGTGACAGAGTCACCACGTGCACTCTCAGAAATAAGAGGCACGGCTACCTTTGCCCCGAGGACGAGGGGTTCTAGCTCTGGTTAGAACCACCTTTTTAACGGAAGTCCAGAACTTGGAAGACCAAACCCCACAAACACCACAGGGATGGGTCTGAGAACAATTGTTGCAAGTAACACAAGTACCGTGAACATCATCTACATGTTTTACCTGCATACAAGAATGACAAGGAATAGTTTTAGGCATTGTCCAAAAAGGTGGCGGCAGAAGAATTTCTATTGGGAAAAATCCCCACCCCCCCCCCCCCTCAAATCCAAAGAATCAAGCTTCCCACCATCGGAAAACCGAACAACGCAGGTCGCGTTTTCATGTGCAGAAAAAAGCAAGACACGTAAAGAGAATACAAGCAAAAATGAGCATAAATATAAATAAAATACAATGAATTTTGAGCTTGAGTAAAGGATACAATCCACTTTGTACAAATAACAATCATAGCAGTGAAATAATCAAGTTGTTCACGAAGGAAACAATCTGAGCAGCACGAGTCAGAAAAATTCCGACCATGCACGATTGCGGAAAAAAAAGGAATTGACGTCACGGTTGGTGAGCATGCTCTTGGTAAATGCAAGAGGTGTGCAGAGAGAGTACCTGTAATGTCGAGTGCCGGTCTCGCTCGACCCCTTTTCGATCTTTTTTTTTTTTTTTTGTGCTTTTGCACTCTTCCACTTTTTCAACTCATTTGGAAAAGTTTATGAGCTTGAGTTAGTTCTGAAGTAGGGCTTGCACTTATGTTACAGCCAATTACACAGTCCACAAAACTAAAGGACACAACTTTTTTATATGAATTTTTGTGTGAACATCATTATGAGTGGAGAGAGTTGCACAAAATTCCCGTCGAAAAGTTATGTGAATACATTGCAGAATTCATAATATGACATCATCGGAATGTGTCAATGTTCAATTCGCTACGAATCTTTAACCCCTGGCTTGCCGGCATTGAAATTTAATTTTGTGGTATATACTGAACTTTTGTGTGCTCTTTCCAATAAGCAAATCAGTTTTTTTCAGAAATGGACAACAAAATTGTTCGTTATAGCTGCATGTACCCCCGAATTACTTTTGATGATGTCAGGGTGTTTTGGTGGGGGGAGAAAAATTATTCCTGATAGTGGCAGATGTGAAATGAGGAAATCTCACCCTCAGGACAAGATATTTGGCCCAGACACTCGGCAGGCCTCATGTCTGGCCCAAATATCTTGCCCTTGGGTGAGCTTTTTCCATCTCACACCCCTCGCCCATCAAAGATAATAATAGTGTTCAACCGATTACCAAAAATGGTCGCTGACCGATTACCGGTTATTTTCTGATGCTGATTCTGATTGTAATACTGTGCACTACTAGATAAGTTGAGGCTCGAAAGAACTACATTAAACTGAACATGTTTCACAGTGTTAAACTTTGTTGACTGGGGGGCCACAGTAAAATTACCAGTTGCACACACATGGGCAGTAAATGTGGCTCTCAGAGCCGTGTTTACCACCCAAGTGTGTACAACTGGTAATTTTACTGCAACCTGATTCAATGGAGCACAACCTTCACTTTTCCAGTATGAAATGGCGACTGCCACAAGTACGCTCAATTGTAAGCTTTACATATCGTTTAACTTGTGTATCCCGTAATGGGCATCTGGAGAGATTAAGAATACACTTTGGGGTTGTTTCTCAACTTTTTTGAATGGTATCATTGACATCATTTTACATTAACAATTGAACAATTGCAGAAGATAATAAAATTTTGTTAATGAATCATCACAAAATGCTTGGCAACAATCAGTTGAACAGGTTCCAGGAGCCGTTTGCTTTTGTCATCCAATTGCCCACAATTGGCCGATTGTGGTGGCCAGTTCCGATCATCGATTGAACACTAGATAATAATATTCTATTAAATTTTGCAAGAAGTTAATTTTAGCAAAAAATGGTTTCTCACACCTTTAGTATTTTCCTATCCTACCCTGCCAAATTTTTTCATGACTTTTTTCTTTTCTCCATACTTTCCAACAAAAACTAGAAAATCATATATTTGCTCATGAACCCCACAACAGAACAGAAATACAATTCAAGGAGTATTCAAGAAGATTTCAAAGAGTCTTGTAAAAATGCCAGATTGACTTATCTAAGATATCTTTACAATGTATCATGAATATATAATATCATTACATTACATTACAACCAATAATTACTACAGCATGTGCAATGAAACTAACATGATACAGTGGAACCCTGTTAATTGAATAGCCACTTTGGCAGTGAAAATTATTCAATTAACAGGAGTAATCAAATTAACAGGGACTGTGTCGCTTTCCTGTATTCTAGAGATAAACTTAGCATTTATTGTATTATATCTTGTTTGACAGAGCTCCATGAGCTCTGTCAAACAAGATATAATAGATTAAAAGCCTGTACTGGATGTACTGAGGTCAAATAGGTCTATAAACAAAGAAAAACTGTGGCGAGTCATGGTAATTTTCAACAGGTTACAAGCTATTTTATTTTATTCAATTAATAGGAGTTTACTCTGTAACCTACATTCAATTAACAGGTCAAATTTGTACTGGATTTATGGTAAATGGTTTTCTGTTGGGAAATTATATTCAATTAACAGTGTTATTCAGTTAACAGATATCCAATTAAGTGGACTCCACTGTACTACAGCATGTGCAATAAAACTAATATCACATCACCAATATATCGTCACATGAGTGCTAGAATGTTCTATGTCCCCTATGGGACATAGAACATTCTAGCACTCAGGCAATGATATATTAAGTATACACTCTGTGTATACATATGTGTAATCTAACGACTTGAAAAATTATTTTTTGTTATTCTGCTCAAGTTTTTTCTGAAAGTCCTCAGCTATGCCTTGAGCTACACCTGGATTGCATAATATGCCCGGTAAACTTTTTTTGAATTGTACATAATCATCATTTTGATCCTCCAAACAACCGCTATTTGTACAAATTAATCTAAACATAAATGAGGCAAAAATCAGGGACAAAAGTAAATGACAAACTAGAACTGGAGCCAAAATCAGTCACAAAAGTACATGGTGAAGTTGGACTAGAGATCGTACCTACTATGCTGTTTACCAAATGTACAGACAGATGAACAGACATTGTTTTTCTCAAGAAATACTCTAAGTTGAAAATGCTCCAAGTCGGAAAGGGTCCATACCTCATAGAAAATTTGTACTGAACACCAATTCAAACCTGGCCTGTAATTTGGTATAATTCAGCCACATGCCAAATTTGGTTGAGGTCGAATAAGCAGAACTAAAGTTATCGTCCGGTAACCAGAATGTTGACAAACTAAGTAATTTCTAAGTCAAAAAGGCCTATAACTCTTATAAAAAATCTTTAGACCAAACCTGTGATTGATCTAATTAAGGCACAAACTAAGTTTGGTTCTGATCTATAAATCCAAACTCAAGTTATCATCCAGAAACCAAAATATTGACAGAAATGTGCAATTTTTTAGTCAAAAAGGCCCACAACTCAAGTAAAAATCATCGGACCAAGCCCCAATTTCAAACTTAACCTTCATTTTGATATAACTGAGGTACAAACCAAGTTTGGTCCTGATCTATAAATCCAAACTCAAGTTATCATCCGGAAACCAAAATGGTGATGGAAATGTGCAATTTCTAAGTCAAGAAGGCCAATAAGTCTTGTAAAAATCATCGGACCGAACCCCAATATGTTGACGGAAATGTGCAATTTTCAAGTTGAAAAGGCCCATAACTCTTGTAATGAAAGTGTCAATGACACTGTAGCTCAACTTGACAAACTTGAACTTGGCAAGTTATAAATGAAATGGAAAATTGAAGATCATTGGTACCAATGTTATTTGATGAAATTACAACATAACAGCATTGTGTGTGCGCACAACGTCAAGAGTAATCCATGCATTTTTAAATGTAAACTGTAAGACTGGCTAAAGGAAGAATGTTGATAGACAAATGCAGTATGTTCAGAGGTTATTGTAAATGACAACTTTTTTCACGGAAATGAATGCTAATCAATAGCTCTTATCTAAAGGTCTTGCCTAATGACAACACAAAGTTCAAAAAATGAAAGTGTCAATGACACTGTAGCTCAACTTGTTTAAGACATGTACATGTATAGTATGTGACACAGCAATGACAAACATCAAGGTAATGACCTGATAACAAAAGTACATATAAAGTATTGTAACGGTCTGTACATAAATACTGACCGTAGCCTGTAACAAATGTATAGATAAAGTATTGTAAAGGTGGGTGACAGTCAGATGCTAAACTAGAAAAGAAATCTTTTGAGTCCCAGAGTGGGTCTGACTGAACCCCAAAATATTTGTTCTCATAGCACAGTGATAACAAAGGCACACTCGTTACTGTCCCAAGGTGAAAACAAAGGTACCCAAGAAGTTTCGTGAAGATCAGTTCATAAATACGAGCTGTATAGAAGTTGCGACAAAAAATTGATTGGACCTAATTTTGGTACAAAATGGCCATTGGCAGCCATTTTGAATTTTGGACCACACCCAGAAACACTAGTTCTCATCCCAAGGTGATAACAAAGGTACCCAAGAAGTTTCGTGAAGATCGGTTGATAAATACAGCCTCTAGCCCGAGCCATATTGACATGTGCACTTACAGTATATAAGTAGCACTGAATAAATCAAAGTTCATCTAATTTGCATAATTTCTACACGAGAAAAAAACCCGTACTATATGTGATGTATTCCATTTTACTAAATATTTATACAAAAATTTATTCAAATCAGAACTTTCATACAGAAGTTCTGTACAAAAGACTGATTGCACTAATTTTGGTACAAAATGGCTGCTGGTGGCCATCTTGAATTTTGGACCACATCCAAAAACAGTCGTTCTCATCCCACAGTGATAACAAAGCTACCCATGAAGTTTCGTAACGATCGTTTCATAAATACGGCCTCTAGCCTAAGCCGTATAGAAGTTGTGTACATAAAACTGATTGGACCTAATTTTGGTACAAAATGGCCACTGGCAGCCATCTTGAATTTTGGACCGCGCCCAGAAACACTCGTTCTCATCTCAAGGTGATAACAAAGGTACCAAGACGTTTCATGAAGATCGTTCATAAATACAGACTCTAGCCCAAGCTGTATTGACATGTGTACTTACTGTGTGTAAGTGGCACTGAAAAAATCAAAGTTCATCTAATTTGCATAATTTCTGAACGAGAAAAAAACACCCTATTATATGTTATGTATCCCATGGTACTAAACATTCACACAACAAATTATTCAAATCAGCGCTTTCATATGGAAGTTCTGTGCAAAAATCTGATTGCACCTAATTTTGTACAAAATGGCTGCCATCGGCCATCTTGAATTTCAGACCAGACCCAAAAACACTTGTTCTCGTCCCACGGTGATACCAAAGGTACCCAAGAAGTTTCGTAAAGATTAGTTCATAAATACGGCCTCTAGCCCAAGCCATATTGGCATTTGCACTTACAGTGCTGAAAGTAACACTAAATACATCAAAGTTAGTCTAATTTGCATAATTTACACACGAGAAAAAAACCCGTATTATATGTGATGTATCCCATGGTACTAAACATTCATACAAAAAATTATTCAAATCAGCACTTTCAAAAGGAAGTTCTGCGCAAAAATCTGATTGCACCTAATTTTGTACAGAATGGCTGCCAGCAGCCAACTTGAATTTCGGATCGGACCCAAAAACACTCATTCTTGTCCCACAGTCATAACAAAGGTACCCAAGAAGTTTCGTAAAGATCGGTTCATAAATACGGCCTGTCTTGGATATCTTTGTTATCACCGTGGGACGAAAACGAGTGTTTTGGGGTCCAGTCCAAAATTTAAGATGGCCACCAGCAGCCATTTTGTACAAAATTTTGTGCAATCAGTTTTTTGCTCAGAACTTCTATATGAGATCTCTGATTTGAATACATTTTTGTGTGAATGTTTACTAAAATGGGAAGCATTACATATAATACTTATGTCCCATTCTTTAGACTATTGTAGTCACCTTGTAATTGATTTACTTTGGTTGACATGGTCACAACAAAACTCCTTTTTCTCTTATTCATTATTGTTGACTTGGTCACAGCAAATACTGATTCCTGTCATATTGTTGACCTGGTCACAGCAAATACTAATTCCTGTCAAATTCAAAGTTGAGCTACAGTGTCAATGACACTTTCATTTTGTGAACAATTGAGAATATTTGAGACCCTTTTCAGAATATTAACTTTTTTTTATACGCCTGTTTTCAGAAAAATGTTTGTTATGTGATTGGTCTATCCATTCATCCATCTGTCCGTCCGATTTTGAATTCGGTTCACAGAGGGTAAATTTAATGATGCTATCCTGCCTTGCAGGGTAGCATCACCAAATTCACCCTTGGGGACTTCATTCTGCATTTGACTGTCTGCTTATTTCCAGGCTTGATAAAAAAAACTTATCAGTTATGCAGATAGCGACACTGTAAATGCTGAATATAGATATCATAAG
This sequence comes from Pictodentalium vernedei, assembly GCA_031216915.1. NCBI lineage: Eukaryota > Metazoa > Mollusca > Scaphopoda > Dentaliida > Dentaliidae > Pictodentalium > Pictodentalium vernedei. Next base: position 279,595,311 of record CM062295.1, on the reverse strand, counting down.
CCCATTCAGAGTTAATAATATCTAAAACATATCAGAATTATAGACCAATATACAAGCTATAATTACCGTAAAATGGAATCAAAGTACACCTGCAAGTAAAAACTTTTAATTGGAAGCATACTGCATCCATGAGAAATCTGCTCTAGTGGAGTTTACTGGAAAAATCTGTAAAAATAACCAAATAGGCAAAAGCCTATACAAACTAGAGCAGGGCCCAATTTAAAGGGGTACCCAAAGACTGGTGTCCTTGGATAGCCATTTCTTACATAAACAAATAGGCATAATTTGTGAAAAAAATAATCTTAAAAAAGCCAAAATACATTGAAATGGTTGGGAAGTAGAAGAAGGGAGGGATACATTAAGTAGACATTAATAAAACATAATATATTTGTTGATGAATGGTGATCATTCAGGGATTGACCTGAAATTGGATGACACAAGATTCAATCAACTAAGTCATAATTTTAAAGCAAATCCCTGAACAAATCACAGTCTGCCTCCTTCCTGATGTTGTTGTATCTTCTTTTAACATGATCCTTCTTCCTGATCCAACATTTTGAAGCCAGGGAAATACAGAAATTTCAGAGAGCTAAGAAAACAAGACTGTTTACTCCAGGCCAAACAAAAGAGTGGTTATTGGCAGGAATTGAGGACACTTGCTTGGCTTGGTGCATGCACAGATGCCATGATTGGAGGACTGTACAGGACTTTTTTATTTTTTTATTATTGATTTGTCATAACCTGGAGGGGGAGGGTGGGAGGACCAAAATTAAGCATTTGGCCTGAATTCGGTCGAATAGAGTGCCAGCATGGTTTGGGCCAGTGGTAATGGTGGATGAATATGGACTGAAACAGGGTAATTTTTGTTTTTAAAAATTTGATCAGCAATTTCCATCATGGTTTTAAAAAGTGATGATAAATAGTGAATACAAAGCCAATATGAAAGAAATATGGTTAGCATTTGGACATTTGTGTTAAGGCTACCGCGATTATGAATTTTCATGATCGATTATTTCATAGAATAGATCGACTTTTAATCGATCATTTTGTCTGCTTACTCCCCATCCTTGTGTCAGTTGTGATGGGAACACTGAGCACCATAACAGACATTTTGTTCCAGGTATAAAGGCTATTAAAGCTCAACCTGATGTTTACGTTTGTTGAATAATACAAATGACAGTCTGGAACACATTGCTGTTTTTTGTAAATGAATACATAACAAAATGTTCCAAACTGCCAACACTCTCGATTGTTTGAGAGGGGGGTTCGTTTTAAAATGCGAATGTTACGGGGTCCGATCGATTGGAGTCATCCACTTCAGACAGTCATGACGAAGTTGAACAGTTGAACTCCGGGTCTTAAGGAAAGCAGGATATAGAAACGTACATTCTTACAGCAAAATGGAACCCAGGTAGATAATTATCTACTTGCGGATAAATATTTAGACGTTTGTCTTCTAATTATGGGATCATTCTCTCATTGTACTAATCAAGCATCATGGGCATGACTTACAATATGTGGACCGTTTTGTTTGAGCTTGTTGCAATAAAAAGTTAAAAAATTTATAGTAATTTATATATTTTTTATACTTACCAATGACCCAGACATAGCTGGTGCTAACTCTTAAAATATAGGGCCAAACACAAATTTTGCCCCCCAATCCCCAAAATTTGCATCTAAAACTAAAGAAAACATGTCCTGAGAGGCCCTCCACACTTCGCCCCTACTGCGCATGCGCAGTGTCAAGGACGTTCCGAAATTGGCGCCATTTATCATTCTAATAACCAGTGCCTGGTAAGCGCTATGTACTCAGCGGGGAGGCAAGAGTTCCCAACTCCTGGGAGGGCCATCCCCGTCTGGGTCATTGGTAAGTATAAAAAATATATAAATTACTATAAATTTTTTAACATTTTTATACTGTACCAATGACCCAGACATAGCTGAATAGTAAAAAGGCTGGAGGGCCAAGGACATAGAGCAAAATGGAATACGCTCAATAAAATAAAATAGAGTCATCCCCTGTAGGGAAAAGAAGTAATAGGCCTTACATGTATCTTTCTTATTTATGATAAATTAGAAAGATACAACACCTTCCAAAAATTGAGCTTCATACATCCATGTACTCTATTAATATCCAATAATCCTTATACTAATAATTTTTAAAGTAAGCCAATAATAAAGTAAGTCTAGAGAATAGAGACTCTTATACTCCTAAAAGTGTGTGAGAATTGCATAATCATGTCCGTTGACATATGCAATATTCAAAAGCTATACTTTAAAAACTAAGACTTGAATGAATTTTATAAACTTAAACTTCTCACTAAACAACCATCCCAATAACAGCTCAGAATTACTAACTCCGGAGGAGGTATCCCCTTGTTTTCATAGTAAAAACAGGTGACCCAAGGGAACACCCTCCCCCCCCCCCCTTTTTCTTGCCCTGGGTCAAATAGCCCAGAGCGAAGAGGGCAGCCGAACGGAGACACTGCCGAAACAGACAGCCTACCTAGCTATAGTAGCAACTGTTAAGTGAATGACATTCTGAGCAGTAGATAATAGACCTAACAATAGAGGCCTCCAGAAATGGACTCGATATTTCTGAGATAAAATTCATGAATGGATGGCTGAGCGCAATGAGCAGCCTTCAAAAATCTATAATAGCAACACTATAATGTAAGCCCAAGAAGTAGAAGAACTCTTACTTCATGAGCCGAAATCTTAAGCACAACTGCTAAGCCAATGATATACCATAAGCAGTACGCTAGTAATAGAATCCATTAACAATAAAATGGAGCGTAACGTCCTTCTACTAGACATCAAAGACAGAAGAAGCTTACGCCCTTGTAATAAACAGATATCTGTTTATAAATACATAAACTGTACCCGGAAGAGTAAAGGCCTATGCCCATACGAAGACGGAAGGACCTTAAATAATAGGTTCCGGATAATAGGAGCCTAACTCTTATGCAACAATCCAACCTAAATAGTAACGGAAGTATTGATTCCGAAACTATGAAAGTGAAAATCATCCATCGATAGTGCATGAAACTCACTGACTCTACAGTAAAAGAGAAACCAACAGAATTACTGTCTAAAAGGTCAGAATTTGAAAACTACTGTTTCCAGAGGCTCAAATGATTACTTAGCTAAAAAAGAACCTGAAGTTAAAATCCGTATAGGAATTTAATCTAAAGATTCTAAGTCTATTTATCAAAAAGTTACTAACTGACTTAGATAAAGAGACAAAAGACTCAATTGTAAACTATCGTAGAGTGCATAGGTATGAGGTAACATAAACCTATAACCTAAATAACAACAGGCTGCAGTAGAATCTTGTGAAACAAGTATACTAAAAAATAGCAATGAGTAGTATGGAGGGATCAACGATATGAACATAATGATCCCTACACCACGACGGAAGAGCCTCCACTTTAGTCGCATAGAACAGCGAAGAAGAGGATCTCCTATAGTAAGAAATCGCGTCCAAAGCTCGTCCAGTACAGTGCTTACAATGCAATACGGACCACACAACGGAATACATGAAGGTTGCGACCTTGCTGGTTGTGATAAAGATGACACGATTTACCCAGTGAAAAAAGATCCTCACATAGAGGAAGATTTCACGTAAGATCCACAGGAGACAAGAGAGTAAATTACTCATGATCTCTGTGAAGATAGAGATGCTATCAACAGAAATGTATTGTGGTTGTTTATCTTAGCAATACCTGCTAAAACAACAGCGCCGGAGGATACGCGTATCCTATCATTCCGTCCTATAGATCAATAGAGCGTTAACAGTATTAGCTCAGAGATCTGGACAAGCCAACACATACGTCTGCAATTGATTAGCAAGCTGTGTCATAAATAAAACATCATTGGGCGCTCCCATAGATAGCAAATCTGATTGAATACTTGTTTGTTGAGAGTCCATTCTGACAGCAACAAGCGACCCGTAAGAGAACGGGAGTGCGATAAAACAATCAGACGACCCAGAATATGACGGACCAAAACTGAACTTGGTGTACTATAACCAACAGACGGATTCTTTCCATTAAATTGAATAACGGAAAAACGAAAGAGTGCCTCCCTGGTTCCGGAGATACGCCACTACTGTCGAATTAAAGGACAGGAATTTGGGCATGCGTTTCTGAATAATGTTCATGCAATGACATAAAGCAAGCCTAAAAAACATTATTCCGCGGAAGTTAAACTGATAGCTAAAAGACTGCGGAACCCAAAGACCCTGGCACTTCGAATCCGTAGGGATCAGTATATATCCCAATCTGTTTGACTGGCAACCGTCATAACAGCCACACTCGGGTCCGGCAACTGCGGCGGCACTCTCTGAGTCAACCACCGAATGTTTGCCCCAGTCTGAATCTCTTGTAACACTAGATAGACAAGAGAATGTATAAATCAAGCAATTCATGGATTGCCGGAAAGTTGCCGTCGAAGAGAAGCTCCTCCGAGAACGAAGCGACTCTAAGAGAGTTCTTAACCTACTATCCACGCGTGGATGTAGCTAGGGCTGCATCACGTCTAACCAACTCCAATCAGCCACTGAAGGGCGGAGTTATACGTGAACAAACTACTGCCCTCAAAAGAAATTACATTGAGAATAATATCCCGTAAATCTTTTCTTGAAGACGTAATGATAACACCTCAGTAAGGCGGATTACGTATAATAAAGCGTCTAAGTTAAGTCTACTATACATAATGTCGTTCCCAACATTGAAATTGGAAAAGACATAAACGGCGAAAAAGAATATATGCAGTCTTTAATCACACCGTCTAGACGCATATGAACTCTCGGTATGCCCTGCTCTGCCAAAATAAACCATATGTAAAAAAGATAAAATGGCAGAAATGAGCCACGCGGACAAGAAACTAAACTATCATGCTTAGTAGCAGGCTTGTATATATATATAAATATATAGCGTCGAAAAATAAAACACATGTTGTAATGACAATATTGGACTGCGTCGGTAAGTCAGGGACAAAGTCCCTGAACCGATCGAAAAATCCGAGTCCAATGACGCTATAAGTCTCTTATCCAAGATCGCAGCAATGAAGTCCGAAAAATAATCACTGGAAGAATTGCCAGAAGATATGAAAGGCATCTTCCGATACTACTAAAGGGAAAACTCGAAATCTTTCGAATCCCTTTCGCCATCCTGTCGGACCCTATAAAGCGTTCGGTCGTCCGTAGCTTGATGCAACCGCGGACCGCACCGACCCAGCGCCGTCGGATAATTCCTGATTCGACCGAGAAACCGTCAATTGCTGGGATGCTGCGAAACAACTGTGCTAACTCGGATAGCACGTCCGTCACTGAGGCCTGAGGAGCAGCGGTCTTACGATGCATTGCCGCAGGAAGCTCCGAGATCGTTACCCCGTGCATACTTCCAATATGCGAGCGAACGGAGTGTATAGGCCTCGTGTCCCTTGGCTACCGGATGGCGCGACCTATTCGCTGTGGAATCACTGAATGCCGAAACTGATCGGATATTCGAGGTCACGTAGCCAATGTGCGGTCGTGTGCCCTGCTGTGAGGATGAGGAAGCATTAAAGACAGTCTCTCGGACTGTCAATATAACGGAGCGTCCCGAGCAACGGACATATGCTCCGAATGTAAAATATCTGAACCACAACATGCGGTCCCCTATGTTGTTGGCTTCCTCCGATCTGACCTCAATCTGCCGTCACTGGGTGAGTACTAAAGTAATTAAAGTGCTCGCATCACCCAAATCTCCTTCCTAGACCGCAACGGACGAACCCGGCAGCCGAACCATTCGATGAATGTACGCTACACCCGGTGAGCTAGCGAATGTCACTCCGTAAGCGATAGACATATTCCATGAGCACTTATTGCCGCTAACTCTTCATTAACTATGACGACAGAGGCACACTTTTGAAAGACATCTCCATAACTCTTCGAACAAGAAACCAGAAATGCTTGGATAGCAAGCATAAAATAATAATATATATAGCGTCGTTCAATAATTCGAAAGTTTGTGCGACATTATTGGACTATGTCGGAACTGAGGGACGATGTCCCTGAACCGAACCAAAAATTTCTAAGTCCACCGACACTATCAGTTTCTTATCCGGCATCGCAGCATATGTTGTTCCGAAAGGGAAAGCTTGAAATCCACCGAATCCCTTTCGGCATCCCGTCGGACCGGATGAAACTTTCGGACGTCCGTACCCGCTTCCGCGGAGCATCCCGACCCAGCATCGTCGGATAAAATATATGCGACAGATTCAGTTGATGCTGGGATGCTGCGATAAACTGTGCTATTAAGGAAAGCACGTCCGTTCCCGAGGCCTGTGCAGTAGCGGACTTACGATGCATTGCCACTGGAAGCTCCGTGTACGTTGACTCCCGCACACTTCCTATGCGAACGTCCGGAGTCTGCAGGCCTCGAGTCCCCGACTACCGACCCAGCGCTGTCGGATAATTCTCGATCCGACACCGTTTCTGTCGGCTGCTGGGATGCTGCGATAAGCTGTGCTATGTGCACAAGAATGTCCGGCGTCGAGACCTGCGGAGCCGCAGTCTATCGGTGCTTCGCCGAGGGCAGCTCCGCATCAGATGGCTCCCGCATACTTTTCCTATGCGAACGTCCGGAGTCCATCGGTCTCGAATCCCTGGCTGCCGGATGGTGTGACCTGGTCGCCGAAGAATCCTTGATCGGCGAAGCTGGTAATATATCGGCGGTCACGCAGCCAAGGTGCGGTCGTGTGCGCTGACGAGAAGAGGAAGCCTTAGCAGTCTCAGCGGACTGCCTATACAACGGAGCGTCCCGAGCGACGGACGTATGCTTCGCTAACGACACATTTGTACCACAACATCTGGGGCCAGATGTTGTTGAACGAGAGAGGGGCCTCTCTCGCTTGCCGTCCGGATGGACCGGAACGAGCTATGAACCGGACTAAAAGGCTTCCTCCGTTCTCCCTCCGATCCGCCGTCACTGGGTGTGCATTAAGTTAATTTTATAGTGCTTGCATCACCCCGAAATTCCTTCTAGACCGCAACGGACGAACCCGGCTGCCGAACCATTCGGTGAATGGACGCTACACCGGGCGAGCTAGCGGACGTCAAAGGCCGTCGAACCTACTAGGGTCCTCTTAGGCAATTGGCGTATTACATGAGCACTTTTCCGCTAGCCCTTCATTAATTGTGACGACGGAGGCACACTGTTGGAAGACATCACAGATACATCACCCTAATCTTGATCGTCTGAAATAGAAATTGATAAAGTAGAGTGACCCTGCGGGGAAAGGACCGGAGTGTCCAAATCCCCAACAACATACCGTGACATACGCTTCCCATATTGTCATCGAAATCATACGATACAGAACAGGAGTTAATGCGAGTACACTGACCACATATAGAATGATAATAAGGTCAGAGGAAGACTTCCTCTTAAAACAATTGATCAATATCCTTTCAATATGAAAAGAAAACAAGTCCTGGTACTCGCACTAACCCCTGGCAATCAAAATACATAATAATAATATGATCCATTAATATAGAAAAAATAATTGAAATCAAAATATTTTGAAAAAATATTTTTTCAGAACAGCCCAAGTTTCTGAAAAGTAACGTTGAGCCCCAATGGATCCCAAGCCTAAGTGTGGACAAAAATTTTAAAAATATTTTAAACAATTTATTCAACACTTACGAACAATAATAATGTATCTAGTTATGATTAAAATAACATAAAGATATTATTATTTAGAAATCCCCCCCTCACACAGAGGGCTGTTGTAAATGTAAACAATGAGTGTAAAAACACTAAAATAAGACTCCAGGCACCCAGGCCCGAAATCAGTTACCAAAAATACACCATCTGATGCAAAACAGAGACTTCCAGGGAAGAAACTGCAGAACATCAGATGGTAGATGCAGAACACAACGCCTAACCACCCGTAGGTGAAGACGTAAACATGGGGAAAGAACAGAATTCATTCTGTTATTCAGCTAAAACTCCCAAGAAATTTTAGTAATAATAATTACAGAAATTATGCCAAAAGCATGGGAGAATAGCAAGGGGGAACTTAAAGGACAGGGAGAGAGGAAAAACACTTGAAAAAACAGTGTAACTAAATAATCAGAATGACAACAAAATGGCTGCTGCCTTGAAAATAGGTAACTTAACATAATTTCATTAAAAAATTTTAAGTTACAGCCCTGATAATATTCTGTCACACATTCTTTTCCTCTCCTCCTTTTCTATCCTCCTTAGAATCACCATTTCACTAATATTTATGTATCTGGCATCATTTAAACTGAGATTTAAAAGCACAAAGATCAGTCAGATGTTAACTGATGAAGGGCCAAACTTAGAATGATAAATGGCGCCAATTTCGGAACGTCCTTGACACTGCGCATGCGCAGTAGGGGCGAAGTGTGGAGGGCCTCTCAGGACATGTTTTCTTTAGTTTTAGATGCAAATTTTGGGGATTGGGGGGCAAAATTTGTGTTTGGCCCTATATTTTAAGAGTTAGCACCAGCTATGTCTGGGTCATTGGTACAGTATAAAAATATAGATTTCTTGCAAACTTAAATGGGGGCATGTTTCGAAACATTTTCTCGAATTATAGGTGCACCCCCCTAAAACTTGCCCCCCTCCCCCCCCCCCCCCCTCCTTTTGAATACCACCTTATGGTGACCCTTGGATTTGCCCTGAATAATCGATCATTAAAAATTGTAATCGATTATGAGCTTGGATGATCATTGATCGATCATCCGATTATGCACAGTAGCCTTAATTTTTGTATAGCATTTTGCGATGCGAATCCAGTCATCAAATACCCTGTGAAATGTTTGTGTTTTTTATTGCTCTCTTTGAATGCACAAAATTGATAATCTGCAATTAATCATCAAATACTACAGTTACTTCTGTATATAGTAAAAGTTATTTTTGATATATTATCGCTTCCAACAACTATCCTGCATCCCAAATACACTATTTTAATCAGCCTGAATGTTTCTTTCAGCATAAAAAGAGCAGACAATATAAGGGAGTTGAATTTCGGAGAAGCTGACGTGATAGTGCAGAATAACTATTTTGAAAAGTGTCAAGAGTGGGAGGAAATGGGATTTTATTATGAGAACAGAGGACTGGGCATCAAACTGAGAGTCTCCCATTGAAATCAGGAGAGTTAACAGATCTGATCATAAATACTACATGTATATAGAGGATCTCTAGTTTTTTTGAGTGGATACCGAAAATTATCTCATGAGTAAGCGAGACAAAAGCTTATTTTTCGTGAGCGATTGCACGAGCAAAAAATACCCATTTGTCTCAGTCACAAGTGAGATAATTTTCGGTATCCACTCAAAAACACTAAATTTTCTTTTTATTATACACTTTTTATAAGAATCTGATCAGTCCTATTGATAATTCCACTTGTTTAAACCTTGAATTGATGCATGAGAGTAAACAACTGGTGCGCATTGATATGAAGAAGTGATTTAATCGATACTCAGAACAGGTAGTGTCTTGCAATCTGATTCAGCTTGCAGGTTTCATGCATCAATTCAAGGTGAATACGTGTTGAATTATTGCTGGAAATGATCAGTATCCACTCAAAAACATTAGATTTTGTTTTCATTATACTGTTTTTAGAACAAACTGATCATTTCCAGTGATAATTGACTTGTATTCGCCTTGAAGTGATGCTTTGGAAGCTACCATTTTGATTGATACCGTGATAGTGAAAATTTCTATATCTTCTCAGTGGGGGATACGATTTCTATCTTTCCACAATTTTTTCGATAATCTATCATTTAGGGTATAATAAATTCTATTTATTCACAGATAAATTCCATGAACTCTTGAGTTTTTGAATGATAAATACCCATTAGCTAACATTCCAACTACATTATCAAGTCATAAATGATGATGCAGATGGAATATTCAGGACTTCAACCATCAAAGGGACAAATAAGGTTTACACCCCCCCCCCCCCCGCCCCCCCCCCCAACCACCACCAATTGGTCATCTTTGTGATGCTCCTTGTCAGGTTACAGGTATATAGCCAATCTAGCTACATGTTACCTCTTCAGAATATTTTTTATATTTAAGGTGGTGATGGCATTATATTGTATTTTTTTGTAAATTATGAATCATCTTCATTGTTAGATAAACCAATCCAATGAAAACTCAATTCAATTTACCTCCATTTGTAAGCACTCAGCAAAACCACGCATTGCAAATTTTGAGGAAGAATAAGCTGAGAAGCCAAAAATTCCAACTTGGCCAGCCATAGAGGACATGAAAACAATTCTGCCACGGTTTTGTGCTTTCATGGATTTTATCGCTGCCTTTGTGACATGAACACACCCCATAAAGTTGACATCCATGATTTTCTGAAAAATACCAAATGAATCAAAAATCAAAATGAGAATATAATTATCAAAGTATTTACATTTCATTAACCATGAGTACATGATAATTAAGTAAAAGAAAATATTAACTGAAATTTTTACCATCCATGCAAATGTATCAACAACTTGGCCCCTGCAAATGTTCAAATATAACCGAATCAAATACTGAATTGAATACTACACACTATTCACAGATCAAATTGAATATCAAATTGAATACAAAACAATCATTATCGGCAGTACTTCAATAACAAAAAAATTTGATTTAAATCCAGTGCATATAATTAAGTTAAACCTGATACAAACAATGAATCATTAAATTGTCATTTATGTGTATTGTCTTTTATGTGTAGACAGATGAGAATTAGATAATGTGAATTCTCCAGTGGGCTGAATCACACACACATCACTACAAAAATAACTGAATTCTTCATGCATCTCATTATGTCTGGGTTCATTCACAGAACTTCCCGAACCTAAAGGGTGTCCCAATTCTCAGGAAAGTCAAGGAACTTTCAGTTACATCATGGAATATCAGGTTTATTTATAGAAACAGTCACCATGAAATTGGAAATGGCTGTTTTTTGATGATCAACGTTGCATGTTCGCCATGACCCATTGATCCAATCAACGGCTGAGAATAAGAGACTGTTGAGACTTCCATCATCATTATTTCTATAAGGCGGTTACTGTAACACAGCATGTTATATGATATACATGTTTTATGTTGCCATTTGCAGTCTCCTTTAAAAAGTTTATAGATAATTTAAACACAGATTTATCTCATTCGTGTTGATATCCGCTGAATTTCGACAACAAAAACATTGAAGATATTCGATAGATATTCAGTGCCAATTATGAAATTAAATTTGAATTGAATACAGAGTGATTGAGTTGAATATCATTTTGAATACCAAATATTCGCATAAGCCTAATAACAACATAATATCTGATGTAATATTAAATCAAACAATCAATAAACACAGTGAAACCAAAATAGCCAATTTGATAATAAAAATATTTAACTATTAGGAATATTCAGTTAACCAAATTGATGGTTATTTTCCCCCATTCTGATGATAAACTAATTATTTATTCTAATTTGCCTTGTTTGTCAAAGCTTGTAGCACTCCTCTGAACAGGTCTCTGTCAAACACAATGCAACAGACAGTATGCACGGGTAATTTTAGGTATCTACAGGGGCCATTTATGGGACTTTTTCCGAATGACATTTGGGAATGATTTTTCCCCAAATCTTAACCCAGAATTTCCCACTCTCACTCAAACAAAAATTTAATGCACAACTGGTGCCCTGAACTTGGTAGTCATAAGGTCTCAGAAAACCAATGGTTTTCTGAGCAAGGCTTGAAATAATTTTTTTTCTAGTACAGGTCACAGCATCCTCTCCCAAGTAGTTGGTGCAGGTCATTTTAATTTGGTGCAGGTCATTTTCAACATATTGCTTTACCTATTGAAAATTGACATACAGTGACTACTAAATGAAGAAATGACTTGATAAGGCTATTAGCTTATGGATAACTTGTTTTTTAGGTGATTTCTTTAATTTGAAACTTTTCAAGAGGGCGGATGGATGTTTTATGACATCAATTTACTTTAATCGATTGTTATCTCTAGTACCATGTTTCTGTCAAGGAGGGAGCGCGGTGGCTCAGTAGGTAGAGGTGCAGGCTGCAAGCCGAGAGGTCCTCGGTTCGAATCCCACCTGCAGCAACCGCGTTGTGTCCTTGGGCAAGACACTTCATCTCCATTGCCCGCGTGGGGGCACGATGACGCCGTGTACTAAGGCATACTGCACGTCGATGGTACGCATGTCTTCAACCAATCTAACCCTGCCTGTGCTGCAGTGTGGAGTTACGATGTTGGGGAGCTGGCAGCTGCTCGGCGTTGCTCAGTGGTTCTCTCCAGGTACTCCGGCTTCCTCCACCCGTAAAACTGTCACGGTCACGATTAGCCATTGTGCATAAATATGTGACCTTAAACACCAATAAATAAGTAGGGAAAAACTCATCATTAGTCACATCCATTTTTTTCGCAGTTTTTTTAGTTTATCAGAATTATTTTTCATTTTTTTCTTTACAAATGGATGTGTGGCTATTTTGTTGTTAATTTGCAATGGAATTTAAGTTTATACCAGTGTTCTTTAACCTCGGATTCTAAAATATTGAACAGAATTTTGCATCTGTCAAAATGTCCTATGGATTTCAAAGTGTGTAGGTCAAAGTAAGTTTGGTGTCAGTCATTGTTCTTGTCCCACCACTTATTTCAAGCCTTGTTTCTGAGGCCTTATGACCACCAAGTTCAGAAGACCAATTATACATTAAATCTTAACTGCTTACATAACAAAGTCCCCAGATTGAAAGGCAAATGATAAGATCTTTAGTAGTATGAAAATAATTTAATAGAGACTACAGAGACTGTGTGAACATGATTACATGTGATTGTTTGTTACAAAATTTACTTGTTGTTTACATGCAGTTGCTCAGGTAGCAGTCTAAGTGTTTTCTGTTCAATTCAATTGTAAAATTTCTTAGTCTTTGTATGTTTTTTCCCCTTCAAAACAAATCCCAATTGGAATCCCCATGACGCAAATTTTCCCAATAGCATGGGCCTTGGACCCTTTCCCAAAGCTGGCAGAATCATCCATGGTATAGTAATATTAGACTAGTAGGAAAATTTCAGAAAAGGTTTATTTTTCGAAGTTGGGAGGACGGAATGTTAATGGCTGGCAACTATAAAAAATATCATGGCCAGGTATTCCTGTAACAGAAACATGTGGTTGCCCGGCCAATTTTAGCTTCTAGTCTGAGAAATATGTTAAAAGGTCAAAGGGTGCATTTTCCCCAATTTTCACACTGAGTTCTGAGTACATGACAACAGAGAGACCGTATGTGCTTAATTTAGAAATGTATCAAGCTTTATCTTTGTCAAATGTATTTACTGAAGTTTTGGAGTAAAATGAGAAGGTATTTATGGTCAATCAAGGTCAAAGGTAAGCAGGTCAAAGGGTGCACTTTTCGGCCTGTCTTCTAAAATCAGATTTTGTGAGTTAAAAATTAAATTAATTATGGGTTGGTAAAACAGGTGGGGAAGTTTGATTGATGGATACTACATCCTGAATGGTTACTTTAATTGTCTGTGAAGTTTATAGTAAGATATTCTAGCGATAACACACGCCCTACATTTGCCACACTTGTACCTATCCTTTTTTGAAAATCTGATTTTGGAATTCACATCTAATCTTCTTATTTTTTTTCAGGAATGGTGATGGTTATTTCTTACTGCTGCCTGATATGCTTGATAATGCTTTATTAGACTAGATGTAGTGCTTAACACATATTTATTAACATCACTAACAAGACTCTTCATTGTGATTAGTCTGCATCATGGATCCAGCTTTGGTGTTAGACCGAAAGTGCAGAAGAGAAAAATCTAACTATAAACTATGCATAATATGCCAGAGTGACATTAAAGGTAGAACCACCTGCAAGTTAGGCAATCAAGGAATCAAAAAGCTTCAAGAGGCTGCTACTGTTAGATGGCAACTACGCGATATCGCAAATGTCGATTGCGTAGACCGTTTAAAGGACATCAGCTTAGACCCTTCACCTGAGGATGTCCAGCTTTTATATCATAATTCATGCTATGGTTCATTCACAAGTTCGACACACACTGAACGTTTGCGACTGCGTTCTAGTTCAGCAAAAAGTTCTGAGGCTACTGCTGGACCGAGCTGTGAACCAGTAAGAGCATCCAGACGGGCTGAACCAGCATTAGATAAACACTTGTGCATTTTTTGTCAGAGTGACACTGGAAAAGCAACCTGCCTAATTATGCAGCTAGATGTGTCAATTGAAATTATTAAAGCTTCTCAGAAAGACTTTGTGGTGCGACGTAGACTAGCAGGACTGATAGACTTAGTTGCAGCTGATGCTAGATACCACCCAAAGTGCAGAACACATTTTTTACGAAAAATGCAGAAAGATCAGTCTGAGGATGCGTCCAGCCCTCAAGCGGTTTGTTTCAGTAAAGTTATCGATGAAATACGGTGCGGCATTTCATGTGGTGATGTCTACACACTACAGGATGTTTGGAACCGATATTCGTTTCTATTAAGTGATGCCTTCGGAGTTGAGCCAGATTCACACAAAGACAACAAAACCAGATTTAAGCAGACACTGACCAAAGAACTTATCCATGAAGTCGAATTTGTGCATTGGTTGGATTCAAGGAAACCACAGCTTCTTTTCCGTTCATGGCCCAGTAAAAGCTTAGTGCAGATCCTCAAAAGCAGATCTGATGAATGTTCTGAAAAATTGTCAGAACAAAGTCTACAACCTTTGAATATATCAGACTGTCATAATGACATGGTGGCATTGTTTCAGACGGCTTTAATGATCAGAAACGAACTAAAATCCTTGCCTGATTTTGACCGCTGCATAGCAATAACATCTGATAATGCTGCCAAGCTAGTTCCGGAAAGCTTGTATTTGTTTCTAAGAGTTCTTTTCACAGGTGATGGTGAGTCATTGATTGAAGATGACAGCCCAGTTCATAGCAGAGTGTTAAGTATATCTCAGGACATTTTGTATGCAATGACTAAAGGACGTAAGTTAACACCCAAACATATTGGCCTGGGCCTCATGATTCACAATGGCAACACGATCAAGACGTCTTGTTGATCCTTTCCATGCTGCTGGACATTGTGTCCACTATGATACTGTACGTCAGGTGGATACAAGTTTAGCTCAAAAAGCCCTTGATGATATGAATTCTAGTATTGGTGTCCCTATTCCATCAAATATTGAGCATGGTCGATTCTTTCAGTTTGCAGCCGATAATATTGATCTGATAGAAGAGACACTTGATGGGCAAGGAACTTTCCATGCAACACAGATGGTTGTTTTTCAGCGTGGTCCAAAAATACATGTGTCAGACGAGGAAGACATTTCTCTAGGCAAGACAAGGTCTCTTCAGATTCCTGAACAGCTTCGTGAATTGAAAAGTCCACCTACATTTTCTACTAATTCCAAACCTCAATTTGCTAATGACATTGCACTTTCTATTTTTGACGCTGATGCTCTAACGTTCAGTAATGGTTCAGTAATGGTAAGAACACTGATCTGACTGGGTTACTATCTTGCATAGCAAGCTGTAGGGGACAGAGTGTTCCAGCATGGTCCGGCTTCAATAGCATAGCATCATCAGTCAATCCAGCAAAAACTTCTGTTGGTTTTTTGCCAATTCTAAATGCACCAGCTCATGAACAAGATACAATGTGGACTGTAATAGATCGTTGCATCCAGATATCTGCAGCCATGAACTCTGGTCAGTCAACTATTCTCACCCTTGATCAGACATTATACTGCAAAGCTAAGCAACTACAGTGAGCAAATCCTGGACCATGTACACCCCTTGTTATCAAACCTGGTAGCTTCCACATAGCACTGACATTCATGCGTGTAATTGGTCAGCTACTCGATGTGTGGGTTGAAAGTTCCGTATATGGAGAGAACACAGCACAAAATAACATGTCAGCAAAGTCATATAATAGGACTATTCGAGCACATAAACTTACATTTGAGACTCTGTGGTGGATAATGTGGAATGAGTTAGTGGACTGGGCCAAGGATCATAATGAACCAGTTATAGCTGATATCATGGATAAAGCCGGTCATGTTGCTGGTGCCATGAAGGATCTTTCTGACAATTCTGATGTTCGTTCTGAAATTGATAAAATTATCCATGTCTTTCAGACTGATGAGCTCAAGAGCATACTGGAAGCATTTGATGCAGAACGTCCAGAATCTTTCATCTACTGGCGTCAGTATATGGAAATGGTATCAGTTCTACTTCTGTTCATAAGAGCTGAGCACGAAGGTAACTGTGAACTATACCTATCCTCATTTGCTACTAAGCTGCCATGGTTTGCAGCCGATGACCACACTAACTATACGCAGTGGGGGATTGTATACTTGGCTGATATGAGACAGTTAAACAAAACCCATCCAAATGTTTATCAGGAATTCATGAATGGTAACTTCAGTGTTAAACGATCTGATCACCTTTTCAACCAACTTTCTACAGACCAAGCCCTGGAGCATGTGAATAAAATCTGCAAAGTAGCTGGAGGTTTGAATGGAATCACTAAGTCTGATAGTGCAAGAGATAGGTGGTGCTTGACGTTCAATGAGAGGAGTGATATTGTGGAGAAAACAAGTATTATATTTTGTATGCAGGATGATGACCCAGATCTAGATGTAAATACCTACAAGGAAAACGGACCTGCAAGAATGGCTGGAGATGAAGCCGACGTGATTAAAATCAAAGAACAATTAGAGCGTTTTGTCGTGTTTAAACAGAGTGGGTCATTGTTGGTATCACTTGCAAGCCATGATATTGCCACCGAGGTAATAATAACCTCACTGCTAAGTGCTGAATCAAAAGGAACACAAAAAGTTCAAGATTTCATTGAGCAGAGATTGTGTGCACAGAAAGTCGGGTTGTATGACAGCTTGGCCAAATGTAACTTGCAGACATTCAAGTCACTCTACGTCAAGAAGATTTCAGTACCAAAGGACAAGACCAGAGTTTTAAAAGCTGACAGGTCTCTATTCCAGCGTATAATTAGGGCTCAGTTATCTGGTCACACGATAGTCATGTGTGAACTGTTAAAACATGATTTGTTTCCAGTACCTCTTTCATTAGCCAATACAGATTGTAATCTGTCGATTTCCTATTAGGTGAATTATTGAAAATGGAGATGTGCCTCTGCCATCAAACTGGAATGACTTCATAAGTTACCCAGATAACAAGTCAAACCTTGCCTGTTTCCTTTCAGAAGAATTGATGCGCCAAACTATGGTCAAAGATGCTGAAATTGTCACAGCTGGGGGCTTTACAGATATTTAAACAGCCAAATCATCTACTGGAAGGGATGTATCTTTCCTTGAGGCAACACATGAGGAAGCCGACACCAGAATTGTACTTCACCCTGTTAACGCATCGAAACATGGATATCAGCATGCTACTGTAGTATGTCGGGACACAGATGTTCTCGTTCTCCTAATCTACTTCACTATTATTCCTGTTCACAAGATAAATATTTCTGAACAAGAAAAATCTGTTTTGCCTGCTTTCCATGCTGTTACTGGTTGCGACACCGTCAGTAAGCTTGCTGGACATTAAAAAAAATCAGCTTGGCAAGTTTTCAAGGAGCATCTAGATCTTCTGAGTGACCTTGGCAAAGGTGAACTTAGCAAACAGACATTACATATTTGCTGAAACTTTCATATGCAAAATCTTTGCACCATCAGTGGATTCCTCATCGACTGATGAGTTACGTTGTAAGTTATTTTTGACTGGGAAACGAGAGTCGAATAACCTTCCGCCAACCTCTGATTCTGTTGAATTACACATCAAACATGCTCACCTTCAGACTCACATTTGGTTATCTGCTGATCAACCGGTTCCTACCTCAAGTTCACCTGTTGGTAATGGATGGTTTGAGTCAGAAGGGACGTTGAAACCACTATTAATGAGAAAAGATCCAGTTCCGAAAGCATGTGAGGAACTTTTGACATGTAACTGCAAAAACTGTGGGACAAAGAGGTGTACTTTCCGAACACACAAACTTAAATGCATAAGTGCTTGTGGGTGC
Source organism: Pictodentalium vernedei (assembly GCA_031216915.1). Lineage (NCBI taxonomy): Eukaryota > Metazoa > Mollusca > Scaphopoda > Dentaliida > Dentaliidae > Pictodentalium > Pictodentalium vernedei. The sequence continues at coordinate 279,577,234 of CM062295.1, read as the reverse complement.
AGTGATAAGGGACAGTGCAGGAATCCTCTTAATGAAGACACAGATAGTGAGGGTGAATGAGCAGGTGTTGCACAGTATGAAATCCATTCCACTGTGCCGACATACAACGTTCCAAACACTTTACCCCTGACGATGTTCCTAAATGTTGAATTTCATTCTCTAGCTCTTTCAAGAATTGGCATCGCCTAAATTTGTGATGCCAATTCTTGAAAGAGCTAGATAATCGAAGGGCCTACTTGCACTGGATTAATATCTAATTTGGAAATTTCAGTGATGCATCCAGATATGAATGAATAATAGTTTTTTATCTAATGTGTGTGACAATATGTTATCCTTTTTGTATCAGAAGTGCAAAAAAAAAATATGTTAATTTTTCTATTTCCCGGTGCGAGTTGCCCGTTTAAGTCCATAATTTTGTTACAAAAAGACACTTAGCATCTAGAATTAAGAAATTGGTGAATTTAGTTAATAAAAAACAAAATCTTCCCCGACAAATAAATACTTGGAAAAAAATTACGGTTTTGAACATGTGTTTGCATTCTAGTATGGTTTTAGATACATTTTGCACTCAATGACCTTTGACCTTGGTACTGACACACAGAAGCTTGGGTGGCCAGGCAACCGGGCTGCTTGTGTTCTACATACCGATAGGCACCCACACAGCATTGTTGCCATCCATTAACATTCCATCCTCCCAATCGAGATTCTTATTTTTTTCTTCGTATTATTATGGTATTTTTTGTTCTATCAGTGTGGGTGTCACATTTACTTAATGTAGGGTAGTTGTTTTATAGTATATGTCATGTGTATCTTCATGTTGCCTCTGTGTTTGCCACCCCCCCTCCACCCTCTCTGCCGGTGGCTGTTTCACTCCTTATCTTTTGTCTTTAGTTCTACGTATGATTCTTTGGTGATGGATCCCTAGGTGATATCATGGGTAGGATACTCTGCGTGGCATGTATTGATTATAGCACGTGTTCTGGCATATTTTACCGGTAGCATATGGCTCCCTTTTTGTTCTTTTCCCTGGGATTTACTCACTATGTTACCTGTGTAGCTATTACCTTTTCTCATTGTGTTTTTTCCTTCCGCCCATCTACATTACGTTCGCCAAGTCCCTCCCCCATCCCCACCTAGCCCCTCCCCTCCCCACCCATCTGGCCGCATCCTTTTAACATAGTGAGCAGTCGCAGGTTTTTTCATCCTGGTTTCCTCTAGGCACAGCCCTGTTTCCCAGGCCTGGTTTTTTATTTTATTCTATTGACGTTATGTCACGTCCGACGTCTTCCTTTATTCGTATAACTGTTTTAATAAGAAAAGGATGTATTTCACTTAGTGAGCTACCATTGATTGTATTCCACTTGATAAAGTACAAGTGGCCGAAAATTTGTGGTTAAAACAGAGTGACTTAAGAAAAGAACATTTATCTACTTCCCTTTGGAGGATTTGTATTTGAAAATTCATTTTTGCAGGGTTTGGGGAAAAGCCCTAAATAAATTTTTAGTTATTTTCTGTGTTTTTAATGGAGAAAAGCTCATTGGACCCATTGCAAGTGTATTTAGATTTTGGATTGCCCATCTAAAGTACAAGTCCAATTAGAACTCTTACAGGAAGCTCAAGGTCAACACCCAACTAAATGAGTTAAAAGGTGCACAAAAATGCATCAAGAGAAGCTGAGAAATTTATGTGTAGATCATGCATGTGGTAAAAAGACGGTATCCCAATTTTTACAAGGTGTTGGACACTGCATGCACATTCAATAATTTTAATTGTTATAAAACAACATACAGCAGTTATGTACCAAAAAACCCAGGCAAGTGCACCATCAATGTGCAGTACGCCTTAGTACACAACGCTACTGTGCCCCCATGTGGGCAATTGGGATTAAGTGTTTTCCCTAAAGTGGTTGCCACAGGTGGGAGTCGAACCGAGGACCTCTCGGCTTGCAGCCTATATCTATACTTACTGAGCCACTGTGCACCATTTACTCAACAAACTGATATCAAAATTTATTATTTTAAAAAAAAATTAAATTTTTTTAAAAAAACTTTAACCCTTTACCTAACATGAAAGGCAGATGACATTTGCAAACATAATTTTTTTTGAATAACTAAATTTTTTATGTTTTGAATCAAAAATAGAGCTTATGATCCCCCATTGGAACAACAAGCTCATTCCAATGTGGGTTCATAGGCTATGTTTTTGAGACAATAAATGAAAAAATAATGAAAACTGAATGTTGCTTTTTGTGAATAGTGATGGCCAGTTTTGGCCATTATGCTGGTTAAAGGATTAAATATCAATTTTTGCATCCACCTGCTTTTGAGATACCAGCACAAACATGTATGCCAATATTGATTCCAAAGCATTGATGACACTTCTTTATTTAAAGTTATGAAACTTCTTCAATGGAAATGCACAGACTGCATGGTGGCTCAATGGTTAGAGCATTGGACTTTAAACCAAAAGGTTGACAGTTTGATCCTGACCCACGGTAAATGTGTTGTGTCCTTGACAAGATGCTTTATCCTAATTGACCCATGTTTGGACACAATTGCGCTATGTCCAGAGGTGTTCTGGATGCGATGGTGTCTTCAACTGCTAATGACTCTGCTTGTGCAGAGTTTTTAATTTGGAGAGCTTGACAGTTGCTCACCACTACTCGGTCATTGCTTCTGGGCACTCTCTGGATACGCATCTTTCAACACATGTAAAACTGTCCAACATGATGCGACCTGGCTGTTGAAAGTGTCATTAAACCCCAATGAACCAACAGTGAAAATGCACAGTCAAGGTATGAGAATGGATCTTTTCTAAAAATAGGCATTTACGCTTTCTGGACACGGCAATATTGGAATGGGCAACCAATCGGATCGAGATCAGAAGAGTCAGTATAACACTTGTAGGTTGTCAGATGGAACAGCTAAACACATGTAGGCACAAAATAGCAACAACTGCAGAATAATAACTAAAAGTCCTATACGTTAAACCATCACCTAACATGTCTAGGGAATAACGGCACCTGCACATAATATGTAAAAATTCTCAGTTGGTGCCCCCAAAACATAACTCATGACTTACCTCAGATTGTAATGAGCATGATGTGCCTGCTCCAATGAGACGACATATGGTAGGTTTGAGGCGCAAATATTAACAAAATTATATATAAAAAAACAACATTTGGGACCCCAAAAAAGGTTTTAGTTCTCAGGCAAACCCTCACTGAAACTGTATACCCCCCTCCCCCCCCCCCCCCACCTCCATCATTGAACATTTTTATTGTCTTGCAGTGTCTTCCAAAAATTTGAAATCATAATACTTTGAACTTTTACCTTTTTTGATCAGTGTATATTTGTTTTCACATGTATTCAAGCATAATTAAAATAAAGTATCTATTTCTAATATTTGTTTTGTAAATATCTAGTTTGCCTTGTTCTGTAAAAACAACTAATATATTATGGCTTATGGGCACTCTCCCACAAATTTTAACACAGAAAGAAATGTGAATAAAATATCAAAAATAATTTACCACTCTACCAGTTAGCAAAAAAACAAAAAATAAAAATAATTGCACATATTAATGCTTTCTACAAAATATCAAAAGAATCTGCCTGGGGAATCTGAAGAAAATCATTCAAGAATACTCTGCATATTGCACAAGTTGAAAATCAAGCTCCCACAGGGAACCCAAATATGATTCCAGGGTCTGGAGTTAAACAAAATTGAATCTGCCCCCTAAGGCTGCTGTATACCAAATGTAAACAAACATTCTGACTGGTGGATCTGAAGAAGAGCTTGAGGAATATTCCTCATACTGCACTTCCCGAGGAAGCCCAAAGTTGAACTCAAGGACTTGATTTGAACAAACTTGAATCAGAATATTTTATAAATAAAATATTGTGGAATTTAGGCCTGCACTGTATTTCGATATACCATGAATATTGGTATTGAGATCTTCACCGGTTGGATATTGTCTACATAAAATTAATAACGAAATATCATGAGCAACAATATTCAATTTTGAAGGCACAATACCAGAATTTCTTCTTTTCAAGTTACAGTTCTCGATTTGTTAAAAATGAAATATAATGTGTGAAAATATGGAAGACACTCTTGTGAATCTTCAGTTATAAACTGAATATATAGAGGATATCTATCTATTTACTCTATGTATTGGGGCACTCTATGATTTGGGACACACATTTTTTCCAGAAAAATATATTTTTTTTATGCTCCAAGGTTTGGGACACTCAGGAGATTTGTTTCCAGTTGGCCCAGTCACCTGAAAACTGCAAAATGCTCAATATTAAAGCTAAGTTTGTGTTTAATTTTCCTTTTTAAACTATAAAAGATTGATAATACATATGGATTTGTGTTGTTTTTATTTAAATCTATTCCTAAGTTTTAATATTTACAGTCCTGGCTGGCATGAGGAAGACTGTTTAATATTACATTGTGACAGTCTTCAACACTTTACCTAATGCTAGTAGCAGACGACACTCGAAAAAAATTCTTGTGTAACTAAAAATTTTCATTTTTTACTTCCAAAACACAGCTTATAACCCTCCCCCTCCCCCCTCCCCCATTGGAATGAGTGCAATGCACTTGTTCCAATGAGGGGTCATAAGATATGTTTTGGAAGCAAAAAATGAAAATATAAAAAAAATTGGATGGGGATTTTCGTAATAGTGATGGAAAATGAATCACACACAACTTTATTCAGCATCAAAACAAGACCAGGGTGTGTTTTTTTTCCATTTTCTAAGAATTGGGACATCTGTGAAAATAATTACTTTTAGCTGTCCCAATACATAGAGTAAATACGGTACATTGTTTTAATAAATATTGGGAATTATCTCATGAGTGTGGAGCTAAAAGTTTTATTTTTCATGAGCTCTTGTGCAAGACATAAATACTTTCAGGTCTACACAAATGAGATAATTCCCGATAATTCACTAAAGCGAGTAGATTTTCTTTTTATTATATGCTATGTGACATTTTACTGCACAATATTCAGCCCAATTGTGCAGTAAGATGTCACACTGTGTCCTTCGCGCAAGCGCACCCGAAAAATAAAACTTTCAGGTCTTCACCCATGAGATAATTCCAGATACTGACTAAAATAGAGATTTTCTTTTTTGTTATATGCCACTAGACATTTTATTGCACAAAATTCAGCCCAATTTTGATGAGAAATACGTACGTTTCAAAACAATACCAAAAATGAGCTGATCGTTCCTTTAAGGAGACATGATGTGGCATAGCGTGATGTCATTTAGGAAGCTACTGAGGGATATTCCTTGATATCCATTGAGTTGATGGATATCGAGAAATATCTTTTAGATAATTTACGATAATTCACAGGCTAGTATATAATAAATTTTTGAACAGGGCTGGGAGGAGTTAAAATTTTCTTAACGTAGTTAACGTGTTAACGAAATAACGCGTTAACGCGTTAATAAAACGTTAACTGTGGTCTTTTGTACATATAATGAGTAATATCGACAATTGTTCAACGTAACATGATGTTACATGTTTTAATGAACAAATAAATGACTAGTAACTCATGAACAGCGTTCTTCGCGTTCTTTGAAATACTGGAAAAACTCGATGAGTGCGTGCTTCGGGCACTCAAAAGTTCTATACTCTTAAGTTAAGTCAAGTTAAGTGATAGTCGCTCACTCCGAATTCTCATGCATAAATATTATTGCCCGAGCCACGTCTTTAGACAAAGACATCCGTCTTTGCTCGAACACCAGGCCATATGTCGAAAACAGCCGCTCTGACGATGCGGACGTAGCAGGAATAGCTAAGTATCTTCTCGCAAGTCCCGCCATTTTGGGAAGGAGTCTTTCGTGGTCTTGCCATCATTCCAAAGGGTCGGCTGTGACAGGAGCAGTCCGGAACTTATCATACTCAGCAACTTCATAAGCAGATGATTCTTGGTCGTTCGATCCAAGCAATTCTTCAAGAAATGATTTTCTTGCTTGTTTCATGGGTGGAGGTTGAACGTCCTGCGAAGAAGAATTACTGACTTCATCAGTTTCACTGGTCGCCAGTTTGCCGACTTCTTCTCTCACTGTTCGCTTCACTGATGCGGCTACATGTGGTTTGACAAATGATAAGTTTTTGAAACGCGCATCCAAGTAAGAGGCAATCATGGGAATACTCATATCACTGAGGAACTCATCGTAATTCATAGACAATCTTTCCGTGATATTGTCAATCAACATGGTCTTGAGTGCTTCCCCGGAGGATGTGGTTTTGCTCGATTTCATCGACTCTACGACTGCAAAGATAACAGGGTACACAGTCGACACGGTCACAAATTTCTCCCCCAGCCACTGATCAGTAGTTTTCTTGAGATTCTTGAGCAGGTTCACAACGTCTGTTACCAATGAAACTTGCTCTGGGCTGAAGTAAAATTTTCGCTTGTTTTCTGGCTTACAAACGCTTTTAACGGCCAGGTCTACTGCCGTGTGGAGTTTCAGAAAACTTTTGAGCATCATGCAGGTGGAATTCCATCTGGTGTCACAGTCCATTTGTAACTCAACCTTCTGCACATCATCTGGTAACACTTGCTCACGATATTTTCAAATCTCCTGAGATAAGTTCTCCGATTTCCCCTTGAACTTTATCAGTTTACGAACTCTGTCAATCAACTCTATCACTTCACCTCCATCACTCTCTTTCAAAGCATCGTTTATTGCGAATTGCAGGATATGTGCTAAACACCCGAAGTCATATTTCACACATTTACTAAGACGCAGACTTTTGTTCATATTTGCAGCTGTGTCATGAACACACACGAAACACTCCATTTCCCAGTCTTGTATGGTTGCATCTATAACTTGTGCTACATTTTCACCGGTATGACGGCCGTTGATATTGGGACTGTCTAAATTATAACATTTCATTTTCCAGTCTCCGCTTATGAAATGTGCCATCACCGAGAAAAATCCCACCATCTGTGTGTTGGTCCACCCATCAACAGTAATGCTAACTTCCATACAGTTCAACTCTGACATCAAACGCTTTCGATTGACGTCGTATATTTTCATCAAGTGTTCCCACATCGTTCTATGGGTTGGGGGTTGGTAATTTGGTTCCATGAAGAGCAACCATGTGCGCATCCCTTCATCTTCGCAGAATGAAAGTGGCTGAAGGTCTTTCACAACACAGCCCACTGCCAGTTTCGTGAGTTCTGATGCTCGGCCTGCTGAACAGGGTCGTTTTTTTTTTAAGCAGACACCCATTCTGTTAGGATGGACTGTCCTTGTGCAGCTATTGATGTAGCCCACTTTTGCTTGATGCTACTCCCACTGACTACCCGACCTGAAGCATCTCGACAGGAAGCGTCCACATCTATGACAAGCTCTGTACCGGCGGTCGTGTGTGTGGTACTAGAAGCTGATTGAGACTCACCCTCAAGCTCAGGAGCTCTGGTTTCCGTAGCCGATGACTGAGAGAAGGAAGGCGGGAGTTTCAATGTAATTTTAGATGGAGTCTCACCTGTGGGGCATCTCATTCCATGAGTCTTCTCTAAATGGTACTTGAGAGTAGTTGTACCCCCTTTCATCGACATTTTCTTATGGCAGTTGTTACACTCAACTTTACCATCTTCTAACTTCGTTTGGTGCTTCCATATCCACAACGTAGGAGGCATGTTCAGTTGGCCACATGAGATTCGCTATCGTTGAAAATTTGAAATATTACTTATACTTATTATGATGAACGAGATTGAAGATGCTGAATCAAATCTCCGAGCAAGTGTATGGCACGACCGACTGGAACTGGATGACCGCGCTGGGCGATTTCATTTAGATTTTAGAGTAATAGGTTATTTCGTCATCTACAAATAAAACTTTGACGCGAAAACACTGTCTTCGTCGCGCACGGTTAATTTAATCTCCGAATTTGAAGACTCGCATTATTAACGTGTTAATTTTTTTCTAACTCAGTTAAAATATTCTAACGCGTTAACACGTTAACACGTTAACTCCTCCCAGCCCTGTTTTTGAAACTATATGAACATTATCGAATAACTAATATCTAATGCTCTAATAAGAGGCAAGATTGATGAGATTGCTAATTAATAGTGTTGACATAAAAGCGGCCCATAAATATTTAAATTTTACAGTAAATTTCCTTTCTTATACCTACCACAATTGTTTACAACAGGCTTGCACTACAGTGGAAGTCCCTAACTGGGAAAAATACTCTCTATTTTCTTCTTTCCCCAGCAATTTGGGAAAGAAAAGTGGTGCAAAAGCTCCAAGAAAAAATGAGCCAAAACTGGGTCGAGTGCGAGCGGCGCACACCCAGTAGGGGACACTCTTCTCCTTGTACTAATCCACAGCTTCCGGAACCAGTGCGCAGACGTATAATCAACGTGTCATTCTACTGAATCCATCAACATTGGAGTTATGTGATTAGCAGGGAAGAAGGATTTTTACCCGAAAAAGAAGACTGGGAGGGGGGCGCCTCGTAAACAATGGCAGCAGGTATAATAAGAAAGGAAATTTACTATAAAATTTAAATTTCTTATCAACCTACCTTACAATTGTTTACAACAGATTGAATAGACAATAGGAGGAGGGCATTACATAACCGACCCCCACATAACTCGACTGCGCTGGAACTATGGACAAAGGAAGAGTTCCCTAGGTCTATCTTGTATGTGAGAAAACGCATATCTACCTGGGATAAAGGTTTGAACCCCCTCCCCTCCCCCCCACCCCAAGCAAAGCAGCACCCAAGAAAGATACTATCTTGGGGTAAGCTGCAAAATCCTAGGCCTTTTCAAAGAAAAGTGCCGAATAAGCTTGGAGAGGTACGGATTAGCGCCGATACGATGCTTTCCCACATACGAAGAGGTCTCCGAAAAGCATGGCCCTGTACCCTTTGATGGTAACAGGTTGGAGACCCCAAAAATCAAACAGATATACCAGAAACTCCGCAATCTGTGTTATCGAAGGATCAGCATAATCAACAGAGTGATCAGCACACCATCGACACACATAGGCTAAACCAGTGGAGTGCCGATATGAAGAAGAAATGCACTCAACTGCTCATTTTGAAAAAACCTCTACAGAGGAGACAGGACCTAACAAAAGATATGCGTGAAGGCACAATGAAGTCAGGTCAACATGAAACCTCCTCAGGTGACCTTGGCAAAGAAGATCGTGATGTAGAGGGAGACGTGCCGGAACTGCCGCCAACAGAGAGCGGAGCTGATTGATCCACACCCGCTGAGGCAACAGGAGAGCGATCAGAATTATTCGACAACTGCAGGTTCATATCTTGGCTAGAACCTGAGGCAGAATCAGCACCAGTGGGAAGGCGTTGCCGTCTAGACCATTCCAATCGAGTGACAGAGCATCCACAACGAAAGCCAGAGGATCTAGACAGAGGGACATGAAAGTGTACTCCTGATGGTTCCAATGGGTCGCAAAAAGATTGATGTGAGGATGACCCCAGAGATCGCAAAGTACCTGGAACACTGCCCTGTGAAGCATCCACTCAGTGGAAATGAACCTACCCCGTCGGGACAGGGAGTCAGCTAAGTTGTTCAGACGACCGGGAATGTGACAAACCACTACCCTGGCATTGACATCCTGAGCGAGCAGTAGAAGACCCCGAGCCAATTCATACATGGAAACCGAGAGCGTGCCGCCCTGATTCCAAATGTAAGCAACCACTGTCGAATTGTCGGACAACAGAAGGACCTGTGAATTCGAAAAGTGGGGGATCCACTGCCAGAAACTCAGAAGATCAAGACGCTCCTTCTGGTTGATGTGAAGAGTTGCTCCTGGTCCCATACACTGTGAAGGGAAAGACCAAAGGATCCACGGTCACGCACCATCCGAGATCGCTGGCATCAGCCGACAGAACACGATAAGACATGGGCAAGTCCAATGGAACTCCCTGCATAATACACTGAACATTCATCTAGGGAAGATTGTGACGATGAAGAGATGCTGGTAACTGAAGCACCAGATCCAGAGGACCGACATTCGTCCTCCAATGACTGAGAAAGTGTTCAAGAGGTCTGACATGCAACCGACCTAGAGGAATGAGATCCGTCACCGAACCGCAGCGACCGAGCAGCCGGAGAATACTCCAAGTTGTCGTGGACTGGGTCAGAGTCTGGCCAAAAGCTGAGAGAATCACAGACCTGGCCCGGGGAACTGCCACCACATTCAGCTGAGTATGGAAGTCCATCCCCAGATGACAAAACGACTGAGAAGGGACAAGGTCCGACTTCTCCTCGTTGACTCTGAACCCTAGTGACATAAGCAGGCTCAAGTGTGTCGACATCTGACTCCAGAAGAGCAGCATTGGAGTGCCTCTGAAGGATATTGTCCAGATTTATTTATTTATTGGTGTTTAAGGTCATATACTTATGCACAATGGCTAACCATTATCTTATTGTCCAGATATGCTGAAGTAGTCACCCTGGACTTAGTGTGATGGAAGGCTATCACAAACGACATCAGTCAGATGAAGGCCCAAGGAGCCAGGTTCAGGCTGAAAGGCATGGCCTTGAACTGGTAAATTCGCCCCAGAAAAGTGAACCTGAGATACTTTCGCGATGTCCGATGAATCGGAATATGAAAGTAAGCGTTTCGCAGGTCGATGCTGGAAGTGAAATCTCCCTGGTGAATGGAGCGGTGAACCGACCTGAAAGTCTCCATGTTGAACTTGGGAGCAAAGATAGACTGGTTCAGGATGCTCAGATTGATAAGCGGTCAGAGTCGGCCGTCCTTCTTTGGCACCAAGAACAGGCGGAAATAAAATCCCACTGAATGAATGTTCTTGATGACTTCGATCACCCCCTTTGACAGAAGCTTGTCTATCTCTGTGATCAAAAGTTCCTGAAGTGAAACGTCTGAAGGAACTTGGGTTGGAAGAGGCACTCTCGATACAGTGGGGTGCCTCCGAAAGGATATCCGCAGACTGAACCGAACATCTAACACCCAAGGATCGGATGTGATCATGGCCCAACGGTCTGCAGACTTGGATATCCCTCCTCCAACGTGGGATGAATCAAGGTGAGGGCCTTCATTTCGAGCCTTGGCAAGACCCATGAGAGGAGAACCCCCCTCCTCTGTTAGATGAAGGATACTGAGACCTCCCTCTGGACTGCCGACACTTACCCTTACCACGTGAGTAAGAGGAAGAAGTGGAAGCAGGAGGATCAGCCCTAGGCTTCACAGAGGAAGCAGAAGGGCATTTGTTAGGCTTGGAATGGCCCCGGCCTCCAACAGAAGGCGGATCAAGCTGGCGAAGCAGCAGCAGATGTTTGCCTTTTTGGAATGACGCAGGACGTCATCCCGGACCGTCGCCACAGAATCATGAAATAGTCATGGACCCACCAAAGAAGCAGATCGAAGAGCAGTGCACTGCCCTTCAAGAAGGGAATGGCTTGTGTCCAACACAGGATCCCGGCAAACTAATTCCAAATTAGCCTTGTTATAGGCATGTGTGGGAGTAAGATGCATGAGTGTCTTAGAGATCACACGCAAAGGAGCCTGTATGTTGTCAAACTTATCTGGAGGCACATAAGCAGCCAAGGCAGAGACAACATGTTCCAAGAGAGAAAGGATGCCTAGCATCTCTCTGGATAAGCCCAACATGGACTCCAAAGTCGCCATATGAATAATGGCCGACTTGGGCCTGGAGTCCTGATCCAAGAATGTCAAAGTCTTGCAGACCGATAACGCACAGGGGGCAAAAAGGTATCAGCCTAGTGAAGAACGAAGTCTTCATAGCCTTGGAACTCAGCTTTGAGTCGAATGCTGCAAAAGCTTCGACCACTTGTACCGACTGGTACGGTCGAAGGCGCCCAAAAGAAGGTTGCTCCACAGGCTGTAGGCACGTGACTGATGATCGCGGACTAGCTGAAACCTCTGGCTGATCTGATGGTTTGAAGGAACTCAAACACAAAGTAAAGAGCCACCCCAAAATCAGAAGACTGATGGCTCTCAACGTCAGGTGCGTCTGACCCATCGCCTGAGTCGCCTGAGTCGCCTCAGTCGGAAGACACATGTCGGCATAACAGCCAATGCCTCCCTTGGTGAAGGAACACCAGGGGATCAGAAAGCAGCAGCCTGATTCCAATCCCGGGAGATGGTGCAGTGGAGGGCACCTGGAAGCCACTAGAAGCCTTGCTGGAGGCAACAGGAAGGCTCTTGGAAAGAACCTGCATGAGTAAGGAGAGGGCCTCCCTAAGCTCACAACCCGTATCTGCTGGTTCGACGTGGGAACGGCCCGGCAAAGTGGCTTCGCATCTGACCCTTTAAACCAGCCAAGGGTCACGATCCTCTAGAACACCCGACGTGGGTGGCAACCGAAACATCTGAATACAGATGCTTATAGGGGTATGAAATATCCTGAGGATCTGAAGTGCTGGAACTGTGGACATCTGAGGGACAGAAGATCCAGGCTGCACCAAAATGCGCCGGTCCTGCAAAACTGGCTGAAGGACCAGAGTGCATGGACAGAAGTGCAACAGAGTCCAAGGTGACCTCACCATGGACATCTTAATCCAAATCAAAACCTGCTGGGCTCGACAGCTGAGAGACCACAGCAGAGGGATCGGCCGGCAACCACTTCTGACTTTGCCAAGTTGAAGCCAGGGAAGGTTGAGGCCGAAATCCCACATCCAAAGAAGCAGACATCCCTGCAGGAATAAGCCGAGGCCGGCTGAAATGAGACCGACGACATCACTGATGGAGCAGCAACAGGTGCGGATACATCAGTAGCTGTTGACAAAGGCAGAAAAGAGGAGAGAGCAACCAAGCTCAGCTCCAAATGAGGAGTAACAACCCAAGTGACAGCCTCAGATGTCGACTGGAGGGTGACAGTAGTCCCGGAAGCAGGCATCTTTTCGCCAGAAAGTATGCAGATACTGTGGTATCTACACCACAACATCCCCCCCCCCCCCCCTCCAAAACCACCAGGAGGGGGTATAACTCTCTCCAGACACAGTCGAATCGGGAGGCCCCAAACGACTGTGTTCCCCTTCCTGCGGGCATGGCAGGAAAATGGCACGTGCCCGAACTACACAATAGGTGGAAGATCACCCAGCCGACAGGGTCTTTCAGCAGAACACCCAAATAAAGTGGAGCATGAATAAAGGGAAACTTCAACATGCTAAGACAACAATGAAAGTGTCAATGACATTGTAGCTCAACTTGTGTAAGACATGTACATGTATAGTATGTGACACAGCAATGACACACATCTAGGTAATGACCTGATACCTAAGGTAAATGTAAAGTATTGTAAAGGTCTGTATATAAATACTGACCGTAGCCTGTAACAAATGTACAGGTAAAGTATTGTAAAGGTGGGTGACAGTTAGATGCTAAATTAGATTAGAAATCTCCATAGGGTTAATGTTACAATGGGAATCCCTGTATGGTGCACCATAAGCCAAATGTTAGCAATTGTTTTGGCCTGTTTGAGTCAAACCCTTCTAAGTTTGATTCATACTAATTAATAAATATCTGTGCAGTCATTCTTAAAATATAGGTATTTGAATTTTTTATCTTTTGCTCATAGGGTTCCCACGGGTGAGGCGGTTTTATTTTTCTCATTGGAAACAGAAAATCGGATTGTGCAAATAATGTTTACCCTCCCCAAACAACACCAAATATTAACACAGGAAAATGGCTTCAACACATTTGAATATACACATACTAGGGATGCTGAATTCAAGAAACATTATTTTGTCTGGTGTTTTTGGAAAAGATTTTTAATTATCTCCCTTTTTGAGTCCCTGAGTGGGTCTGACTGAACCCCAAAATATTTGTTCTCATACCACAGTGATAACGAAGGCACCCAATAAATTTATAGCAAACATTACTGACATAAAAAATCTTTACAGGTTCTGTACAAAAAATGTAATACACACAATTCCCGTAAATATTACTGCCGACAGGATTTCAAATTTTTGCCCGAGCCCAAAAGCACTCGTTACCATCCCATGATGATAACAAACGTAGTCCTAGAAGTTCTGTACAAAAAACTGATTACACCTAATTTCGGTATAAAATGGCCAGTGGTAGCCATCTTGAATTTTGGACCGCACCCAAAAACACTCGTTCTCACCCCAAGGTGATAACAAAGGTACCCAAGACATTTCATGAAGATCAGTTCATAAATACAGCCTCTAGCCCGAGCCGTATTGACATGTGCACTTACTGTGTATAAGTAGCACCAAATAAATCAAAGTTCATCTAATTTGCATAATTTCTGCATGAGAAAAAAACCCATATTATATGTGATGTATTCCATATTACTCAACATTCATTCAAAAATTTATTCAAATCAGAACCTTCATATAGAAGTTCTGTACAAAAAACTGATTGTACCTAATTTCGGTACAAAATGATCTTGAATTTCGAACCACACCCTAAAACACTCATTCTCATCCCAAGGTGATAACAAAGGTACCCAAGAAGTTTCGTGAAGATCGGTTCATAAATACAGCCCCTAGCCCGAGCCGTATTGACATGTGAACTTACTGTGTAAAAGTAGAACTGAATTAATCAAAGTTCATCTAATTTGCATAATTTCTGCACGAGAAAAAACCTGTATTATATGTGATGTATTCCATGTTACTATACATTCATACAAACATTTATTCAAATCAGAACTTTCATACAGAAGTTCTGTACAAAAAACTGATTGCACTAATTTCAGTACAAAATGGCTGCTGGTGGCCATCTTGAATTTCAGACTGCACCCAAAAACACTCGTTCTCGTCCCACGGTGATAACAAAGATACCCAATAAGTTTCATAAAGATCGGTTCATAAATCTAGCTTCTAGCCCGAGCCATATAGAAGTTCTGTACAAACAAATGATTGTACCTAATTTGGGTACAAAATGGCCACCAGCAGCCATCTTGAATTTCGGACTGCACCCAAAAAACACTCGTTTTTGTCCCAAAGTGATAACAAAGGTACCCAAGAAGTTTCGTCAAGATCGGTTCATAAATACAGCCCCTAGCCCGAGCCGTATTGGCATGTGTACTGTGTATAGGTAGCCCTGAATAAATCAAAGTTCACCTAATTTGCATAATTCCTACATGAGAAAAAAACCTGTTTTATATGTGATGTATTCCATGTTACTAAACATTCATACAAACATTTATTCAAATCAGAACTTTCATACAGAAGTTCTGTACAAAAAACTGATTGCATTAATTTCGGAACAAAATGGCTGCTGGTGGCCATCTTGAATTTCAGACCGCACCCAAAAACACTCGTTCTCATCCCACGGTGATAACAAAGGTACCCAAGAAGTTTTGTAAAGATTGGTTCATAAATACAGCCTCTAACCCAAGCCGTATTGAATTGCTGATGGACGGGCAGATGGACAGACGGACGACAGGCCATGGCATAACCTCAAATTTGACTATGTCAAAGTTGAGCTAAAAATGGCCTGCAAGGTATTGTCCTAGGATTATCTGGTGAGAGCAATGTGGATGGGAAGGTGAACCCCCCAAAAACAAGAGGCCCCAGGGGGCCTGAGGGCGCTCACCTGACATGGTAGCCTAAATAGCAACCCAGAGAATTGATTTCCACAAGTTGCATCTGCTCCTCCTAAGAAACGCTGAAACCAAATATCCAAATATTCTGACCAGTGGATCTAAAAAAAAGATTTTTAAAGAATATTCCTCATACTGAACTAAGTCATAATTCGGGCTCCCACAGGAAGCCCATATATGAACCCAGGGACTTGGCTTTAACAACCTGAATCTCACACCCCTAAGGATTCTGCACACCAAATATCAAAACATTCCGACTGCTGGATCTGAAGAAGAAGATTTTTAAAGAAAATTCCTCATTTTGAACCAAGTTACAATTCGAGCTCCCACAATCAGCCCAAATATGGACCTAGGGACATGGCTTGAAAATACTTGAATCTTACCCCCCTAAGGATGCTGCATAAAAAATATCAAAAGCATTCATCTGCTGGATCTGAAGATTTTTAAATAAAATTCCTCATTTTGAACTAAGTTGTCATTCAGGCTCCCATAGTGAGCCTAAATATGAACCAAGGGACTTGGCTTGAACAAACTTGAATCTCAGCCCCCCTTCTGCCTGCTGGATCTGGAGAAGAAGATTTTTTAAGAAATTTGCCTGAAAAGCACTAAGTTCAAATTTGGGCTCCTATACTGAGCCCAAATATAAACCCAGGGAGCCGATTTGAACAAACTGGAATCAGATCCACCCCACAATGTTGCATACCAAATATCAAAAGATTCTGCCTGCAGGATCTGGAGAAGAAGATTTTTGAAGAAATTTGCCTGAAATGCACTAAGTTCAAATTCGAGCTTCTATAGTGAGCCCAAATATGAATCTAGGGAGCCGATTTGAACAAAATAGAATCAGATCCACCCCACAATGTTGCATACCAAATATCAAAAGATTCT
Organism: Pictodentalium vernedei; assembly: GCA_031216915.1. Classification (NCBI taxonomy): domain Eukaryota; kingdom Metazoa; phylum Mollusca; class Scaphopoda; order Dentaliida; family Dentaliidae; genus Pictodentalium; species Pictodentalium vernedei. Next base: position 279,560,785 of record CM062295.1, on the reverse strand, counting down.
GTCTGCTGGATCTTGAGAAGAAGATTTTTTAAGAAATTTGCCTGAAATGCACTAAGTTCAAATTTTGGCTCCTATACTGAGCCCAAATATAAACCCAAGGGGCCAATTTGAACAAACTTGAATCAAATCCACCCCACAATGTTGCATACCCAATATCAAAAGATTCTGCCTGCTGGATCTTGAGAAGAAGATTTTCAAAGCAATTTGCCTGAAATGCACTAAGTTCAAATTTGGGCTCCTATACAGAGCCCAAATATAAACCCAAGGGGCCGATTTGAACAAACTTGAATCAGATCCACCCCACAATGTTGCATACCAAATATCAAAAGATTCTGCCTGCTGGATCTGGAAAAGAAGATTTTCAAAGAAATTTGCCTGAAATGCAGTAAGTTCAAATTTGGGCTCCTATACTGAGCCCAAATATAAACCCAGGGGGCCGATTTGAACAAACTTGAATCAGATCCACCCCACAATGTTGCATATCAAATATCAAAAGATTCTGCCTGCTGGATCTGGAGAAGAAGATTTTTTAAGAAATTTGCCTGAAATGCACTAAGTTCGAAATCGGGCTCCTATACTGAGCCCAAATATGAACCCAGGGGGCCGGTTTGAACAAACCTGAATCAGATCCATCCTCCAATGTTGCATACCAAATATCAAAAGATTCTGCCTGCTGGATCTGGAGAAGAAGATTTTTTAATGTTTTTCCCATTGCCTACAGTGTTAAAAAGTGCTGACTCAGCACTTTTTCAATGTCCCGAAACTGTACCCTATGATAAAACCGATAGCAATTTTTTTTTACCAATTCTTTCTGTTGGTCCTAAGGAAGCTTCACACCAAATAAAAATTCTCGGTGCCGTGCAGTTTTGGAGATATGGGCGTTTTAATTTTTTTCTATTTTTAGCTCCTGCGGTTCCCATGGGGCTACGGGAAAAAAAAAATCAGCATAAATTAGTTACTTATGACCCAATAAGCCCTCACATAAAATTTGGTTCAAATCAGCCTCTCGGTTTGGAAAATAGAAATTTTGGGCGGGGCCAAAAATTTTGCCCCTCCCATAACGACGCCAAGTATAGCCCCACAAACTTCTCTTGAACAAATCTGAGTCTACACCTCAAAAGGAAGCTGCACACCACATATCTAGTCTCTGCTACTGCTGGTTCATGAGAAGAAGATTTTTTAAGATTTCAGCACACTTTTTGGGTGTGGCCCTACCCACGGGCGGGGCAACTTGATTTGAACAAAATCAAATTGCGATGTCATAACAAACTATTATCTCAAATATCAATTAAATTGGTTCAGCGGTTTGGGAGGAGAAGACGCAAACACCATGTTCACGGACGACGGACGACGGACGACGGACGCAGGACGACGGACGACGGACGACGGACGGTGAGTGATCACTATAGCTCTCCTGACTGAAAGTCAGGTGAGCTAATAAATCAGGACACCCCCAGCTACAAGAGTAAGGTGGCAGGAAACAAAGGCCCAACAGGAACAGAAAAGTACCCCAACAGCCAAAAAGGGAACTGGCAGAAATTCTACCCTCAACAGAGGGGAGAAAAGCTGCCACAACAGCCCCCAGCTGACACCTAACTCAGATAAAAGCAGAACCCAAAGGGTTAGCATTAATGAACAAAAGACCGAAACAGCATGGTACGCAAAAATAGCGCACTAAATCGGTATAGACATTTATCACAAAAAATACAGTGAATAACCAAGAGAATATATAACAAGAGGCCCCAGGGGGCCTTAGGGTGCTCACCTGACATGGTAGTCTAAATATCAAACCAGGGACTTGACTTGAATAAGCTGCATACGCCCCTCCTAAGAAAAGCATATACCAACTAGATGAATACACAGGATTTTCCTTCTATTTTCAGTTCTTGCTCTTTTACGTACCAAAATTGAGATAAACGCATAAAAAACAGATTTTTTTTATTTTTGTTCGGAAATTTTCGAAGTCCCAAACAAAATATTTACAGACTAAAACTTTTTTTTTCTTCTTCTTAAAATTGACCAAAATGCATAAAAAACCAAAAAACTAATTTCCGGATTTTGGTCCAAAATTTTCTAAGTCCCACCCGGGCCCCAAATTTTCAGTGTAAAAAAAAAAAGAAAAAAAGTGTTTTTGTCTTAAAATTGACCAAAACGCATAAAAGAACAAAAAACTAATTTCTGGATTTTGGTCCTAAATTTCTAAGTCCGGACCGGGACCCCAAATTTTCAGCCTAAATATGAACCCAGGGATTTGGCTTGAACAAACTTGAATCTCATCTCCCTAAGCATGCTGCATACCAAATATCAAAAGATTCCTATTGGTAGATCTGAAGAAGATTTTTAAAGAATATTCCTCATACTGCACTAATTTAAACATTTGGGCTCCCATAGAGAGCCCAAATATGGACCCAGGGAATTGATTTCAATAAACGTGTGAAACAATCTTCCAAAGAAGTTACATGTGAAATTTGAAAGCTTTTGGAGCAGTGATTTGGAAGAAAAGTAGTGTTAAATGTTTCTCCCATTACCCACAGTGTTAAAAAATGCTGACTCAGCACTTTTTCAAAGTCCTGAAAAAGTACCCCATGATGAAATCGATAGGATTTTTTTTTACCATTCCATTGGTCCTAAGGAAGCTTCACACCAAATAAGAATTCTCAGTGCCATGTAATTTTTGAGATATGGGCATTTTAAATTTTTTTTATTTTTAGTTTTCCTGCGGTTCCCATTGAGCGACGGGAAAATTTGCCTCTCGGTTTGGAAAATAGAAATTTTGGGCTTGGCGAAAATTCTTTCCTCTCCCAGAACAAAGGCAAAAATTGCCCGTCAAACTTCTCTTGAACAAACTTGAGTCTACACCTCAAATGGAAGCTGCATACTAAATATCAAGTCTCTGCTACAGCTGGTTCATGAAAAGAAGATTTTTAAAATTTTGTGCATTTTGGCCCCACCCCCCTCATCAATATGAGCAGAAACCCAATTTGAAGAAAAACCAAATGTCCCTATATAACCGCTACTCATGTGAATTTTCATTGAACTGCAGCCAGTGGCTTGGGAGAAAATGACCCAAACACCACCTTCAACGGACGACCGACGACAGACAACAGACGGTGGATGACGGACAAAATGTGATCAGAAAAGCTCACCCTGACTTTCAGTCAGGTGAGCTAAAAACACAGCCCTGTATGCCTGGAGAGTGAAGAAACAGCTATGAATCCACAATTCAGAACAGGAAACACCGTTAACATCGAGTCAAAAGGTACCACTGTTGATGAGCAAAACGATCTGCATCCTGTAAGATGGCAGAAAAAAAATACAATGACACGTTGGTTATATGTCTGTGCACTGGTTCCAGAAGCCGTGGATTAGTACTAGAAGAGTGTCCCCTACTGGGTTGTGCCAGTCGCACTCGACCCAGTTTGGGATTATTTTTTCTTGGTGCTTTTGCACCACTTTTCTTTCCCAAATCGCTTGGGAAAGAAGAAAATAGAGATTATATTTTTCGAGCTAGGGACTTCCACTATTATGCAAGCCTGTTGTAAACAATTTTAAGGTAGGTTGATAAGAAATATCAGTCTGTTAACCACATTATTCATTAACATCAGACACAAATGTTGATAGGGAACATGGTGACTTAGTGGTTAGAGCACTGAACGTCAAAGCATAAGGACAACAGTTTGATCCTGATTAGCAGTAAGTGCATTGTGTCCTTTGGCAAGATACTTAATCCTGATTGCGCACATGGGTGCAGGGGGCACAGTGGTGCTGTGTACTAAGGCATACTGCACATCAATGATGCACTAGCCTTCAACAAATGCTAACCCTGTTTGTGCAGAGTTAGTATGATGTTGAGTATGACAGTTGTTCACTGCTGCTTGGTGATTCTCTCCATGTATTGAAATATAAAATACTGTGAAGCCCTGGTGGAATTAAGACTGTATCATGAAAATCAAATGAGAACAGCACAAAGTTTTGTATTTTTTTTTGAATAACGGTGCTGAAAATGAACAATCATTAGTTATTAATTAAGGCAGATAGTAATTAGGGATACCAGTATTACAAATATTTCTTGCTTCTGCAGGCAATTTTCCCTCCCTTTTGAAGAGAATTTATTCATCTTATATGAGAGAATTTATACAAGCTGTGAAACAGAATAAATGTTTGTGAAAAGCCAGGATTCTACTGGATTATTTTGAAATTACCCATGGCGCCAATACTTATTGGATTTTAACTCCATTTGAATTTTGCTGGGCATTTTATTATATTTTATTGGAGAAGGCTGAAATTTCTAAGTAAACATTTCATTACAAATCTAACTGATACTGTTTCTGAAGACACATTCTTGGACTTAATACTACCAGCTGGAAAATTTCTTCACAAGATTCTTCACCACTGGATTACTGGATTCTGTCAAACTATATTCTGGACTAATTCAATAAATGATAAGTATCACTGTTTTTATTCTCTGTAAACCAACTGGTGAAAAAGATCTTTGTATCATTTTTTTTATATTATTCTTTTTTAATTAAATTTCAGAATAGTTAAATTCCTAGTTATTGTTTCTGATTTTCAGATTTCTATCTGTTACTAATATCATTATTTCCACACAGCAATATACCTTGTTTAACAGAGCTCAATGAGCCCTGTCAAACAAGAAAATAGTTGGTTAATTTTTTAGTCCTACAAATGCAATATACTATCAGAGAAGAGATTTTCTGGAAAACAAAATAGTTGTGGGGCAGATTTTCAATGACGAGGGAGGTGCCTGAGAAACAAGGGGTTTTTTTTTAATAGCTTTCGGTTATGTTCACAATATGAAATTCTTGACAAGCAACAACAAATATAACTGCTGCAGTCCAGAACTTTTGTTGATTCACACGTGTAATAAATACCTTAAATTCTTCTGGAGACGTTTCATCAAACACACTACTCGTATTAAATCCAGCATTGTTCACCAAAACATCCACATGTCCCAGTTTATCTTCTGCCTGTAAAGAATGAGTCATCAGTTATAATTCAATACATATACTGCAGTAAACAGGATGAGGAATGTTTTTTGCAAACTATATGCCCACAGGGAAAATTTTATGAGCAGAGCAGCTTTATGACCACCTATTCTGTTGTGTGGGTGTATAATTTGGCAGGTGGAGGAGTATCTAAACAAAATCGAAGGAGCAGTAGTAAAGAACTGTTTGACTTGTAAAGAGTTCTAATTAGGCACAGTAATGGCTTGAGTCCAGGTCAGGTTGGTTGCTGGTAGTGCCACCATGCTCCCATTAGTGAGGATAACCCTTAAAGCCTCCGGCTAATTTATATGTTAATTACTACTGTACATACATTTACCCCACCTTTGACAAATATGTTGATATATCCTCGAATTTTATTGGCTAAGAATGTCACATGCATATCGACGGTAAATCCCATACATGGTGGGTTTCACTTTAATACATGGTGAGTAACAGCCATTTCCAATCGCTTCAAATTTTCAAAATTTGAATACAAACAAAATAAGAGAATTTAAGTACCAAAATTATTTTCAAGGTGCCGCATTTATTGATAAAAAAATACTGCCCCCACCCCCCCCCCCCCCCTAACGATTTCATAAAAGGGTAAAAGGGTAGGTAAGTCTCTCGGGGGCATAACCAAAATCAACAAAAAGAAGCTTCCTCTGGACACCAACAATGCATCACAAAAAAATAAAATTGATTCAAGTCAGCATTCATTAGTTATTGGATGGACACCAAATTCAATATGGCCGTCATGGCAGCCATACTGAATTGGCTAACTGATCCAAATCAAAAGGAAGCTTCCTCTAGACACAAATAATGTGTAACCAAAAATTGAAATTCATTCAAGTCAGTATTCATTAGTTATTGGATGGAACCAAATTCAAGATGGCTGCCATGGAAGCCACAATGAACTGGCCACTGGTGGCCATCTTGGTTCAGCTGACTGGTCCAAAATCGAAAGGAAGCTTCCTCTAGACACCAACAATGCATAATTAAAAAAATAAAAATGATTCAAGTCAGCATTCACTAGTTATTGGAGGAAAACCAAATTCAATATGGGTGCCATGGTGGCCATATTGAATTTGCAAGCTGGACCAAAATCATCTAGTCATCCACAAGTTACCCCTAAAATTATGGTTTGATCAAATAAGCAGTTCTTTAGTTATTTGACAGAAACCAATACTTAGTGAACGGATGCCAAATGATGGATGGACAGACATGGTGAAAACATAATGCACCCAAAAGGTTCCAGGGGGGCATAGTAATGAAAGTGTCAATGACACTGTAGCTCAACTTGACAAACTTGAACTTGGTAAGTTATAAATGAAATGGCAAAATAGAAGATCATTGGTACCAATGTCATTTTTTTTGCCAGTGGCAACATTTTTTGACAGAAACTGAAGAAAACCGATAGCTCCCATCTAGAGGCCTCCCCAAACAAGCATGCCAGGTTTCAAAGCAATCCGATCATAAATGTGCCCTGTAAGGTGTATAAAAGGGAAATATTGTGGTCTGACTGGACTAAATTCTAAGAATGTTGGCCGTGGCAAAATTTTTGACGGAAATGGAAGAAAATCGATAGCTCCCATCTAGAGGCCACTGCAAATAAGCATCTAGAGGTCACCGTAAATAAGCATATCAGGTTTCAAAGCAATCAAATCATAAATGTGCCCTGTAGGGTGTGCCAAAGGGAAATATTGTGGTCTGACTAAACTAAGTTCTAAAAACGTTGGCCGCGGCAACATTTTTTGATGGAAATTGAAGAAAATCGATAGCTCCCATCTAGAGGTCACCCCAAACAAGCATGCCAGGTTTCAAAGCAATCCGATCATAAATGTACCCTGTAGGGTGTGCCAATGGGAAATATTGAGTCTTCTGACTAAACTAAGTTCTACGAACGTTGGCTGTGGCAACATTTTTTGCCGGAAATTGAAGAAAATCGATAGCTCCCATCTAGAGGTCACCCTAAATAAGCATACCAGGTTTCAAAGCAATAAAATCATAAATGTGCCCTGTAGGGTGTGCCAAAGGGAAATATTGTGGTTTGACTAAACTAAGTTCTAAGAACGTTGGCCGCGGCTACATTTTTTGACGGAAATTGAAGAAAATCGATAGCTCCCATCTAGAGGTCACCCCAAACAAGCATGCCAAGTTTCAAAGTAATCTACGTACGCCGATGGACGTGAAGTGATGGCAATAGCTCAGCTTGACTTTGTCAAGTTGAGCTAATAATAAAAATGGACAGAAAATATTTTTTGTAGTCCCAGAAGTTGTTTGTTGTTTTTAAGACTCTATTGAATTTTTATGCTGAAGGTGTGAGTGAAGCGAACATTTTCTTTATAATTTACTCAAAGGATTAAAAGTGATTTTTTGAACATTTAAAAGTGCTATGTTACCCTTTTCAGGTGGTAATGACAGCAAATGTAAGTAAGGGTATTTTAGATATACTTGTTGAGATAATGTTTTATTTTGTAAACAAATATTGCACTACGAACAGCGACGATTGTTTACTGTCACTATCCATACAAATCAGTGCAAGTTACTGTTAGTGATTCTGCTGAAGGTCATCAGTGGAGTAAATTCGTAACATAGTCAGCAAGGACTGCGAGGATGGTACCTGGTCTGTAGGTTTCATATCAGACTCACCTTCGTCTCACCTGGTATAAAACCTACAGACAAGGCATCATCCCATACCCAGCCACTTGCTATGTAACTAATAGTACACAGCGGATGACTTTACAGTGTTTCTACATCATTGTTGGATGCCTGTACATGCAGCTAACAATAATGTGAAAGCAATGCCAAGATAAATGCAGTCTACTGGCTGAGTTGTCAGGGAAGAATACAATTTCAATACAAAGCCATGTCATATGACCCCTCACTGGAACAAGCTCACCAAGCTCATTCCAAAGAGGAATCACATATGGTTTTTTGAAATTGTTTGAAAATTAAAAAAAAAAAAAAATAACTGGAAGGGTGGGAGACCAAATACTAATTCCAGGCCTTTATATTCTCCCAAATTCGCAGCAATAAACACTCTGCCCAAATTATGACAAATGCGCCTAAATTAGAAGTTAGTGTTTAATAATTAGGCAAGTATTTCTCGAAACTGAGGTACTAACTATGGAAAAAAATCACGTTAATCACCTAGTAAGTTGCCCATAAGTATAAACAGTATTTCATTTGTACTTATGCACTAGCGCACAGCCAGCCTGTGACCCCCAATCGTATGCACGAATTCAACCCGACTAAGTTCAAAGTATCCAGACTCGTCAACTTATGTTATGAAGGGAGCCCAGTCACTGACTCAATCATTCAATGTCATTGGTTTTTCATACCGTAACCCCTCTAGAAACAATTTGTGCAATACACATGCACTGTTGTTGTATTTAGGTTGGAGTTTCCTGAACGTGAGCAGCACGTTCAGGAAAATCCAAAATACATACAACAACTGCGCATGTGTATGATGCAAACTGATCTGAAACTGAAGTTTCAGTCACAAACGAGTGACACAGATTGATTTGAGGGTATTTGTAAATCGAGGTAAGCAAACTTACTCTCTTACTAGTGTGTCAGCGAAGGGAACCCATAAGAAAAGAATGCATGTTGAACTGCATTATAATGCCATAGTCAATGAAATTTGCTACAACAAACTGTTACGGAAGGGGAAATTTCTGAATTGTGAGGAAAGCATCAGCCATGAATTTAGGTGCCAGTGATGAAGAAATGTGCACAGGCAGCACGACAGGGTATTTCGGACAAAAATAAAATGAAATGAATTGGTTAACAAAAAACTGAAAATTAATTAACCTTGGTCTAAAACTACGAATCAATTTATACCAAATGCTAAATTATGCTAATCAATCATGACTCATTTCAAGGAGGGCGATGAACTGCCCTCCTGCATTTTTCAAAGGGCCAAACCTGATACCCTAGGCCCATATTGGACAGAAAGCAACTGATTACAGAACATTACATTAAAATTTTATTAATAATTAGTACAGAATGCATCAAATAACATTGTTAACACATAATACATTGAATTTTAATTGTTTCAAATTGCGAGTGCAATTTCGTGTAAATTACACCTGTCTCTGATTCCACGGGTGCATCTCATAGGCAGATCATTAAAATGCATTCTGCAGAGTTAAATTATGTCAAACTCTGGACCATTACCAAATGCTAAATTATGCTGCTAGAAGCCAGGATTTTGCATTTTTCAGATTGAATTTTTTAAATCTTCTCATTCAGGGCTAAAAAATGGTCGGCTAGCTGCAAGCGTTGTCCATAACTGTTCGCTGTGCCAAAGTTAGACCAATATAATGGCCTGATTAACCCAGGCACTTGACTTGAACAAACTTGAACCTGACTCCCCTAGAGATGCTGTACACCAAACATGAAAGTGTTCTGAATGGTGGATCTGAAGAAGATTTTTAAAGATTATCCTCCATGTTGCACTAAGTTAAAATTCGGGCTTCCATAGGTAGCTCAAATATTAACCAAGGGACTTGATTTGAACAATCTTGAATCTGACCCTCATAACAATGATGTATATCATGAAAAAATTCTGACTGGTGGTTCTGAAGAAGAAGATTTTTGAAGATTATTCCCCATATTGCCCCAAGTTAAAAATTCGGGCTCCTGTATTGAACCCAAATATGAACCAAGGGGTTTCATTCCAACAAACTTGTAACTGACCCACAAATGGATGCTGTATACCAAACATCAAAAGATTCTGATCAGTGGATTCTGGAGAAATTTTTTTTTAATTTTTGCAAATATGCGGATGACACCCTGACACAACCGATGGCAATTTTTTTTACCCTTCAGTTCTACTGGTCCAAAGGATGCTTCATGCCAAATAACAGTTCTCTGTTCTGTGTGGTTTGGGAAATATGAGCATTTGAAAATATTTCTATTTTTAGCTCCTGGGGTTCCCACAGGACACAGGAAAATGTTTTTGCATGAGTCAAGTACTTATGACTCAATAATACCTCATACCAAATTTGGTTCAAATCGGACCATGGGTTCAGAAAATATAAATTCTGGGCAGGGCAAAATATCTTGCCCCTCCTATTGCAAAGGCAAATATTGCTCCATGACCTTTGTTTGAACAAATTTGATTCTACACCTCCAAAGGAAGCTACATACCAAATATCAAGTCAATGTACACTGGTTAATGAGAAGAATATTTTTTTTTTAAATTTGGAGGATTTTCCCACACCCCCTACCTATGGGGATGGGCAAGTTGATTTGAAAAACAACAAAATGCAATGTCAGAACAAGCAATCACCTCAAATTTAACTAAGATTGGTTCAGTGGTTTAGGAGGGCCAGGTGCAAACACCATGTACATGGACGATGGATGGTGAGTGATAACTACAGCTCATTGCAACTTTCAGTCAGGGGAGCTAATAAAACCCTCCCTCCCTCACTGATCTGAAAAAAATCCCTGAGAACCAATTTATCTTGTGTAGCCTTATTAATGTACTTTTACCATACCTCAGAGGAATTGTATTTTGCCATGGCTGAAACTGAGAGGCCATGTCATAGAGCCCTGTAACTTTTTTCATGAGACCTATCAGTTGGACCTGTGAGAATAACACAAGTATCAAGTAGGCCCCATGAACCCATTCTAAGAGACCTGCTGGTAGGCTCTGACATTATAACAAGATAACTGCAGCACTAGCTGAAAATAGTTGTAGAATTAGCATAGAAAAATTCTTAGGGAGAATGTCCCAAGAAATGATGTCAAGAAGTGGAATTGCCTTATTTCTTCATTTAAATTTTCATGAATTTTCAACAGCAGCCATGACTTTTTTGGATGAAAACATATGATTAAATACTCAGCAGTTTAACTGGAAGAGTGCTAAACTGTTTCTCAAAGGTGATTTGAAGCATGGATGTTTTTATCAAAGATACTATGCTACCAGTAAGAGCCGCCTTAATTTAGCAAGCTTCCATTCATAAATAATTGTTTGGTTACAATTTATTGCAGTAGGCACTCTCCAATACATTGCAACAAAACAATTTTATAATAATAAAAAAAATTCTTGTCCTACTGAGCAAACATCAAGCGGATGCATACTGTGTAAAGCCACTAAAGTGACTTCCAGCACTTTTCAATAGAACCAAGATAGCGGCTTTTAGCACTCAACCAGTTAAGAGTTAAACAGATAGATAACAGAGACTCCAAGTGATGTCAGAATGTTCTAGACACTATGACAGTGAAGCAACTGTCTCCTTACCTGATTGACAGATTCTTGCACCTTGTTGAAATCGGTTGAAACATCAACTGATATAATTTCTACTTTCTACAAAACATGAAAAGGATATTTCCACTTTACAATGTTCATTTGTTTGATTATTCGATTTTAACCCTTGAGGGCCTAATTCAGACTTTGATAACTTTTTAATGCAAGGGAACAGGTACCCCAAAGTGCATTGTTTGGATAAACTCAAAACTTGTTTTCTAAGTACCTCGTCAGTTGTTTCTAGTCAAGGCTTGGCTGCCTCTGTAGGCAGTCAAGACTTGACTAGAAACAACTGCAAAGCCACTGGAGGTAGACTTTCAAATTATAGCAAAATTGTATAAAAATCTCCAGGCGCTGAAGGGTTAACAATACTTTCAACAACCAGGGTTCACAATGTCGGACAATTTTAAGGGTGGAAGAAGCTGGAGTACCCAGAAAAAACCAATGAGCAGTGGCGACCACCTGTCAGACTCTCAAACTTGCTAACCCGAAACAAACAGATTTGGCAGTGGTTGAAGGCAAGTGCACCATCGATGTGCAGTACGTCTTAGTACACAGTACTACTGTGCCTCCATGTGGGCAATCCAGGTTAAGTGTTTTGCCTAATGACGCAGCGTAGATGGTGTGGGTCAGAATCAAACTGCCAACCTTTTGGTTTAAAGTCCACTGCTCTAACCAATGAGTCATCGCCCTCCCTCCAATTTACATCATAGACTTGCTAGTGATCCTGTGATATAAACTGTGCCATAGTATTATGATATCCAGACTACAGCCATTGTTAACACCTGCACTATTTAAGAAACAGTGAAATTTTCAACAAGTTTCAACAAAACCATATCATGTGATCCCTCATTGGAACGTGCTCAACAAGCTTGTTCCAATGAGGGGGGTCATATGATATAGTTTTGTTGAAATTTTAAAAAATAATCATTTTTAAAATAAGAAATTTTGAGATTGTGTTTGTTGGATGAAGGGTTAAAGAAGAACTTTCAGTCACATACTTTTTCTTAGATGAGTAGTTTGAATAGATTTTTTTCCTCAACCCTGGTCACATATAATGCAGACTATAACAAAGTATGCCATTAGGCAAAATTATCCCCTTATTAATGCCATATCATTACCAGATGATACTGCGATCTGGCAATAAGTACCCAATACCCCCCCACAAAAAAAAAAAAAAAAAAAACATAAAAAAAACAAACAATATTCTGAATTCTACGGTCTGCATGAGGCATTAACTAATGAAATTACAGATGACACGACATATCACACTTATTCTTTCAGGCCTCAAAATGTGTTCAGAGAGTACCATCTGGGGCATATTTTTGAAAATATTTCTCTAGGGAAAGCCTAACCCTGGGTCTCCCCTGAAGAAATTAAAAAAAAATATATAGCCCTCAGCTATAGTAATGTGAGAGGAACACAACCTCCATACTTTTCCCCTACTCAAGACTTCGATCTTTCAGATATGCCTACCACACAAAAAATTGCCTTCAAAGATACCTATGCCCCCTACCCCACTATATATACCTGTCTATACGTATGTGCATTTGATAAAATATTTGGACCAGACTGCAACTGGGCCACGATTTGAATGAAATTAGTTTCCCTCCTCCCAACAATACTGTAGAATCTAGAGACTGGAGGATGTGATTTTTTCACTTCGGTTTCGGTTTTTTGGGGGGTGAAGACCCGGGTTTCGGTTTTGGTTCTTTTCTACTTTATGCATTCTCAACTAATTTTGAGAATTTGGAAGTGGAGAACCGGTGAACTCATGTTCAAGTATGAAGTGATAGTCTAAGAATGTTTTTTCCAGGTGAACTTGAATTCATTCAGGTTGTTCATAATTCAAAATTGTTATTGCAGGGTATCAGAAAATCAAATTTAAGCACCTTTAGGCCTCTGACCATGATTTTCAAGGACTGTTATACGCTTGATGAAATTCGGAGACAGGAAAATTTTAACACTGTCACCAATGTAAATCATAAATCATTTACAGTACTGTAACCATTACTTCATAGGTGTCTATCAGGGGTCAGCCTGGCAGCTGATTTTAGCGGGATGTGACTTCTACCTCCAGAGACTTTAGGGAGAAGTCAGGGGCCAGGAGGGAGAAGTCAGTGGACTTGAGGGAGAAGACAGAAAAAAACATAAAATGTATATGACATTGTGACAAAATAAATGTACATAGAGGACACAATTGTGGAGAAAAAAATAAATAAAAGTTATACAAACATACATACACACACAAAACTAAGTCATGTAGGTTAAAATCCTCCCCCCTCCCCTACAAAAAAATTGTGTTGTTCATGCTTTCTGAATACCCTAACTCTTTCCCTAACAGTGATGACTAGGGTTACCATGCAGTTGATTTTGTATTTGCATCAATGCAGTGGATTTGAAATATTTTAGCATCACCCATGGTGAGAGTGTTCTTCTCTGTAATAGAAGGTATATTCTTTTGAAAAAAATATTTAAAGTATTAAAAATAAATTTCAAGTACACATTAGAAGCTGGGGCATTCATGGTTTCTGAATGTCCTAATTGAATTGAAAAACGTAGTTAGAAAAGTTTTCAACATCCTTCGTAAATTAAGCGTCATTAACAATTTTAGTAAATGACAAAATATTTCAGTTGTCTCCCTTACCTGCTGCGCTGCGTGATAATACTCTGTTCAGAAAAATGACAATTTCTGCCAACCATCTAACATTGACATGTGCGATTGGTGCTATGAGGCCTTGTTACAACCGATAATGTTACACCAACCAATAATGTATCATCAACGCATAATGTTATAACATAATGTAGTAAACAACCGATAATGTTGCAAACGCCGCATAATGTTATAACTTCAGTCAACGCGTTTTGTAGCAAAAATCAACGCATAATGTTATAACTCGAGTCGGCGTTTACAACCGATAATGTTACACCAACCAATAACGTATCATCAACGGTCCACCAGTCTGAAGGTAGGGTTCATTGCCCCGAGGGTTCATAGCTCCGAGGGTAGGGTTCACTGCTCCGAGGGTTCATTACTCCGAGGGTTCATAGCTCCGAGGGTCCATTGCTCCGAGGGTTCATTACTCCGAGGGTTCATTGCTCCGAGGGGTCATTACCTCGAGGGTTCATACTCCGAGGCTTCATTACTCCGACAGGGTATGTGTGTGTGTGTGTGTGGGGGGGGGGGGGGGGGGGGGGGGTGGGGGGGCGGTGACGATTATTGTTGGGCCGGATGTATGTGTGTGCGTGTGTGGGCGGACACACACACACATACACACTTTGGGCCCAACCATAATCGTCACCGCCGTGAGGTTCATTGTTCCGAGGGTCCATTGCTCCCAGGGTTCATGGCTCCTAGGATTCATTACTCCGATGGTTCATTGTAGCAAGGGTCCATTACTCCAAGGGTTCACTGTTCCGAGGGGTCATTACCCCGAGGGTTCATACTCCGAGGCTTCATTACTCCAACGGGATAGTATAACATGTATGACTTGTCCCACATTCGGGGGACCTCGGTGGGGGACCTCGCCTATTGCGCATGCGCGAGGCTCTTGTTTACAACACTGTAACATTTATATTAGAAGTAGTATAGCATGTACCTTTCGCCCCTCTTTCCAGGACCCAGGAAGAAGGTTCTCATTTGCAAGACTCTCATCACGTGACTATATCATTGGGTAGCCATGGTAACTCGTCATACTGTGACGTCATCACCATGTTGCCACGCCACGTCTCCTGTGCGTGCGCGCATGTGCAAATATGGTGTTATATTTAGATTGGGGAATGTTACCTCCCCTCTACACACCCCATGTATCCATCGCTCCGAGGGTCCGCAATACCCATCGGGAGGTTCCGGTCATTACCCGATGATTCCGATGATTTCTGACCATTGTCGAGTCGATTTCGGCCATTCGATATCACGAAAATAGGAAATAGCGATTTTCCCACAAAAACAAGTAAACATACCTCGTCTTGTTGGACGAGCTTTGGAAAACAAGATGGCCACCCACCAATGGCCACCATCCCCACTCAATATATTCATCGTAACATCAATG
This sequence comes from Pictodentalium vernedei, assembly GCA_031216915.1. NCBI lineage: Eukaryota > Metazoa > Mollusca > Scaphopoda > Dentaliida > Dentaliidae > Pictodentalium > Pictodentalium vernedei. Next base: position 279,545,471 of record CM062295.1, on the reverse strand, counting down.
GGAAATTCCCCAATCTAAATATAAGACCCTATGTCTTGAGTGCATGCGCAGGAGAGGGGACGTGGCAACATGGTGATGACGCCACAAGATGGCGGGTTACCATGGCTACCCAATGATATAGTCACGTGATGAGAACCATCAAATGATAACCTTCTTCCAAGGTTCCCCAGCGGGTTCCCCTGAAAGAGGGGTCTAAGGTACAAGCTACGCTACTAATAGAATTTCAAATTAATATCCTAATGCTCTCAATCTCCCTCTCTCGCTCTATATCTCCATGCACCTTCCCTCTCTTCCCCTCTCCTCTCTCTTTCTCGTTCTGTATCTCTCGCTCACTTTCCCCCTTTCACTCCCTCCCATCTCTGTCTGTCTGTCTGTCCGTCTGTCTGTCCGTCCGTCCGTCCGTCCGTCCAGCCGTCCGTCCGTCCGTCCGTCCGTCTGTCTGTCTCACACACACCCTCTCCTTATCTCTCTCCTCTCCTTCGCTCTCCCACCCTTCTCTCTCTCTCTACCCCCACTAATCCTCTATCTCTACCCCCTCTCCACCACCCCCATCTTCCACTCGATTCCTCCCCTCTCTCCCTCCCCTCTCTCTACTTTTCTTTCTCTACATGTATCCCCTTTTTCTCCCCGCTTCCAATTTCTTCCCCCACCCTCTCTCCTCTCTCTCCGTCCCCACTCCTCTCTCCCCTCCCTGCCACCCCCCACCTCTCTCTCTCTCACACACACATACACTCTCATTGCCTATGTTTTAAATTTGCTAAGGGTTAATTTGTTATTAACTTTGTCCGTCATTGTGATTGTGTTTCAAGCACAGACTTCGGAAATTGTTTTCAGGTACCGGCAGTTCGTATAAGAAATTTACATAGCTCTGTATTTCAAATAAATGACATCCGTATTGCTGCGTATTAGGATGTTGATTTCAAAGGTCTCTGAGGACACGGAATCCTCTACCAATGGCTTTCATTTCGCAAAGGGCTTTTTGTTTTGTTTTCCTTTGATATTAGCATGCTGGGTATCGTATCGGCATAGGCATGCCACAAAATTTAGTTTTCAGTGGTCAGTCAAACAGCCATGAAGCTCTACGTCTTACTGGTTTTGTGTATATTGGTATGGGTTTCACTCATAAGATACTCAATAAGTTATGGCACTCGCCCTATGGATGACGACGTATATGACATTATTGTGAGATGCATGACGGGCAATTTTGTTGTGCCTGTCAAACGGCGCACAAGAGTGCAGAAGGCAGCACTTGTCCGTTTCTACAGAAACAGAAATGCATACAGTATTGCCGAAGGTGGCCATTTGCTTTACAACGGCAAAAAGGTGTTACGAACAGGAGACATTGCAAACCAAGTAAAGGCGGCACTGAAGAAAAGCAAAGGGTCAGGCGCTAGAAAACTCAAGCACAGGCTTGGTAGCCAGTTTTGCGGCATCAGTGAACGCTCTGTGTACCGATATTTGGATAAATCCACATCTTACCACCTACTGAAAGCTAAGTTTTCTAATCGCTGTGCGCTCAAGCCAATACGAGCATCATCTGTGCAACAACGACATCAAGTTGATATAATGGACATGCTGAATTGTAAGGTGACATATAATCGGAAGACATACAGATATGTTCTGTCCCTGATGGATATCTTTAGTCGATATGTGTGGCTACGGCCAATGTCGACTAAAAGCAGCAAAGAAGTCGCACGCTTCTTAGAAGATATATACATAGAACACGGTCCACCCAGAGTTTTACAGCACGATAGAGGAGGTGAGTTCCTAGGTGCGGTGAAACGACTTATGCAAAAAATGGACGTACGAATAATATCGAGCTCCCCCTATCACCCACAGAGTCAGGGGAAAATTGAGAGGTCCCACAGAGTCCTTAGAAAAAAAATTATGTATGATCTGGTAAGCCTTAAAAAACGTGGTGTGAACTGGGTGAATCGCCTTCCCCAGTACGCTTCAATCTTGAACGACGACGTACGTGAAGAACTGAACTGGAAAACACCGTTTGAGATTTATTTCGGTCGGCAAAACCATCGACTAACATTTGCTAAATTTTCAGACGACAGTGTTACAATCGAAAATGTATCAGCTAAAAGACAGAATGAGCTACAGCCATTACCCAAAGATTTGCTCAATTTTGATACAAATAGAGGTAAAGTCCGTGCCGCAGCAGCTGCAGCTACTTCACGCTGCATGAGGAGAATGATAAGACGTGAGCTTGGCAAAAATCCGTCATCACTCTATAATGTGAAACAAAATGTTCTTGTTCGCATAAGAAACGCTAAGCACCACGAACCCCGTCGACTTTATGTTCTTCGCGGCACCATTCTGGAGAGAGATATAAAATTTCATCGTTATCGAGTGAGGTATCTTTCGCCCAAAGACAATACTGCAGTAGTCAGGTGGTTCTCCGTAAATGATATAACCAGCGTGACAGCCGAGGCTGAGAAGAAGAGGCGAAGTCGTTCCCACAAAGCTATACACCGTAGTAAATATTATATTGTGCTCACCCACAAAGAGAAACTTGAAGGAACAGGTTTTGCTGTCCAATTAGACCCACCCGGTGATGGTAATTGCCAATTTGCCGCTCTTGCAGATCAGCTAGCCCATATTGGTATCTATAGATCACAAGAGACCTTGCGATCCGAAATTGTGTCCGACCTTCAGAGGAATCCTTATAACAGTCTTGGTGATTATATGGGTGATTACGTGGAAAACGGTGATTTTGGACGGTACATTACAAACATGGGGCGTGATGGGACATATGGTGACCATATCACTTTACAGAGAGTAAGTGAAATTTACCACGTTCAGATCTCTGTCTCCTCTTCGCTTGGTGCGGGCGGAACACGCCTTCTGTCTCCCAATGGACAAATCAACGGTAACTTGCCCACATTATATTTAGGACACATGGCCGAAGGCCATGGTGACCACTATGTTAGCATATGTCCATCAAGCATGAATCGATCGAAAATATTGAACAACATACAGACCTCGACTTGCAATGTCCGTCAGAATCAAATACCTGCATCTGATTCGTCTGATATTTGTGATCGGGCGAACCAGATAGGTAGTGACTCTGATGACAATGCTAGTGGAAGACATGATACATTGGAACGGGACCTTGTCTCCCCGAATCAGTCACCTATACCTGATTCGTGTGATACTCGTGATCTGGCGAATCAGATGGGTGGTGACTCGGAAGACAATGTACCCGGCAGACAAGATGCAAGAGAACATGGGGTTTTACCTGTTTTGCCAGTAGAAATTCTGCAAATAATTATTTCAAAAGCACTCTTTAGAGATATGACGATGCTAGGCGCTTTTAACAGGGTGTCGCAGCAGTTCAAAGAAATAACATCTAGATTTTACCCATTTCTACACATTTCCAACAATTTAGCCACATCAATTGGTATTCGTGAAAGCGGCAACAGCATTATTAGTGTCAGGCGCCTCTATTGTGCATCTGGGAAAGGGAGTGGTATAGCCCATCGTATTCGGGAACTATTTGGTGGTACTGCAAACTGGTTCAATGCTTGGTTGCTGTTGACTGCTTCTCAGTTTTCCAGATATATCGTTAGCGATATATTCTGGAAATAGGTTGCTACAGAAAGTTTGCAAAAGCATACAATGCCGCTGGAAATAAGTTGTCACATTACCGCATAATTTTACAATACGTACCTTTCATTTTAGGCACAAGTCTTTGGCACAACTTCTAGGGAAGCTCTTAGAAAGAAAGATTCTCTAGAAATTCTACCAAGAGCTGTTGCTTTCAATGAATCGGTACTGCTTATAAGATTAGTTAGCGTTAATATGGCAACTTATTTCCATCGGTGCAGTAATTATTCCTAATTTACTTTAATTTTTACTGGACGATAACTTTGAATTTTTCACATTTATAGCACTGATCACGGATCACGTGATAAAGCAGCGGTGACAGCTGGATCTTTTTTATTTTATATATACGCTACAGGTAAACCAGGCTAGCTCATAAACAAGGCCAATCCTTAAAGTGACATTCTAACATTTAACATTTTTTGAACAATTTCTAAAGACGATTTATAAATTTCTGACTGTCTGATATATACGGTATGTCTATATTTGCTGTGATGACGTAAATATACTGCCTATGTGACTACGCGAATCGTCGCTTCAACATAGAATTTAAATGCATTTTGGATCCAAAATGAAATTAGATTCTATGTTGAAGCGACAATTTATGTAGGTACAAAACCACTATATTTAAGTAATAGCAGCGAATATAGACATGCCGCATATATCGGACACTTTATTTTGGGACATTGATCATTTCTAATTAGTCTTTAAAATTGTTCAAAAAATATTCAGTGTTAGAATGTCTCTTTAAGCGGGTGTCCGTAATTACTAACTAGGCAAACACCGACCGGGTGACCACCACCACCCCCCCCCCCCCTCCATTCAACTATCCAACAGCCACGTATACTGTAAAAAATGCAATTGTAGGGAACAACCAGGCGACGTATCAACAATATATTTGTGTATAGGTCACTGGGTATATCCCGGTGATCCATACACAAAAATATTATTGCCAGTTACTATTTTGGAAATGACAAAATGAAAGTTAATATGTCAAATTCCCCACGGTTAGTGAAATCAGTCGAAATTACTCCTTTAACATTGGGTTTCGTTGCCTTTTATTTTATGTACTAGGTAGTGCCATGTATTACGGTCACCAATTTCTAACGCACTCCTGTTTAGACAATAAATATCTTTCGTACAACGTACGACGACGATTACAAAACACGGATAGGGGTCTCACTAGTTACTGGGTGTAACTGAATGCAACTATCTGTAACCTACTTCGCAGACATATCGAATCAAAATTAATTTTGTCTCAGAAACATATCTTATGGCCCCTCATTGGAACGAGCGCGATGCGCTTGTTCCAATGGGGGGGGGGGGGGGGGGTGCATAAGAAATGTTTTTGAGACGACAAAAATGAAGGTATTTAGTTATTGTAGAATGTGCTTCGCAAATTAATGTCGTCTGCTTCCCATGTTGGGTAAAGGGATGATTTATATTTCCGGTAAACATCTTACAGGGGAGCTTGGTGGCCCAGTCGGTAGGGCATTGGACTCGTGATCCGAAGGTTCTGACAATTGCGGGTTCAGTTCCAGGTCTGTGCGACCGAGTTGTTTCCTTGGGCATGATACTTCATATCCATGGCGAACAAGTGCTAAGGCGTATTGCACGCTTGTGGTACACAATCCTTCAGCCAATGCTAACTCTGTTGAGTTGGTATGTTGGAATGTCTCGCAGTGACTCGCCGCTGCTCGGTAGTCCTCTCGGGTATTCCGGCTTCCTCCACCCGTGACACTGTCCGACACGATATGACCTGATGTTAAAGTGTCGTAAAACACCAAATAAATAAATAAATAAACATCTTACAGAAAGTTTATTAGGATTAAATGTTAAATAATAAATATATTTTAATATTCAGTTACATCCAGTAAGTAGTGAAACCCCTATCCGTATTTGTAATCGTCGCCGAACGTTTTATGAAAGGTATCTAATGATGAAATAAATGGTATCAGATGCAAAACTGTAAGGCAGACAGACTGACAGGCAGACAGGCATACAGACACGCACACAGAAGGGAGAGACAGTCAGAGAGAGCAGAGTGAGTGAGAGAGAGACATATAGAAACACACAGACTGATGGAGAGACAGACATACCGACAGTCATCAGTTAGAGAGAGAGAGAGAGAGAGAGAGAGAGAGAGAGAGAGAGAGAGAGAGAGAGAGAGAGAGATGGTCAAAAGTACTGCCGCATATAGATACAACACTGACAACTTGTCATGTTTACTGATGACTTCGCTATACGAAAAAAATTATTCATTCCATTCTTGGCTCCATATACTTGGCATACAATCAAATAATTTTACAATATTTTTTCTATTAGGCCTACTATCTGGATTGTTCTGTTTATACGATGCGACATGAAACAGCTCTGTTATTTTTGGCTTTCTATAATGCCCGACGAATTTTATTTTTCCCGATCTGATTTGTGTCAGAATGGTACATGGCGTGATTTGGAATTTTACAATTGGAATCTACGCAGTCCGCAAAATCTTGAATGACGTCATGTACTATTTTAACACAGATCAGATGGCCACTCAGCAAAATTAGGACAGATTCGCATTAAGCTATTGAAATTTTCATGTACGGTCAACAATCTAGCCTGGATACACGCAGATTTCTGCCAAAATGTTTTAATTACACACATGAAGTATATAATGCTGTAAGATTGTCATATTGCGGGGATCCTAGGGACTAAATATCACGATGACATCATCACCAAGTATGTGACGTTATCACCAAATAGTGATGTCATCATCAGAACAGTTACGTCATCTCCAGGATAGGGGCGACATCACCATGGTTTCAGGAGCGCATCTATGATGTCACACGTTTTCGCAGGGGCGGTTGTCAGAGAAATGACGTCACAAGATGGCGTCCATGGACCAACAACGTTTTCACTGAATGGAGTGATCTCCACTGCCCTAGGCGACATCGAATTACCGAACTCGAGTCGAAAATGATCGGAAATCTTGAGAAACGATTTCCGTGGCCACCGGAACCTCTTAAACGCATCCCGGAGCATCGAAGCGATGAAGTGAATGAGTTGGGAGTGATCTCACCTTTCCTGTACGTCGTTGAATCACCAAACGCGCCACGACAATGGCTTTTCTCCCGATGTTTCCATAGTATCAACACAATCGACCCAGTGAGAGTACCAGGTATGTGTTCATGTTCTTTTGTGTACCAGCACCTTGTGGTTTGGCACATGGACACAATGTCATGTGTCTTGGGATAACACCAACGATGACGGGAGAAAAGCCATTGTCGTGACGCGTTCGGTGATTCGACGTCCCATAGGAATGGCAATATCACTCCACACTCATTGACTTCACCGCTTTGATTCGTCTGGGATACGTTCGGAAGGTTCCGGCGGCAACCGGAATCCGTTTCCGAAGATGCTCGATCATTTTCGGGTCGGTTTCGGTAATTCGATGGCACCCAGAGCAGGCGAGATCACTCCGTTCAGCGAAAACGTTGCTGGTCCAAGGGCACCTCCATCTTCTGACAACGTTTATACGACAACCGCACCCTGCATCCGGCAGAAGCATGTGACGCCTTAGGTACGTACATGGGCACTTGATACCACTACGATGACGTGATTATCCCGGTGATAACGTAGCTATTCTGATGATGGATGTCATACCCTTGGTTATGACGTCACAATTTGGTGATGATGTCACGGGATGAAGTATGACCTCTGGATCTCCCGAATATGGAAAGCTTTAACTGGTAGAGTGCTGAAAGCCCAAAATTGGGCTCTACTTCGATATTTTTCACTGCTACATACTGGATCAGTAGTTTTAGGATCGGCTTCTGACAGGGTTAAGATTAAAACTGTCCAATCTACCAAAATTTGCCTTGTTGGAATATAAGGGAGAGTGCCTATAGGCACTCTCCCTTATACCCCAACAAGGCAAATTTAGGCTAACCTATTCAGAAAGCCCAATATAATTCAGCACTCTACCAGTTAAGAACGATATACAACTCACACATGTCGCTTTGTGTGCTTTAGCTTTGATACACAAACGCGAGCACAAGAGACTAATCGTGTTTTTTTTGTTGGGGAGGGTGGTAGTGGGGGTGGGTAATCACAATACCAATAGGTTATTGAAGGAACCCAAATGACTAATGATTTCTAAGGAGTGTGGACACGTAGGATATCACCCACCTAATTTTGAAATGCTTGGAAATATTGTGCTGACATTTTGGCAAAGAAATGCCTAACATTGTTAAATTAATTGCGAAACCGGAGTGAGGGCGTGTTTGAGAGAGAGAGAGAGAGAGAGAGAGAGAGAGAACAGTCTTATGTTTTTATTATATTAAAATTTTGCAATGAACATGATAATCATTTCTGAAATAAAAAAAGTTATGAAAGTCTTTTTATTATTTACTAAACTTCTAATTGTAGGTTTCAATGGTTCAAGCCATGCATGAATCCGCACATGTAGTTTCCGAGACCTGGCAATTAACGGTGGAGATGAATAAGTAGTTTAAAATATGAACACTGCTTCATCTAAGCAGCAGTGTTCAGATTTCAAACTGCTCATCTTTTTGCACCTGTGATTGCCATAATTTATATAATAATTTGGTATTAAGTGAGATGTTTGAGGCATGGTGACTATACTTGCCATTCATAGGGTAGATAAAGCGAATACATCTGGTCTGACCACAAGATATTTAATTATTAGTTTCTTTGGTGCTTTAGTTGTAAGACTTTAACATCTGAGGTCATACCGTGCCAGACAATGTCACGGGTGGAGGAAAACGGAGTGCCCTGGGAGAACAACCGAGTAGCGGCGAGTCAATCTCAGACACTCCGACGTACTATCTCAGTAAATTTAGCATTGGTTAAAGGACGCATACCGCCAGTGTGCGATACACTTTAGCACATTTTCGTCACCATGCCCCATACATGCAATGGAAGTGTAGTGTCTAGCCCTAGAATACAATTCGGTTTAACCGTCTGGAAACTGAATCGTATCCTCGGGAAACTTTGACACACGAGTACAGTCCCCTTACCAACAAGGGAACGGTCTCGCTTTATTTTTTTCGAAACACTTCTTCAACTCATCATCATGCTATGCCATCCCTATACATCAGTACATCACCAACTATCAATCACTTCTATTGAACATAAAGTCCGCTGGGCTTGTGAACGGATGGGGTCCGCACCCCCACGACGCTGACGATTATCGTTGCGCCCTGTCTGTGCGTGTGTTTGTGTGTGTGTGCGTGTGTTTATGTGTGAGCGTGTGTGTCTGTGTGCGTGTGTGTCTCTCTCTCTCACACACGTACACTATTTTAATGACCTGTACCGTATAATGCCCGGATTGGACCCATTGACGCCTCCCTCCCTCTGGAATCGTGAACGGATACGGCCCAGATGTGCGCTACCTCACCCACGGCGGTGACGATTATGGTTGGGCCCGATGTGTGTATGTGTGTGTGTCCCCCCACACACGCACACACATACATCGGGCCCAACCATAATCGTCACCGCCAGCCCCCCCCCCCCCCCCCCCCCCCCCCACACACACCGTCGGAGTAATGAAGCCTCGGAGTATGAACCCTCGGGGTAATGACCCCTCGGAACAGTGAACCCTTGGAGTAATGGACCCTTGCTACAATGAACCATCGGAGTAATGAATCCTAGGAGCCATGAACCCTGGGATCAATGGACCCTCGGAACGATGAACCTCATGGCGGTGACGATTATGGTTGGGCCCGATGTGTGTATGTGTCCCCCACACACACGCACACACACATACATCGGGCCCAACCATAATCGTCACCGCCGCCCCCCCCTCCCCCCCCACCCACACCATCACACCAATGAAGCCTCGGAGTATGAACCCTCGGGGTAATGACCCCTCGGAGCAATGAACCCTCGGAGTAATGAACCATCGGAGCAATGAACCCTCGGAGCTATGAACCCTCGGAGTAATGAACCCTCGGAGCAGTGATACCCCAACCTCGGAACTATGAACCCTCGGAGCAATGAACCCTACCTTCAGACTGGTGGACCGTTGATGATACGTTATTGGTTGGTGTAACATTATCGGTTGTAAACGCCGACTCGAGTTATAACATTATGCGTTGATTTTTGCTACAAAACGCGTTGACTAAAGTTATAACATTATGCGGCGTTTACAACATTATCGGTTGTTTACTACATTATGTTATAACATTATGCGTTGATGATACATTATTGGTTGGTGTAACATTATCGGTTGTAACAGGCCTGCCATTCTTATCCATCCTAATATGTGTGATTTCTATCGAAGCCTTATCACATTTAACCACTTTCCAACACAAGTTTTCAAAGAAAAACTTTCAATGCAAATTGCGGGCGAATTTCAATGCAACCAATTTTTCAGTGGAACAGAGCGTAACCGTAAGAAATTTTGACGTCTTTATGGATGAAACCATCTCCTGCACATTTTTTTGTTTTTGAAATGGTGGTTAACTTTAATAAATTCTAATTAACTCAATGCGTGTCTTGTGTGATTCGTTGTTTTTGCTGACACTTTTGTTTTTAAATAGCACTTCGATCAGAGCACATACAAAACGTATCTCCATGTGCTTAAATTGTGCTTTTAATAAATATATACATGCAATGGATGTATGTCCCATTCAGGGACAAAATTTTGATTTCGGCTCATTTTGATTATCGTACACGGGACTCGGATCTTCAGTCACCATTTCAACTCAAGAAAACTTGTAACTCTCATGTGGTGCACGCAGTTGGTTACCAAGTTCTTCTTTCGTTTCTGTAATCGGTAGATATATCCATTCGTGGGGCTTGGCGCATTCACTCCCCCCCCCCCCCCCCCCCACCCCCAACATACGATCGTGGATGATATGGGTTAGTTGTAAGAAATAACACCTGCTTTTTCAAATTAGATCGACCCTTGTTCCAGGATACATAGATTATGCATTGTAAAAAAAACGTAACGTCGGTTGTAAGACTGCAATTTCGGTGCAACTCGGGGGGGGGGGGGGTTTTCACAACCGAAACCGAGTTATGGCCTCGGTTAACCGCCAGTCTCTAGTAGAATCACATCTGTCGTAAAAGAAATACAGGAATTGAATCACCGATGCCATTTTCATTTGTTTTTCTTGATTCTGTCTTGGTTTCACTAAGACAGAACACAGTGGGGATGGAGTATGGAGGACAGGAATCAACAATCTGAGTTGGAGTTTTTCATGTGTTTCATGACAGCAAAAGGCGTGTATGAAATACAGGAAAAACTCCCAACAAGGGTAGCTGATTCCTATCCCTGCATACTCTACCTGTGTTGTGTTCTGTATTTATTAGATTTTGATTTTGAAAATGGGAGGCATGCTGTATAATGCTCGCTACCATTTGAAGTGACCCACGCTACTGTTGAGTACCAGTAAGGGGAAAATGTTTTTGAAAAAATGTCAACGAACATTTGAACACCGTTCACTCCACTGGTGCACAGTAAGTTGGGATTCCAAAATTATTACCCGATTTTTCAAATTCTTGTAATGTGTGAAGAAATTACTCTGGCAGTCACCAAATTCTCCTGTTTGTTGACCAATTTTCCATCAGTTCATCTAATACAGGCATTTAATCCATTATATCTTGTTTGACAGAGCTCCATGAGCTCTGTCAAACAAGATATCACAGAATAAATGCTCACTTTATCTTTAAAATACAAGAAAGTGTGCAAATCTCTGTTAACCCTTTACCGAATGCAGACGATATCAAAATTTATTATTTTAAATATCATTTTTTAAATTTTTCAGAATATTTCAACAAAATCATATCATGTGACCCCTCATTGGACGTGCTCTAATTAAAATTTGGAACATGACTTTTTTCAAAATAAAGTGTATGAAATTTGACTTTGTGTAGAGGTCTTTTTTTATAAACACGAAAGTTGACAACTAAACTTAAACTTGATTAACCCTTTACCTAATAAATCAGAAGCATCTGTCCTCGTAATTTCAAAATTGACAGTTGAAATTTTTTATTTTTTTTAAATTTCAACAAAATCATATCATATGATCCCTCATTGGAAAGAGCTTGTTGGGATCGTTCCAAAGTGGGGTCACATGATATGATTTTGTTGAAATTTTTTGAAAAATAGTATTTTTCCCCGCTGCTGAATGTGCATATTATGCAGGCAGATGTGGTTGATTCGTCGGGTAAAGGGTTAATTGAATACTCCTGTTTCTTGGAATAATTTTCACTGGTAAAATGGATATTCAATCAACTGGGTTCCACTGTAATGAACTGCTTTCATGTGTAGTATACAATGAATTACCTGATTTGATTTCTCTGGTAGTTCCTCCTCCAACTCTATCTTTGCATCTTGTAATTTAACCTGACAAGAAAAATCACAAACTCATTCGATTACCTACAGAGTACAGTATTCCAACAGATTATCAAAAACCTTCATATTACAAACAGAAGTTTGAAAAAAATTCTTCTCATTTATAATCACTGCCCCCGAGTTCCCACATGATACCTAATCACCTGTCAACAAACATAGCCAATTACATTAAAACAAAAATGACAACTGGAAATAGCATATATATATCACCATTATTTTTATTAATTTATTCATATACAAATTTCTTTCCTACATTAAAATGAGTGTAAATAAATTATTTCATCATCAGTTCTTCAATTACCATTATTCCAAAAATAAATATAGGGTATCTTTGGTGGCTGACTTCCAATGCAAATTGTGGGCGAATTTCAATGCAACCAATTTTTCAGTGGAACAGAGCGTAACCGTAAGAAATTTTGACGTCTTTATGGATGAAACCATCTCCTGCACATTTTTTTGTTTTTGAAATGGTGGTTAACTTTAATAAATTCTAATTAACTCAATGCGTGTCTTGTGTGATTCGTTGTTTTTGCTGACACTTTTGTTTTTAAATAGCACTTCGATCAGAGCGCATACAAAACGTATCTCCATGTGCTTAAATTGTGCTTTTAATAAATATATACATGCAATGGATGTATGTCCCATGCAGGGACAAAATTTTGATTTCGGCTCATTTCGATTATCGTACACGGGACTCGGATCTTCAGTCACCATTTCAACTCAAGAAAACACAGAGACAGATTCTTAATGACTGGAGGTCCATTCATTCAAAATTGTCAGTGGACAATTTATCAGCCAACTAAGATAACTGAATTCCCACCAAAAAAGTCTTGCATCTTAGCAGTGATTTCTAGCCAAGTCTTGACTGCCTGTACAGGCAGCCAAGACTGGACTAGAAACCACTACCATTGACGAATGACGGTTGAATTATTTCTTCTTGAATATATGTTAATGCTCCTGTTTTGTGACCAAAAAGTTTATTAAAGTCAGGCATAGGATTTTAACACTTTTACACAATGTAACGGCCAAAACCGGCCAGCGCTATTCACAAAAATCGCCAATTAATTTTCATTATCTTTTTTCATTTTTTGTCTCAAAAACATAGGTTATGACCCCTCTTTGGAATGAGCTTGTCAAGCTCATTCCAAAGAGGGGTCATAACCTATGTTTTTGAGACAAAAAATGAAACAAAATTAGTTATTCAAGAATTTTGTTTGCATGTGTCATCTGCTTTTCATGTTAGGTAAAGGGTTAAAAGGTTAGCACCTTCAAGGAAAGGTATTGATGAAAGACGAATGGCACAGAGTTCCCATCACAATGAATTATGAAAGCAGCTGTCCTCCTGATCCTAATTCCAAGAGCACATTAGTTACATTAATGCATTTTACTCAATTTCCTATCTGTTGTTTGTTGAGGACTGACAAAATAATGGTTAATCCTTTATCTAACAAATGACAGAATCCACTCAGCATGAAACACAAATTTTAAAATAACCATTAAAAGCATCCCATTTTTAATTTTTCGATATTTAAAAACATGACTTATTACCCTCACTGGAACAAGCTTGTTGAGGTCACTGTGATGGGGGAGTGTAAGCTATGTTTTGAAAGCAATAAATGACAAACATGTTCTCTTTGAAGACATGGTTTACTACACTCAAGAGGTATTGGAAATAAATGGTTCCAAAGTTATCTCTCTAATAGAACACAGTATGTTACGTATAATACAGAGCAATCAACCTCTTCACATATAACATGTGGCATGCCTCAGGGCTCCATTCTCGGTCCCATATTGTTTTTAATATACATTAATGACATCCGGTCTGCTACTACAATCAATCTTCAGTCCTTTGCAGATAATACAACTGCAAATGCCTCAGATGCTGACATAAACCGTCTATCATCATATGTAAACAAAGAACTTGAAAAGATATCCGATTGGTGTTCAGTGAATCAGCTGCTCTTAAACTCCCAAAAAACAAAGTATATTTTAATCACTCCTAGTTGTGGAAAAAAACTATTTCTTAATCGACCCATTGTCATAAACAACTTAAAATTAAATAGAGTAGGAACACATGAATGTGACAGATATATTAAATTCTTGGGTCTTAACATAGACGATTGCCTCTCCTTTAAGTCCCATATTTCCCAACTAAGCTCAATGATACATGTAGCTTGTGCCAATTACGCCTTAAATAAGGTCAAGACAAAATTAACCCACACAGTTCAATGAAAATGATAAATTCATAGTAATTTGTGTATTTTTATACTTACCAATGGCCCAGACTTAGCTGGTACTAACTCCAAAATATCGACGGCCAAACACAAATTTTGAGCCCCCCCATCCCCAAATTTTGCATGCAAAACTAAAAATTAGAAGTCCTATCTGGTCCTCCATACATTTACTCTTTACACGCCTGGGCCATGGGTAGGTATGAAAATTTACAAATTACTATAAATTTATCATATTTTTACACAACAACCAATGGCCCCTGACTTAGCTGAATAGTAAAAAGGTGGAGGGCCTAGGACTTCCAAAATAGTTCCAATCCTGCAATTCATGATGAAAGGAAATTAGAATAATTAGGAATTACATGTATGTCTCTCTATACAATAATAGAGGAGACATATTCTAAATAAGGAGCCCAATTAAAGCAATTCCTTATTGTAAGCATGAAGACAATGCTACTTAGGATGTAACAAGTTCCTAATTTTTAAGGCTAGTCCGGACTAAGCTCCAAAAATTAGGATGGCGTATCTGAGAATGAGTGAAAATCCCCCACAAACATACGCCATACAATAACACTTCAGCTGTATGCAGGATATAATTACGGATAAAACAGCTTCCTTCATAGTTACATACTCTCTAATGCAGAGAAGAGGTAAAAATCACCCTTTCCCTCTTCTTTTGAAGAAATCTTCAAAAGAAAGAGGGGAGAGCTCTGGAATCAATAAGAGCGGTACCAAAAAATAATATAAATAATCGTCGAACAGGCACTCAGGAATTAATTCATGATTAATACATGGTGCTTAATGCCACTTCAGAAGTTAAGGCTATAGCGACGATCCTGGTAATTAATATTGCCTGCTATATAAATGGACACCGCAGACAGCGTACCCATATACATCGAAAACCGGTGATATAAAATATACCATACACATGTCCAATCGAGCCACACTGAACAATCCCTGAAGAGAAAACACACTTCCTAGGTAATCCACAGGCGGCCTCTGTACAATAAATTCCAGTAACAACACTCTCCAACGTGTACTATCCGATATCTACAATCGTAAAAACACATGGGAATATGCGAAATGAGTACTGACATAATAGAAACCTGGATCTAGAAATGAAAGTAGGCATGATAAACAGGCTCCGACACGGACCACCCCCGAAATAGATTATGATTTCAAGGTTCACAAAATACAATAAAGCGTTAGCCTAATAATATAATGCGCAAGAGCATTTATATTTAGCATGTAATCATCTGAATACCAGTTAACTGGTTATGCAGCCTGCGAGGTACTCAAGAGTAGCAATTTAATTGTGATGATTTTTAAAAAAGCGCTCGTATATAACAAATCAACAAATAATCACAGGAAAATAATCCAACTAAAAAGCAGATGTGCCCATGAGGTCACTATAGAACACGACCCAAATGCATAGTATGTATGTATTATATTATATGAGGCTTGTGGGAAGAAAACTGTCTTGCCTGGTAATTGCCTCTAAACACATGGGGATGGGGGGGGGGGGGGGGGGGGGGGGGGGGGGAATTCGAAGTCATATCGAAATCTCCTCACCCGCATTATTTAATCATTCCTGTGCCAGTATCAAATAATATAGGAACCGTGATGGTTCCCTCACGTCTAACCGACTCCATTATGCCACTATGGGCAGAGAAAGATGTGAAGAATAAAACTTCCCCTGAAAGAAGGCCCTCTCATGGAGGAAGCTTCTGGGGAGCGTCCCATAACAGACACTTGTTGAGAATAATGATCCAAGGTTTCTGTGACAACAGAGGTGCTACTAGTAGGATTCACAATGAGACGTTTAATCTTAAACGTAATCTACTGAATCAAATAAACTGGAGGATACGCGTATCCTATCATTCATCCCCATGAATTCTGCAGAGCGTCTACTGCATGCGCTCAATGGTTTGGGCATGGCGACACAAATGACTGTAACTAATTGTTCCGGTGCATCGCAAACTAAACTATCATGGGGCGATCCCACTGGTAGCAAAAGTGTCCAAATACTCGCTGAGCGTCCAATGAAAATGAAACAGGCGACCTTTCCAAGAGCAAGTCTGCTAGTACGTTCAGACGACCCGGTATATTCCAGATAGAGAGATGAACTTTTAGAGCTATGATAAACTTGTTATCCAGCTCCAGTCTATTATCGGTCGGAATGAGCTCTCTGGCTTCAGTACGAGTAACAGGTGACTATAGAATTCTAGAGAATCTTGATTCTCGACGACCTCTATTACTTTCATTGTCAAGAGAACCTTTACCTCCGATTGGAGAGACTCTTATGCAAGGATATGACGGAAGCATTGTCCATCATGGACATTAAGTTAGTGGTGGTACTCTCGGAAAGATTGACGTAGGCCGTCCGAGACCACACTTCTCGCCTACTGGACTTCCGTAATAGTTATCCAGACTTCCGTAATAGTTATCCAGTTTGATGCAAATCTTGAAAACCATCCGTCAACTGCTAAGCAATAGAAGTCCTAACCCTCACCTGCAGTACCTACGGAAGGAAAAACTACGTTTCCTTCGCGAAAAGCCTCAAGACAACGGCTTAGGGACATCTGACCGGTAGTCTCGATCAGACCTAAGCCCCCATCTGAGTCACTGTATGACGATCCCTAGGAGGGATACCTATACCCTCGCGAGGAGTCCTTTTTAGATGATCTTCTGTCTAGGACGTCCTCCCGTACTCTTTTCTGCTATTGCGGGTCGATTAGATGCCGACTTAAGGAGCAGAGTATTGATGCTTTCTTTGTAGCTTGGTCATAAACCAATGAAGCTCATCGTCAAAAACTTAGTGTCTGGAAACCGGAGTGACACGTAGAGGGTTTTTCACCTTGTCATCTATAGATGACGACGCAAGGGCTCAGTCACGTCTGATTAACTCTGAATCAGCAACGGTTAAGACAGAGTTATACATGATAAATATAATAGACCTGGAAAGGACTCTAAATGTGGTATGAACGTCCTCAAATTCCTTTCTGTAAAGACGTTGTGTTACAGTTCTTAAAGGTGATCTGCATAAGACACAGAGTCAAAATTCGCTCTGAATGAAGAAATTGCCATCTCAATTGTGTCTGGGCGAATAGTGACTGACGAAGATAAGGCCATAACTAGGACCTTAGCCTGCTCATTCAAACGCAGAGGAACTCTCTACACATCTTCCCCGTTTTCCGTTATAATCGGTAAAATTACGGAAGATGATGACAAGAAACCGCCTTACTTCTTCCCACTGGAAAGTTGAATATGGCGTCGTTTAATAGGCCTAAGGCCTGCGACACCTGTCTTGACTTAACTGGAAAAGACATGACCTCCTCTTTACAAGGATGAAGTCAGCGTCCAACAACGCTAGCGGTTTCTTGCAAGTAGTCACAGCATTCTGATTCTCTGGAACAAATTCAGGGTAGTGTTGTCGGATTAAATCCATCACCACCATGTGTTGTTCCAAAAGGGAAGGGTAATCCCCCTCCGTAACCCTTTCAGCATTCGTCTGATTCAGTTGAAAATCACGGTCAGCGGCATCTGAACACACAGATGATTGGACCGACCCAGCACCATCCGACAGCTCAGGTTCTGAGACTGCCGTCAGCTGCTTCTGCACTTTCTGGGATACTGCGATGAGCTGCTCAATCTGCAACAGCAAATCTGTTATGGAGGCCTGAGGAGCAGTGGTCTTCTATTCTGGTCGCCGGCTGCTCCCGGGACAGTGTGTCGGAGATGGCTCTTTTCTCCGGACGTCCCGATATATGAGGCCTCATCTCTTAGCTACTAAATAGTCCTACTTTCGAGCGGTCGCATTATTCTGATTCTCATGAACGATCTCATGGAAGTATTGATGCATTAGATCCATCGCCACCGTGCTGTTCCGAAAGGGAAGGGTAATTCACCCCCAAATCCCTTTCACCATCCGACTGAATCAGATTATACTCATGGTCATCGGCATCTGAACGTGCAGAGGACTGGACCGACCCAGCACCATCCGACAGCTCAGGTTTTGAGCTTGCCATCGGCTGCTTCTGCACTTGCTGGGATGCTGCGATGAGCTGCACAATCTGCAACAGCAAGTCCGTTACGGAGGCCTGAGGAGCAGCGGTCTTCTGTTGCTTGGCCGCCGGCAGCTCCTGGGACAGTGTCTCCGAGATGGCTCTTTTCTGTGGACGTCCCGATGAATGAGACCTCGTCTCCTTGGCTACAGTATGGTGTGACTTCTTTGACAAAGAGTGGACCTTCTCAGCGATGCAGGCTGGATATCAGAAGTCATGTAGGCAAGGTGCGGTCATGTGTGCTTGGTAGACGCTGAAGAAGAAGCTGTAACTATAGCCGACCCTGGCTGTGAACTGAACGAAGCGTCCTGGACGTATGCTTTGACTGACGTAAGTTCAGAACCACAAAATCTGACCCCAGATGTTGTTATGAAAGAGAGGGGGGCTCTCTCGCTTGCGGTCCTTCAGACCTCGCCGAGCTTCCCGCTGAACTTGCTGTCTTCTTTATCTCCGTCGTCGCAGGGTGAGCCTGTTATTATTTTATAGTGCTCGCTATACCCTTCCTACTTTCCTCGACCGCAATGGACACACCCGGTGTCACGGTACCCCCGGACGGCGTAACCGCTTCACCAGTCGAGCTAGCTGGTGACAGGGAGCTGAAACCACACTGTGGTTTATTGCCCTGCCCAATATTCATGAGCATTTTAGCTGCTAGCTTTAATTGACTATCTAAATGTGACGACGGAAGCACACGCTCTGACGGCGTCACGTAAACATCACCATGTTCTTGTTCCTCTGTAAATAGAAACTAAACAAGAGGCCCCAGGGGGCCTGAGGGTGCTCACCTGACATGGTAGCCTATATATCAACCCAGAGAATTGATTTCAACAAGTTGCATCTGCTCCTCCTAAGAAAAGCTTATACCAAATATCCAAAGATTCTGACCAGTGGATCTAAAAAAAAATAAGTTTTTTTTAAAAATATTCCTCATATTGAACTAAGTTATAATTTGGGCTCCCACAGGGAGCCCATATAAGAACCAAGGGACTTGGATTTAACAAATTTGAATCTAACCCCACAAGGATGCTGCACACCAAATATCAAAACATTCCGACTGCTGGATCTGAAGAAGATTTTTAAAGAAAATTCCTCATTTTGAACAAAGTTACAATTTGAGCTCCAACAATGAGCCCAAATATGGACCTAGGGACACGGCTTGAACAAACTTGAATATTACCCCCCTAAGGATGCTGCATAATAAATATCAAAAGCATTCATCTGTGGGATCTGAAGAAGATTTTTAAAGAAAATTCCTCATTTTGAACTAAGTTGTCATTCGGGCTCCCACAGTGAGCTCAAATATGAACCAAGGGACTTGGCTTAAACAAACTTGAATCTCAGCCCCCTAAGTAAGGTTGCTGCATGCCAAATATCAAAACATTCCGAATGCTGAATCTGAAGAAGACTTTTAAAGAAAAATTCCTCATATTGACTAAGTTATAATTCGGGCTCCCACAGGGAGCCCAAATATGGACCTAGGGACTTGGCTTTAACAAACTTGAATCTCACCCCCCTAAAGATGCTACACACCACATATCAAAACATTCTGACTGCTGGATCTGAAGAAGAAGATTTTTTAAGAAAATTCCTCATTTCGAACTAAGTTACAATTCAAGCTCCCACAGTGAGCCCAAATATGGACCTAGGGACATGGCTTGAACAAACTTGAATCTCACCCCCCTTAAGGATGCTGCATACCAAATATCAAAACATTCTGATTGCCAGATCTGAAGAAGAAGATTTTTAAAGAAAATTCCTCATTTTTAACTAAGTTATAATCCGGGCTCTCACAGTGAGCCCAAATATAAACCCAGTGACTTGGCTTGAACAAATTGAATCTCACCCCCTAAGCATGGTGCATACCCAATATCAAAAGATTCTGCCTGCTGGATCTTGAGAAGAAGATTTTCAAAGAAATTTGCCTGAAATGCACGAAGTTCAAATTTGGGCTCATATACTGAGCCCAAATATAAACCCAGGGGGCCGATTTGAACAAACTTGAATCAGATCCACCCCACAATGTTGCATACCAAATATCAGAAGATTCTGCCTGCTGAATCTGGAGAAGAAGATTTTTTAAGAAATTTGCCTGAAATGCACTAAGTTCGAATTCGGGCTTCTATAGTGAGCCCAAATATGAATCCAGGGGGCCGATTTGAACAAACTTGAATCAGATCCACCCCACAATGTTGCATACCAAATATCAAAAGATTCTGCCTGCTGGATCTGGAGAAGAAGATTTTTAAAGAAATTTGCCTGAAATGGACTAAGTTTGAAATCGGGCTCCTATACTGAGCCCAAATATGAACCCAGGGGGACAATTTGAACAAACTTGAATCAGATCCACCGTACAATGTTGCATACCAAATATCAAAAGATTCTGCCTGCTGGATCTGGAAAAGAAGATTTTTTAATGTTTTTCCCATTGCCTGCAGTGTTAAAAAGTGCTGACTCAGCACATTTTCAAAGTCCCGAAACTGTACCCTATGATAAAACCGATGGCAATTTTTTTTTACCAATCCTTTCTGTTGGTCCTAAGGAAGCTTCACACCAAATAAAAATTCTCGGTGCCGTGCAGTTTTGGAGATATGGGCGTTTTAATTTTTTCTATTTTTAGCTCCTGCAGTTCCCATGGGTCTGCAGGAAAAAATTTTTTGGCATAAATCAAGTACTTATAACCCAATAATACCTCATATTAAATTTGGTTCAAATCGGCCTCTGGGTTCAGAAAATAGAAATTTTGGGCGGGGCAAAAATTCTTGCCCCTTTCAGAACAAACGTAAATATTGCCCGTCAAACTTCTCTTGAACAAACTTGAGTCTACCCCTCAAATGGAAGCTGCATACCAAATATCAAGTCTCTGCTATGGCAGGTTCATGAGAAGAAGATTTTTTTAAATTTTGTGCATTTTGGCACCACCCCACTCCACAATTTGAGCAGAAATCCAGTTTGAAGAAAAACCCAAATGCCCCTATATAACCACTACTTACATGAAATTTAATTAAAATGTGGCCAGTGGTTTAGGAGAAAGAGGCTCAAACACCACCTTCACGCAGGACGACAGACGACAGACGAAGAGTGATAGGAAAAGCTCACCATGACTTTCAGTCAGGTGAGCTAAAAACTAGAGTGATTTTTTGGCGAGAGGACCCGCAGTGGCCTCTCACCGCAAGAGGACCAGCAGTGGCCTCTCGCTAACAATGTACCGTGACACCCGTCTCCAACGTTTGTCATCCCATGCGATACATGTTGAGCAAGAATTAGTGGGAGTACATCGACTACAAGCAAGGCAACCAACATGTAAATCAGAGGATTTACTTACTGAGCAATATGCTTTTATAATGAAGCAAACTAAGTCGATCGTACTCCCGCCAACTCCACATTAAATATTATAAAAAAGATACATAACAAATAACATTCAAAATATAAATCAAGAAATAATTCACACAAAAATTTTTTTTTCTAAACATTTTGACAACAGCCCAAGTTCCCAAAGGGAACAGAGTGCCCAAATGTATCCCGATAGAGCTCAAGTGTGGACAAAAATTATTTTTCTATCCAAAAAATTAACTGCTACACAACAGGAATATTTAATGTATCTTACAACAGTCCTTACCATATAATGAATAGGAAACTACATATATAAATAGAGCATTGTCAATGTAAACAACGTCAGAATAAAAACCAGAAACAAGACCCCAGGCACACGGCCCAAAGTCAGTAACAGATTTTTGAACTATCCAATGTAAAGCAAGATCTTCATCAGAAGAAAAAACGATACATCAGATTTTATGATGCATGACCAAAATGCCTAAACACCCCTAGGGTGAGGACGTAACCATGCGGATATACAAAATAAACATTCTGTGTAACACGTTAAACTCCCAAGAAATTTTATAAAAAAAATTTCAATTAAACAAGCCAAAATGCTTGAGATTTTAACTGGGGGTGGGGGTGGGGGGGGGGGGGGTGGGGGGTGGGGGGGTGGGGGGGGGTGGGGGTTCAAGGGAGGTTAGGGAAGGAATACTTAACAAACAGCGGAAAAATCATTATCAATAATGATGACCTCAGGCCCATGTCCGGAAATTGGGGAACATGAACTAATTTTTATAAATATTATAAAGTTACAGCCTTGAACGTTTCAAACCACCGTTTCTTCCTTCCTTCATCCAGTTGTGTCCTTGGATCCACCAAATTAACCATTGATTTGTGTCTGGCATCATTATAAACTGAGATTTAAAAGCACAGAAGTCAGTTTGTTGTTATCTGACTGAGGGCCAAACAAAGAATGATGTTGGCACCAATTCTGGTCACTTTCTGGCGTCTGCGCATGCAGAGAGTAAATGTATGGAGGACCAGATAGGACTTCTAATTTATGGTTTTGAATGCAAATTTTGGGGTTGGGGGGGGGGGGGAATTTGTGTTTGGCCCTTGATATTTTGGAGTTAGCACCAGCTAAGTCTGGGCCATTGGTTGTTGTGTAAAAATATGCTTTATTACTCTCTAATTCACAGTCATCTCGTTCATGGTGTACAGGCCTGGGGCAGTTCAAAAGCAGTCACAAAACTCCTTTTGATGTAAAAATGGTCCATTAGAATCATCAACAACAGCCATTACAACTCCCACACAGACCCCATCTTCCTGAAAGACAAAATATTAAAAGTAACAGACTTGTTCAGGCTACATGCCCTACTTTTCCTGTTTCATTGGCAGAACGGGCACTTTCCCCAGTCCCTTGATTCATTATTCTCTACTAATAACCAATGCCGTCAAACCAGAAACACAGCTGCCTTACTGCAGCTCAGAAGTAGAACCAAGTCTTTAGATTACCTACCAGAATTTTATTTTCTGAAACTTTGGAACAAGATGGAACCAGCTCTGCGTAACATGCAAAACCGAACTATGTTTAAAAAAGAGATCATAACGAAAATATTCAGTACTTACTCGAGCCATGTTGAGTGCAATAACCCATACTGTCCAGAGTGCAGCTCCTGACAGTCCCCTTCATACACACTTACATACACGGGTATGTATATGCATGTGTATGTATCTATATCCACGTAAGTGTATGAAAGTGTATTTGTATGTGTGTACTATCTTCCTATATCACACAGTAAATGTTTCTGTTTCGGTCAGCTCGTCGCGAAACAACTCTTCTCTCTCCATGTCTCACAGCTTTACACCCTTCCTAATTTTACCTTGGGTTAGCTTTAACCACAGATGAAATCAACTACAGGGTTTAGTGAACTTCTGCTGGTTACATGGCCTCACTGGAAAACAAACTGTTGGAGAGGGGAGATGTTTTTTTCCAACTGATCAACCTCTGATTCCCGCTGTGCAAAATAATTTTGCATTTGCTTATTTTAGACATTTTATGACCAATTACAGTTCTCTTATCCTGATGTTAATTTTGGGCAATCATAAGAAGCAGTCTGAAACGGTGTTGTTACCTGGGGGATGTCAGGTAGACAGCCAATCTGGCTATGACATCCCCCGACAGTATGCATATCAGTTGTTTTCTGTACAGAATTCACTTAGTTAGTCTGTGTGAAACACACAGACTATTGTTTTTGCATGGTTTCTTTTTCTTTTCTTGTTTTTCTTTTTTTTTTTCTTTCTTTTTTTTTCTTTTTTTCTCTTCTTCTTCTCCTGTCTTCTGTCTTCTCATCACTTTTTTGTCCGCAAGATAACTCGAAAACGAATTGCCCTATCTCGTTGATTTTTGGCATGCTGATAGACAGCCACAAGTTCTCGGCCACCTATGTTTTTCAGATTCCTGGGGTATCAGGGTGTCTGTAGGGGTGTTTTGAAAGTGGGTCACACCCATATCTCAGGCATGGTATGACCTACAGACCTGGGACCAACACCAAATGAGTCGACACTCGATGGAGGTTCAAAATATGGGGCAAGGTCACGGAGGTCAACTAGGGGTCATTGAGTGCATTTTTCAGAATTGCTGGAAATCACATTTTTTGACCCCCTAAACTATTTCTGACGTACACACATGCATTTTGACGTAAAAAAAGTGGGCATGGCCTAGGGATGCCACGATTTTCAAATTTTGGAATCGACTAATCGGTCGTACTAATCGACGATTCGTCGATAGTCGTACCAGGTGACCCGAAAATATTGTGTGTAAACTTTGTCGTTAAAAAGATATCCCGACACGGTCAGTAACAGACTAACTGTCATCTCCCACTTCCCCATCTCTGAACCCATTCTTAAATTGTCACAAGAATGGATTCAGAGGGCTGTGGTGAGGGCGTACGGGACAGTTGGGTATTAGGTAATAGGTAAATTGGATCGCAACACATCTGAAATTAAACATCATTATACCAGGCTATGGCTTCAGGAAATAAATGAAAGTGTCAATGACACTGTAGCTCAACTTGTCAAGACAAAGACATGTACATGTATAGTATGTGACACAGCAATGACAAACATCTAGGTAATGACCTGATAACAAAGGTACATATAAAGTATTGTAACGGTCTGTACATGAATACTGACCGTTGCCTGTAACAAATGTATAGGTAAAGTATTGTAAAGGTGGGTGACAGTCAGATGCTGAACTAGAAAAAATCTTTGAGTCCCAGAGTGGGTCTGACTGAACCCCAAAATATTTGTTCTCATAGCACAGTGATAACAAAGGCACCCCAAAACACACTCGTTCCTGTCCCAAGGTGAAAACAAAAGTACTCAAGAAGTTTTGTGAAGATCAGTTCATAAATACGAGCTGTATAGAACTTGTGACAAAAAACTGATTGGACCTAATTTCGGTACAAAATGGCCACTGGCAGCCATCTTGAATTTTGGACCGTACCCAGAAACACTCATTCTCATCCCAAGGAGATAACAAAGGTACCCAAGAAGTTTTGTGAAGATCGGTTCATAAATACAGCCTCTACCCTGAGCCGTATTGACATGTGTGCTTACATTGTATAAGTAGCACTGAATAAATCAAAGTTCATCTAATTTGCATAATTTCTGCACGAAAAAAAACCCCTTACAATATGTGATGTATTCCATGTTACTAAACATTCATACAAAAATTTATTCAAATCAGAACTTTCATACAGAAGTTCTATACAAAAGACTGATTGCACTAATTTTGGTACAAAATGGCTGCTGCTGGCCATCTTGAATTTCGGACCACACCCAAAAACACTCGCTCTCATCCCACGGTGATAACAAAGGTACCCAAGAAGTTTCGTAAAGATTGGTTCATAAATATGGCCTCTAGTCTGAGCTGTATAGAAGATGTGTACAAAAAACTGATTAGACCTAATTTCGGTACAAAATGGCCACTGGCAGCCATCTTGAATTTTAGACCGCACCCAGAAACACTCGTTCTCGTCCCAAGGTGATAACAAAGGTACCCAAGACATTTCGTGAAGATCAGTTCATAAATACAGACTCTAGTCTGAGCCATATTGACATGTGTACTTACTGTGTGTAAGTCGCACTGAAAAAATCAAAGTTCATCTAATTTGCATAATTTCTGCACGAGAAAAAAACCCGTATTATATGTGATGCATCCCATGGTACTAAACATTCACACAAAAAAATTATTCAAATCAGGGCTTTCATATGGAAGTTCTGTGCAAAAATCTGATTGCACCTAATTTTGTACAAAATGGCTGCCATCGGCCATCTTGAATTTCGGACCGGACCCAAAAACACTCGTTCTCGTCCCATGGTGATACCAAAGGTACCCAAGAAGTTTCGTAAAGATCGGTTCATAAATACGGCCTCTAGCCCGAGCCGCATTGGCATTTGCACTTACAGTGCTGAAAGTAACCCCAAAAAACATCAAAATTAGTCTAATTTGCACAATTTACGTACGAGAAAAAAACCCGTATTACATGTGATGTATCCCATGGTACTAAACATTCATACAAAAAATTATTCAAATCAGAGCTTTCATATGGAAGTTCTGTACAAAAAACTGATTTTTGCATCATCGGTACAAAATGGCCACTGGTAGCCATCTTGAATTTCGGACCACACCTAAAAACACTCGTTCCCGTCCCAGGGTCATAACAAAGGTACACAAGAAGTTTCGTAAAGATCGGTTCATAAATACGACCTCTAGCCCGAGCCATAGCCAATTGTTGACGTACGGACAGATGGACAGACGGCCAGACGGACAGACGGATGGACGGACGGACGGACAGACGGACGACGGGCCATGACAATAGCTCAAATTTGACTTCGTCAAAGTTGAGCTAAAAATAGAAAAAAAAGTTTGTGTTCAACTTTACCTGCAAGGATGTGCATGTTCCATCCGTAATGATGGCATAATCCATCGTGTATATTTACTGAATATTAGTTCTATAATGTTTTGCGCGAATACACTACAAACTGACCACTTCGAATTTCTTAACAAATTGGGAATAAGTCCGAAGAACATGTAATACACTGGCATTATCACACAACCGCATTCACTTGCACAAGGCCGTGTCTGTCAAGTGATATCTGGCGGGAAGTTGAACTTATGTCAAATGAAAGCCACGCCCATAGGCTGTATTTTTATGTACAACTAGCAATTCCATCCCAGTGAGTCCACACCAACACCCGCTTGCATATGACCTGCCATTGGCGTACTGACAAATCAACAAAACAGTAAAAGCACCCCACACCCATACACAAACCTACAAGTTACAACACCCATTGGAACGAAAAGACCCCGTCAGTGTTTAAGGTCTGCCACAGGGAATGTTGAATGGTGATTAGACAGTGGGAGTGCTTCGTATACCAATCACACCAATGGACAGTCTGGACCAGTTCTACAGTCTGTATTACTATTTGTTCTGAATATTATTTTCTGTCTGCAAGTATCAAAACTTCAAAGGCAATTTAAATCATTGACATAAATTCACATAATTTGACAACACTGTACGTGTAGAACTAGGCCAGTGGTTCAACTAGAGGAAATCAATTTCAATAAACTTTGTCCCAGACAATCCCGATTAACAAAAATGTTTCTCAACTTTCTGGGATGTGGCAACTTCAAAGACAGCTATCAATCGACACCAGTTCACATCAAAGAGTCGGCATGAATTGATGATTGAGACTTGTCTCTGCTGTTGATTGTTTCAGTTAAATTTGCGATATAGTTTCAGTTCAGTCAGTTGAAAACTTGAAATGCTTTGAGATAGCAACGATACCACACAGAAATCAAGTTACAGAAATCGATGATTTCTTCTTCACTGAACGTTAGTTAACCCTTTATTTTCAACTCTTAGTGATGACAACGATGTGATATGACCCTGGAGTGTCCTGGAGACCTGCCCCCCCCCCCCCCCCCTTCTCTTGCGCTAACTTATTTATATGCATTTTAGAACACATTCAGATTGATTCTGTTGCAGACTAGCAGCCACAAACCTAACTTGGAACAATTAACTACAAAACAGTGGCTTCTACATTTTCCCCCCGATAGTCGACTCCAAAAAAAAATCGTCGACACGACCGTGAATCGACAGTGAGTCGACTAATCGACGAATCGTGGCATCCCTAGCATGGCCAAAATTTTTGAAAATGGGCCACGCCCATATCTCAGGCGTGGTATGACGTATGGACCTGGGACCAACACCAAATGAGTCGACACTTGATGGAGATTCAAAATATGGGTCAAGGTCACAGAGGTCACCTAGGGGTCATGGAGTGCATTTTTTCAGAATTGCTGGAAATCACATTTTTTGACCCCTAAAGTATTCCTGACGTGCACACATGCATTTTGACGTAAAAAAGTGGGCGTGGCCAAAAATTTTTTGAAAGTGGTTCACGCCCATATCTCAGGCGTGGTACGACCTACAGACCTGGGACCAACACCAAATGAGTCGATACTCGATGGAGGTTCAAAATATGGGTCAAGGTCACAGAGGTCAACTAGGGGTCATTGAGTGCATTTTTCAGAATTGCTGGAAATCACATTTTTTGATCCCCTAAAGTATTCCTGATGTACACACATGCATTTTGACGTAAAAAATTGATCGCGGCAAAAATTTTTGAAAGTGGGTCACGCCCATATCTCAGGCATGCTATGACATATGGACCTGGGACCAACACCAAATGAGTCGACACTTGATGGAGACTCAAAATATGGGTCAAGGTCATGGAGGTCACCTAGGGGTCATTGAGTGCATTTTTCATAATTGCTGGAAATCACATTTTTTGCCCCCCACAGCATTCCTGAGATTCATACATGCATTTTTATGTTAAAAAAGTGGGCGTGGCCAAACAATTTGAAAGTGGGTCATGCTCATAGCTCAAGCATGGTATGATGAATGGACCTGGGACTAACACCAATTGAGTCGACACTTGATGGAGATTCAAAATATGTGTCAGGGTCAAGGAGGTCACCTAGGGGTCATTAAGTGCATTTTTCATAATTGCTGGAAATCACATTTTTTGACCCCCCAAAGCATTCCTGAGGTCCATACATGCATTTTTTATGTTAAAAAAAAGTGGGCGTAGCCAACATTTTTGAAAAATGGGTCATGCTCATATCTCAACCGTGGTATGATGAAAGGACCTGGAACTAACACCAAATGAGTCGACACTTGATGGAAATTCAAAATATGGGTCAAGGTCACGGAGGTCATCTAGGGGTCCGCCTGAAGGAGGTCACCAAAGTCATCAAGTGCGTATTATTCAGAAATACTGGGAAATGAATTTTATTACACCTTAATGCATTTCTAAAGTTTATGAACGTATTTCATCACTCAAATTAGTGGGCAGAGCCAAAAATGTCCATTTCTGATTCGAGTATCGAACCCTTTGAATGCTGGTCACATATATGCCTTTTCTGGTTTCTTATAAATAATTGTTCTGATTCCAGTATTAATATCTGTAAATACTGTTAACAAAAACCCATTTCTGATTTGTTTAAAAATATTTTACTCCTGAAAATAAGCCTCCATAAATTCTCTTTCTGTATAGTTTATTCCTGATACTTTAACCCTTTTCACACAGACTTGAATTTACTGGGTGCAGTAAATTCTGTTTCTCTAGTTATTAATTATTATTGCTTGTAACACACCTGATGTATCTTCTGCTGATGTATCTGTATATGTATACTGTCGAATAAATTATCTATCCATCTATCAATGGAACAAGCTTATGAGCATGCTGCAGGAGTGTAGCCAGAATTCTATATATAGGCTGGGGGGGGGGGGACTGCATGTATGCCACTGGCTGGTTACGGTGAGGGGTTATAAGCTATGTTTTGTAAGCAATAAATGGCAAATACTGGAAGTGTCATCATCTTTTTGTGTATTGTTAACGCTTTCAAAAAATGTGTGCCATTTACAAAATCACAATTCAAATTTTAATATCTTTTCTTCAATTTTTGCAACAAAAAAAATTACTAGAAGCCGTCATAAACTCATTTTTAGGCAAAAATTAAAAATTTTCAGTTATACAAGATTTATTTATTTATTGGTGTTTTAGGTCCCATATTTCTGCACAATGAATAATCTTGACCATGTGACATAACATGCATATAAAGTCAAGTCCAGCCAATCTTTACACCATGTTGCCCATTTTAGAGGACTTCCACCCCAGACATTGGCGACCAGGTCCTATTTTACCAATAAACAGAGTTATGGGGGCGGTGGGGGGGGGGGGGGGGGGAGGGGGAGGGGGAGGGGGAGGGACGTGAGTTCTACATCATTTATTTTTGCAAATGTTGTCTGCTTTTCATGTTAGATAAAAAAATGCATGTATGCCACTGGCTGGTTACGGTGAGGGGTTATAAGCTATGTTTTGTAAGCAATAAATGGCAAATACTGGAAGTGTCATCATCTTTTTGTGTATTGTTAACGCTTTCAAAAAATGTGTGCCATTTACAAAATCACAATTCAAATTTTAATATCTTTTCTTCAATTTTTGCAACAAAAAAAATTACTAGAAGCCGTCATAAACTCATTTTTAGGCAAAAATTAAAAATTTTCAGTTATACAAGATTTATTTATTTATTGGTGTTTTAGGTCCCATATTTCTGCACAATGAATAATCTTGACCATGTGACATAACATGCATATAAAGTCAAGTCCAGCCAATCTTTACACCATGTTGCCCATTTTAGAGGACTTCCACCCCAGACATTGGCGACCAGGTCCTATTTTACCAATAAACAGAGTTATGGGGGCGGTGGGGGGGGGAGGGGGAGGGGGAGGGGGGAGGGACGTGAGTTCTACATCATTTATTTTTGCAAATGTTGTCTGCTTTTCATTTTAGATAAATGATTTACAGAATATTTCTGTAAGTTCGATAACATTCACAAACAACATGGTATTCAATACACAGAGTTGTACAGTAAATTCTTATCAGAAAAAGAAAACTGTATGTCTCCTGAAATTACATTTCAATTATGTCAGTTATCCTGAAAAATGCTTAAACAAGCAAATTCAGTGAATTCATGTCTCCCGCTGGGCAGCAGTTTCAAGGGGAATTAATGCATCCAGTGGAATATAGTTGATTTGCAAGTGGAAGTTATTTAGAAGAGACAGAACAGACAGTGCTTCAGACAGTGGTTATCAGATTTATTTTCACGGAGGTCACTGTCAAAGCAAGTAAGACTGTATGATAAGACATATTACATTGAACTGATGTGAAAAGTAATCCATATATGAAATTTCATTGAAATCAGTTGACTCTAAGGAAAGTTAGAGTCTGGAAACCATCAGCCAATCAAATTTAAGCAACCTAATTAAATATGCACGGAAAATGCCGATGTTCGAACTTGGACCCACAATTGAAGAAAGTGATCTACTACTCAAATTTCATCGAAATCTACTGACTGTAAGGAAAGTTAGAGTCTGGAAACGAAAACACGGAAGGTGTGCACTTACTGTGTATTAGTAGTAGCAATGAATAAATCAAAGTTTCCCTAATTTGCATAATTTTTGCACGAGAACAAACATATTATATGTGATGTACTGCATGTTACTAAACATTCATACAAAAATTTATTCAAATCTGAACTTTCATAAAGAAGTTCTGTACAAAAAACTGATTACACCCAATTTTGGAACAAAATGGCCGCTGACGGCCATCTTGAATTTTGGTCCAAACCCCAAAACATATATTCTGGTCTCACAATGATAACAAAGATACCCAAGAAGTTTTGTGAAGATCGGTTCATAAATACGGCTTTTAGTCCGAGGTGCGTTGACGTGCTGGGCAGACAGACAGGCAGACGGACAGATTTTCAGAACAAAATTTCCCACATTCGAACTTGACCTAGGTATTGATAAAAGTAATGCATATATGAAATTTCATCGAAATCGGTTGATTTCAAGGAAAGTTAGAGTCTGGAAACTGTCAGCCAATCAAATTTCAGCAACCTAATTAAATATGCGCGGAAAATCTAAATTTTATAGTAAATTTCCTTTCTTATTATACCTACCACAATTGTTTACTACAGGCTTGCACTACAGTGGAAGTCCCTAACTCGGATAAAATACTCTCTATTTTTGTCTTTCCCAAGCAAGTTGGGAAAGAAAAGTGGTGCAAAAGCACCAATAAAAATAA
This sequence comes from Pictodentalium vernedei, assembly GCA_031216915.1. Classification (NCBI taxonomy): domain Eukaryota; kingdom Metazoa; phylum Mollusca; class Scaphopoda; order Dentaliida; family Dentaliidae; genus Pictodentalium; species Pictodentalium vernedei. Next base: position 279,513,657 of record CM062295.1, on the reverse strand, counting down.
GCCAAAACTGGGTCGAGTGCAACCGGCGCAGACCCAGTACGGGACGCTCTCTCCCAAGTACAACTCCACGACTTCCGTTGCCAGTGCGCATATACCGTCTCTAAAGACTCATTCTTTTTGAATCCGTAAACGTTAGAGTTATGTGATCAGCGGGGAGGACAGATACTTTACCCGTAAAGAAGACGGGAGGGCCTCCATGTAAACAATTGTGGTAGGTATAATAAGAAAGGAAATTTACTATAAAATTTAGATTTCTTATCAACCTACTCACAATTGTTTACTACAGGCTGAATAGACAAAAGGCTGGAGGGAATCGCATAACCAACCCCCACATAACCCTAGTGCACTGGAACCGTGAAGCAGAAGGAAGAGGTCCCGAGGCTTATCAACCATAATGTCGCAATCATTGGTAAAGGACAATGAAAAGAGACATATGAGCCTGTGTGACACACAGACAGAAAAAAGGGCAGTAACAGCACAAGGCTGAAACTGACCTTCAAGAAGCCTAATGGCTATGGCAGACAGCCTGAGCAGAAGAAAGAGGACCCAAGGCAAAAAGGTCCTCCGACTGCTCCTGCAACTGGCGTAAATAAAAGGTGGAGAAAGTAGAAGCATTTCTCCAGTAGGCTGCCTGCATAACATCCGACAACTTGACGGAGTTAGAATAAGCCCAAGAGGTAGACAGTGCCCGCACCTCGTGGGCAGAAATACGATTGGTAATACAATCGCCAGCTGCTAAACGACTATAAGCCGTACGAATAGCAAGACAAATCCATCGAGAAATGGATTGAGGAGAGATCTTCTGTCGACCCGGAATGAGAGACAGAAAAAAACGTTTTCTGCCCTTCCGTATGAAGCGTGTCCGATCAAGATAAATGCGAATAGCACGGACCGGACAGAGCAAAGGGCGAGTACCCTCAACAGAGGGAAGAGCCCTGATACAGATAGGAGGAGGAGTAGTATCTGGTAACTGATTCTTAGCCAAAAAGGAGCAATCAGTGGTAAAAGTAACACTGTTGGGAGAACTCCTAAAAAAGGCCGGGTCAACCGAGAGGGCGTGAAGCTCACTAACCCGTCTGGCTGAAGCAAATGCCATCAGAAAAGCCGTCTTGTATGTGAGAAATTGCATATCCACCTGGGATAAAGGTTCGAACGGCGCCCCCCCCCCCCCCCCCCCCCAAGCAAAGCAGCACCCACGAAAGATTCCATCGTGGAGTAAGCTGCAAAGTCCGAGGCCTTTTCAAAGAAAAGTGCCGAACAAGCTTGGAGAGGTAAGGATTAGTGCCGATACGACGCTTCCCCACATAAGAAAAAGTCTCTGAAAGCATAGACCTGTAACCCTTGATGGTAACAGGCTGGAGACCCCGAGAATCAAACAGATATACCAGAAACTCCGCAATCTGTGAAATCGAAGGATTGGCATAATCAACAGAGTGATCAGCACACCATCGACAGAAGACCTTCCATTTAGCTGCATAAGCTAAACCAGTGGAGTGCCTCCTTGAAGAAGAAATGCACTCCACTGCTCGTCTCGAAAAACCTCTACGGAGGAGACAGGACCTGACAAAAGATATGCGTGAAGGCACAATGAAGTCGGATAGACGTGAAACCTCCTCGGGCGACCTTGACAAAGAAGGTCGCGACGTAGCGGGAGACGTGCCGGAACCGCCGCCATCAGCGAGCGGAGCTGATTGATCCACACCCACTGAGGCGACAGGGGAGCGATCAGAATGATTCGACAACTGCAGGTTCGAATTTTGGCGAGAACCTGAGGAAGAATCGGAACCGGCGGGAAGGCGTAGCCGACTAGACCGTTCCAATCGAGTGACAGAGCGTCCACGGCAAAAGCCAGAGGATCTGGACACGGGGACACAAAAGTGTCCACCTGATGGTTCCAACGAGTCGCAAAGAGATCGATGTGGGGACGTCCCCAGAGATCGCAAAGCGACTGGAACACTGCCCTGTGAAGCATCCACTCGGAGGAAATAACCCTGCCCTGTCGGGACAGGGAGTCGGCTAGGACGTTCAGACGACCGGAAATGTGACGAACAACCACTCCGGCGTGAACCTCCTGAGCGAGCAGTAAAAGATCCCGAGCTAACTCGTACATCGGAAGCGAGTGCGTGCCGCCCTGGTTCCGAATGTAAGCAACCACTGTCGAATTGTCGGATAGTAGAAGGACCTGGCGATTCGACAGGTGAGGGATCCACTGCCTGAAACTCAGAAGAAGAGCAAGAAGCTCTTTCTGGTTGATGTGTAGAGCTACTTGATCCTGGTCCCACATCCCGTGTAGGGAAAGACCGAGAGGATCCAACGTCGCACCCCATCCGAGATCGCTGGCATCTGCCGTCAGAACGCGATCGGACGTGGGTAAGTCCAGCGGAACACCCTGCGTAATCCACTGAACATCTGTCCAGGGAAGAAGGTGAGGATACAGAGAGTCCGGAAACGGAAGCACCTGATCCAGAGAATCTACATTCGGTCTCCAACGACTGAGCAGAAAGTGTTGGAGAGGTCTGACACGCAGCCGACCTAGAGGAATGAGATCCGTCACCGAACCGCAGAGACCGATCAGCCGGAGAAAACTCCGAGCGGTCGCGGACCTGGACTGGGACAGAGTCAGAGCAAAAGCTGAGAGAATCACAGCCTTGGCCTGGGGAACAGCCACCAAATTGAATTTGGTTTGGAAAGACATCCCCAGATGACAAAACGACTGAGAAGGGACCAGGTCCGACTTCTCCTCGTTGACTCTGAATCCTAGCGACGTGAGCAAGCTCAACAGAGTGGCGACATCCGATTCCAGTAAGGCAGCATTGGAATGCCTCTGGAGGATATCGTCCAGATATGCCGAAGTAGTCACCCTGGACTGTGTGCGATGGAACGCTATCACATGTCTGGTGAACGCCCAAGGAGCCAGGTTGAGGCCGAAAGGCATGGCCTTGAACTGGTAAACTCGCCCCAGAAAAGCGAACCTGAGATACTTCCGTGACGCCCGATGCATCGGAACGTGGAAGTAAGCGTCTCGCAGGTCGATGCTGGCTGCGAAATCTCCCTGGTGAATTGATTGGCGGACCGACCTGAAAGTCTCCATGCTGAACTTGGGAGCAATGATAGACTGGTTCAGGATGCTCAGATCGATAACCGGTCGGAGTCGGCCGTCCTTCTTCGGCACCAAGAACAGGCGGGAATAGAAACCCACTGACTGAACGTTCTTGACGACCTCGATCGCCCCCTTTGCCAGGAGATTGACAATCTCCGTGGACAAAAGTTCCCGACGTAAAACGTCTGAAGGAACTGTGGTTGGAAGAGGCACCCTTGACAGAGTGGGGTGCCGTCGGAAGGATATGCGCAGCCCGGACCGAACAACATCTAACACCCATGGATCGGATGTGATGGTGGTCCAATGGTCTGCGAACTCTGCTATCCTTCCTCCAACCTGGGACGAGTCGAGGTGAGGACCTTCATTTCGAGCCCCGACGAGGCCCGCGAGAGGAGAAACCACCTCCTCTACTAAATGAAGAATCCTGAGACTTCCCTCGATTCTGCCGACCCCTACCTTTACCCCATGAGTAAGAAGTAGAGGCGGCGGCAGAAGGACCAGCCTTTTGCTTCACAGAGGAAGCAGAAGGGTACTTGTTAGGCTTGGAACGGCCCTTGCCTCCCCGAGAAGGCTGATCAAGCTGACGAAACAGCAGCTGATCTTTGGAATGACGTAGGACGTCATCCCGGACCGTCGACACGGAACCATGGAAAAGTTGCGGCCCTGCCAAAGAAGCAGATCGAAGAGTAGCACGCTGCTCCTCGGGAAGGGATCGTCCTGTGTCCAGCACAGCGTCCCTTCGAACTAATTCCAAATTGGCCGTGTTACAGGCATGCGTGTGAGTAAGGTGCATAAGCGCCTTGGACAGCACACGCAAAGGAGCCTGTACCTCGTCAAACTTATCTGGAGGCAGATAAGCAGCCAAAGCTGAGACGACGTGATCTGAGAGAGAAAGCATGCCAAGCATCTCTCTAGATAAGCCCAACGTGGACTCCAGAGTCGTCATTGGAATGACGGCAGACTTGGGCTTGGAAAGCCCGAGGGAAGTGGAGTCCTGATCCAGAACCGTCAAAGTCTGGCAGACTGACGGATTGGCGGAATCGTAGGAACGAAAACGCACAGGAGGCAAAAAGGTGTCAACCCTGGTGAAGAACGAAGTCTTCAAAGCCTTGGAATTCAGCTTGGCATCCAATGCTGAAAAAGCCTCAACCACCTGTACCGACTGGCATGGTCGAAGGCGCCCAGAAGCAGGTTGCTCCATAGGCTGTTGGCGCGCGACCGATGATCGCGGCCAGGCTGACACTGTCGGCTGGTTAGCAGGTTTGAGCTCAGGCAGAAACCCAAACACAAAGTCAAGAGCCGCCCCCAAGTCCGAAGACTTCTGGCCCTCGACCTCAAGCATGTCGGACTCCTCCCCAGAGTCGGAAGACACATAGCCCATCGTGGGCAAACCAGCCGACGCCTCCCATGGTGTCGGGACACCAGAGGAATCGGAAACCGGCCTGTTTCCAATCCCGGGAGGCGGCGCCATAGGAGGCGCCTGGAAACCACCCATAGCCTCGCTGGAAGCAACAGGAAGGCTCTTTGAGAGAACCTGAGTGAGTAAGGAGAGGGCCTCCCTAAGCTCACTGCCTGTACCGACCGGTTCGACAGGGGAGCGAACCGGCAAAGTGGCTTCACCTCTGACCCTCTTAACCAGCGAAGGGTCACGATCCTCCAAAACACCCGACGCGGGACGACGGGCGGCAGCCGAAACATCTGAAGGCAGACGTGTATAGGGGTACGATGCACCCCGAGGATCAATATTGCGAGAACTCATGAGAGTCACCGCGGACCTCTGCGGGGCAGAAGGTCCAGGCTGCACAAAAGGCGTTGGTCCCCCAAAACTGGTCATGTGACCAGAGTGAGTGGACGGAAACGCCACGGAGTTCAGAGTGTTTCCACTACGAACATCTGAATCCAAAGACACAACTGTGGTACTCGACGGCGATGAGACCACAGCGATGGGCTCGGCCGGCAGCCCCTTCCGACTTCGCCGAGTTGAAGTCAGGGAAGGCTGGGGCCGATATCCCACGTCTACAGTATCGGACAGTTCTGCAGTCCCCTGCAGCGAAAAGCCGAGGCCGGCTGAAACAGACAACGAAGCAGACGGACCAGCAGCAGTAGTAGATACGTCGAGAGTCGTTGAGGCTGGTGAAAAAGTGGAGAGAGCACACCGGCTCGGCTCCGAAGGAGGAGTCACAACCCTAGTGACAGCCTCAGATGTCGACTGGAGGGGGACCGTAGTCCCGAAGCCAGGCATCTCTACACCAGAACACTCAACGGCTCCCGCAGTATCCACCACAGGAAAAGACTGCACATCCCCCACGGAGGAGGAATAACTCTCACCAGACAAAGTCGGCTCGGGAGGCCCCGAACGACCACGTTCTCCTTTCCCGCGGGAGCGGGAGGCACGGCCACGAGAACGAACGACACGATTTACTGACGCCCAAAAGGTGGAAGACCATGTTCCACAGACACCACACGGCCGCTCGGCCGAACACCCATTACAGGAGGAACACGACGAATGTACATCGTCCACATGCTTAGGCAGCAGACACTGCCCACAAGGAATTGTCCTAGGCATGAAAGAGGTGAGAGGAGCAGAGAAGGTGAGATCAGAAAACAGAACACCCCCAAAGAGAGAAAGGTGACAGAAACAAAGACCCCAGACGGTCGACCAGGAACCACCCAACAGGAAGACTACTCTCAACAGAAAGAAGAAACACTGTAGGAGTGGTACCCCGCTGACACCTAACTCTAACACAATTAGAAAAATTTGCAAAAAAAGCATGAACAATAATTGTGAAAATCTAAGTCCGAACTGCGTGGCCCGCGAAAATCGCGCGCGACCCGAGAGAGAGCAAATAAATATACATTATGGACATATAATAGAAAAAAGAGAATATAAAACACTGTTCCTGAGAATACAAAGGATACACTGTGGTATAATGAATCAGGAATCATCAAACATCGAGCTGGTGGAACACTGATAAGCGTGCAAAAACATCTCGACACGAAGCGGATTTTAAAAAGAATGAGTCTTTAGAGACGGTATATGCGCACTGGCAACGGAAGTCGTGGAGTTGTACTTGGGAGAGAGCGTCCCGTACTGGGTCTGCGCCGGTTGCACTCGACCCAGTTTTGGCTTATTTTTATTGGTGCTTTTGCACCACTTTTCTTTCCCAACTTGCTTGGGAAAGACAAAAATAGAGAGTATTTTATCCGAATTAGGGACTTCCACTGTAGTGCAAGCCTGTAGTAAACAATTGTGAGTAGGTTGATAAGAAATGCCCACATTCGAACTTGGACCCACAATTGATGAAAGTGATCTACTACCCAAATTTCATCGAAATCCGGTCACAGTAAGGAAAGTTAGAGTCTGGAAACGAAAAACACGGAGGGTGTGCACTTACTGTGTATTGGTAGAAGTACTGAATAAATCAAACTTTCCCTAATTTGCATAATTTTTGCACGAGAACAAAACCTGTACTATATGTGATGTATTGCATGTTACTCAACATTCATACAAAAATTTATTCAATTGTGAACTTTCATATAGAAGTTCTGTACAAAAAACTGATTACACCCAATTTCGGAACAGAATGGCTGCTGGCGGCCATCTTGAATTTTGGACCAAACCTCAAAACACATATTCTGGTCTCACAATGATAACAAAGACGCCCAGGAAGTTTCGTGAAGATCGGTTCATAAATACGGCTTTTAGTCCGAAGTGCATTGACGCGCAGGGCAGGCAGACGGACAGATTTTCGGTACAAAATTTCCCACATTCGAACTTGACCTAGGTATTGATAAAAATAATCCATATATGAAATTTCATCGAAATCAGTTGATTTTAAGGAAAGTTAGAGTCTGGAAACCGTCAGCCAATCAAATTTCAGCAACCTAATTAAATATGCACGGAAAATGCCCATATTCAAACTTGGACCCACAATTGATAAAAGTGATCTACTACCCAAATTTCATCAAATTCCGGTCACTGTATGGAAAGTTAGAGTCTGGAAACGAAAAACATGGAAGGTGTGCACTTACTGTGTATTAGTAGTAGCACTGAATAAATCAAAGTTTCCCTAATTTGCATAATTTTTGCACGAGAACAAAACCCATATTATATGTGATGTATTGCATGTTACTAAACATTCATACAAACATTTATTCAATTCCGAACTTTCATATAGAAGCTCTGTACAATAAACTGATTACACCCAATTTCAGAACAAAATGGCTGCTGGCGGCCATCTTGAATTTTGGACAAACCCCAAAACACATATTCTGGTCTCACAATGATAACAAAGATGCCCAAGAAGTTTTGTGAAGATCGGTTTATAAATACTGCTTTTAGTCCGAAGTTCGTTGACGATCTGGGCAGACAAATAGGCAGACGGACAGATTTTCGGTACAAAATTTCCCAAATTCGAACTTGACATAGGTATTGATAAAAGTAATCCATATATGAAATTTCATCGAAAACGGTTGATTTTAAGGATAGTTGGAGTCTGGAAACAGCCAATCAAATTTCAGCAACCTAATTAAATATGTGCAGAAAATGCCCATGTTCGAACTTGGTCCCACAATTGATGAAAGTGATCTACTACCCAAATTTCATTGAAATCTGGTCACTGTAAGGAAAGTTAGAGTCAGGAAACGAAAAACATGGAAGGACGGAAGGATGGAAGGACAACCCGAATTTAATATCTCCCGTTTTTTTTCAAAAAGCGGGAGACAAATAAGAAAAAAATCACTCTTTTTCAGCTTAGCCAGGTTTGTAAAACTGAGTGAGATTCTGGTACACCTGGTTTGGAATTTTCCAATTACTCATTGTTCACTTCTGACAGGAGTTATTGGTGTTCACTAAGAGACACAGGCCACCAGTGTAATTCTGTTAGGAATTTGACGCTCTGGTGGGTTCTTTATTTACTCACTTTTTGTGGAAATTTGGGTGCAGACTATCATTGATGTAATGTAGAGGTGGCAACTTACCAAAAAAAACAAACTGCTACCGATAATATGTGGATATCAAAAAACCAAACCAAACCAATCATTGAATACCGTAACCATCTGTATTTTCGAATTTTCCTGCACTTGCTATTTATATGACCTTGTTGAGGCTTGATAGCAGCTGAAGTGTTCATTTGCATGAAAGAAGTGACTGATTTTTTCTTTTCAGTTTTGTTAACCCTTAAAGGCCTGGGCAATTGGTCTGAATTTCCACAAGACGACAATGCAAGACTGTTATGGCAGCCAAGATTTGACTACAAATCACTGCTCAGGTGATTTGTCTATTGTAAGCAGGATCTTCTAATGGCGACATGTTAAGGGCACATGCTCTGAGATAACAAAAGCCTGGGCCTCTAAAGGTTAAGGTGTGTTTGGAGCAAGTCACAAAATTACTGTAGATATGAGTTGTGTTTGCAAAAGAATGCCAATGTTGAGCTCACTGGTTGTGGCATATGTGGTGCTGTGGTAGAATGATACAAAAACAAGTTATTTTTGGGTTTTTTTGTGTGATTTCCCCTTTGGTACTATAAAAAAATCTCAGTCAAGTCAGATACTGAATACCGAACCGATACCGTGGTATATCCCCTTAAAAACACCCAAACCAAACTTAAAATTCCAATACTGCCTATCTCTAATGTAATGTTATGTCTTTTTACTCGCAAATATATAACAGATTTTGTTTTGTGCTCCAGTTATAGATATATCTGTCAATAAGTTTTTAATTGACCTTGACACCATAAAGATATTAACACAATTAGTGGAACTACACGTATACTAGTACAATGTAATGATAAAACTAGGGTTTAATATATTCCCTGGTTTTCCAGGAACCGGGAATGGGAATGAAATTACTCTCAGAACTGGGAACCGGGTAGTATCAAGCAAATTTACAAGGGTAACATGACGCATTTATTTTAATGATAATGAGCATATTTCATTGGCAATCTCCCATCTCCAAACTGAAAATTCTTTTCCTAAGATAAGTATGAAAACCCCAACCCGCTTCAATCTCGTATTTATTTTCAGAATAAATTGCAATATGATCTCTACCTTTTCCAACATCAACATCAACATCCTCTTCATTGTCATCATGAGTCTCCTCTGCTTTAAGCAGAGGAGACTGGTAATGGCAGTGAAGAGGGTGTTGGTGTTGGAGGAGGTAGTGAACAATTCTGAAAATTAAGATGAGTTTGGATTTTGAAGCAGGTGAAGAAGATCTAGCCGTTGAAAAGGAGGGGTGTCCTCCAGAACTGGTTGAGAGCTATAGTGATTTGTTGAAAATGGTTCGTCAGGAATCAAGACTGTAAAAATTTCAGGTGTGGAAGGGCTGACGAAATCCTACAAGTTTCAATTCAGAAAACTTCAGTTCAATACACAAACAGTGCCACGCTTCATTCCTGGTTCTGTGCTGTAGATTTCCCGGGTATTGGGGCTGGCTTTCAGAACCGGGAACCCGGGAATTCCCATTCCCACGATTAAACCCTAGATAAAACTACAACTGTTGTGAGTCTTCATTCCAAATGGCAATGTCATCACTTCAGTCAAATCAAACCTTGATTGAGCAACAATTGTTTTAAAGAAAATGAATGTTGACACAGGTTTATGGCATATTTTAGATTCAATCATTTGGAATACATCAGTTAGTTGGAAAAGAGAACTATATGTTCTCTTTTCCGACCTGCTGAAATATTCCAGACGAGTGAATCTAAACATACGTGATGAACTATTTAAGAGCTAGAATGATTCCAGGCCAAAACAGCATCAAATCCCTTACAGAATTAGACTGGTGGCCTAAGGTTCTGCTCCACAGTTTTCTAGGCATTTCCAAAAATGACATGCCATACACTCTCTTCAAATGCAAATACGCTGTAACTTAGTTTTCTAACTCATAACAACTCATAACATGTATTACATTTCTCAAATCCACTAAAAACATATAACATTATCTAAGTAGAAATAAATAACCTGAATGTTGGTGAAATAATTTGTCAAAGGAAAGACTTCAACCTGCAAAATTGCATGAAAAAATGCCGATGCCAGTCATTTTCAGCAACCCAGCAGCCTCAAAAGGAGAATTTTCCCACTATCCCCAATAACCTAACTCTGGGGCATATAACCCCGTTTCTAAAATGCGGAAAAAAATTCCATGTTTCCGTCTCATTTTTCAGTTACATGCCTGGTAACAAACCTGTGTAAAAATAATATTTTAAAAAATAGACGATTATTCGAAGCCATTATTTCCCATAATTCACCTGGTAATTTACCCTATGTAACAGACTCCAACTTTAGGACCAAAACTTCAAATTCTCTTGTCTAACAAATAGCCTAATGTAATCATATATCCGATACTAAAAATATATATCCTATTTACATGGCATTATTTTCAACATATGCCCTATGTTCAGAATTTCACTCGTGTGCAATAGTGTGAAACTGTAGAACAGAACCTAAGAGCTTGTAAAGACACAGTAAAAAACATGGCAAATCTTTGAAACTACAATTTTTAACAACAAACTGTCACTGATGTATAATGAAAGTGTCAATGACACTGTAGCTTAACTTGTCTGTGTGTTATGTTTGATGAAAAGGATAATGTTCAATGTTTATGAAAGGATTATGAAATAAGACAAGAATTGTGATTATTGGGAATATGTTAATTTCTGTTCCTTGTATGCTATGTTTTTAATAAAAATAATATGAGGTGTAGACTGTACTAAAGAACTGAGGGGTGGGTTAATGTGGCCTTCACAGTTAATGTATGTGGCCCTCACATAACGTATGTCAACAAAAGTCACCAAGTTACAGTGAAATTATTCCCAAAAAAGTCATCCTATCAAGTTACAATGAAATCCCTTCGTAAATCTGGCCTGTAGACTGTGCTAAAGATTTTTGGGCTTCAGGCCTGTGTAGCCTTCACAGTTGACCGATTGCAACTAAAAGGGGACGTTATCATCTCAACATTATACGGAGTCATTCTACCAAGTTACAATGAAATCCCTTCACAAATTCGACCTGTAGTCTGTACTGTCGGGTTTTGGGCTTGGGCAGCCATCATGGTTGAATGATCATGACCAAAAGGGGACGTTCTCATCTGGGCATTATCTGGAGTGATCCTACGAAGTTACAATGAAATCCCTTCATAAATATGACCTGTAGACTGTGCTAAAGGTTTTCGGGCTTCAGGCCCCTGTAGCCGTCACAGTTCAACAATCACGACCAAAAGGGGATGTCATCATCTAGGCATTATATGGAGTCAACCTAACAAGTTACAATGAAATCCTTCCATAAATACGACCTATAGACTATGCTAAAGGTTTTTGGGTTTTGGGCTCGGGCAGCCATCACGGCTGAATGATCGTGACCAAAAGGGGACGTTGTCATCTAGACATTATTTGGAGTCATCCTACCAAGTTACAATGAAATCCCTTCATAAATATGACCTGTAGACTGTGCTAAAGGTTTTCGGGCTTCGGGCCCCTGTAGCCGTCACAGATGACCTATCACGTCCATCCAAAAGGGGACGTTCTCATCTAGACATTATGTGAAGTCAACCTACCAAGTTACAATGAAATCCCTCCATAAATATGACTTGTAAACTGTGCTAAAGGTTTTCGGGTTGGGCTCGGGCAGTCGTCTCGGTTGACAGATCGCGACCAAATGGGGATGTTCTCATCTAGACATCATACAGAGTCATCCTACCAAGTTACAATGAAATCCCTCCATATTAAATATGACCTGCAGACTGTGCTAAAAGTTTTGGGGTTTCGGGCTTGGGCAGCCATCACGGTTGACAGATCGTGACCAAAAGGGGACGTTCTCATCTAGACAGTATACAGAGGCATCCTACCAAATTACAATGAAATCCCTTCATAAATACGACCTGTAGACTGTGCTAATGGTTTTTGGGCTTGGGCAGCCATACCGGTTAACCGATCGTGACCAAAAGGGGATGTTCTCATCTGGACATGACCCTAAACCTGCATATGAAATTTCGTGACGATCAGACAAGAACTACGGGGTGTAGCCTGTGCTAAAGGAAAATGTGAACAGACTCACAAAGACACAGACTCACAGACTTCTGCACGCGTTATGGCAATATCTTATCTTGACTTTATCAAGTTAAGATAAGAACTGAAAAAAACATGCAAGCTGAAGTTATCCAGGCTTTCTAAACTGAGGGTCAATTAATTCTCATCTTTCACGAAATAAATTTAGTTACCTTGTCTCTCGCCAGTAATGTTACACTAGCTCCTTGCTTTAAAACTTCTTTCGCTACTGCTTTCCCAATACCACTAGAACCACCAGTAATCTGTAGAAAAATGATACCTAGATGAACAATAATAAATTGTTTAAAACTTCTTCAACTAAATAAGCCAGAATTGAAGGTTACAAGATCTTTGTATTTTATTACCGGGGTACACATGTTGATCAGCTAATGTGAAGTTACATGTATCTTCTATTCAGTCATTTCTCGAGGTTATAAACACCCAAAATGACATGTAATGCCAGTGTAGCAGGATATCTTCCCCCCAGAGGGGAAGATATCCAAGGATATTTTCCTCTCCACCCTGGATATCTTCCCCTCCCACCTAAATTTTTAAATGCATTCATCTTATTTTGTTTCTTTTACTAACATTTCACAATATTTGATTACATTGGATATTATTTATTTATTGGTGTTTAAGGTCACATACTTATGCACAATGGCTAATCATGACTGTGACAGTTTGACGGGTGGAGGAAACAGGAGAACCCAGAGAGAACCACTGAGCAATGACGAGCAGCTGCTAGCTCCCCAACATCGTAATTCCGCACTGCAGCACAGGCAGGATTAAATTGGTTGAAGACATGTGCACTATCGACGTGCATTACACTTTAGTACACAGCGTCATCATGCACCCATGTGGACAATCGGGGTTAAGCGCCTTGCCCAAGGACACAATGCGGGAGTCCGAATCGATCCTTCAGACGGTCACCCATCCGGGGACTAACCAGGCTCGACATTACTTAACTTCAGTGAACACTGGATATTAAACAGCTAAATCCTTGTACAAAATTACTCCGGAAAATATAACAAAATGTGGAATAAGTTGGGGAGAGAAATATTTTGAATGAATTTTAGAAACAATTCATCTTCTTCCTCACCCAGTCAAAATCTCAAAACAAGGTACAGAGTTTCTAAGACAGGCTGTTTCTAATTCATTAGTGTACAAATATCATTACAGCATTCCAAAATTTTGTTTTCATGGTTGACAAATATTTTGACAAGGTGAGAGGAAAGATATCCAGGCCTGGATATCTTCCCTCTCCCTTCCTGTCACCTTGTCAAAATCCTGTAGACATTCATTTGACCTTTACAACCATAGATTGGACTTTCTTATAGTTGGGTGAGAGTGTCAATAGAACCAATTTATTTTTTTTAACCCTTTACCTAACGAATCGCCTGCATACACCCGCGTAATATGCAAATTCAGCAGTTGAAAAAATATTATTTTTCAAAAAATTTCAACAAAACCATATCATGTGACCCCCTTGTTGGAACGAGCTCGTTCCAACGAGGGGTCACATGATATGGTTTTGTTGAAATTTTTTGAAAAATTTGAAAAAATGATATTTAAAATAATAAATTTTGATATCATCTGTGTTGGGTAAAGGGTTAAATGGTCGCTATGGTTTTTGAATGGGTGAGGGGGAAGATAATCAGGCCTGGACATCTTCCCCTCCACCCTCTTCCATTTTTGTCCAAAAAATTGCTGTAAGGTTCTAAGATTGTCTATGTCTGATTGATTCACTACTCTCGTTATTTGGCAGTATACGATTGGAAGATTTTTTTTTCCTTGTCAAAATCCTGTAGACATTCATACGACCTTTACAACCATTGTTTGGACTTTGTTATGGTTGGGTGAAGGTGTAAATGAACCCAATTTATTTTTTTCAAATGGATGCTATGGTTTTTGAATAGGTGAGGAGGAAGATAATCAGGCCAAGACATCTTCCTATCCACTAACTTCCATTTTTGTCCAAAAAATTGCTGCAAGGTTCTAAGATTGTCTATTTCTGATTCACTGTTCTCGTTATTTAACAGTATACAACTGGAGGAATTTTTTTTCTTCCAAGTTTTCTATATTATATTTTGACATGGGTGGGTGTGGGGGGGGGGGGGGGGGGGATAACCAGGCCTGGACAAATTCCCCCTCACCCTGTCAAAATCTGAAAAACTGTAACAAAGATTGTAAGACTGGCTAATTTTAATTCAGTAGATAAGATTTAATAGTATCTCATTAAAATAAATAGATATCTTTCTTTTTTCGTGATTTTGATATATTTTGACAATGGGAGGGAGGGAAGATAACCAGGCCTGGATATCTTCACCCCTCCTGTCACTTGGTGAAAGTTATGTAGACTTTCATACGACCACTACAACCATTGTTTGGACTTTATTATGGATGGGTGAGAGTGTAAATAAAACTTATTTATTTATTTTTTTAAATGGTTGATATGGGAATGGGTAAAGGGGAAGATAATCATATTTTGACCTGAACTTAAAAGGAAAGGCAAAAATGTATGTATTGAAGAGTTTGAACAACTTTTTCAATGTTAATGTGATGAGAATTCAGGAAATAAATGTTATGTTATCTTAAGTAGTTTTATTTAATTTTTTTTAGTTGGTGGATGATATCTGGATGGGGAAGGAGATATCTTGTGTTAACACAACCCCCCCCCCCCCCTCCGCTCAGAGGAGAAGATATCCTAGCCCCCCCCCCTCTCTGGAGGGGGGGAGGGGGAGATATCATAGCATACCAGTATGAATTTCATTTTCCATGATGATGATTCTATTACAAAGTCTAAATCCATTATTTAGCATGAGTAGCAGACAGGCCTTGCAGAAAAAATGAAATTTGTCAGGCAATAGGGTGTGTCTGTGGTGGGGCAAGTGTCAAATGTTTTTATTAATTTTTGTGATTGGTTGATTCATGGCCTAGTGGTGGGTGTTGCCAAATTTGCATGTCATAGTCCCCACTAAGGAAGGATTATTCAAATTGTAAATAGTTAAATTCACTTGGTGTCAATGATGTTCACAGGTGTAAATTAATCCTTCCCCTGGCTGTAACCAAGATGGTTAAATTTGTTCCCCAAAGGTGTGAAGACATTAATTCTTTGTCTAGGTTTTTAATTAGTTGTAAGATATTATGGCATGTTTCGATAAAAGATTTAAGGATAATAGGGTAATATTACCACTTTAATGTAAGCTTTGTGATAGGTTCCGCCCTAAAAGTATACAAGGTCAGTGTTTTCAGACACTGGGGTCCTGGTTACAGAGACAATGGAGCTCCCAATTGTAATACAAGAGACACTGGTCAGGGTGAAGGCTACCCTTGCTACCTCCTGGAGTATCCAGGTGCTCAAAGGTAAAATTCACCTGACAGTGGATTTTGAGAAAGCAACCGAACCGTCATCTTTGGAGAGGTGTAGCACCTTTCGTGAGGGGATTTCCCCCCGCACTGGTCACCCTCCAAGTGACATGGACTTGCTGGATGATGCTAAGAAGACAAAAGCCACCGATGTGAAGAAGAAAAGAAAGAGAAAGAAGGGACCTTCTGCCAGACGATGCGATGCTCACTGACTGACGGTGTTCACAGAGAAGAAAAGGACGGAAAAGGAAGAGAGGGGAGGGGGGTGCTAACCATGGCATTGAAAGCTCAAAGCCTGCTACCCCTGGTCGTTCCATGTTCAGCTCAGTTCCTTCCACTCCTGTGGAGAGTCTGGAGGGCACTGGTTCGCCAGGTAACACTTCAATCTCCAGCCCATCACACTCTTCCTCGGAAGAGGAGAGGGAGGAGAAAGGTTTGTTTATGGAGCAGGAAGTTGAGCCAGACATCGCACATGCTGCTAAACCCACTCTTGCTCTTCTAGCCTTTTCCGACCAGGACACCATCCAGGAAGCTTACACCACGGAGTCCGTGGAGAGCATCCCAGGGGATAAGGTCAGAGATGATGACCACCTAGCCTTTCTTCTAAAAGCGATGGAAAACCACGGACTTAATGAAAACACGATTAGAGTAGCAATAGAGAGTGTCAACAGCCACTATCTCCGCACAACTCCAAAGAGCTCTCCACCACCAGCAGATGCAAGGGCTAGACCGTATCAACCTAGTCAGCCCTCCACCACTCCTCCTTCAACACCACCAAAGTAGGTATCACCATCGCAGCCACCTCCTCCAAAAAGAACAGAAGAAAACACAGACAGCACTGAGTACCTTTATCACTTTCCTCCTTTGCCATGGCCAGACTAGTCTAAACCACTTACAGTTAAAAAGGGTCGAAAAGGGCTTGCAAAAACCATTTCGATTATTATGTGGGGTTCCAAATCCAGTTCAACCTCAGAGTCCACGCATGAGCCTTCTGATGAAGGAGATACTAGCCTGACAGCCTATATTGAAATGTTAGATGGACGTGCCATTGAGCGCTTCGGCGAACTCAAGCTGGAGTTTGACGGAACTGGGGATGATTATTTGGAATACCTTAAATCAACCCAGATGGAATGGGCTAAGGAAACCTACGACGTCCTCATCAACAAACCAGGTCACTTGGAAGCAGCAAGGATCTGCGACCCGTTCTTTCACAGATGGCTAAAATACAAAAACTTAGAAACAACAGTGGCAAAGCCTTCGCCATCTCAGCCACCTCCTTCCAAGAAGAAGCACAAACGGAGCAAATGCCCCTAAACTCGAACACCTCTCTCCTTTGACGCGCCAAGACATACTATCAAAACTTATCCTACAGCTAAAGAGGGTCGAATGGGGCTTGCCCCCACGCCGTCCATGTGCGCGTTCGGCGCGTAAAAACCATTTCATTCACATTCACCACGATCAACAACCAGCAAATTGGCACGGCGGTCTTACTAGACCTTGAAAAGGCGTTCGATTCCGTGTGGCACAACGGAATGCACCTCAAGCTATCCAAAATGAAACTCCTAATGAAACTATTGAGACTACACTCCTCCTTCCTCAACGACCGAGAAATAAAAGTCAGGGTAAACAACGAAATGTCGGACAGCGTCCCAATGGAAGCAGGCACTCCCCAAGGATCCGTCTTAAGCCCCCTACTATACATCATCTACGTTAATGATCTAAAAATCTCTGAGGATTGCGTTCAAATCTTTCAGTTTGTGGATGATAAGGGCCTCTGGGACTCTAACAACACCGCCAACTTAGTTCAAAAACCCCTCTAATGCGCCCTGGATGACCTTGAGGTATGGTGTGCCAAATGGAGAATCAAGCTGAACGCCAGCAAAACCCAAAGAATAACATTCACCCATAAGAAAAAGAATCGCGACTTCGATCTAAAACTAAAAGGCAAAATCCTCCCCAAATGCACAGAGGCGAAATTCCTCGGCATTACTATCAACCAAAACCTAGCCTTTAATAAACACACCAGCGACATTGCCAACAAAGCGACAAAACGCATTGACTTAATAAAAATGATACGAGGAACATCCTGGGGAGCCAACCAGACTATCCTACTTAATTTATACAAAGTCTTTATATGCCCTGTACTCGAGTATGGGGCCATACTCTTAACTGACATCAACCAAACTAATATGGGAAAACTTAAAAAAGTCCAAAATCACATGCTCAGGGTTGCTGTCCGTGCCCCGTGGGATACTCTCATCAAAACACTACATGAAAGAGCAGATATTCCAATGATAAAAGAATGCCTCTACTCTCTAGCTGCTAAATCCCACATCAGGCTAGCCAACAGCTAGCTAATGTCCGAACTCAGGGTCACTTGTGACAGCTGTCAAAAACAAAAAAACTTGACAAAAACCAATCCCTGAAGTTCACCGATGCTGCCCAAATCCTCAGAAATCGAATGCAAACCGGGAAGGAGGTGAACTAACAGGCAGTGAAAATGGCGAAAGCGGTGACCTTCTACCAGGAAGGGCTGTCTTCACCATCTCTACTAAAACACTGAAAATCGAACACGCTAAATATGAAATTCAGCAAGATCCAACACCCACGAACCGACAATATTGGTAAAGGGAAGGTGAAATAACAGGTAGTGAAAACGGTGAAAGTTGTGACCTTCTACCAGGAAGGGCTGTCTTCACCAACTCAACTAAAACAATAGAAATCAAATGTCTTAAAATATGAAAGTCAGCAAGATCCAGTACTCGTGAACCGACAATTCTGGTAAAGGGAAGGTGAAATAACAGGTAGTGAAAACAGCGAAAGCTGTGACCTTCTACCAGGAAGGGCTGTCTTCAACAACTCAACTAAAACACTAAAAATCAAACATCTTAAAATATGAAAGTCAGCAAGATCCAGTACTCGTGAACCGACAATATTGGTAAAGGGAAGGTTAATTAACAGGCAGTGATAACGGCGAAAGCTGTGACCTTCTACCAGGAAGGGCTGTCCTCACCAACTCAGCTAAAACCACTTATAACTGACTGCCTAAAATAATCAACACTGGTACAAGGTAAATGGTAAATCTCAAACTTTTTTATTCTCTATATATCAAAGTTGAAACTAATTCTACCTTCTCCTTTGTGTAGGTACACCGAGATGCTTTCTTTTTAGTGACAAGCACCCCAATAACTGCTATGGAAACTATAACCATTATGGAAACAGTAAACTCTATGGATCCTGAACATCCTGCACTCCATCCCTAGAAGTGGTCACCCACTTCAAGGGAGGCGATCGTTGGTCCTGCGTCCCGCCTCTGCCCCTTTTTGTAAGCATCCGCAGAGCGCATTTTTGACCCAGCCAAATAGGTTACAATGAAGGCCTGCCCACGAACCAGGGAAGTTTGGGTCGTTGGGGTCATTGTTGTCATCTATCCAAAAAGATGTCCTACTGCAAAACCTGAAAACCGATTAAGACAGCCTGAGGCAGACTATACTCGCCAATGATGGCCCACCATTGCTACCTCATTCATCTCCAAAGTGGCAGACTATACTTGCCTGAAAAATAAAACACAACAGCACCCTCGGGGGGAGGTAGTACCTTTGTGAGAGGACCCAACCTCTCACACTGGTCCTCACCCAAGGGGTCAGTCAACGAAGTCAACCTAACACCACTGATACCCTAGCCAGGGACAACTGCCGAGTACCCGAACCTTTTCCTCCTTCAATACATCTTGACATGAAGCTTCCAAATCCTAAACAGTCACTGAGGGTTGAAAGGGGCTGGCCCCACAGCATCCCTGCATGCCTTTGGCGCGCTAAAACCATTTCGACTTTACAATGGGGTCAGATCTGAATGGTAGAGGTTGAGGAAGGTCCAGGATTTGGTCGGGGGAGGCCACGGACAAGCGTAGAGACAAAATTGTGGAAGAGTAGAATAACTGGTGATTATGAACTTAGGCAGGCAGTGAAATAATGTGTGTTAGCAAAATTTGAGAACTGTTACAGGTTTTGATTCGTGTGGATAGACTGATTAAGATTCGTATCAGAGACCGGACTGTGTTTAAGGACCTTCCCATCGGTTCATGTGAAAAGAACAATTCATGAGACAGAACAACAGGAAGGAAAGGCTAGCGGAGAATGAGAAGGGATGCAGCGGTAAAACAATGGATGCCCAGACGGACACTGTGAACTGTAAATATATCATTGGGTTGTGAAAATGTATTTATTCAACATGGTTGTGAGAAAGGTATTTTCTTTTATATGTAAATAAATTGTTTTGTACCGTCATTGCGTATCAGTAATTACATAACCCCCTTTTTGTATTTACACCCCTTTTATCTAAGAAGCTACTAGCACCTCAAGGAATGTGAACACGAAACTCGGGTCAGGTGTAAGTTCACTCTGGTTTCAAGGCACACTCTAAGGGAGTGCGTTGGAACTTGGGCGATCTTAACCCTCCCTTAAGTCCTTTGTTAACCGGGAAGTCCCTGCAGGTGTATACTAGCATGCCCTCTGAGCAAGCTAATGACTACAATGAACTAAAAAGAGCGATACTGAGGAGATATCAGCTCACCGAAGAGGGATTTAGAGCAAAATTTAGGGATTGTAAATCAGAAAGAGGGGAGAATGTCCACCAGTTTGTGGCCCAGGTATCTCGGTATTTCGATCGGTGGGTGGAACTTTCTGAAATTAAACAGGACTTCAATTCTTTGAGGGACTTACTTATTAGGGAACAAGTCATTGGTACGTTTCCTCCCGACATGGCCATATTTGTGAGGGAGAGAAAACCAGGGAATATGGACAAGGTTACGAGGGTGGCTGAACAGTATTTAGAGGCTCATGGAAGTAGTTTGGGGAATAGCAGATTGTCGAAAAGCACCACCTATTCGGCAAGTGGTGCTGAGGGAAAAGGAAACCAAACAAATCGCCAAGGGAGCTACAATGGACCGGTAGCTCGGGAAATGACTTGTTTTGTGTGTGATAAGAAGGGGCACATGGCAAAAGATTGTTGGAAGAGGGTTCCCCCAACTAATACTAATAGTGGGAACAACAAGCCTGGGAAGAGAGACCATTCGCCAAAGAATTGGAGAGATAAGGGCAACAATGGGGGTAAGAAGCACGCTGTAGCCTTGTGTCAGTCCATTAGACCAGGGGAAAGCCCTTCCGTGCTTGTACAGAAGAGGGACAACTTAGGCTGGAAGGGGGGAGAACAGTACCCATTATAAATGGCATGTGTAGTGAATACCCAAACATATGTGATAAGGGGAGAATGCCAGTAAACCCGGGGTATATTGGTTATCAAGAGGTGCAGATATTATGAGATACAGGATGTAGTAGTGTTGTGGTGAAGAGAGGGTTGATTAGTGAAGAGCAGCTCACGGGAGACAATCCCTCTATGTGTTGATTGATGGTATGGTAAGGCGATTTTCCTTGGCAAAGGTGAAGATAGATACTCCCTTCTACAGCGGTGAAGTGGAGGTAATGTGCATAGCGGAGCCTGTATTTGACTTGGTTGTTGGCAATATTCCGGGGGCTAGGGTGGAACCTGATAAGATATGGTTGGAGAGGAAAGGGGCATCGGGGGCGGTCACCCAAGCCCAAGCCCAAGCCACGAAGATAAAGCGTCCGGTGAAATCACGGGAGGGGTCCGTGAAGTCAAGTAAGGGGGCACATGTAGAGTGTGCAATTAGCGCCCCTAAGGTTAACCCTTCTACAAGGAAATAAGGAAACTCGCTGAAAGGAAGCAGCCAAGGTATGTTGGAGGGGAGGGGCGTAATGAGGGTCGGTGTGGGAGTAAGCCAAAGGTTAGGAACTTTTGGGTCGGTCAAAAGGTGACCATGCTCTAGCTGACGAAATTCTGTAGACCTCAGTTACAGTGGGAGGGGGCCATACACTGTGACAAGAATAATGGGTAATGGTTATTACCGAGTGAGCATAGATGGAGAAGGAGTTTACCACGCAAGGTTTTTGCGGAGATTCCAAAATATGAAGGACACTAAACCCATGCTACTGGATGGGAAAGGTACATTAGGCCAGGTGGGGCTGCGAGAGGGGGCCAGGATAGTCACAAAGGGGCATCATAAAGGAAGAGTTAGAATGGGCCCTGGAACTTGGAGAGGGGCACCCAAGAGAAGACTGGTGAGAGACAAACGTGACATTGCATCCATGGTAGGCATCGCCTGTGGGCCTGTAGGTGTTGAGTGTGAAAACGAGTGGGGTCCTTGGTGGAACACACGCCCAAGGAGTAGGCCCCAGTGGAGGGGGCCGAGGGGCTCTCTAAGGCATGGGGTGGGTCCCAATATACATGGGAATATTTAGTTAGTGCCTGGTAGGGCACATAACCTGCTGACTGAAATGAACTGGGCGGGGCTCCCTATCCAAAGAGGGGACAAGTTAGGGAGATGATAGGAGTGAGGGCAAGGGGCCCATCGGCTGGCTTGGGTTTGGGTGGATTCCCCTTGCTAATAATTTGTTTGCTTTACGCAGATGTTGTGTGAGTGCACATAGATACAGATGTGTGTGAAGGAACGATAAATTTTGGGATCGGGTGTAAGGGACCGAGGGTCGTCACTGAGGATCAGTGGAGTCCTTACCCCGATTAGTGATGGTAAAAGCACTTGGTAAAGCCATACACCGTTGGTAAGCGCAGATGGGAAATTTGTGTTTGGATGAGCTGGTTAAACGTCTGTAGCATGTGCGGGGACGGGAAATCTGTGTTTGAGGGAGTGTGGCGTCATACAATGTGGTATAAGGGATCAGGGGTCGGTCATCGGTTACAGCAATTATTAGTGGCACAAGTGGCCGGTGGAGATATACTCTGTGTGTAAACCCACAAGATGGGAGCATGTGGTGAGGTATATGCCTAGTGAGTTTTGAAGGGTGTACGTAACGGTCAGGTGGTATTAAATGGATGATTAGTAGTTCGGTAATGGAACAAACATGTATATTTGTAGATAGCTGAATATTTAAGGGGTCCCAGTGCGCACCTTCGGCAGGAGCGTAAACCATTATTATATTAACAGTGCATGGGGCACGTAGTTTGCGAAGGGTTGAGTAAGAAGTAAGAAACAGTTGTGCTAGAGTGGGGAGGCATCCGTCATGTAGCATGTGCCGAATGTGGAAACCTTCCTGTGAAAGAAAGTGGTAATAAAACTCAGGTGTATGAGAGGCAAAGAGAGACTGGATAAGTGTGTTGCATGTAAATGGATGTGGACAAACACTGCTATTGCCTCTTTGGTTCTTAGAAACAAACAGAGTTTGTTCTTCGTGAGGGGGTTGTCAGTCAATAGGGCGTGTCTATAGTGGGGCAAGTGTCAAATTTTTTTTAAATTTTTGTGATTGGTTGATTCATGACCTAGTGGTGGGTGTTGCCAAATTGGCATGTCATAGTCCCCACTAAGGAAGGATTATTCAAGTTGTAAATAGTTAAATTCACTTAATGTCAATAACGTTCACGGGTGTAAATTAATCCTTCCCCAGGCTGTAATCAAGATGGTTAAATTCGTTCCCCAAAGGTGTGAAGAGATTAATTCTTTGTCTAGGTTTTTAATTAGTTGTAAGATATTATTGTTATAGCCCCCATATTATATTGAGATTGATATATCCTTAGTAGATAATTATATGAGAAAGATATTTTTTTTTATTGCTGCATTTTCTGACTGGTCTAACTCTTTTGCACTCAGTGACCTTGTTTACATCTTTGTTACACTGATATATTGTACATATAGCTGTTGATTGTTTAATTGTTTAAATAGGTCAATAACCTTGTTTACTTGAACTTTAACAGAATCCCCCAGAAACTAATAGAACATTGCAGAAACTTCCTCTTCTGGGACATTCTATCTGGTTACTATATAAAGGTTTGTCAACAGAATTCAAAAACTCATTCTTAGAAAGCCTTTCAAAAAGACTCACTTCAGTTATTTCCATTGGAGAATATTATTGTTTCAGAACAGTGCATTTATTATAGAAGCAGTGCTTCTTTGTGAATTTGGAGATTGATTCCAAAAGAGAATTTTGAAGAGAATCTATTCGTCTTGGAAAAGAGAATTTATACTTTCTGTGAAACAAAATAATATTATTTTGTGAAAAGCCAGGATTCTACTGGATTATTTGGAAATTACCTGTGGCGCCAATACTTCTTGGATTTTTACTCCATTTGAATTTTGCAGAGCATTTTATTATATTTTATTGGAGACTGCTGAAATTTCAAAGTGAAAATTTTATTACGAATCTACGGGATACTGTTTCTGAGAGACATTCTTGGATTTAATACTACATCTACCAGCTGGTAACTTTCTTCAGAAGATACTTCGCCACTGGATTACTGGATTCTGTCAAACTGTACTTTGGACTAATTCTATAATTGATAAGTACCATTGTATTTTTTTATTTTCTGTAAGCCAATTAGTGTAAAAGATCTTTGTATCATTTTTTTTTATATATTAATTTTTTTTAATTAAATTTCAGAATAGTTAAATTCATAGTTTTGTTGCTGATTCTCAGATTTCTTTCTGTTACCAATATCATTAATAATTCCACACCGTAACAGAAATTGGGGGCTCGTCCGGGATTGAATATAAGATAACGAGAAAGCTTTATTTGCATATTTCAATTATTATTTTGGCTCACTTTCAAAACATT
This sequence comes from Pictodentalium vernedei, assembly GCA_031216915.1. Classification (NCBI taxonomy): domain Eukaryota; kingdom Metazoa; phylum Mollusca; class Scaphopoda; order Dentaliida; family Dentaliidae; genus Pictodentalium; species Pictodentalium vernedei. The sequence goes on along the minus strand of CM062295.1, from coordinate 279,489,505 downwards.
TAAACTTTCTTAGAAACTTTCAGTTATATAATCTGAGAACCAGCAAACCTTTTCATCATGGTATTTATTGTGACAGAATTTTTTTCTGAATTTGAAAGATCTCCTAGTTTGGCCCTTTTAGAATCTCTTAAGAAGGAGGATTTATTTCAACTTGCTCAGTGTCTAAAATTACCTGCCACCCCTGGTCTGAACAAGCATAAACTTAAACAGCTCATTGTTAATCATTATATTGAGGAGGGTCTTTTGCCTCAGTCTGGGTCACCTGTCTCTGAACCACAACCTACTGATGCCCTTGAACTCAAAAAGTTAGAATTAGAACTAAAGAGATTAGAAATGCAACAAGAAATGAAAAGGCAGGAAAATGAAATGAAATTAAAAGAATTAGAGGCCCAAAAAGAAAAAGAAGAAAGAGAAAATGAAATTAAATTAAAAGAATTAGAAGCTCAAAAAGAAAGGGAACAAATTCAGGCTCAAAAAGAAAGGGAACAAATTCAGGCTCAAAAAGAAAGGGAACAAATACAAATTCAGGCTCAAAAAGAAAAGGAGGATAGGGAATTAAAATTAAGGGAAATAGAAACTCAAAAAGAAATGCACTTAAAAGAATTAGAAATTCAAAAGGAAATAAAAATAAAAGAATTAGAATCACAGCGTCAAGGCTCAGATGTAATTTCCCCAAGTAGATTTGATGCAACTAAACATGTTAGGCTAGTTCCCCCCTTTCAAGAAAAAGAAATTGATAAATATTTTTTACATTTTGAAAAAGTGGCAACAAGTTTAGAATGGCCAAGGGATGTCTGGACTTTGCTATTGCAAAGTGTTTTAAAAGGGAAGGCCCAAGAAATCTATTCCGCTCTATCTTCTGAGCAAAGCAATAATTATGACACTGTTAAAGAGGCTATACTTAAGGCATATGAACTTGTTCCAGAGGCCTATAGGCAGAAATTCAGAAATTATTATAAAAACGAAAATCAAACTCATGTGGAATTTGCCAGAGAAAAGCAAAATTTATTTGACAGGTGGTGCCATTCAAAAGAAATAGGGAAAGATTTCTCTAAATTAAAAGAAATGATGCTAATTGAAGAGTTCAAAGGAAAGATACATTCAGATATAAAGGCACACCTGGATGAACAAAAAGTTGACACTTTGAACAGAGCAGCAGTACTAGCAGATGACTATGCCTTAACTCATAAAATGAGTCGTAACGCCACAAATTTTTGGCCCAACAAGAATTCTTTCCAAAGTGGACCTAGACCAGCTTCAGATAAAACTCATCCTTCCAATCATCCTTCCCATCCTACAAACTTTTCACCACCTAAATTTAATCGGAAGCCTAATGAGAATAAGTCATCCAATGCCAGCCCTACACCATTACGACCCAACAGTTCAACTAAAACTTGTAATTATTGTAAGAAAGCAGGTCATTTAATATCTGATTGCTGGCTGTTAAAAAGGAAAAATGAGTCCTCTACTTCACAGAATGCACTAGCATGTGCTCCATGCCCTGAAAATTATGTAATAAAGCAAGATGCTTTAGAAAATTATAAGCCATTTATTTCTGAAGGCTTTGTTTCCCTTGAGGGGGATAAGCACTGTTCCTTACCAATAAAAATACTGAGAGACACAGGGGCTACTCAGTCATTAATGTTAGAAGGCATTTTGCCATTTTCTGAAGAAAGTGCTACAGGGGCACAAGTTCTAATATCAGGTATTGAGTCAAACTCTTTAAAGGTCCCACTTCATAAAATAAATTTAAGAAGTAGCTTAGTAAATGGGACTGTGACAGTAGGAATCAGACCTACTCTACCTGTAAAAGGTATTTCTTTATTATTGGGAAATGACTTAGCTGGTGACAAAGTCACTGTAGAACCTCAAGTGGTGGATAAGCCGAGCACAGATGAAAGTATTATTAATTTGAAGGAATGTTTTCCTTTTGCTTTTCCAGCATGTGCTGTGACTCAGTCCATGGCAAAGAAAGCTGAGGTTGATAACAACCTCAATTGTGTTGATTTAAACAGCAAAGCAGAGGATAAGAACAGTCACAGAATTACGGATTCTGAAGACATTGATTTGTCTCAGACATTTCTGAGTCAGTGTGATGACTCCTCCAAAAATTGTAAAGAGGCCACTACACCTGAGAGTGATAGGGGGACCTCCTTGAATGTCATTTCCCGGACTTCTTTAATTCAGGAACAGGAAAGTGATCCTGACCTTGCAGAGCCACGTGAAAAGGCTCTAACACAGGCTGAAGCCCAAAACTCCCCTGTCTGTTATTTCAGAAAATCTGGTGTACTTATGAGGAAATGGCGACCACCAGAAGTACCCTCCAATAGTGATTGGGAGGTTATTTATCAAATAGTTGTCCCCACTAGATACTGGAATGAAATAATAAGCCTGGCTCATGAAAATCCAATGGCTGGACATTTGGGAGTTAGGAAAACCTACTCTCGTATTCAACAATGTTTTTACTGGCCCAAGCTTCGACAGGATGTTGTCGAATTTTGTAAAACCTGCCACACCTGTCAAATTGTAGGAAAACCCAACCAGAAGATTCCTCCTGCTCCCCTTCAACCAATCCCCGCTTTTGAGGAGCCATTTAGTAGAATTATTATTGATTGTGTTGGCCCATTGCCTAGAACAAGATCTGGAAATGAATATCTTCTTACCATCATGTGTGCTTCTACACGATTTCCTGAGGCTATTCCTCTAAGAAATATTAAAACTAAGACTATAGTTAAGGCCTTGATAAAATTTTTCACGACTTTCGGTCTACCCAGGTCAGTACAATCGGACCAAGGCTCAAATTTTATGTCAAACATTTTTCAGCAGGTGATGTATGAGCTCAAAATTAAGCAGTACACATCAAGTGCCTATCATCCCGAAAGTCAAGGAGCTCTAGAACGCTTTCATCAAACACTGAAGACCATGATAAAGGCCTATGGGGAGGATAATGAGAAGGACTGGGATGAAGGAGTACATCTCCTCTTATTTGCAGTCCGTGAGACTGTACAGGAATCTCTGGGATTCAGCCCTTTTGAATTAGTGTTTGGACACTCAGTGAGGGGTCCACTCACTGCTTTGAAGGAGAAATGGCTCGGGGAAGAGCCACCTGAAATTTCTCTTCTGGACTATGTGTCCACTTTTAAGGAAAAACTGCACCAGGCCAGAGAAATGGCAAATAAACATTTACAGAAAGCCCAGAGTCATATGAAGACCTGGTATGATAAAAAGGCAAAATTTCGCACCTTTAAACCTGGGGACAAGGTGTTAGTATTATTCCCTTTAAAGGGCAATGCTTTACAAGCAAGATATTCAGGTCCTTATATTGTTAAGCACAAGATCAGTGATACTGATTATGTTGTTGAGACTCCCGATAGACTCAAAAATACTCAGCTGTGCCATATAAATATGTTGAAAACTTATTATGAGAGAGAACCAAACTCTTTACCAGTCTCAACAGTCACCCACATGGATGAGCTGGAAAATCCTGTAGAGGATATTTATGAAGGCGGCGAAAATGTACCTCTGAAGTTACAGAACTCAGATGTCCTGAGAGATCTACAAAATAAAACAGATTATTTACTGCCTGACCAAAGAAAAGATTTAGTTGATTTAATTTTCAAATATCAACACTTATTTCCCGATGTGCCTAGTAGGACATCTGTTATTTTTCATGATGTTGATGTAGGAGAGGCAAATCCCATCAAACAGCATCCATATAGATTGAACCCTTTCAAAGCTGAGATCATGCGAAAGGAAATACAGTATATGCTGGACAATGATATCATAGAACCTAGCCATAGCAACTGGAGTTCGCCCTGTATACTCGTTCCAAAACCTGATGGCAGTTACCGATTTTGTACAGATTACCGAAAGGTGAACAGCCTCACCAAAACAGACAATTATCCAATTCCTAGAATTGATGACTGCATTGACAAACTTGGCCATGCTAAATTTGTGACAAAATTTGACTTGTTAAAGGGTTATTGGCAAGTCCCTTTAACAGAAAAAGCAAAAGAAATATCTGCTTTTGTTACACCATTTGGATTGTATCAATATAAAGTTACCCCTTTTGGCATGAAAAACTCTCCGGCAATGTTCCAGCGCATGGTTAACCACTTAATTGCAGACCTAGATCACAGTGAAGCTTCTATTGATGATGTTATTATACACACAGATACAAATTGGGCTGATCATCTGAAGCATATTCAAGAATTTTTTGACAAAGTGACCCAAGCCAACCTAACTATTAACTTGGTAAAATCAGAATTTGGCAAAGCAACTGTAAATTATTTAGGTCATGTTGTTGGGCAGGGGCAGGTGAGGCCGATTGCGGCTAAAGTTGATGCCATTATAAATTTTCCAGTACCAAACTCTAAAAAAGAGCTCATGAGATTCTTAGGCATGGCTGGATATTATAGAAAATTTTGTTTAAATTTTTCAGATGTTGTCTCCCCTTTGACCAGTTTATTGAGCAAAAGGGTTAGGTTTGTTTGGACTGAGGAATGCCAGAAATCCTTTAACAGAATAAACACTTTATTAAATAATTACCCTGTCCTGGCCAGTCCCAATTATGAAAAGCCCTTCAAATTATTCATAGATGCAAGTGACAATGGAGCAGGTGGGTATATTGCCCAGGAAGATTCCCAAGGTATTGATCACCCTGTATGTTATTTTTCCAGAAAATTTCTCAAACATCAAAAGAATTACTCTACAGTAGAAAAAGAAACTTTGGCTCTAATTTTGGCATTAACCCATTTTGATGTGTATCTAGGAACCGCCCAATGTCCAATTACAGTTTACACCGATCATAACCCCTTAACATTTATCAATAAAATGAAAAACAAGAATCAAAGATTATTGCGGTGGAGTTTAGCCCTTCAAGAATATAATTTAGAGATTAGGCATATTTCGGGAAGAGATAATGTTGTAGCTGATGCTCTTTCCAGAATATCCTAATTTAAAATGATATGATCGGTCCCTATTCACTTCAAGTGTATATATGTTTATTAAAAAAAAAAAAAATTGTGAAGATTATGGTGTGTGTGTGTATTGTAAACCAGTCAGAGTCTGCTAAAATTATGTAAAAAGTTTTCAGTACCTTCAAACTTTTTCTTTTAAGGCGGGGTGTGTTATAGCCCCCATATTATATTGAGATTGATATATCCTTAGTAGATAATTATATGAGAAAGATATTTTTTTTTATTGCTGCATTTTCTGACTGGTCTAACTCTTTTGCACTCAGTGACCTTGTTTACATCTTTGTTACACTGATATATTGTACATATAGCTGTTGATTGTTTAATTGTTTAAATAGGTCAATAACCTTGTTTACTTGAACTTTAACAGAATCCCCCAGAAACTAATAGAACATTGCAGAAACTTCCTCTTCTGGGACATTCTATCTGGTTACTATATAAAGGTTTGTCAACAGAATTCAAAAACTCATTCTTAGAAAGCCTTTCAAAAAGACTCACTTCAGTTATTTCCATTGGAGAATATTATTGTTTCAGAACAGTGCATTTATTATAGAAGCAGTGCTTCTTTGTGAATTTGGAGATTGATTCCAAAAGAGAATTTTGAAGAGAATCTATTCGTCTTGGAAAAGAGAATTTATACTTTCTGTGAAACAAAATAATATTATTTTGTGAAAAGCCAGGATTCTACTGGATTATTTGGAAATTACCTGTGGCGCCAATACTTCTTGGATTTTTACTCCATTTGAATTTTGCAGAGCATTTTATTATATTTTATTGGAGACTGCTGAAATTTCAAAGTGAAAATTTTATTACGAATCTACGGGATACTGTTTCTGAGAGACATTCTTGGATTTAATACTACATCTACCAGCTGGTAACTTTCTTCAGAAGATACTTCGCCACTGGATTACTGGATTCTGTCAAACTGTACTTTGGACTAATTCTATAATTGATAAGTACCATTGTATTTTTTTATTTTCTGTAAGCCAATTAGTGTAAAAGATCTTTGTATCATTTTTTTTTATATATTAATTTTTTTTAATTAAATTTCAGAATAGTTAAATTCATAGTTTTGTTGCTGATTCTCAGATTTCTTTCTGTTACCAATATCATTAATAATTCCACACCGTAACAATTATGGCATGTTTCGATAGAAGATTAAAGGACAATAGGGTAACATTACCACTTTAATGTAACCTTTGTGATAGGTTTCCGCCCTACAAGTATATAAGGTCAGTGTTTTCAGACATTGGGGCCATTTGATCATTCATTGGATTCGCACCTCTGACCTCAGAGTGTGAACAACTTGCCACCTTGACTAGCAATCATGGATACACTGGATTTACCAGCAAGACTCATCAGGACCATTTCAGCTCTGGGCGTCTCTTGCCCTGTCACCTAGACTGTCCAGGGGACAGGTAAGAGAGTCCACCTGACCTTGGAGTTCATAGTAGAGGACACCACACCAACTCCTTTGGGTAGAGGTAGTACCTTTCATGAGAGGAACCCCTCTCTCACTGGTCCTCACCCAAAGGAGTCTGGAGGCCCTGAGAACAGACCAAAGAGGAAAAAGAAGAGTCTGTCGACCAAGCGGAGGAGCACCCGACGCCTGGAGGCCTTTTTGGAAAAGAAGAGAGAGAAGAGCGAGGAAAGGAAAGGGCCAGAGGTGGCCGCCAGTTCCCCTCCCACTCCCACAGGCTTACCCAACCGACTTCCGGCCCCTCAGCCGGAACTGTTGGATGCGGACAGTCCTGCTGAAACTGAGATGGAATTGGAAGCTGCCCTCTCGCCACTCCGGATCCCCCACTCGCCTCTCCCTTCATCACCAAAGAGGCTGGACCTGGATGTTCTGGAGGACACCTTACGAAAAGAGGCCAAAGAGCGCAGAAGAACAAGAGAACGGCAGGATGAAGAAATAAGGATATCATTCGAAAACTTAAACCGGCAGATCAACATTCATATGGCAGCACAAGTCAATACTACAGACATCAGCAGCAACAACCCCTAGTGTAGCCTGGACTAGATCATTCCAACCAGGTCAGCCAGCCAGCAGTCCACCAAAAACACCTACAGCCACTGTCACAGTCTCACCATCAAAACCACCTCCTCCTAAAAAGAAGTAGAAACGACATAAGCGCCGCTGAGTACCCAGACACTCTCCTCCTTTACCACGCTCAGACAAGAACCAACTCATATACAGTAATAGTGGGTCGAAAGGGGCTTGCCCCAAACCGTCCCTGCGCGTCTTCGGCGTGCTAAAACCATTCGTTTTGGGACAATGGGGTCGCATGTTCGCACCTTGGACTCCGAGGTGCTAACTACTGAACAATGAAGCTCCCACTTGTGATCCAAGAAACAGCTGTCAGAGTGAAGGCTACCCTTGCTACCACCTGGAGTATCAAGGTGCTCAAGGGTAAAATTCACCTGACAGTGGATTTTGATAAAGAAGCCGAACCGCCGTCCTTGAAGAGGTGTAGCACCCTTCGTGGGGATTTCCTCCCACACTGGTCACCCTCCTAGTGACTCGGACAAGCTGGATGAGGACGCCGGAGCAATACAGCCACCACCAAGAAGAAGAGGAAGAGAAAGAAGGGACCCTCCACCAGACGATGAGATGCCCGCCGAATAACGGAGTTTCTGGAGAAGAAGAAGGAGAAGGAAGAGAAGGAGGCAAGTGAGGGCGTCATAGGGTCAACACCTGTCTCCCCTGACTAACCATTGTCCAGCTTGGCAGCCCCCTCCCAGGAGGAGGGTCCGGAGGACTATGGATCATTAGGTGACAGATCGATCTCCAACCCATCTGACTCTTCATATGAAGAGGAGATGGCGGAAGAAGATCTGTCTATGGTAGAGGAAGCTGTCCCAGACGACGCACCTTCCACCCCTCCAGCTCTTGCTTCTCCGGCTTCTTCAGACCAGGTGTCTGACCAGGAGGAGAGCATCCCGGATTCCGTGGAGGCATTCCTCGGGGAGGAGATCCAGAACGACACTTCCCGGACAACACTCAAGGAGAGGTACAACCTCCATGCTAAAGCAGGTCACTCAACCCAAATAATCAGGGCAATACTCGAAATGGCACTCGGAAACCTCAAAAGTTCTCACGAAACAGCAGCAAGGATCAGGCCGTACGTCGCCAAAGAAGAACCTACTCTTCCCCCTGATCCGACAATGCCACCAACAACAATCTCTCTGATGCATCCTCCTCCACCCAAGAAAAACTGCAGGAGACACAGACGCCGCTGACTACCTTAACTCCTTCCCTCCTTTACCACGTCCAGACAAGCCAAAAATCATATACAGTTAAAGAGGGTTGAAAGGGGCTTGCTCCCCAAACCGTCCCTGCGCGCCTTCGGCATGTGAAACCATTTAATCTGGATCCGCATTGGGGTCAGATCTGAATGGTAGAGGTTGAGGAAGGTCAAGGATTTGGTCAGGGAGGCCACAGACAAGCACAGAGACAAAACTGTGGAAGAGTAGAACAACTGGTGATTATGAACTTAGGCAGGCAGGCAGTGAAATAATGTGTGTTAGCAAAAATTGAGAACTGTTATAGGTTTTGAATAGTGTGGATAGACCGATTAAGATTCGTATCAGAGACCGGACTGTGTTTAAGGACCTTCCCATCGGTCCATGTGAAAAGAACAATTGAAAAGACAGTACAACAGGAAGGAAAGGCGAGCGGAGAACCAGAAGGGAATGGATGCGGTAAAACAACGGACACCCGGGCGGACACCGTGAACTGTAAATATATCATTGGGTTGTGAAAATGTATTTATTCAACATGGTTGTGAGAAAGGTATTTGTTTTTATATGTAAATAAATTGTTTTGTACCATAATTCCGTATCAGTAATTACATAAGCCCTTTTTCTATTTACACCCCTTTTATCTAAGATACTAGCATCTCAAGGAATGCGAACGCAGAACTCGGGTCAGGTGTAAGTTCACTCTGGTTTCAAGACACACTCTAAGGGAGTGCGTTGGAACTTGGGCAATCTTAACCCTCCCCGACACAACTAATATTTATTGTTCAGTGGTGGGCACCCCAAAGCTACCCCCTTGACAAAATTCTTGAAGAACTCAAAATTTTCATTTTTTGCTTCCAAAAAATTAGAATGAGAGGTCGGAAGTTTTGTCTTTGAAGCAAAAATTGAAAGAACAAAATAAAATTGGAATGAAGATTATTGGAAAAGCACTGACCGGATAAGGCTGTTATGTTAGGTGAAGAGTCAACAGTGGAAAGCTTTCTCACCCAACCAACCTAGAAGATGACAAGCCTAATAAATTTTTCCCAAATAACTGAACATTTTCAGGCCTTTTGGCTTCAAAAGTTAGCTAATGACACTCTCATTGGATGAAAGACCACTCGGCCACATGTCTCTGAAAAAAAAGTGTGCAATTCGAGGTATATGAAAATTTTTTAAATCTTTTGAGATTGAAAAGGGGACATAACTCTGGCAAAAAATGTCGGACCAAACCCCGATTTGAACTTCACCTGTATTATATGTTGATACATCAACATACCAAATTATATTTGATTCGGTCAACAACAACTAAAGTTATCATCGGGAAACTAAAAGAAATGAATTTTTGAAGTAAAAAAAGGGGCATAACTCTGGCAAAACTTTTTCTGACTGCACTCCAGTTCGAACTTGACCTGTATTTTATGTTGATACACCTACATACCAAATTTCATTTGATTTGGCCAAATATAACTAAAGTTATCATTGGGAAACCAAAGTGGGACGGGTGCATGGACAGACACCGGCTATTTCAATAGTCCCCTAAAAAATTTTTTTAGGGGAACAATTAGCTCTACAATTTCCTCTTTGACTGGTCATGAGCTATGTTTTGGAAGCAAATGCTAAAAAATAACAAGATTTGAATGGTGATTTTAGTGTAGAGCATGAGCTTCACATTGCCATCGTGTTGTGTATTAACTCCTTGCATGCTGCTGGTAGATAATACCTCCAGGACACCAATACTCTTTCCAACAGAAAGGGTATATAATTTGGCGTCTGTTCAAGAGAATGCATAACTGTAAATTAGACAAATCATATCAAGAATGATAGCTGGGTGTCATTTGTGGAGTTTTTCATCAAATCCAGTCATGGCATCTCAGTTATTTATTTATTAGGGTTTAACAACACATTAACAGCCAGGGTAATATCATGTCGGTGACAAATTTTCCGGGTGCAGGAAGCCGGAGTACCCGGGGAGAACCACCGAGCAACGACAAGCTGTCACCTCTCCAACATCGTAACTCTGCACAGCGGCACAGGCAGAGTTAGATTGGTTGAAGACATGCGCACCATCGATGTGCAGTATGCCTTAGTACACAGCGTCATCGTGCCCCCATGTAGGCAACCAGGGTTAAGTGCCTTGCCCAAGGACACAATGCGGGAGCACAAAAGCTCACAGTTAAAGGTTTAACTGTATGTGAATGGGCAAATTTTCACCAAAAAATATCCTAACAACAGCAAACAGAAATTTTACTCCTGTATCCAAACTTTTGTAAACAAACTGCTTTCTGGTATTATAATAATTCAACTGGACAGGAAGTCGTTAAAAAGAAACTAGTACATGATGACAATGTACATCTGCAGTCATTTATATTGCAAACCATATCAAACCTTATTTTACCAGCAAGCTTCTTTAACCAGTCTGCATGCAGTATTAAGTCACTCTAGACTCTGCCATATGCTGTAACCTCAAAGTTTAAGTTACCCCTATGGATCCATATGGGGTGAGTAGATACCATTTTGGGTTCCAAAAAATTCCCCAAATATCCTCACCTCCAATAAATACATTCGCCACAAGAGAATTCCAAAATATCTCATCACTCAATGCAGTCTTGAGCTGTTTATAAACAGATCAATAATGAAAAACTCACGCGAAAACTGAGTTAGAAACCCTTGCATTACCAGAAGCAGACATTTTGTTTGTAAACAAAAACCCATATGTAAAATTAATAAGTTGCACCATGACATCTTTCAGAAATTTGTTGGAAAAAGATTTAGTGGATGAAAAGAAGCAAGTACACTCTGAAAACACAACACATTCGAATACAAATACGTTCTTGCAAAAGTGAATTAGGTGGCTGGTAAATTAAATATGCTATGGTTTGCTTACAGGCCTAGCATTCTTTAGGAGTGCTGCACACCTACGTGCAATATAAATGTACCTGCGTGCAGCCTAGAAAAAATTGAGGAGGGCAATTTTTTGCAACCCTTGATTTTCTGGACCTGTTTGGGACTGCCTTTAAAATCTAATATCATTTTGTCCCCTCAGTTCCAATGTGTTTTCTGTGCCTACTGGCACAGAGAACACAATGGAACTCAGGGGACGATTTGTCAATGTTGCATTGATTCGCAATAATTCATGACCCATTCTGTTTCGCATTCCGATACATTTTGAGTGTAGAAGACATGTCACATAAGAACTGCATGCAACATTTTGAATAATGAGAAGATGTGTGTGCCAATTTTTCCACTATGTAGCTGAATGCAGTACAATTTTTCAGTCACAATATTAATACCTTGAAGTGAATATAACCAAAATAGCATACAAGTTTTTGCATTGAAAATTTCAGGTGCAATTGCACCCCTAAGCAATCTGAGGAGGGCATTTGTTTTGCACTCCTGGATTTTCTAGATTGCCAGGCCTGTGCTTAGTTGGTGGATATGGGGTGAGTGATATGAGGATTATCAAAAACAAGAGGCCCCACGTGGCCTTAATCGCTCACCTGACAAAGTGACTCTAAGAAGTATTTTAGGTCACCTTCACCATGTCATGCCTCATCAACATTAACTGGTTGAGTGATAGATTTTGTTTGAAGTTCAACATTTGTTACCTAAAATTAGTTTTATTTAAAATCGTTGGTGTGTGGCCAATCTCCAATGATTTTTAATAAAGCAAATTTATCTCTGCAGACAAACTGGTTTAGCATGAAGCACAAACAAGGAATGTGAAGAGATAGCCTTGGACATCTCTCTCCAACTGTGGATATCTTCCATGTGCTACATGTATATATTTGCATGCAAGAAAACAAAAATTTTCACAAATTTTCCAAAATATTAATTTTTTTTATCATCATTGGAACAAGCTCAAACAGCTTATTCCAATAGGGGTATGGGAAGATCAGGTATATTTTTGAGACAGAAATGTGAATATATAAATAATGGTGTTTTTTTGTGAATGATGCTGGAGAATTTTGCGTAAAGATATGGTAAATGGCTTGTTCTAGATACAGAATGATGCAAAAGTATTTAAATTTGATTAGGCAAGTTGTTCCTATAATGCATTTAAAAATTGAAGTAACTGTTTTTTTGCTGACAAACTTTTAGATGTGTGTGTCTGTGTTTGTGTGTGTGTGTGTGTTTGTGTGTGTGTGTGGGGGGGGGGGGGGGGGGGGGGGGGTAAGAGTGTTCTTGCAAACAAAATTCCTGAATAAATGGAAAATTTTATTTTTTGTGTGAAAGACATAGTGCGTGAATGTTGATTGGAACAAGCTTAGAGAGCTCATTTTAATGTGAAGTCATAAAGCTGTGTTTTACGTACGAAATTCTGGAATAACTAAAAAAATTGCTTTTTTGACTCAAAAAGCATGGTGTGCGACCTCTCATTGGAATGAGCTCAAAAAGCTCATTCCAATGGGGTATTTACAAGCGATAAGTACATGTATGTTTAAGAGACAAAAATTAAAATTTGAATAGCGATTTTTGCGAAGAATGCTGACAAGTTTTGGCAGTTTTGCTGGTAAAAAGGTAAGATATGCAAAGTGGTTGTTTTTTAGAGGCGACATTTAATTAAGGGGAATTAACCCTTATTTACTGAGGTAACTTCTAAAAGTACTGAAATTTCATGAAGCAATGTGAACAACAGACAACAGTTGCCTAAAAATTTCATGAATAACTAAAATTTTTATTCCTTTGTCTCGAAAACATGGCATATGACCTTTGTTGGAATAAGCTGAATGCGTGTGTTCCAATAAGGGGTCATAAAATTTGAACGGAGATTTGTGTGAATAATGCATTAGTACTGCTAGATTTGGGTAAACGGTTCACCCTAGATACCACCCCTTCTATAGTAGATCTTTTCTGCAAATTTTGTCTAAGATTCTATCAACTTTACAAATAAATACGTTCATGAATCACAATCAGATCCACCCCACAATGTTGCATACCAAATATCAAAAGATTCTGCCTGCTGGATCTGGAGAAGAAGAATTTTTAAGAAATATGCCTGAAATGCACTAAGTTAAAATTTGGGCTCCTATACGGAGCTCAAATATAAACCCAGGGGGTCGATTTGAACAAACTTGAATCAGATCCACCCCACAATGTTGCTTACCAAATATGAAAAGATTCTGAAGCTGGATCTGGAGAAGAAGATTTTTTAAGAAATTTGCCTGAAATGCACTAAGTTCGAATTCGAGCTTCTATAGTGAGCCCAAATATGAAACTAGGAAGCCGATTTGAACAAACTTGAATCAGATCCACCACACAATGTTGCATACCAAATATCAAAAGATTCTGCCTGCTGGATCTGGAGAAGAAGATTTTTTAATAAATTTGCCCGAAATGCACTAAGTGCGAATTCGGGCTTCTATATTAAGCCCAAATATGAATCCAGGGGGCCGATTTGAACAAACTTGAATCAGATCCACCCCGCAATGTTGCATACCAAATATCAAAAGATTCTGCCTGCTGGATCTGGAGAAGAAGATTTTTGAAGAAATTTGCCCGAAATGCACTAAGTTTGAATTCGAGCTTCTATAGTGAGCCCAAATATGAATCCAGGGGGCCGATTTGAACAAACTTGAATCAGATCCACCCCGCAATGTTGCATACCAAATATCAAAAGATTCTGCCTGCTGGATCTGGAGAAGATGATTTTTTAAGAAATTTGCCTGAAATGCACTAAGTTCGAATTCGAGCTTCTATAGTGAGCCCAAATATGAATCCACCCCACAATGTTGCATACCAAATATCAAAAGATTCTGCCTGCTGGATCTGGAGAAGAAGATTTTTTAATAAATTTGCCCGAAATGCACTAAGTCCGAATTCGGGCTTCTATATTAAGCCCAAATATGAATCCAGGGGGCCGATTTGAACAAACTTGAATCAGATCCATCCCGCAATGTTGCATACCAAATATCAAAAGATTCTGCCTGCTGGATCTGGAGAAGATGATTTTTTAAGAAATTTGCCTGAAATGCACTAAGTTCGAATTCGAGCTTCTATAGTAAGCTCAAATATGAATCTAGGGAGCCGATTTAAACAAATTTGCATCAGATCCATCCCACAATGTTGCATACCAAATATCAAAAGATTCTGCCTGCTGGATCTGGAGAAGAAGATTTTTTAAGAAATTTGCTTGAAATGCACTAAGTTCAAATTTGGGCTCCTATACTGAGCCCAAATATAAACCCAGGGGGCCGATTTGAACAAACTTGAATCAGATCCACCCCGCAATGTTGCTTACCAAATATGAAAAGATTCTGCCTGCTGGATCTGGAGAAGAAGATTTTTTAAGAAATTTGCATGAAATGCACTAAGTTCAAATTCGAGCTTCTATAGTGAGCCCAAATATGAATCTAGGAAGCCGATTTGAACAAACTTGAATCAGATCCACCCCACAATGTTGCATACCAAATATCAAAAGATTCTGCCTTCTGGATCTGGAGAAGAAGATTTTTTAAGAAATTTGCCTAAATGCACTAAGTTCGAAATCGGGCTCCTATACTGAGCCCAAATATGAACCCAGGGGGCCGATTTGAACAAACTTGAATCAGATCCACCCTACAATGTTGCATACCAAATATCAAAAGATTCTGCCTACTGGATCTGGAGAAGAAGATTTTTTAAGAAATTTGCCTGAAATGCACTAAGTTCGAAATCGGGCTCCTATACTGAGCCCAAATATTAACCCAGGGGGCCGATTTGAACAATCTTGAATCAGATCCACCCCACAATGTTGCTTACCAAATATGAAAAGATTCTGCCTGCTGGATCTGGAGAAGAAGATTTTTTAAGAAATTTGCCTGAAATGCACTAAGTTCGAATTCGGGCTTCTATAGTAAGCCCAAATATGTATCCAGGGGGCCGATTTGAACAAACTTGAATCAGATCTACCCCGCAACGTTGCATACCAAATATCAAAAGATTCTGCCTGCTGGATCTGGAGAAGAAGATTTTTGAAGAAATTTGCCTGAAATGCACTAAATTCGAATTCGAGCTCCTATAGTGAGCCCAAATATGAATCTAGGGAGCCGATTTGAATAAACTTGAATCAGATCAACCCTACAATGTTGCATACCAAATATCAAAAGATTCTGCCTGCTGGATCTGGAGAAGAAGATTTTCAAAGAAATTTGCCTGAAATGCAGTAAGTTCAAATTTGGGCTCCTATACTGAGCCCAAATATAAACCCAGGGGGCCGATTTGAACAAACTTGAATCAGATCCACCCCACAATGTTGCATACCAAATATCAAAAGATTCTGCCTGCTGGATCTGGAGAAGAAGATTTTTTAAGAAATTTGCCAGAAATGCACTAAGTTCGAAATCGGGCTCCTATACTGAGCCCAAATATGAACCCAGGGGGCCGATTTGAACAAACTTGAATCAGATCCACCCTACAATGTTGCATACCAAATATCAAAAGATTCTGCCTGCTGGATCTGGAGAAGAAGATTTTTTAATGATTTTCCCATTGCCTACAGTGTTAAAAAGTGCTGACTCAGCACTTTTTCAAAGTCTCGAAACTGTACCCTATGATAAAACCGATGGCAATTTTTTTTTACCAATCCTTTCTGTTGGTCCTAAGGAAGCTGCACACCAAATAAAAATTCTCAGTGCCGTGCAGTTTTGGAGATATGGGCGTTTTAAATTTTTTCTATTTTTAGCTCCTGCGGTTCCCACGGGGCTGCGGGAAAATTTTTTTTTGCATAAATCAAGTACTCATGACCCAATAAGCCCTCACATAAAATTTGGTTCAAATCAGCCTCTCGGTTTGGAAAATCGAAATTTTGGGCGGGGCAAAAAATTTTGCCCCTCTCATAACAACGCCAAGTATAGCCCCACAAACTTCTCTTGAACAAACCTGAGTCTACACCTCAAAAGGAAGCTGCACACCAAATATCAAGTCTCTGCTACTGCTGGTTCATGAAAAGAAGATTTACAAAGATTTTGGTGCCCCTTGGGGGCGTGGCACCACCCAGGAGGAGGGGCAACTTCATTTGAACAAATCTGAATTGGCATTAGGTAATAAACATTTAGCCAACATTTGAATAAAATTGGGCTAGTGGTTTAGGAGGAGAAGTCGATAATGTAAAGTTAACGCCGGACGGACGACGACGGACGACGGACGCCGGACGACGGGCGACGGACGACGGACGCCGGACAGAAAGTGATCAGTAAAGCTCCCCTTGAGCTTCGCTCAGGTGAGCTAACAATATAGGGCTCGCCATACCACCCTGTACAATATTGTTTTTGCTTAGCCTCATATGGCACTGCATCTACCAACTAAGCACACCATCAAAGTTAACCTCTTGCACATTGATGTCGAAATTAGAGAAAGCAAATATTTCCCACAATACAACTAGGAATTTAACCTTGTCTGTCAGAGCTTATTGATCTCAAGATTGAATTGGTTGAATTCCTAGTTTCTTAATAGGAAAAAATTTGCTGCTTGAAATTTTGAATTTTTCAACATCAGTGCGCAGGGGATTACTCTTTCATTACCAAGCCTGAAAATAAGCAGACTGTCATCTGCAGAATGAGGTCCCCAGAGGGTGCATTTAGTGATGCTACCCTGTGCAGCAGGGATGCATTACTAAATTTACCCTCTGTGAACCTCAATTTGAATCAAGTTCTCAGGCATATGCAGAAAATAGTACCCAGAGGATAAATTGGAGGATTCTAGCTCACTGTATGGGACAGCATCACCAAATTCACCCTCTGGGGACCTCATTCTACAAATGACAGATTCATTATTTTCAGGCTTGTTCATTACTGCACGTTTGACATTCAGTGCTAATATTTCATCTAAATTTGGGAGAATCGATTTGGATTCTCGCAAAAACGGGTGTGAGAATCCATACCTGCTATAAGTCTCCCAGGATCCCATAAGGCCACCACGGTTGAATCCCTGCTGTATACTGACAACACATGTTAATCCTTTACCCAACATAGCTTTTGAGTTTTTAAAATGTACACTGAATTTGATAGTTTTCAAAAAATAAACAATATTAACCAATAAAACCGTACAAATAAAGATATCATTGGAACTGGCTCACTGGGTTGGTTCCATTGACAGCCATATTTGTATAATTTTATTGACAAAGTGTCAGGACATTTCAGGTCATGTTAGCCTTGTGTTTCTCAATTTGCTGCCACTATGCTAGGTAAATAGTGTTGAAACGATTAGTCAACTAGTCGAAGTCGATTCGATTTTCGAAAAAATCAACTCTGAAATCTGCCAGTCGACTAGTCGGGAAATTCAAAGATGAAGTCGTAAAATTCCAATAGTGGGGGTTAATGATTACAAACATCAAACGTTTCTGCTTCATGGTGGACCTATTTTAAATTGTATTGAGAAGTGGATATCAATGCAATCATTGTCGTTTGTTGATGCCGATAATGTTACAACTCAGATTTCAGCAGCATTGCAAGCACTGATTTCACCTAACCTAATCACTGGCACACGTTGAAGAAAAATACTTTGATGTTCAACTTCAAAGATGCCGTTAATTTATGCAAGCGTTCTGTCCCTCACCCAAGTCATCCACACTTTTTAATTGATATAAAAATAAAATACATGCCTGAAACACCCAGAAAGCTGGTCCATATTCTATGATGTTACTGTACTGGTTTGGGTGCGAGCTGGCGAAGATCGGATATCAAGGTGAGGAAACTGTCCATCACAAAATCTGACCCGGGAGTTTTTAATTAATTGCACTGGGCGAATAGTGGCACACTTCAAACATTTTACAAATTCACGAAACTTCTGTTTTAACATCATTGGGTACTTTTTCCACTGTACGCACTTCCCAGGTATCCTATTTTATTTACTGAATGGTTAAAGCTATAATATGCATGACGTTTTAAAAAACTCAAAATACGAAAAAGAGAACAGCTACATTCATGACTTTCACAAGGAAACTTCATCAAACACCCGTCAAACGAGTCATTAAACGAAAGGGTTATCAACTTACATGTAACAGTCTCTTATCACCTAATTTACTGAGACAGAAAAGCCGATTAGTCGATTTTGAATCAATTACTCCCGTCGACTTTGAAAAATAGATAATTGTTTCAACACTATAGGTAAAGGATCAAATTAACTCAATTCTTTTCACATAAATCCTGGCAGAGGTGCAGATCGAATCTATTCAACATAAAACATAGCAGTACAAATTTAAAAAACAGAAACATTTCTTTATTAAGACATACAGTTGCTGTAACAGTATACTGAAAAATAGATTTAATTTTGTTCATTTCTTATCAACAAGAATATCTTGTATCTGTAGGGTCAGGAAAAATGAAAAAGTTATAACTGGTATGAATTTTCTCATGACTGTTGAAGAGTATCGAATAAATCCCAACTGATTTCAATGGAATTTGATTTTTTCATGGATTCTCACTGGTTTTGTTGTGTGAATCTTTGTGTGAACCGATTCTCTGCCCAATCTTGGATTCTGAGTTTCTCGTCGAAATATATGGCCTGGACATCAGAGTGCAGAGGGGTAAACATAACTGTTTGTTGTGAAATCACCTATACTGAACATTCTTCCAGCCAAAACCAGTCCATTTCAAACACCAGAACCAGAACCCAGAACTTCCTCAAGATCTGAAGACCGATTCCCACAATGTTTGATTAACCCTTTACCCAAAGTAATGGCCAACTCGGCCAGCGTTATTCACAATGAAAGTGTCAATGACACTGTAGCTTAACTTGTCTGTGTGTTATGTTTGATAAAAAGGATAATGTTCAATGTTTATGAAATGGTAATGAAAAAAGATAAGAATTGTGATAATTGGGAATATGTTAATTTCTGTTCCCTGTATGTTATGTTTTCAATAAAAATAATATGAGGTGTAGACTGTACTAAAGAATTGAGGGGTGGGTTAATTTGACCCCCACAGTTAATGTATGTGGCCCTCACAGTTAATGTATATCAACGAAAGTTACCAGTTTAGAGTGACATTATTCCAAAATGAGTCATCCTATTAAGTTACAATGAAATCCATTCATAAATACGGCTTGCAGACTGTGCTAAAGGTTTTGGGGCTTTGGGCCTGAGTAGCCAGCATGGTTGACCGATCGCAACCAAAAGGGGAAGGCCTCATCTAGATATTATACTGAGTCACCCTACCAAGTTACAATGAAATCCCTTCATAAATATGATCTGTAGACTGTGCTAAATGTTTTGGGGTTTTTGGCTCGGGCGGCCGTCATGGTTGAATGATCGTGACCAAAAGGGGACGTTCTCATCTAGGTATTATCGGGGGGCGTGGGGACATGGGGTGAGGGACTCCCAAATGCAAACTGTCACTTATTGTTTTTAACCCTCACCCAGGCCTTTGATTGGGGATCCTTGCTCTGCTATTGGGGGCCACCGCTGATTTTGTATTTCGAGAATGCCATGGTTTATCGTGGCACTTTTTAAGTAAAATGCGCGAGAAACGTGATCTTCCCGATGACGGAAGGCCAGCGATACGGTGGTGCGAATAGTAAAGGCGGGGAGTATAGGGACTGGGTTTAGTGGTCAGTGTCACTCAGTGTTAATCTGTTAAGCCTAGAAAGGCTGACTTACATGAACCAGAGATTGGGGAGGCCCCACAGTGACCACATGATACACAGTAATATGTATGGCAGGCGATTGGAATTAATAACTAATGAATTGTTTATGATAATTTTTTTTCTGGGGAAGTCTAGTCCTAACTAGGACCCTCTAGCCATTACCCCATTCTCCTACTTCCCCAAAGGGAAGTGGGAGAAGGAGGAATGATCGAGTGTCCTAGTTAGGCCAGGACGAAACCCCACAACGACCTTCCAAACATCAGGATTGCCCCTCCAAATGTCTAGCCACCCCCTCCCCCCAATTATAAAATCCTGGCTGCACCCCTGCTAGATATATAATCCATTTCCCATATTTTGGAAATGGGGGAGGGATGTGGTCGACATAACGCTGGCATATTTCAAAGGCTGGAACTATGGAATTGGGCGCATTCCCTCCCACGGTTGAGGGCCCTTTCCCGGATACTTTTTTCCATCAAATTCTGAAGCTCTGAGATCGATTCTGGTGCCTCTTGATGAAACATTGGGGTTAAAAACAGTTACTTATGGTTTGCATTTGGGGGCCTCCACCCCCCCCCCCCCCCCCCCAAGTCCACCATTGGGAGCACACACATCGGGATTGGTGGAGTGAGCATAAAGGGTCCAACCTTAATGGCTCCTGTGGGTATCATTGGGGTAGGACATACAGGAATCTAGAACTAGTACCCACTGATGTATGGATGGTTTTAATATTTATTATCACCTCGACATGACTTTGCGTTCTAAAGGCGAAACACTAACAGAAAATAAAATATGAACCCCCGTTTAAAAACAATAGCTGTAACACAACCTATTGCCGGTAAAAAGGACGGTAAGTATATAAAAACTACGTTTTAAAATACTAAAAGTACCTCTGAATGTGTGAAGTGACACTTTAATAAAGCGTACGCAATATATAACGAATATTAAGTATTGTTTGTTTTTTTGTAGGCTATTTTAAATTATAAATGGTTTCTCAACTTTCTCTCCCAAAAAACTTTCTGTTAAATCTCCTCATAGTGAACAGAAAGATCAAAATGTTACGCACACGAATTCATTACACCTCCGTCGAGCAGATATGATAATATTCACCACGTCGTGCACCTCGGCTAATTCGTTGTTTTCCTTGCACAAAATGGCATGTCGATCAGTGTCGATAGCGAAATGATCTATTTTCCCTTGAAAATAGTCTACAATAAAACAAATAATACTTAATCTTTGTTATATATATTTATTATTGCGTACGCTTCATTAAATTGTCACTTTTCACACATTCAGGGGTACATTTAGTACTTTAAAATGTAGTTTTTATACACTTACCGTCCTTTTTACCAGATACCGTCCTTTTTAGCGGCAAAAAGTATGTCCCCTGTAGTGGCTGTAATGCTATATATAAATTTTTAATGAAATGAAAAAACTTCATAATTATCACAAGACGGCATTTATAATATTTAATCTGTAGTACCTCTATGTTCATTTATAATAAACAGATTCAAATTTTTCCGCGGCACGAAAAGTGTAGCGGAAAATATTTGTCTTGGTGGCTCAGCCCTTCGCACGTTAAAGGGTTAGGTGTTAGGAATGTAATTAGTTTGCTGATGATGCAAGATCTGCATGGCGGGCGGGTAGTGAGAGTCTTGAATGTTGTTTGGTCAGTAATAACTGGGTCGTTGATGGGATGAAAAATCATTCTGGCGTTCGCTGCTCTCGTACAACATCCAATTTTGTTGTTTCTTCTTGACCGGCAGTTATGGATACGGACTCTTTACAAGCTTTGGTTTCTCAACAAGTTCAAAAAGCAGTTTCAAATTCTCAGGATGATTTATTAGCAAAGTTGGATCAGTTAGTTTCAAGCAAATTTTCAAATTTCGAAAAGCAAATTAAAGTTTCTCAGAAGGAGTTATATCTGATGTTCAGCTAGCTAAGATAGAACATTTGAAAGTTGATGCTTACAAATTTCGTAAAAATGGCAACGAGCATCAGTATAATCATGGCGTTAAAGTTTTGGAGAAATTTAAGGAAGCAGACACTAATTTGAGGGACATTTCATCTGTGTCCGAAGATGCGGCAAAGGCAAGGGAAAAAATCGCTGAAGGTATTCAATTAGTTGAGCACAGGCAAAAATTGATCAAAGTCACCGATTCTACAGAAGGCGGCTGGGCGACAGTCCAGGAGTATGAAACAAATGCTTTAGCTGAGGATTCAGATGATGAGCGTCGGTTGTTCCGAGCTGAGCAGAGAGCTACGAAGAAGATAGCTCAATCTACTAAACGTCGCAAGACTCAGAGGAGATGGGCTCCATACAACAATGTCGTCCATTCCAGTCAACCTACACCTCCCGCCGAAATGAAGAGAGCTGGTGCTTGTTTCTCCTGTGGCAAATTCGGTCATTGGCACATGGAATGTCCCATTTTGAAGGGTGTGGTGCAACCTGTTGGTGTTTATCAGGGACATAATAAGATAAGTATTCACTTAGATAGTTTTGATTTATCGCACATTTGTGCAAACAGTAATATCGAGGAGTGTCCCGAGGGGTCCAATTTACATTTTATGCAATCAGACGTTTGCAATGTTTTCAACCTCACTGAAACGTTTGATGCGAGTGTTGGGGGTTTTCATTCGGACATCATTATGGATATTTCACCCGTGGGGTGGCTGAATAGCTCTTTACAGAGATGGGTAAAAATTGGTGCAAATCCGTCTGTTTTGGAAATTGTAAAAAGTGGCTATCTCGTTCCATTCAAAGAAATGCCCAAGCCCGTATTATTGCGAAATAATGTGTCTGCGATCGAGAACGCTTCATTTGTCACGGAAGAAATTGATAGGTTACTTGCGCTTGGCTGCATATCTCTTTCTTAGGAAGTACCCATCGAAGTTAACCTGCTGACGGTTGCCTTTAATAAGGACGAAAAGCCCAGATTGGTGTTAGACTGCAGGCATTTGAATCCGACATTATACAAATTCAAATTTCAATACGAAGATGCTAAATTGGCTAAAGATTTATTTCAAGTTGGTGATTGGCTGTTTACATTTGATTTGAAGGCCGCTTATCACCATATCGTAATACACCCACCCCATAGATTGTTTTGGGGTTTTGCTTGGAAACACAACGACGAAACCCTGCTAGATATATAATCCATTTCCCATATTTTGGAAATGGGGGAGGGATGTGGTCGACATAACGCTGGCATATTTCAAAGGCTGGAACTATGGAATTGGGCGCATTCCCTCCCACGGTTGAGGGCCCTTTCCCGGATACTTTTTTCCATCAAATTCTGAAGCTCTGAGATCGATTCTGGTGCCTCTTGATGAAACATTGGGGTTAAAAACAGTTACTTATGGTTTGCATTTGGGGGCCTCCACCCCCCCCCCCCCAAGTCCACCATTGGGAGCACACACATCGGGATTGGTAGAGTGAGCATAAAGGGTCCAACCTTAATGGCTCCTGTGGGTATCATTGGGGTAGGACATACAGGAATCTAGAACTAGTACCCACTGATGTATGGATGGTTTTAATATTTATTATCACCTCGACATGACTTTGCGTTCTAAAGGCGAAACACTAACAGAAAATAAAATATGAACCCCCGTTTAAAAACAATAGCTGTAACACAACCTATTGCCGGTAAAAAGGACGGTAAGTATATAAAAACTACGTTTTAAAATACTAAAAGTACCTCTGAATGTGTGAAGTGACACTTTAATAAAGCGTACGCAATATATAACGAATATTAAGTATTGTTTGTTTTTTTGTAGGCTATTTTAAATTATAAATGGTTTCTCAACTTTCTCTCCCAAAAAACTTTCTGTTAAATCCCCTCATAGTGAACAGAAAGATCAAAATGTTACGCACACGAATTCATTACACCTCCGTCGAGCAGATATGATAATATTCACCACGTCGTGCACCTCGGCTAATTCGTTGTTTTCCTTGCACAAAATGGCATGTCGATCAGTGTCGATAGCGAAATGATCTATTTTCCCTTGAAAATAGTCTACAATAAAACAAATAATACTTAATCTTTGTTATATATATTTATTATTGCGTACGCTTCATTAAATTGTCACTTTTCACACATTCAGGGGTACATTTAGTACTTTGAAATGTAGTTTTTATACACTTACCGTCCTTTTTACCAGATACCGTCCTTTTTAGCGGCAAAAAGTATGTCCCCTGTAGTGGCTGTAATGCTATATATAAATTTTTAATGAAATGAAAAAACTTCATAATTATCACAAGACGGCATTTATAATATTTAATCTGTAGTACCTCTATGTTCATTTATAATAAACAGATTCAAATTTTTCCGCGGCACGAAAAGTGTAGCGGAAAATATTTGTCTTGGTGGCTCAGCCCTTCGCACGTTAAAGGGTTAGGTGTTAGGAATGTAATTAGTTTGCTGATGATGCAAGATCTGCATGGCGGGCGGGTTGTGAGAGTCTTGAATGTTGTTTGGTCAGTAATAACTGGGTCGTTGATGGGATGAAAAATCATTCTGGCGTTCGCTGCTCTCGTACAACATCCAATTTTGTTGTTTCTTCTTGACCGGCAGTTATGGATACGGACTCTTTACAAGCTTTGGTTTCTCAACAAGTTCAAAAAGCAGTTTCAAATTCTCAGGATGATTTATTAGCAAAGTTGGATCAGTTAGTTTCAAGCAAATTTTCAAATTTCGAAAAGCAAATTAAAGTTTCTCAGAAGGAGTTATATCTGATGTTCAGCTAGCTAAGATAGAACATTTGAAAGTTGATGCTTACAAATTTCGTAAAAATGGCAACGAGCATCAGTATAATCATGGCGTTAAAGTTTTGGAGAAATTTAAGGAAGCAGACACTAATTTGAGGGACATTTCATCTGTGTCCGAAGATGCGGCAAAGGCAAGGGAAAAAATCGCTGAAGGTATTCAATTAGTTGAGCACAGGCAAAAATTGATCAAAGTCGCCGATTCTACAGAAGGCGGCTGGGCGACAGTCCAGGAGTATGAAACAAATGCTTTAGCTGAGGATTCAGATGATGAGCGTCGGTTGTTCCGAGCTGAGCAGAGAGCTACGAAGAAGATAGCTCAATCTACTAAACGTCGCAAGACTCAGAGGAGATGGGCTCCATACAACAATGTCGTCCATTCCAGTCAACCTACACCTCCCGCCGAAATGAAGAGAGCTGGTGCTTGTTTCTCCTGTGGCAAATTCGGTCATTGGCACATGGAATGTCCCATTTTGAAGGGTGTGGTGCAACCTGTTGGTGTTTATCAGGGACATAATAAGATAAGTATTCACTTAGATAGTTTTGATTTATCGCACATTTGTGCAAACAGTAATATCGAGGAGTGTCCCGAGGGGTCCAATTTACATTTTATGCAATCAGACGTTTGCAATGTTTTCAACCTCACTGAAACGTTTGATGCGAGTGTTGGGGGTTTTCATTCGGACATCATTACGGATATTTCACCCATGGGGTGGCTGAATAGCTCTTTACAGAGATGGGTAAAAATTGGTGCAAATCTGTCTGTTTTGGAAATTGTAAAAAGTGGCTATCTCGTTCCATTCAAAGAAATGCCCAAGCCCGTATTATTGCGAAATAATGTGTCTGCGATCGAGAACGCTTCATTTGTCACGGAAGAAATTGATAGGTTACTTGCGCTTGGCTGCATATCTCTTTCTTAGGAAGTACCCATCGAAGTTAACCTGCTGACGGTTGCCTTTAATAAGGACGAAAAGCCCAGATTGGTGTTAGACTGCAGGCATTTGAATCCGACATTATACAAATTCAAATTTCAATACGAAGATGCTAAATTGGCTAAAGATTTATTTCAAGTTGGTGATTGGCTGTTTACATTTGATTTGAAGGCCGCTTATCACCATATCGTAATACACCCACCCCATAGATTGTTTTGGGGTTTTGCTTGGAAACACAACGACGAAACCTGTTATTTTGTGTTTAACGTGTTACCGTTTGGTTTGGCCACAGCTGGCTACGTTTTCTCAAAAGTATTAAGAGAGGTTGTTAAATTTTGGAGGACTCAAGGTCACAAAATTATAATGTACCTAGATGATGGCATTGGGGGTTCGGAAAATGAAGAGAGGGCCAGCATTTTGAGTAATTTGATTCACACAGACCTGGTCAGTCTTGGGTTTTTAATTGCAGAGAAAAAGTGTCACTGGGTTCCAAAGCAAAGTGTCAGGTGGTTAGGTTTAGATTGGGATTGGGCTGTCGGCACAGTACAGGTTACAGATACCAGAATTGAACGTTTGATTTTCAGTTTGGATAAGATGGCCAGTGTGTTAGTTTCTCCCAACATTAAGGTCACCGCTCGTCATTTAGCACGGGTTGTGGGCCAAATTATTTCCATGCAGTTTGTCATTGGTAAGTTTGTACAAGTGTACACAAGGTGTTTGTATCAATGTATAGTTCAAGGGTCACACTGGGACGTGCGTATTAGTGTGTCAAAACAGGCCTTGGATGAGCTGTTGTTTTGGAAGAGAAGCGTGGTGGCTTTGAATTGTAGGAGATTATTTGAGAGAAAGCTGAGAAATATACAGGTTTTCAGGGATGCCTCGGATAGAGGTTTTGCATGCTATATGAGCATTCAGGACAGTGCTGTCAGTCAAGATGATGTTTCACATGCTTGTGTGCCTTCTGAAGGCGATTTTATACCGGATATCCCCAGATGGGGCTCCATTGGCTGCAAGGATACTGCAGCAGAAACACAGTGTGTTTCCGATATGTCTTCTGAAGACGATGTCGGGTTATTTGTACCCAAGACAGAAATCACAAATGAGTCATTTGGCAGAGGTGTATGCAGTGAAATAACGGGTGCGTGGGACAGTACAGAAGCAATAATGAATTCCACTGGGCGTGAGGCTGAGGCTATGCGCCGGGGTTTACGTACTTGGGCTTCTGTTATGGCTCACAGCCGTGTTGAATGGTTTACTGATAATCAGAATCTACGCAGCGTTATTGGCAAGGGTAGTCCAAAGTCTGATTTACAAGAAATCTCTGTCGATATTCTCTCTGTGTGTGCTGAAAATGATATCGACCTTGTGGTCACTTGGATCCCCAGATCGTTAAATATGCGCACAGATGCTCTGAGCAAGAAATTGGATCTCAGTGATTGGGAAATCAGGCAGTCGGTTTATCAAAAGATTGATTTACTTTGGGGTGCTCACACTGTTGATCGATTTGCGAGCAATTTGAGTACAAAATGCGCGCGCTTCAATGCGTGGTGTTGGTGCCCAAACGTCGAGGCTATCAATGCCATCCATCAACAGGGGGGGGGGGAAACTGGTGGGTTCCCCCGCCTAATGTTGTTTTGGTGATCAAAAAATTTTGCAGGGAGAAAGCAAAAGGTACCTTAATCATTCCATTTTGGAAATCAGCGCCTTAGTGGCCTCTGCTTTGTACAAAGGAAGGTACTTTTTCCAGTTTTGTACGTGATTGTATGCTATTGGGGAGCGCCAATTTGGTTCCTAAGTGTTGGAAATTTGGTATTTTCAATGGTAAGTGTGAAAAATTAAAACTTTATGCTTTCAAGATTATATTTGAGTAATTTTTTCTCACCAGGTATCCAACTAAAGGAAGGAATCGATTCTGCGATAGAGAAAGCTGGTGTGTTCCATTCCAAGTTAAGTGGTTTATCGGACAGTTTAAGTACTTATATTTTACTTTCAAGATCGGACAATACAGCAAAAAAGTATTTCGGCTATTTCTGAAAGAGGGAGATTTTTATCGAGCGGCTGGGTGGCCGTTCCTTAACGGCTGAGGCGATACATGTGGCTTTGTATCTGACTGATTTGTTGAACTCTGGGGCTACGTTTAGCGTAATATCTGCAACAGTTTATGCTATTAAATGGATTCATGGGGTTAAGGGTTTAAGTGATCCCACACAAAGTGGTTATATTTTGAATTTAGTGGAAACTTCCAAAAGAATTGCTAAACCTTCTGTCACAAAGAAAGAGCCTATTTCTGCTGATATGTTAATACGGCTGTGTGATTTTTACTCCCATCAGATGGAAGACCTTGCAGTTATACGGGATTTGGTCATGTGTTCTTTGGCTTTCGCGGGATTTCTGCGTTTTGATGAGCTGGTTTCGCTGAAATCAAAGGACATTCAATTTTACGATAACTATTTTTCAATCCATATCGACAAAAGTAAGACAGACCAATACAGGAATGGGGACACCATTTTGATTGCTCAGGGAAATTCTTTGGCTTGTCCTTTTAAATTGCTTCATAAATATCTGGAGGTGGCTCATATAGAATTGGGTGGGGACGTTTTTCTTTTCAGGCGCATGTTCCGCTCCAGGAAGGTTTGTGGGCTCGTTAAAGTAAACTCCAAGCTCAGTTATTCTCATGTCCGTGAATGCATTCTATCTCGCTTCAGGATTGTGTTTGGGAAAATTGATATCGGATTACATTCCTTAAGGGCCGGTGGAGCTTCCGCGGCTGCCAATGCTAATGTACAAGAGAGGTGCTGGAAGTGACATGGACGTTGGAGATCGGACGTTAAGGATGGTTATGTTAAGGATTCTATTGAACATCGTTTGCAGGTCACTCAAAAACTGGGTCTTTAACGCAGTACCCGTTCTTTTTCCATTTCTGGCAGCATGAGGCCTTTTTCTCGTTTTCAGTATGTGTTGTGTTTATTGAGTAGTCAAGACTCAAATTTTTCCGCGGCACGAAAAGTGTAGCGGAAAATATTTGTCTTGGTGGCTCAGTCCTTCGCACGTTAAAGGGTTAGGTGTTAGGAATGTCATTAGTTTGCTGATGATGCAAGATCTGCATGGCGGGCGGGTAGTGCAAGTCTTGAATGTTGTTTGGTCAGTAATAACTGGGACGTTGATGGGATGAAAAATCATTCTGGCGTTCGCTGCTCTCGTGCAACATCCAATTTTTTACGGAGAACAGTCTTATACGAATGTTCAGGATTGGTGTGTATGAAGGGGAGGGGGGGGGGGGGGCTGTTTAAAAAAAAAAAAAAAAAAATGTTACCCTAAATTTGGCACCGCATCTTTCTTTTTATTTTCATTATATCGATGAGGTTCGGCATCAACCCTGGAGACGGCAAGATTGCCTTGGCAATCCGAACACAGGGTTTCCAGAGTGAATTTTTAAAAAAGAAAATAATTTTTTTTATCTCTGGTTTTTTACCTGGCCGGCTGACCCGTCAATGAAGGGTTTACGTAATTTTGGTACAGTGCTTCAATAAAACTGCCGGTCCGTGAGCAGCACGAGGCCTTTTTCTCGTTTTCAGTATGTGTTGTGTTTATTGAGTAGTCAATACCATAAAATTGTTCGATAATGAAGGTCGATGATAGTGGTTGCGTGGAATTGTGGTATTTAGGTAGACCCTTATTTTGGTCAACCTGCCACGCCCACGGATAAATAATTATTTGGCTATTAATAAAAAATATCAGCAAGATGTCATAGGAAAACAACTAATGAAACATTGAACCCTTCTCAAATAACTCGAAACAGCAAGAAAAAAAACGCCCTTTCAACTTTTTTTCTCGGTGGACAAACCACATCACACAATTTCGACGTAAAAGCAAATACATTGTGAATGCGAACATCTGAAGTTTTGACGAAACTTCGCTCACCAAAACATGTGAATCTTTTAAAACTAATTTTGGTGGCGATGCAATCGGAGTTAGACGAGATAAAATCACAAGTAGGGCGACTGTAATAGCAACAACTCCAATAATTATCCACATTCTAATGCAGAGTATTTTCAGCACCCGGAATCCGTTCAAACGTGTAAAATAAATTTATACTTTCAGTTTCTGTCACGGCAACGGGATTTGGTTTCTACCTAAAACACACACGATTAATACGACCCAGATATAAAACGTGTTCTACACAGTTTCGACCCATACAAGGAAGGGGTTTGTTTGTTTTTTTTTGTTTTTTTTTTTTGGGGGGGGGGGGGGGGGGGGTGGGGGAGGGGGGGGCTACTGAATCAAGTGCTGAGTCTGAGAGTAACATATTTTTAAAATAATAAATATAAATCAAGATTCTTTGCAGAAACGTTTTAACATTTTTGAAAAACATATATCCCTACAATGTATGAAACCGAACCCTTATTTTCTGTAATAATCCCTACAGAAAACAAGAATAAAAGTAAATTAATCCTCATAGTCGACTTTGTCTGGGGGATTCTGGTATTTAGTATTTTTTTCCCCTAACCCCCCCCCCCCCCCCCCCCCCCCCCAGAACCGCCCACTATATGACACTGCATGCTGTTTTCGGAGAGAATATTCCATTTCTAGTGTTTTGGGGGATTCAAAAGGAAACTGAAATTAAATTTATTCACAAATTCATCCCTGTGTCGGCATTTGCTTGGCGGGTCACATTCGGGCTATTATATGATCAACTTTTGGTGAGGTGGTCATTCAAAAGTGCGTCGATTTACCTAATAACACCCAGTACTATCCAATAGTACCCAATAACACCTAATACTGCCCAATAAGATTAATAAGTTCAGTTTGGTAGTACTGGGTTTAGCGTATATAAATACTGGTACAAGATAAAATTGCAAAGCAAAAATGAGAAAAAGCACTGCAAACTCTCATGGTATGAGTTGTGTTATATGGGCAGGGTAAGCATCGCTGGGGGTGGGGGTGGGGGGTTATTCGAAATTAGAAATAGTGAGATCCCTTGGGCTTGAGAGGGGAGTCTTGAGACTAGTGTGAAGCCTAATAGTGGATAAGGTATGTAGATTACGATCTATTAGTAGGTAGGGTAGGAGTTTTTGGTAGAATACGGAACGACTGGTGTGGGTTTAGGGAATATCTACGGGTTATGAGAACGTGGTTTTCATTCATTCATTCATTCATTCATTCATTCATTCATTCATTCATTCATTCATTCATTCATTCATTCATTCAAATATTTGGATATTATTTAAATAGATTGTATCAACAGCCCTCGGTCATAAACACTTCGGGCTATTGACGGACGGCTAATGAATCGTAATAACCCCCCCCCCCCCCCTCCCCACACACACACAATCAAGTTATTCATTTCACTGTCTGGAACGAGGTTAGATACATCATTGTTGAAATATTTATATTATCAGTCATTGAAATGCTATTATTTTTTGACATCTTCTGCGAGTTTAGTTCAAGCAATGACGGAGGCTAGAGTTTGATCAGCCAAATCATTTAATGAATGCAAAATTAATATTCCGGGAACAGGTCAATACGTCACACGACCAAAACGTCACATTTCAAAATGGACAAAAAGTCACATTTTTTGGTCAAAACGTCACATACTTTTGGTCAAAATGTCACACATGTTTTGGTCAAAACGTCACATATTTTATATTTATAATTATTTATTATTATTGGTGGACAACTTACTAATTGCTCGCGGGGGTGGGATAGTGGCTTGAAATTAGCGTTGTGATGAAAATATATTTGGTCTGGACCATTTGGTGCAATATATGTGATATGACCGTTGACTTATGGATGAAATGGTTTCGCGCGCCGAAGGCGCGCAAGGACGGTTTGGGGGGCAAGCCCCTGTCAACGCTCTTTAACAGTATGTGATTCGGTTTGTCTGGTCTGGCCGTGGTAAAGGAGGAAAGTGTTAAGATGCTTAGCGGCGTCTATGATTTCGTCTGCTTTTCTTAGGAGGAGGTGGCTGAGTTGGTGATAGCCCCTTTGGTGGTGTTGAAGGAGTGGTGGAGGGCTGACTCGGTTGGTAAGGTCTGGCCCTCGCAGCTGCCGGTGGTGAAGAGCTTTTTGGTGTTGTTCTCAAGTAGTGGTTGCTGAGACTCTCTAATCCTATTCTGAGCATGTTGCCTTTCCACCCGCGATCTCTCAAGGCCTTAATATGGGCTTGTAGAAATATAAGGTGGTCGTCGTCTCTGGCCTTTTCTCCTAGGATACTTTCCACGGACTCCGCGGTGTTTGCTTCCTGGATGGTGTCCCGGTCGGAAAAAGCAGGAAGAGCAAGAGTGGGTTTAGCGACATGTGCCGGATGTCAGCCTCAACTTCCTGATCCACAAACAGACAATCCTCCTCCATCTCCTCTTCGGGGGAAGAGTGTGATGGGCTGGAGGTTAGACTATTACCTGGCGAACCATCGTCCTCCGGACCTTCCACCAAAGTGGAGGGTACCGAGCTGGACGTGGAACGGACAGGGGTAGCAGGCATTGAGCGTTCAATGCCATGATTCAATGCCGTTGACTTATTCGAGTAAATGCAAAATATATAGACCGAGTCGTCGCGGAAAACTGCCCCTCGGTATTTAGTAAGTAGCTTGGTAATTAATAGGCTACCTCGGTGTGTGGATGAAGTGTGTAAGTGCTAATTGGGTATCACAATACAGATCATTGTAATATTTGATAACAATAAACCTCCCATCAGCTTTTATCCGGGCTTTTTTTTATTTTGTTTATTGCTTTGCTTTTATTGGCTGTATGCCGTTGTTGGGCTTTGTGGCGTACTGTGATAAGTATCGCTCGACTGTGTGCCAAATTTGCAGCTTGTATTTAGTATATGTATATATACAGTATATTTTTTAGCCATTTCTGCTTATATCATTCGCACCTTGAACTCCAAGGTGTAAACAACTGGAAACAATGGAGCTACCATTAGTTATACAAGAGACACTGATCAAAGTGAAGACCGCCCTTGCTACCACCTGGAGTATCCAGGTGCGCAGGGGAACAATTCACTTGACAGTGGGTTTTGATACTAAGACAGAACCGACGTCCTTGAAGAGGTGTAGCACCCTTCGTGGGGTGATTTCCTCCCACACTGGTCACACTCCCAGTAACTCGGACAAGCTGGATGAAGACCGCCGGAGCAGTACAGCCACAACCAAGAAGAAGAGGAAGAGAGAGAAGGGACCCTCCGCCAGACGACGAGATGCCCACCGAATGACGGAGTTTCTGGAGAAGAAGAAGGAGAAGGAAGAGAAGGAGGCAAGTGAGGGAGTCATAGGGTCTACACCTGTCACCCCTGACCAACCCTTGTCCAGCTCGGCACCCCCTCCCAGGAGGAGGGTCCGGAGGACCATGGGTCGTCAGGTGACAGATCAATCTCCAACCCATCTGACTCTACATCTGAGGAGGAGATGGAGGAGGAAGATCTGTCTATGGTACAGGAAGTTGTCCCAGATGACGCACCTTCCACCCCTCCAGCTCTTGCTTCTCCGGCTTCTTCGGACCAGGACGCTTACACCGCAGAGTACGTGGACAGCATCCTAGGGGACAAGGTCAGAGACGACAAGCATCTAGCCTTTCTTCGCCAAACGATACAATCCTTGGAAAACCGCGGACTCACGGAAAAGACGATTAAAGGAGTAACAGAGAGCGTCAGCAACCACTATCTCCGCACCACTCCAAAGAGTTCTCCACCACCAGCCGCTGCAAGGGCTAGACCGTATCAACCCAGTCAGCCCTCCATCATCCCTCCTTCAACACCACCAAAGGAGGTATCACCATCGCAGCCACCTCCTCTAAAAAAGAACAGAAGGAAACACAGACGGCGCAGGGTAC
Organism: Pictodentalium vernedei; assembly: GCA_031216915.1. Lineage (NCBI taxonomy): Eukaryota > Metazoa > Mollusca > Scaphopoda > Dentaliida > Dentaliidae > Pictodentalium > Pictodentalium vernedei. Next base: position 279,456,204 of record CM062295.1, on the reverse strand, counting down.
CTTTTTCACTTTTCACCTGTACCACGGCCATACTAGTCTAAACCACCTACAGTTAAAGAAGGCCGAAAGGGCTTCCCCCACAGCTTCCCTGCGCGCCTTCGGCGCGCAAACAAAACATTTCGATTCGGGCAATTTCTGTTCTGTGTCAACGGCTTTAATTTAGCCTTGGGTTTTCTGCTGACACTTTTTGTTTTCGAGTTTTTACCTCTTAACCTGATTAACCTGACCAGGTTTTTATATAACTGCTGCCGTTGTATGTACAGTCAAACGTCCACCAGTCGAAGTTTGATTTTTGGAATTGTCGTAAACGTAAGTCATTAACCTTTAATTTGTCGTTCCCGTTGGTCAGCCGTGAGTGCTGCCCACGTCTCTTGATTTATGGCAAGTTTTTTTTTACATCGTTGACAAGCGAAAATACAGTTCCCGATGTCACGACATTGGCTCATGACAATTCTATTGTCATAACAAAGATGACACCGAATTGCTGACAACCACAAAAAGAACTAAGTAACAGGCCACAATGTGATTAACAATTCACACTGTCGCTTACTTAGATGCAGCCGCTGTAAATATTAATTAGGCTGCAAGACGAGAGGTCCTCGGTTCGAATCCCACCTGCGGCAACCGTGTTGTGTCCTTGGGCAAGGCACTTCACCCCCATTGCCCACGTGGGGGCACGGTGGTGTTGTGTAATACGGCGTACTGCACGTCGATGGTGCACCAGTCTTCAACCAATGCCCACACTGCTTGTGTGGAGTTAGTATGTTGGGGAGCTGAAATTTAAGTTGCTCGCCGTTGCTCGGTGGTTAACACCGGGTACTCCGGCTTCCTCCACCCGTAAAACTGTCGTGGCCATGATTAGCCATTGTGCAGAAATATGTGACCTTAAACACCAATGAATAAATAAATACTAATTACCAAGCAGCCTACTAAATACCGAGGTGAAGATTTTTCAGCGTACGCTATTACTTTCTAAAACATGACATTAAAAATGCTCAAATCTATTTATATACTCATAACACACTACCCATACCTTTTTCACCCCATTCCCACCCCTGTTTTTCTTCACCTGGGTATCCCTCGGTATACCTATATGTACCTATACCTATAGGTACCCCTCGGTATTTAGTATGACCGTAAAAATACGGACGATCTACTTGAATCAAATTTTCGACGAGAAGTTAGTAAATTGCATAGACTTGACAGTCCAAAAACAATTTATTTATTTATTGGCGTTTAAGGTTACATATGTCTGCACACTGGCTAATAGAAACCGGGGATATAGTCAAGTTTAGTCAATCGTTTATACTCATGTTGCCTATTTAGAGGACTTCCACTCCAAGCATTGGTGACTGGGTTCTATGTAGTCCAAACTTGGACCCACAGTCCGTAATATAATTTTTGGCGTTGGTACGGCCTGTAGGTCCAACGCTCTCGATCTCCGTGGTGTACTATATAGTATATGACTAGTAAACGATTTTCTTGCAGGTCTATCTCGCCTCGTGAGAACAATATGGCATATCCAGAAGCTTTTTGTTATTATGTGACCGAAAGAAGGATAATTGTAAAAAACAAAAACCTCTATGTCGGAAGCGCTTGGTCACCGTATTGTTCAGAAACGAAAGATTCATATCATCGAAGTGGTTCGAGAAAATCAAGTTGGCAGCCATGTTTTGTATTTTTAAACATAATGACGTCATTCCTTCCTAGGTTTCAACCAGGGATTCCCTGATTGCAACCAATCGCTTACTCCTTCTGATAAGTACTACGTAATTACAATGAAAGTTTCAATGACACTGTAGCTCAACTTGACAAACTAGAATTTGGTAAGTTATAAGTGAAATGTCAAAATTGAAGATCATTGGTTCCAATGTTATTTGGTGAAATTTCAACATAACAGCATTGTGTGTGCACAACATCAGAGCAATCCATGCATTTTTAAATGTAAATTGTAGGGCTGGTTAAAGGAAGAATATTGATAGGCCTACACAAATACAGTAAGTTTAAAGGTCATTGTTAACGGCAACTTTTTTTTCACAGAAATGAATGCTAATCGATAGCCCTTATTTAGAGGTGTTGCCTAATGAGTACACCAAGTTAAAAAACAATCCTGTGATAAATGCGCCCTGTAGGCCATGTGAAAGAAGAATGTTGATGCACAAACGCACTAAATGCAAAGGTTGTTGCTAACACTAACAGTTTTTGACGGAAATGAAAAGAAAATCGATAGTTCCCATCTTAGTCACCCTGAATAAGCAAAACAACCCGATAATGAATGCGCCCTCTGAAGCGTGTGAAACGAAGATGTTAATGCACACATGTACTAAGTTTAAAGGTCGTTTCTAGTGGCAAAGTTTTTCTTTCTTTTTTATGGAAATTCATAAATATGCCCTGCGCGGTGTACCAAAGGAATATATTGATGCACAACTGCACTAACTGTGCCCTGTAGGGCCCTGTAGGGCATGCCAAAAGGAATATATTGATGCATAACTAAACTATGTTCAAAGGTCATTGCCAAAGGCAAAACGTTTTAACGGAAATGGAAGACAATCGATAGCTCCCATCTAGAGATCAACCGAAACAAACATACCAAGTTTCAAAGTGATCCGATCATAAAAATGCCCTGCTGGGTGAGCCAAAGGGAAATATTGATGCATAACTACACAAAGTTCATCGAAGGTCATTGCCAATGTTTTTGACGGAAATAGAATAAAATCAATAACACTCATCAAGAGGTCACCTCAAACAAGCATACCAAGTTTCAAAGCGATCCGATCATAAATGTGCCCTGTAGGGTGTGCCAAAAAAATATATATGTTCCTGACGAAACTAAGTTCAAAGGTCGTTGCAAGCGGCAACATTTTTTGATGGAAATAGAAGAAAATCGTAGCTCCCATCTGGAGGTCACCCCAAACAAGCATACTAGGTATCATAGCAAGCTGACTCATAAATGGCCCCTGTAGGGTGTGACAAAAGGAAACATTGATGCCTGAGTAAACAACGAGCAAAGGTAACTGCCAACGGCAACGTTTTCCGACAGAAATTTAAGAAAATCGATAGCTCCCATCTAGAGGTCACCCCAAATAAGCGTGCCAAGTTTCAAAGCGATACGATCATAAATGTGCCCTGTAGGATGTGCCAAAGGAATATATTGATACCTGACTAAACCAAGTTCAAAGGCCGTTGAACGGCAATATTTTCTGGACGTAAATGGAAGAAAATTGATAGCTCCCATCTAGAGGTCACCCCCTAAATGAGACCTTGTGGTGTGCAAAAGGAAATTGTGGACGTACTCAGTCATCTGAAGGCTGCAAAATGACGTAGATTTCCTAAAACACACATGGAAACGAAACAACACTGACTGCGTGTTTCTACTTCAAAATCCCCCTTTTGAAGCATGTTTGTGACATGATAAAACATGTTCAGACTTGGTAGGTCGAACTTTTTAGTCAAACTCTCAAAATTTTTGACTTTTTATCTTGAAAATTTTAGATAAAAAAAGTCGAAATTTTAAGATTTTTTCTCAGAATTTCGAGATAAAACTTTGTAATCTCGCCATACTGTACAGGTGATGTCAATAATACGCTTTCGTGATGTTGTCGGTTTCAGTTGACGAACTGTTTTGTGTGTAATGTCTATAAATAACACATCCCGATAACTCAATGACATTATTATGAAGGAACCTATTGTTAAAAATCCTATTTTAAAACATTTCTTGCAATAGAGCCCGAACATGGATAGTAGCTGTAAAGAATGAGATGGGGATTAAATTTGACTTTCTTCAGTTTCTTGCACATACATTCCTCAAGTGACAATGGGAAACATATTACGGCGGCTTTGTGGGAAAAAGAACATGTTGATAATCATGATAGGTGAGTAGTTTTCTTCCGTAGTATATACGAGTTTTTTCGGAAATTCGACCCCCATCCTTCACGACAGAGATCAAGAAATATAAACAAACTGACAAGTGTGCGCTGAACAATACATTTCACAATTAACCCCTATTACTTTGATAACACGGACACGGAAATACACTCAATTGATAGTTTATTAATGGCAATCCCTACTCCAAACAATGTACAAATCTCCATTCTCACCTTCGGCGCCCATATGTCGATACACTAATTAACAACACCCTCGGATTGCAACTATGGATGAATATGGAAGTGTAGAAGTGTCACGTGCTGTTCAGTTAGTCTTTTGTTCGAACAAGACACTGGCCCGTATAAATAACTCAATTATCCTCCTTAATCAAGATAGTAACCTTTTTAAACAAGGGATAACTTGTTTAAACATTTTAGTTATGTTCTTTAAACAAGATGATTATATTGTTTAAACTACTAGATAGTAACCCGGTTAGACAGGATAGTAACTTGTTTAACCATCTTGTTTGAACAGATTAGCTTTCTGTTAAAACAAGTTAGTTATTTTGTTTAACCCTTTACCCAACATAACGATCAAAACCGGCCAGCGCTGTTCACAAAAGTCGCCAATTAATTTTCATTATTTTTTAATTTCTTGTCTCAAAAACATAGGTTATGACCCCTCCTTCGAACGAGCTCGTACCAAGGAGAGGTTATAACCTATGTTTTTGAGACAAAAATTAAAAAAAAATAGTTATTTAAGAATTTTGTTTGCTAGTGTCGTCGGTTGCGTCAATGGCGTTGAGTGAATATGAAAATATTAGCGTTCATATTCACTCAGCCCAGTTACAATAACTTGTAATTACGAACTAATAATTTTAATTACGAAATAATAACGCGTAATCGCGAATTAATAACTTGTAATTGCGAAATACTACGTAATTACGAACTAATACTTTGTAATTAGAAAGTAATAATTTGTAATTGCGAATTAATAACTTGTAATTACGAAATAGTCACTTTACACCCGGAGGTTCATTGGCTGGATTTTTTGTTTGAGTTTGTTAGTGCTTTGCAACAAATTTGTAACTATTGCTCGGTTGGAATGTCAAACCCGCGGAGATTGATTTTGTGATGGTAAACTCCCCACGTATTATATATGTTGTTAGTGCTTTGCAACAAATTTGCAATTATTGCTCGGGTGGAATGTCCAACATGCGAGGATTGATTTTATGATGGTACACTCTCCACGTAGTATATAATATATATATTGTTTTGTACATATAATTTGGTGCTCAAGTATACTTTTCTTCTCCCATCTCCTGCTTGGAATGTGAAAAGAAACGTCTCAGTCTACCGTTATAGAAAGTTTATAAATAAATAAGGTTTAGAAATGTCTGCAACACAGCAGCCATGTGCGGTGTGTGGTGTGTGGGTTGGGTCGTCCGTGGAATGATGTCATCACCCAAAGGATCACTTTCTTAAAAACACAAGCAGTGTTCCAGCCAATGTACCTCCAAGTTGAACCCGAAGGTCCGTTGGCTGGAACTTTGCTTGTGATTGTTATGCAATGCTTTGGAATAAATTTGGAATTATTGCTTGGGTGGAATCCTCATTCTGCGGGGGACGTTGTTATGGTACACTCTCCATGTACTATATATATATATATATCATGGATCTTGATGGGTTCCAACAACCTTCATATTGTGTACATACAATTGATGCTCCAGTATATAATCTTTCTCCTCTCTCCTGGTTGAATTTTTCTCTCCTATCTCCAGCTCATGAAGTTTTCAACCTGTCACGGCATAACTTAAGCCTTATCTACCTCTTTTCAATTTAACCTTGTCATAATATTACTCGATATTGTCAAGCTTCTACGAGAACTAGTTAGTTCCATACTCCAATACGGATTATCCACTACCATAAATTGATAATTTATGACTTCTATTAAGCAGAATATATCTATTTCCATATAGATGCCACACAGTTAACTTGTACATACTACTTTCCTACACATTTTCCTAGTATTTTATGTTTCCTCCATCTTCATGTCTAATTATTCTACTTTAACTATCTCCCACTACAACATTCTCTTCTAAGCCAGGTTGAATCCAATTTGCTTTCCAGACAATATCATTCTGTTACCTGCAATCATGACTAGTACTTACATCCGTGCACTACGTTTACGCTATCGTCGATATTTTGCACAACATATTACATAATGTGTCATATTGAATTATATCGTGCTCGGATAGGTACTTTCAATACTACACTTTATGCTCGCACCCTAGAGCAGAAACTGTCGAAGCATCAATCAGTTTGCGTCTTAATTTACCTACTCCCGCGCCTCAGTGGGGTTAAACTCCATAGAAGCTTCACTGCCATGGCTGCTCTTTTCCACAGAAACGTTATTGAATCAGCTCCCACGTGTGTGACTGAGTCTACTGAAGCAACCTCGCATCTTTACAAACGAGTGCCCGTCTAAAAAATTTTGTCCATCTTGAAATTACCAATCTCCATTTTCCTTGCCAAGTCGATGTTTCTTTACATGGGTACAATTGCATTGCTGTTGTCGGGTGACATCGAACCCAATCCCGGATCGAGCTCTATCAACTCAAACCCTAACCAGAATACTTTGAAGATTTTGCGTCTTAATATCCAAAGCTTAAAACCCAAATTAGATACACTTCAATGTGAATCATCATCACATGCTATTTTGGCTTTAACCGAGACATGGCTGCACAACAACGATCCAACATCTGATGTCTTACTTCATGGGTTTCACGAACCATTGCGCCGCGACAGCCCCACAAGGGGAGGTAGGGGTTGCCATCTACATTAAAAATAATATCTCTTTTCGACATCGACCGGACCTTGAGGTACTGAATACGGAGTGCGTATGTGCTGAAGTATTTACGAAACACTGTAAGTCCCTATTGCTAGGGGCTTTTTACCGCCCACCCAACAGTTCCCAGGATATATGGGATTCAGACACGTCACTTGTCTGTTTAATTGTTACGGTCGATTTTAATGACAACCAGCTGTTTCCCTCGAGGGTCGGTTTTACTGCAATATGCAATCTTTTTAATCTGAAGCAGCTTGTGGGTGAATCAACTTGTTACAGTGAGTCGTCAGCCACTCTACTAGACCTTTTTGCTGTGAGTGACACAGTTAACGTGAATGCCTGCGAGGTCCTAGAACCGATTATACCAGACATGACTCGCTATCACTGTCCAGTTTCAATTGATGTCGAATTTTCAAAACCATCTCCTCTCTCCTTTAAGAGAAGGTTATGGCTCTATTCACAGTGTAATTATGGAGCACTTAATGAGGCCCTCTCTAACGTTGACTGGAATTCTCTTTTTGATAACCTATGTCTTGATATTATTGTCTCCAATTTCACCGACAAATTACTCGATACAGGAGCTAAATATATTCCAAACAAAATTATTACTTTGCGATCGGGCCAACCGAAATGGATGCATAATGAAATTAGACTACTAATGAGACAGAGGAAGCGTCTGTATCGCATAGCCAAACGCACCGGTCTTCCGAACGCTTGGGCAAAATATAAACGTAAACGGAAAGAAGTTGTTACGGCTGTTCGGAAGGCCAAAGCGTGGTATTTATCTAAAGTTCAGACCACACTAAATAGCAATAAAACACCCTCTTCCTTGTGGTGGAAGACTCTAAAAACACTTATCGGTAGTTGTAAAGTGGTAGGTATTCCAACTATTATCCACTTAAATAAAGTATATTCCTCAAGTGTTGAGAAAGCAGAGGTGTTCAATGAATACTTCTGTTCTATCTCAACAGTTGATGATTCGAAGGCTCCCATTCCTGATTCAGTACCCCAGGCTTCACGAGTTATTGATAGTATCACTCTCCACTGTAGTGAAGTATATGAAGCAATGAAGTCTTTAAAGATGTCTAAAGCGTCTGGTCTCGACCTCGTAAGTCCACGCCTTCTCAAGGAATGTAAATCCTCCCTGCGTGAGCCTCTTCTAATCTTATTTAATGTGCTTTTGAACAACTCTTACTTTCCCTCACTGTGGAAACAAGCAAATGTCTCCCCAATTTTGAAAAAAAACAGCCCTCAAATTCAGTTACTAATTATCGCCCGATATCATTGATTAGTTGTAAAATATTTGAAAAATGTGTTTTCAAACGCTTGTGGCAATTTCTGATTGACAACAATGTCCTTACTCAATTTCAATTCGGTTTTACACTTGGCGATTCAACTGTCTTCCAACTGACTGACATATACGATGAATTCTGTCGAGCTCTTGATGAAGGCAAAGAAGTTAGGGTGGTCTTCTGTGATGTCAGTAAGGCTTTCGGCAAGGTATGGCATGTTGGTCTTATCCATAAACTGATGAAAATTGGTGTCTCGGGTGAACTTCTGTTGTTCTTAAAATCGTACCTATCGGATAGGTCGCAATGAGTTGTGCTAGGGTCGGATGCATCCACTTGGAGAACCATTAATGCTGGTGTTCCACAAGGTTCAATACTTGGGCCTTTATTGTTCCTTATATATATTAATGATATAACCGAAAACTTACTCAGTAGCATACGCCTATTTGCAGATGATACTTCCCTATATCTAATTGTAGAGAATCCAGAGCAAGCCTCGAGATTATTCAACCATGACCTTGCCACAATAGAACGTTGGGCTAAGACGTGGTTGGTTGAGTTTAATCTCAGTAAAACTGAGAGTATGCTCATATCACGTAAATGCAACCCTACTGCCCGTCCACCTCTAGTCTTAGGTGATTCGCGGATATCCGAAGTCAATAATCCTAAACATTTAGGAGTTATATTAAATATCACATGTTCATGGAACGACCACATTGATCATATCTGCTCTAAAGCCTGGTCTCGCTTAGACCAACTGAGGAAGCAGAAATTCAATCTCGATCGGAGCGTCCTTGAAAATATATACTTTGCCTTCGTTAGGCCTCTACTAGAATACGCTGATGCTGTCTGTGATAATTGTTCAGCAGCTCAAGTCGCCGAGCTGGAGAAAATACAGGTCGCAGCCGCTAGGATCGTTACCGGGGCAACTGTCAGTTGTAGCAAGTCTCTGCTTTATTCCGAAACACGTTGGGGCCCTTTACAAGACAGACTTTGCAAACATAAACTGTTGCAGTATTTCAAAATGTATCACCGCATGTCGCCCTTATATATTGCCAATAAAGATCCCCCAGTCGTCTCATCGTCAAATCTATCGCTTAATCTCCGGTCATGTCATAACCACAGAGTTCCTTTTTGTCGGACTCAATTGTATCAGTCGTCTTTTATCCCGAGTGTCACTGATCAATGGAACAAACTGCCTTTATCTGTCCGCGAGAACTCATCAGTGATCAATTTCAAGACTTTCCTAAATGCTGGAAATCAGCGACCACCTGTGTTTTACAGTGGCGCGAAATCACGCGCAGCCCAAATATATCACTGCAGGTTGCGATTGCATTGTAGTAACCTTAATTCTCATTTATATGACAATCATCTGTCACCTATCCCATTCTGTCAGCGCGGGATGTGCGAGACACCAGAGCTTTTTGTCCTACACTGTCCAATGTACTCAAATGTCCGTAATAGTACTATCAGCCTTGTACCATTTACAGTAAACATATCGACACTTCTTTTTGGATCTGAATTTTTGAATAGTCGGGAAAACCATCTTGTTTTTGAAGTGGTGCATGACTTCATTTTGTCAAGTGGGCGTTTCTATGACTGCTAAGGATCAAACCACCACGCACGACTACTACTATATGACGAATTTACCGCCAGTCCAACAATCCTGCTTTCCTTTCCGTTTTCTTCGCATGGATCATCATGAAGGCTATTTCCGTCTCAATTCTCACTAACGATGCTTCTGCTGCCTACTTGCGAGTGTCTTGGATGCGAAGGCAATGTATCGTGCTTTTAAGCTGGCACCCCCTGTTTTCTATTGCTCATTTTCTTTGTACTTTCTTTTCACCTTTTCCTTCATTCTCAAGCAAGGTTTAAACAATATCATGTGTCGCCGCCTGGTAGTTTGACTCCCTGTGCTTACCTTTCTTCGACTAGAATTACCACCAACTTTCTCACCGGTTTTGTTCCTGGCCGGGGTGTCGTGTCCTTGCACTCGAGGGTACCTGCTAGTGTCGACAACGATGCTGACGAATCAAATCTGAATGATCTCTTGGGTATTTGCTCCCAGGTCTACATTCTTACGGCCTATAGGCAGCTCTCTTCGTGTGTATGGATGCGGTGCCCCGGTTTGCGATCGACCACAGGCCATGGGTTCCAGGCGGCGATATATGAGTCCATCTACTATATTATGACTAACATAAGCTCCCAGCTTTCTGTCAGATCCCCCATTACATACATATGGTATTTTGTTAGAATATGTTATATTCTTGATGTTCTCTATATATGCTGTCACTTTTCTTGGTGTTCCATATTGTAACATATAGCATACTTATTGAATAAAATATTGTTTAAACTAATCAATGATACTGAGATTGGCGCTGTTGCTATCACAGGGACAGCCAACTCGGAGCCTGATAATTATGTAGGTTTAGAAAAAATATCCCCATCGGTAAAAGATGGGACTCACCAAGATAATCTAGTTAATGCGTCAGAGGCAGATATAGCGATTTCCCCTCAGGGTGTGGAGCATGACATTGCCCCACATGTTGAGGCTAAATCAATATTTCAGCTTATGACCACCCAAAACTTCTACGAGTCAGAGCCCGACTCTGACATGGAGCTCACCGAGGCTAGTCTCTCTATTCAGAAACCAATAATAAGTCATACCCTCCGTACCCCGGGTAAGAGGAAACGTGACAGGGAGTCTGGCTCTGCTTCAGAATCCTAATCCGAGTCTGACGAAGAGTATTACATCAACCCATGGTTCACCAAAAAAAGTAAACGTACCAAAAAATCAGCTAAAAAATAAGAAAAATCACCTCTCCTAGGGGTGACAACACCATAGGAATCCCGGTCTATGTGAATTCTCCTACTCCTACCAGCATTTCAATCGCGCCTCACTCACTCACCTGTTTCACCTAAAAGTAAAATGCTGGCCAATGGTACGGTCACTACCAAATCATCCAAAAAAAACAACTTTAATGGAAGTGAATAACCCCCCCCCCCCCCCCCCCCACCCAAGGATTCAGAAAGTGGGTTGACGCCTGCAACTGACACCTCAGCCTCAGGCTCTAGTAGTCAGGGTACGGACCTTTGGTCTAATAAGGTCAAATTAATAGCAACTAACCCTAAAGAATGGGTAAAAAACACTAAAACCAGGAAATCCCCAAATAACAACAAAAAGCCACAATCACCCCTACCAAATCCATTTTTGGTTATTTCTAGGGTTCACCCGCGCACGAGCAAAACTGATATTGATAGAGCCATCCCAGGCTGCAAGTGAGAAAGGTTCGCATCAAAAGCAACAGGTATAGAGACCTGGAAGCTTAAGGTCACTGCTCCAAACAGGGATACAAAAGTTAAGCTCCTTAACAACGGGGCCATCATAGCAGGACATAAACACGAGACAGAGGGGTATAGTTCTACTCATCAACCCCTCCAATGCCATAAATGCCAAAAAATCGGGCATCTTTCAAACAAATGTCGAGGGAATCTGAACTCGAAGCCCAATGCAAAGGCATAGACAAAATTATCAACTCAACCCTAAATGAAATATAATTTGCAAAGACAAAGCCGACACTTTCGCCAACCTCCTTAGAAAAAACCCATCGCCCATACCAAGTCCCTGACAACGATGACGCCATCATAAACGCCATTGATGACTTCATCAACGAGCACCCGGATATCTACCGTGAACCTAAATTTGATACCGACCCAGAAGAAGGGGATGACGACGACCTCGTCACCCCCATCCCCATCACTAATGATGAAATCATCATTATCATAAAAAGTTGCAAAAATTCTTCATCTCCCGGCGAGGATGAAGTCAGTTACAAAATTCTGAAACAGAGCCCAAATTCCCTAATTGACAAACCCAACAACCTATTCAATGCATGCCTCACCTATGGCCACTTTCCAAAATGTTGGAAAACAGCCATTGGTGTCATGATACCGAAACCAGGCAAAGACCTTTCTGATCCGGCCAGCTACCACCCAATCATCCTTCTCATCTGCATGTGTGAGGTATTCGAAAGAATCCTCACCAATCGACTGAGGGGGCACCTCGAAGAAACCGACTTTTTCAACAGATGGCAAAGAGTCTATAGAAACCGTAAAGAAGGCATTGAGCATGTCTACCCGTAACCGCCTAACCAATCTAATGAAAAACGCGACCAATAACCAGGAAATATGCGCGGCAGTCCTATTAGACGTCGAAAAAGCGTTCGATTAATAATAAATAATAATAATAATAATTTTCAGCCTAAAATCCACAAAATGTGCCCTTTGGCTTTACATACAAAAAAAAGGGAAATGATTTCTTATCTGCATATTGGTGCAGAAAGCTTGTTTGTAGAGATGCCTTTTCAAACCAGCTTTGAATGACTCAGTTTCCTTCGGTAGTCTCAGGTGACTCGGTAAAAGGTTCCAGAGATTAGGGGCGGCAATCAAAAAGGCCCGGTCACCCGCGGATGCTAATTTTGAAACAGGTTGGACCAAGGTGTGCGAGTCCGAAGAACGGAGGTCTCTGGCAGGTGTGTAGTATGTGACCAGATCTGAGAGATATGATGGTGCCAGGTCATTTATACATTTATATGTTAGAAGGATTATTTTATACTGAATTCTTTGTTGGACAGGAAGCCAGTGGAGGTCATCTAGGATAGGTGTTATGTGACACGACTTCCTATTTCGAGTTATACACCTAGCAGCACAATTTTGGATATGTTGAAACTTATCCAGTGACGCCTTTTTGCATCGGTATAGCAGTGAGTTGCACTAATCAAGACGACTAATGACAAAAGCGTAGACTAATTGTTCAGCTGTGTGTTTGTCTATCAACATTCGCCCCCTGCTGATATTTCTAAGATGGTAGAATGCAGCACGACAGACCTGCTGGACGTGTTTGTCAGCTGCCAACGACTCATCGAGGAAATATCCCAGGTTACGAACGGTAGCCGATGGTATAATGCTATTTCCTTCTATTGATAACGGAAGTTTTGAAATTTTGCCTAATTGGTGAGGTAAGTAAATAACCTCCGTTTTGTCGGCATTTAACTTTAAAAAGTTATTAGTCATCCAGTCTTTGATGTCCGCCACACATTCCTTTAGTCGGCTTCATTATCCGGTTTAAATTGGATGTATAGCTGGGTGTCATTGGCATAAAAGGGAAATTGTAGGCCATGGCTGCGGATGATATCACCCAGGGAAAAAACATAAATCACATACAATAGAGGGCCCAGAACGGACCCTTGGGGAACACCATACTGAAGATTGAACTCGGTGGAGGTTGACTCGTTAATGAGTATACTTTGGGTACGGCCTGTTAGGTAGGAATAGAACCACTGTAGAGCTCTACCCGAAATTCCTATTCTGTGTTCTAACCTGTCTATGAGCATATTGTGGTCGATGGTGTCGAAGGCAGCACTCAGGTCGAGTAATACTAAACAGGAGACAAGATGTTTATCCATCGACATTAGAATGTCGTTCTGCACTCTGAGTAAGACAGCCTCTGTGCTGCACTTAGGTTTATAGGCGGACTGGAAAACCTCTGAAAGTTCATACTGGGAAAGATGAGAATTCAATTGAAGAGCGACCGCGCTTCTGAGGCGCATTCCGTTTGGCACAACGGAATGCGCCTCAGACTTTCTAAAATGAAACTCTCCATGAAACTGCTTAGATTACTCATTTCCTTCTTTACTCTCTTCCTTCCTTAACCTTCCTTAACGATCGGGAAATAAAAATCAAATTAAACAACGAAATGTCCGAGTGCGTCCCCCAGGAAGCAGGCACCCCCAAGGATCCGTCCTCAGCCCCTCCTATACATCATCTATGTCAATGATCTCAAAATCTCCGAAGATCACGTTCAAATCTCACAATTTACGGACGATAAGGGTCTCTGGGACTCTAACAATACTGCCAACCTACTTCAAAACCCCCTTCAACGCGCTCTCGGCGACCTAGAGCAATGGTGTGCCAAGTGGAGAATCAAGCTGAACGCCAGTAAAACCCAAAGAATCACGTTCACCCGTAAGAAAAATAACCGTGACTTTTACCTAAAACTACTGGACAAAGTCCTCCCTGAATGCACAAAGGCGAAATTCCTTGGCACTACCATCGATCAAAACCTATCTTTCAATAAACACACCAACGATATTGCCAGCAAAGCGACCAAACGTATTAATTTACTAAAAATGCCAAAGGGCACATCATGGGGAGCTAACCAGACTATTCTACTCAAACTATACAAAGCCTTCGTGCGCCCTGTACTCGAGTATGGGGCTATCATCCCAACAGACCTAAATCAAACAAATATGGGGAAACTCCAGAAGGTCCAAAATCATGCGTTCAGGGTCGCCCTCCGTGCTCCCTGGGATACACCTATCAAAACCCCCACGACAGAGCAGAAATCCCCAAAATAAAGGATCGCCTGGCCTCTCTAGCCGCGAAAAATCACGATCGGTTAGCCGACAGCCAACTAATATCAGAACTATAGGTAATTTGCGAAAGCGACAAAAACCCCAAAACGCCAAAAGTTAATGTAACAACCTTGTAAGTAGGCACCAGACCACGGAGGCTAGGACAGGAAACACCCCCGGGTGTGGCTCTTTTGTTAAGGCCAGCGCCCTCCCCCTATTTCGACCAGAAGATTCCTAAAAAAAGGCGAGTAAAAACGGGGCAGCCGTGACCCTCTGCCAGGAACAGCTGTCTTGCCGACTCAGCTAAAATCTCTATAATTTAATGACTAATAATTAACAAATACTGGGGAAAAGAATGTGAACATACAGGCAGTAATAACGGCTCAGCCGTGATCTTCTACCATGAAGAACTGTCTTCGCCGACTCAACTTAAAAACTGAAATTTAATCTCTAAAATAAACAAATACTGGGAAAGAGATGGTGAACTTAAAGGCAGTAATAACGGCTCAGCCGTGATCTTGTACCAGGAAGAGCTGTCCTCACCAACTCAACTAAAAAACTAAAATTTAATCTCTAAAAATAAACAAATACTGGTAAAGAGAAGGTGAACTTACAGGCAGTAGTAACGGCTTAGCCGTGATCTTCTACCAGGAAGAGCTGTCTTTGCCGACTCAGCTAAAATCTCTAAAATGCAATGCCTAAAAATAAACAAATACTGTGAAAGAGAAGGTGTACATACAGGCAGTAGTAACGGCTCAGCCGTGATCTTCTACCGGGAATAGCTGTCTTCACCGACTCAACTAAATCAGGAGGAGGTAAAGACAGGAAACATCCCCGGGTGTGGCACTTTGGTAAAGACCTGCCCCCTCCCTCCAATTCTTAGCTGAAAAAATCAATCCGAGAAATTCATAAACTGAACAAAAGAATTGTACGAGCTGCTCCCAGAGATCGACAACCATCCAAAAATGCAATCACATATTTTTGTCTATCTATATTTTTGTCTTTTTCTTTTAGCAGGTACACAGAGATGCTTTCTTTTTGATCACCAGCACCCCAATAACCGCTATGGAAACTATAACCGTTATGGAAAACAGTAACCGCTATGGACATCCTCTGCTCCATCCCTAGAAGTGGTTACCCACTTTAAGGGAGGCGAGCGTTGGTCCTGCGCCCCGCCTCTGCCCCTTTTTCGTAAGCGTCCGTTGAGCGCACTTTGATCCATCCAAATAGGTTCCAATGCAGGCCTGCCCCCGAACCAGGGAAGTTCGGGTCTTTCTTTGGGTGGTCCCTGAAAGGGGCCGTTGTTGTCATCTTCCAAAACACATCAAACTGAACAGCCGTAAATTGATTAAACAGCCGGAGGCAGACTTTACTTGCCAATGATGGCCCACCACCATCGCTCCACGACTCAACTTCGAAGTGGCAGACTATACTTTCACGAAAAACACTACAACACCCTCGGGGAGAGGTAGTACATTTGTGAGAGGACCCCTCTCGCTCTGGTCCTCACCCGAGGGTTCAGTCAACGACCTACACAAAGTCACCCCAACTCCACTGATCATCCATCCTGGGACACCTGCCGAGTATGCGAACCCTTTTTCTCCTTTAACACGCATTGACAATCAGCTATCAAATATTATACAAATATTATACAGTCACTGAGGGTCGAAAGGGGCTTGCCCCACAGCGTCCCTGCGCGCCTTCGGCGCGCGAAACCATTCTTCTTCTCTTCTTAATCAAGATAGTAACCTTTTTAAACAAGGGATAACTTGTTTAAACATTTTAGTTATGTTCTTTAAACAAGATGATTATATTGTTTAAACTACTAGATAGTAACTCGTTTAGACAGGATAGTAACTTGTTTAACCATCTTGTTTGAACAGATTAGCTTTCTGTTAAAACAAGTTAGTTATTTTGTTTAACCCTTTACCCAACATAACGATCAAAACCGGCCAGCGCTGTTCACAAAAGTCGCCAATTAATTTTCATTATTTTTTTAATTTTTTGTCTCAAAAACATAAGTTATAACTCCACCTTGGAACGAGCTCGTTCCAAGGAGGGGTTATAACCAATGTTTTTGAGACAAAAGTTTAAAAATAAAATAGTTATTCAAGAATTTTGTTTGCTAGTGTCGTCGGTTTTTCATGTTAGGTAAAGGGTTAAACAACATGATTAAAAAAAAGATAGCAAAGTTGTTTAAGCAGGTTAGCATACACTCTAAAATCAGTTGTACTAAAAATTAACCCAAATCAATGGCGTTGAGTGAATATGAAAATATTAGAGTTCATATCCACTCAGCCCAATTGATTTGGGTTGACTTTTAACCCAGCTGATTTTAGAGAGTACTGTCAGCACAGAAACACAAATAAGAGTGTAGTTATAATTACAATACAATAACTTGTAATTACGAATTAATAATTTTAATTACGAAATAATAAGGCGTAATCGCGAATTAATAACTTGTAATTGCGAAATACTACGTAATTACGAACTAATACTTTGTGATTAGAAAGTAATAATTTATAATTGCGAATTAATAACTTGTAATTACGAAATAGTCACTTGTAGTTTCGAAATAATAATAATAATAATAATAATAATAATAATAATAATAATAATAATAATAATAATAATAATAATAATAATAATAATATGTTTGTAATGGGTAGTGTGTGATGATAGGTCATGTGATATTGAGAGACATGTTTGGTTGTCAAGTGTGGAAATACCGTTTGGAATGCATGTGCCACTTTTAGACTATTTTAGCGTAGGTCTGTTTACCTTCTAAACCATTATACCATCTCATATTCTGGAGTATTATTATTGTATGATAGCCATTGAGTGTGTTCAGAGGTTGTTTTCGATTCAACAGGTGTATGCCGAATCACCGAGATTGACCACCAACGAATCGAATTGACCGCCCTCGAATAACTCCAAGAGCAATGAGAGCAAATACACGAAATAGTAACCATTCGTACCACTTTTCGACCCATCTGGGTATTCGGTAATACTTACAACATAACAGTTTAGTATTATAGGGTAATTATCAGAGGTTATTCACCCGCAGAAGCCTGCGGCTCATACATTCTCAGCTGCGAGGGAAGTCATCTGGAGTACTTATAGTGAAACAAACCAACACTATAGGATATGTACTGGAAACGGATGTAGTGCACTCGATAGAAGGCAATGGATATTAGAAGCAGAAAGCTAGTAGTAGCAGCAGTAATGAAAGGGCAAGTTACAGCATTAATGGGTTAGACATGTAGCACCTAGTAGTGCAGTGATATGAGACAGTAGTAAGAGCCGATTACAAGACAGATAGCGATAGTTAGTAGCAGTAGTCTAGAAGGCCAAGGTAGTATATCACAAAGACATAAGATCCCTTTTACCAGATCTCATGTCGGATCTTATGTGACGTCATCACTGAATCACCGAGAACGGCACAACTATCTAAAATTACTGAAAATAACATTAAAACTTTTTGGAACTCCATCAACCTTGGATTGATAAGAGAAGCAAGTAGTTCTGAATGATGAGAGGCTTCTGCAACGCGTGTTCCAGTGTATGTCAGTAATTGTGCTTCTCGAATCCTCCTTTTCCGGTCTCTTCTACCTATTCCGGGACTTGCTCTGTCTATATTATGACTTCTGTCTGTCCTAGTCTACTTATCCCTGGCTACGCCGAACTACACCTATGTTATCCGATCCTGTCTTTTTCTCTCAGGAGAGGCTGTCAAGCTGCCTCACCCCTTAGTTCATATTAATCAATACAGTTCATTGTTCAAGTGGAGGCCAGGCAACTGTGAGATGTTCTTATGTGCTTGACTGCTTGTGCACGATGTGTCTCAAAATATAGCGCGTGGGCACATGCGACCTTTCCCATCGCTAGAGTATTCATTTTCATACTTATGTGAGACCCATGATACCCGATTTCCTGAACTGGTACAAAATGTGCACGCACCGCATTCAGCACATGGGCACGTGGCCACATGCAGCTTCCACTTCATAGAGACTTATATCACCAACATTTCTACTTCTACCGTTTGTCGATTTCTACTACCGAATATACCATCACGATCTCTTAGTGGTACTGCCACTGCTACTGGTTCTAATGCGACCCCTAGAACTTGATTGTACAGTATTATCTTCTTCCTGTGAGGAGTTCCAAATTTCTTCATTATGTACTATAGTCTTCTAATACTACTGCAGTTTGAACCTATCATTACTACGGCGAGACCTAGTCACTATTGCCAATACTACTTCAACAGGTTTTACCTTTGTTTACACAATATTTATTCAGCAAGTAATATAATACATATAGGTAATAAATTATAATATAACTGTCGTACAAAATGTAATACAGTGGTATGAATTATAGCAAGGAATCATGGACAAGTTGTGTGAAAGGATTCAGGTATTACCTTAGCTCACCCTCAATCCTTTGACCAGCTTCCGCCGTGTCTGTATTTATCAAGTACTGCAGTTTTCCACCAGTAATGTTCCCTCTTGTCACTGGCTTCTAGTACTACTGTTGCTCTAACTTACTTGATTGTTCAGGGTGTAACACAGTCCCCTACAAGGCCCTTCCAATTGGAACAGGTTTAGTCTTTTGTTACTATTTTTAAATTGTGTGCCTGTTCTGTATACTTCCAGGATATGTGTGATCCACTCCTGTTCTTGTTCTATAACACAATTGTTTGATACAAAAGCCTGTATGGTTCCTATGTTTAAGTCTAAGAGTCGGCTGAGTAGTGGCCGGAACAGGCATTACTCGGACGACTCGAATCTTCTAGAGCAAATAAGTTATCGAGCAATCACTCGACCGAGTGACTCGTTGTAGTGCTCTTTGAATCGTCTCGAGAAAAGTGGGAATCGAATACATGCCAGGTATGTGATAGGGTACCAACGGCTTGGTGCCGAGAAACGTGAATTGTGGTTTCGTCAAAAGAGCTAACGAGTCAACCGAGCAGTGTCAGGAACAGGCTATGCTCTGGCGATTCGAATAGTATCAAGCAAATGAACTATCGGTCAATCGCTCAAACGAATAATTTCTCGTACGACTTATGGCCTCGTACGATGAAAAAAGGTTGCCAAATGCTAGTCATGTATAAGACAGGGGTGCTGAAAGTAGGGGGGTTGGCAAATTTCTTCGCGACAAGACTCTCGGGGGTATAAATGGGGTGAATCACCCGGACGAAGACACTGAGCTTCTGACTAGCGATAGATTCACATTCTCGCGACGTGTACCAAAGATCCTTCAGTGATATGAAATGTCTCTTGCGTCACAGACGATCAATCCATGGGCCTAAGTGTTTCCAATCTCCAGCTGTGCAGAGGTGTTTGACAGAAGAAACCCCATACGAAGAAACCAGAACATCCACTCACAAAACAGAGCAATGAAACCGACACAACTGTGCAGAAGAGAAGAACCAGCGATAAACCCTTGGGACCGATGCACGTACCACATCTGTATCAACGGCAAAATGTTGGACCAAACCGAAACCCGTGGGCACCAATTCCACAGAAAAACCCTGAACAGGAAAAGTACGACGACTAGTCGCCAAGCCAGAAAATAAGCAGACTGTCATCTGTAAAATGAGGTCCCCAGAGGGTGAATTTAGTGATGCTACCATGCACAGCAGTGTAGCATCACTAAACTTACCCTCTGTGAACCTCAGTCTGAATCGGAGTCTCAGAACTACACAGAAAGAGATACCCAGAGGATAAATTGGCCCACTGTATGGGATAGCATCATCAAATTCACCCTCTGGGGGACCTCATTCTACAAATGTCAGACTGCTTATTTTCAGGCCTGCTAGTCGCACCCTCGTAACAGCGTGCTGCAACGACGAAGGAACAAAAAGTGTAGAAATTTGTTTTTGACCGAACCCCAAACTTCTGGAAACCTTACGAAATAGACAGCATGCAGTAAGTAGAGACCCGAACGAACGAGCTGTGGTGGATCCGGAAAGAGACATAAGAGAGATAACAGAATCCCGAACCATATACAAGCATGAAAAGATACATCAATACAATAAAACATTGCGGCATTACAGAGAATTCTACAACAAAGCTCCACAACCGATAACGATCAAGATACAGAACCGATGGAGACCGAAGAAAAAACGACAGGGCAGAAAAAAGACCACGGAGCACAAAGATAGAAGACACAAAACAAGGAATATTCCAAAGAACGAAGCTGGCAGAAAACTGAATAAAACGAATATCGAATAAAAATTGAGTGAACGAAGATCCAAGAGGACGAAGAGAATGAAGATCGAAGAGAACAAGCCCGAACAGAATGAAGACTGAACTATAGCAAACTCAGTACCTTTTCTGACTGTATGACTTAATGGGAAAGGGGAATACTCACTGGCATCTTGTGGCGAAAATGTTTACCACACACCCTACTTTCATTGGATCTCCTGTTGTATTTTATGATTTTCTGTTCAGTTCTCATTATTTTACTCCATATTCAAATTATTTTCAAATTTGGTTTAATTGTATTAGTGATATTATTCGTTCTGCCATGTTGTAAATTGTACACCGTTAATCAATGCACGGGATCGAAGGGTCTTGTAAGTGGTAAGCACTTGTCCCCCAGTCCCGTTTTGCACTGTTAAATGGCAAATTAAAATAGGCTTAATTTACCTTACTTGCAGCACTCTTGTTAGAAACGACTGACTTTCGGTCCTTATTTTTGTTTCCACGATGCCATGAGTCATATAAAAATTCACTCCTTCGAGGAATTGCTCAGTTGCTCATTTTATGCTGCTGAAATACACCATGAAATAATTGAGTGAGTTAGAGCAGGCAGAAACAATAATATAGCCCCCCCCCCCTGCCCCCCCCCCCTCCCCCGCTCACTGAGTGCTAATGTAGGATAGCCAGAATAGGGTCCACCAAAGCCAGCAGAGCGCAGACAAGAATTCGAGCTACCAAAAATACTCCTATTCCATCGAACACAACTTTCGGAGATTCTATATCAATATACCTGCTACTCCTATCGACATGACTGGTGGAATCCGAGCCAAATAAAGTTCGTTTTGATAAAAACGAGTCGTTTTCGGTAGTTGTCTGATTGTTTGTGGAAATTAGAAATACTCCCCAATACAATCGAACACACCTTTTTACGTGCCACAGTAGAAGCCAAGATGGCTGCCTCCAGTAAACAGATGGACTGCGGATACACGTGTCACCCTTTCAACACACGCTGCGCATGCACAGTGACACACATATCATATGAAATAAGCTCACCGAGGGGATAATCGTTTTCCAAAAAATGCTCTTTTAATTAATCTATACTTTAAAACATGATATTAACACTTGGGAAGTGGGTAGATGTGAACTTATAATATACCTTCTCGGAATCGAATGAAACATTGAAATGTTTGAAAATTGAAGCAAGGATTTCTCAGACTCCCAAATTTGCGAGTTTTAAACATATGCTTATATTTATCACAGATAAGGATATTTTTTCTCATCATTTTCATTTCATCAAATGGCCGAGAGACAGTGTTTGTGGTGACGACTAACGTTGTACATTTCTCGAGTTGGTCAGGGAACCTTGCCGGAGCGTATATCAGTTCGACACTGCATAAGTTCACTATAGCCTACGTATTCTATTTTACTCTGGTCCGACATCTCTGTTACAGGAGTGGATGCGGCTGGAAAGACGTCTATGTTATACAGACTAAAACTTGGTAAGGTGGTGACTACTATACCAACAATCGGTAAGTCATTCTTCCTTTCAATTGTCTTTCATGTTCCCTTACTAAGCCTAATGTTTCTGCAGTGGCGTAGGTATATACTATAAAATCAGGTGTGTTAAAAATTAACCCAAGTCAACTGGGCTGAGTGAAAATGAACCCAATTGGGTTCATATTCGCTCAACTCAGTTGATTAGGGTTTATTTTTTAACCCGCTGATTTTAGATTTTAGAGTGTAGCAGTAGTATCCAACAAAGATTTCATTTTGAATTGCCGTGGGGTCGTTGTTTCAAAAAGCGTAGCGGTGGCGTTTCGTTTTGCTCATCATATTGGGAATTATACTTCCTATTTTGCATCGAGAATGGGGCTGTAATTTGGTCTCTCTGAAGGTTTGGATTAAATCCCGAAGATCTGGATAGTATATGTAAATTTGATTAAAATAATAGTAAAACAAGAGCAACGCGAAGCGTGGCATATGCCCCCGACGGTGTCATAAAAGGATAGATAAGTCTCCCGGTGGCAGAACTAAAATCAAAAGGAAGCTTCCTCCAGACACCAACAATGCACGACAAAAAACAAAAATTGAATCGATTCAGCATTCATTAATTATTGGACGGAAACCAAATTTAATATGGCCGCCGTGGCGGCCATATTGAATTGTCTAGCCGGACCAAAATCGAAAGGAAGCTTCCTCTAGACACCAATAATGCATTACCAAAAATTGAAATTGATCCGAGTCAATATTCATTAGTTATTGGACGGAAACCCAATTCATGCTGACTGCCATGGAAGCCATAATGAATTGGCCACTGGCGGTCATCTTGGTTCCACTGACTGGTCCAAAATCGAAAGGAAGCTTCCTCTTGACACTAACAAAGCATAATTAAAACAATAGAAATGATTCGAGTGATGGAAACCAAATTCAAGATAGCCACCATGGAAGCCATAATGAATTGTGGCCATTGTGGTTCATCTGACAGGCCCAAAATCAAAAGGTAGTTTCCTCTAGACACCAACAATGCATAATTAAAAAATAAAAATGATTCGAGCCAGCATTCATTAGTTATTGGACGTAAACCAAATTCAATATTGCCGCTATGGCGACCATATTTAATTTGCTAGCTGGACCAAAGTCGAAAGGAAGCATTGTCTAGTCATCCACAAGTTACCCCCAAAATGATAATTTGATCAAATAAGTGGTTCTTTAGTTATTGGACGGAAACCAACAGTTAATGGAGAGACGACGAACGCCGGGTGACGGACGGATCTGGTGAAAGCATAATGCCCCCGAGAGGTTCTCGGGGGCATAATGAAGATTATTTTATAAGATTTTGAGCACTTGATTAGAAATAAAAACGGATATGTAAAACCAAATATGCTTATGATAAGGTTGGCTAGGTGCCGGGCCATATCTAGAGAACTTTTCAAACTGCGCGGGTCATATTGTATGACCCAAACTGTTGTGCTTCAGTATAGTATAGCACGCAAAACAGTTTACCATGAACCTGTTCACTTCCTTGTTCCATAGCTTCAGTAGCTGCTATGTCAGATATGCAGAATATACCAAATTACTAATTCAACATTTACAGCGATTTCATGTTTGATCAACAGCCTGGACTTATGGCACATTCATGGTACTGTGATAAAAAAATATGTCGATAGTTATTAGCTACATATGCCACTGAGACTAACAGCCACACAGTTTGTCCGTTGATACTCCAAATCGAGACATAGGAAATGATTCTTCTGGTGGCTCAGTAATAATGAACTGGGCTCAGATACTCCTTAGGCGGGATTTAATGAAGGCATACCATCAAAATTTGGCTAATTTATGAGAAAGAGAAAGCAGAGGTATCAAGGAAATCCGTCGCGGAATTACTCTTCATACATAAAATTAATGTAAATTTGCTGCAATGATGTTACATTCCACAGTGTTCCCTCTGGGAGAACCTCTTGGTTCCTGTTTTCCACACCACCTGCACCCAACAGGGCAGGTGGACACAGAGTGAGTTCGGTATAATTGTAGTTATTTTTCGCACGGCGACGATAGTTGATGCTTGGTTGGGGCTTGCACTGGTGTCTCTGTGTGTATGGGCGGGGTTGAGGGGTGTGTAGGATGGTGGCTGTGCGTGTGTTTGCCTGTTTGCGCCCAAGACAAAAAGGTTGCGACTTCCTTCGCCAAACACTGAACAAGTATGGTACTTTGTGAGATCTGACCACCTATTGCTTTCGGAGGTCAAATGTGAAGGTCACAGAATTAATAGAAATACATTTATGGCTATATCCATCTACCGTTTGAGCTAGAGCCACACAATTTGAATATGGTATAGTGGGACTCCTCGGTGATCAAAGGTCAAGGTCACTTGGTTACAGAATTTTGTAGTGGCCAGTTGTCTGTTTGCGCGCCGTAAAAACGGTTGCATCCTTCTCCACCAAACTTTGTGCAGGTATGGTACTTGGTAAGATCTGATCACCACTCGATTCATGAAGGTCACGGGCCAAGGTCGCAGGGTCACAAAATGCATTAAAATAACTTTTCGGCTCTAACCACTTATCTGTTTCATCCAGAGCCACCCATTTTGTACATGAGATAGATGACTCAACTTTGGAGGGTAAGGGTCAAGGCCCCGTGGCTACAAAATTCAGAGTCTGCTCTTAGAGTCTTGGGTTCTCGGTTGAGTACCCTCGAGTAAAATGGAGCTCTCACATATAAGCATGTTTGATTAATCTTCTAAATGTGTACGGTGGTTGAAATGATTAGCAATTACCACTGAGATTGAGTCAAGAGGGCCGATTCTCAATATCTTTGCTTGTTTACTTGGCAAATATTGTATACGGTCCTGCGAATATTCGACATTCGATTCGAAACGCATATTCGAGTGGAAATTGGAGAGCCCAATATGGAATTTTCGAATATGGTTATCGAAAGTAATGCAAAAAGTCTTGCGTTTTTTAACCATAATCTCAACTTATTAATATTCCAAAGACATCATAAGGCATGCCGCATGGTTCACGAACAGAACAATTGTGCGATCGTCCATATCCGATGTTCGGTATTCGTTCGATTCGAAATTTTGGGTGCATATTGGATTCGATATTCCATTCGGGTGGATAATGAATGATCAATAAAGAGCTGTTGTTGATTGGAATGGTATCTGTCTGATGGAACTACTAGCGCAAGTCAGTGGACCCGCCCGGTTGCTACTCATTGTCATTTTACTCAAAACTTGCCAATTTTCTAACAAAAGATTTATGTCTCAAGACACCATATATCAGAAGGATTGTCTTCCAGCTTTCGAAGACCAATTCTATGATATCTTATATTAAAATTGTAATAATTTGTGAGTGGAACCCCAAACTCAAATCGGATTGTTTTTACCTTCACTTAGAGGGGCAGTAGGTATCGAACGTGCTGAAAATATTTTTCTCAGCCTTGTAATTTTCTTTAAATGTCTTTAGAACCCCCCCCCCCCCCTCCCCCCAGCAGGCCTGGTATTCTTAAAAATGCAGGAGGGCTAAACATCGATCCCCTCGCATGGCCTAGGAGAGCGATTAGCTTTCCTCAAGCTTACAAAAGCTAAAAGTGGCAATATGAAGTTTTACTATTAATGAATTCTGTCGAGTTGGCTTTGTACATTTTATTTGGTGCTGCTATCAAGGTAGTCTCCGTGAGATGGCCACACTGCGCCTCCCTCACCTCTGGGCCTTGGCAAGGCCCGGGGATATGGGAGGGGCAGTGTGGCCGTCTTACATAGACCACTAACTAACATAGCAGATCTGAAAAGATGTGGGTTTTAAGAATAGGCGGTTATGCTAATAAATTATTATTTGCTAAGGCCAGGAGGGCTAGTTTTCGCCCTCTTAATTTTTTTTAAGGCGAGCAGTAGGCAAACGAATAAATCGCTCTCCTGAAAATGCCCCCCCCCCCCCCCACACACACACACCCACCAACTAAGTAATATTTGTTTTAAACCACTTAAACATTTTTAAAACTGTTATAAATTGTTAAAAAGTTTGTTTTGAACTGTTTACAAAATCTTTTGAAACGTTGGAAGTCGTTGGAAACTTTCAAAGATAATTATTGGAAACATACAGATTCATTTGCCGATGACCTAACAACTTTATGATGTATAATGCTATATATTATATACTTTTCAGGATTCAATGTGGAAAAGTTCTCATATAAGAATGTGAAATTCACAGCCTGGGACGTCGGAAGTGGCGATAAAATGGTATGCCTACTCCCACACATTCAGATGAATGTTGATTTGATTAATCGCAAGGCACAGAAGGAATGGGTCTTGGGTTTGGGAGCTCCGATACCGGACGTTGAGTATAATATATATTTGAGATATAGTCCCAGAATGTTTCACTAATTTTATTTTAACAAAAAAAAAAAAAAATAAGCGCCAAGTGCGCGCGGCAGGGGGATACAGAAGTAGGGGATTAGATAAATAGAGTCATCCGGTTGATTAATTATGTGCGATAAAGCGATCTGATTGAACATTCGTAGACTTTGACAAAGGTAGAGGCGAGGCAGTATCTAAGATTGAGATAGGAGCAGGTAAGACAAGATAGAATGCAAGGGTCAGAATAGTACGTGTAGAGCCCGACATAGGCAGAAGAGGGTGCAGAAAAACGAGAATTCTAGAATAATTCGAACCAGATAAAGGGTTGTTTGTATTAATTAGATGTACTCCCCATACAAAACATACTCCGTACTATCTAAAGCCTTCCAGGCACATAGCATCCACGTTTAACCATGGAAACCAATAAGGCGGCCTACAGTAAACAAAATAGACGACGACAGAAAAACGTGTCACCCTAATAATACGCACTGCGCATGAGCACCGACACCACCCGTCACCATTATAATGGCACCACAACATGCCCCCCCACCCCACTCTCGCGCTACCACGTGACACTCAGGTCTCGTTTCCTATTAAAAGGTCATTTCCGAGGTTATTGGATATCCTCAGCCAAATGGCTATTTTGGGCTATAGTTTTAAATTATGGTGGTGTGGGTTTAGTAAATAATTCTCATTAATGGTGATATGGCCAAAATAATCTGTTGATGGTCTTGATTCAAACTGTGTGTTGTCAAGTGCATTTCAATTGGGGTCAAGGTCACATGGAAGTGTTAAATGACTAACCCAGACCTGTTTGGGACCTGACAATTTGCAGTTTACAAATGAGACAATTTTTGTGTAAATTTGCTTTGAGAAAGCCTTCTGAAAAAATGAAAAAAATGAATAAGAAACCCATATGTTTTTTATTTGTCAGAATGAGGAATTCCTATAACACAATTTTATCACTATCGATGTACGAAAATTGATTTTTCCCCAAAATGAGAAAATTTTGACCATTTTGAGCCATTTTTTTAACCATCAACTGTGTCATTTGGCTGAGTGTATTTGAGTGATATTGTAAGATTTTCGGTGTGTACAGTTGTCTCCAGAAAGGGCCATATTCAGACCTTCTAGAAACTATATACATTGTGAGTATTGTGAATAGGGGAGGTAATTTAAATGCGAAATATCCTCCGCCGTGTCAATCAGAAGCTGAACATTTCTTGAAAAGCCGACATTTTCACTTGAATAACTGTAACGATACCTCAATGCACAGCGGTATGACGTCACTTCCGATGTCCAGTGTGAGGTTCGGTGAACCAGCTCCGATCCATCAGAGCCATACTAAACTTTAAAGACCCTGTTATTATTAAGATCTTGTTGACCTCTAAGATTAGATAGATTTGTTACTTTAGGGATCTAATTTACTTTTAATTAGTAGTCCCTTGCAGAATGTCAATACATCGGCGAATGGCGCGCCAGGAAATTTTGGCGTTGTGATTACGGTCCATGTGGCAGTTTTGAGAAGAAACCGTTCAGTAAAATATTTTGATAAAATGTCTCTATTAGGGCATTTGAAGCATAACCCTGCTTTATATGGCTTTTGGGGTTAAATGTAACTGACAGTATACTTTCAATTTTAAGCAAATCAATTCGCATCCAAGGCCGTTTGCTAAAGTGGATCGCCTGATGTGTGATATTCCCGTAGCTGATTTTGGAGTCTGTACGCCTCTTGGCCAATACATAAATGACCACTTGTATGTACTCTTGCTACCATTTATACTGCCTGTGTATGCTGATTTTTTTGTTCATGCTAATTTCTGTCGGAAACGATGGTCTTCCTACATCACAACTTCTCCGTCACTGCTTCTATTTCATTGGTTTGCAGTAGCGTGAAAGCACCTTCAGATGCTGCCTGAATAAAAAAACCCACCGTGTTCCGATTTGCCAATTATTAATTTTCCATTTTACTTATTCCAGAGATGTTTGTGGAGACAGTATTATGCAAATACACAGGCTTTGATGTTTGTGGTTGATTGTGTTGACAGGGAGCGCCTGTCGGAAGTGAAGAACGAATTCTGGTTAGCAATTGGCGACGAAGGATTGAAAGATGCACTGTTGGTTGTGGTGGCAAATAAACAGGATCTACCTGGTGCGATGTCTGTGCAAGAAGTGTCGGATAGTTTAGAGCTCAGCAAAATCAAAGACCACGTTTATGGTGAGTTGGAACCGCACTTTCATTTGTAAGCTATCTGTACAGAGAGAATTCCTTCCTTACCATAAATTAATTTTATGGTTTAGTTGTGGAATTGAAATTTGAGCGAGATTTGCATCCCGAAAATCCGGAAGACGAATGGGGGTGGGGTGGGGGTGGGGTGGAGGTGGGGCGGGTTTGGGCAGATGAGTGGGCAAAGTTACTTTGAAATTGAACATCTTGGCAAACCATTACAATATTTTTATACTCATGAGTATTTTGGTGAGCTGGAGCTCAGATCCAGATGCAACACTGAATTTATTGTCGGGGAGGGCTAAGCCGGGCCTAGAAATGAGAAAGATGTTTGTAGTTGAATCTATTACATCCAGCGGCCTGTTGATGCATGTATGAGAATATCGCATTGCCTCGTGTTCCAGATGCTATCATACTCTTCATTCGTGAATGAATCAGAAAACAAGAAGAAAAAAGCATTGAATTTCGAAGCCACCACCCAGCGTCCCGGTGAACTATGACATAACCAAAAGTGTAATGAACTAAACTTTATTGAAATCTGATAATTACTGTTCAAGTCATTACATACCGTAATTATTGAAATTTTCAATAGTCCTAAAGCGGAAATATGTCAATAAATGTCAATTTGCAACAAATCACCATGCTTTTCAAGCTTTTCCGGGACAATCGAGGACAATGTCATTATAAATCAGCATATCAACAGTTATAGAAATCTGATCATTCCGTGCAGGGGTGTAGCGAAGGCTGCAGATTGGGGGTAAACCCGATTTGTCCAAACTGTGAGGGCTCAAGTCCCGACGAACAAAATATTCCAACTACATCATCAGGACATGTCTTCGTTGAAGGCATGCCTTGATGGTGTAGCTGGAAGATTAGTCATTCGGGTTTATAGTAAATAAACATCACGAAATATTCGAGGGCGGAGGGAGGGGGAGGGGGGTCTCGAAAAATTTGCAGACTCTGATGCCTTTTTTTTTTGTTTTCAACCCATCTGACGATCCACACACCCCAACTGTGCATTTTCCCCCACTATTTTACCAATTTTTCCGGTGTTATCCGGACACCCCACCCACCTAAATACATGATTCTGCCTTCCCATCCCCACCATAAACAATTTTCCCCAGATTGTTTCTAGAATATCGACCAAACATTGATGATTTGGAGATAGTGTGTTGGGTTATACAACTCTTGTAATTTGTGTGTACTGTAAAGGCAAGTATTTTACAAGTAACATTTTGGTAAAGAGACTCTGAAGAGACCAGTGACTGTCATATCGTTTGCGTGTCACATGTTGAAGGCAATAAACTGAATCATTTTTGTTTCTGAGCGTTTCCAAATTATTTTCCATTTCAAACATGTGGAGCCCTGGTAGGGATATTAGATGCCATAAATAATTCAGCTTACTGTCTTCTGCATATAGTCATATTTGGAAGGCAGTAAGCCGAGTCATTTCAGTTTGAATTTTCTAGGTCGAGGGTTTCCTAATCATTTTTCAATTCAGTCAGATTAAGTTTCATGTATAGCCCAGGTAGAGGTATTGACTCTTTACCTAACATAGCGGTCAGAAACGGTCAGAAATTTAACTAAAATCAGCCAACCACAGCCAAAAGTATCTTAGATATCTCTCAATATAACCCTGCAGATATGCATATCATTAGAATTGATTGGCCGAGACGATCCTAATGATATCCATATTTGTATATTTTTTTTTATTAAAATCTACAATTTAATTAATTTTTTTTAAAAAGGTGTATTAGGTAAAAGGGTTCAATGCCATAAATGACCCAACTTACTGCATTCCCCACAGATATATGTGTTTTTTTGAGGGTTTTTTTTATCTGAGGTTTTCAAAATCATTACTCATTTTAAATTTCGTGCAGACTAGTAGAGCCGTTGGGGGCTAGTAAAAGTTTTTTGTTGGAGTCACACGAACTTGAAGTAAAAGCCAGTAATTTAATTTTTAACAGTTTTTTGTGTTATATACTTCCTGCAGTGGCAATGAACAAGAAGATTCCTCAATATTTTCATGTTAGATCTGGATAGGTCACTTGATAGAAATTCACTTGTTGCCTAATAGTACAATGCACATCCCTGTTCAACCGAAAAATTAAGTATTTTCTTATTAGATCCACATTATGGCTGCTACGATTAATCGATTAACCGATTGTCGATCGGTCACGCCGAAATCGATTACTATTTTTCGTTGTCGAAGAATCGGTAAATTTTACCCCGTTTTAAACGTTTAATAATTAAAAAAATTGGATGAAAAACCTGTTTCTGAAGGTAAAAGGTCCAGAATGCCGACGTCAAACATTAAGAAGCCGTTAGAAGCATTCGTCTTTTTGGGACATTCAAAGCTTTGATGTTTTGTATTTTTGAACCGTCAGTGTAATAATCAAGACCAGGCGCAGTTGCTAAGTTCGCAACTGAAGACCGGTCTTGATTATTACTCTGACGGTTCAAAAGTTCAGAACATCAAAACTTTGAATGTAAAGAGGATCGCCCTCGTTTTTTACTTGAGGTATGTCAACTGACTTGAAACTCCATTTATAACGACTTCAAAGAGGGGGTGGGGGGGGGGGGGGGGGGGGGGTGGGGGGGATCTAGGTACGATTATTATCGATTATTTGCAACGATTAATCGATTCCTAAATTGAAAAATCTTGACAGCCCGAATCCTCATCTGAAACTGTTCACAGAATTATCTTTGCTTCGGCTAAACACATTGATCAGTAATTTCAATAATCAAACACTGAATCAAACAGAATGCTCTAAAAATAGCCTATCTTTAGGGTGTAGTGTTTGATAATTAAAATTACTGATGTGTTTTAGTTTGGATGATTCAGTATATCATTATACATTACATTCAGTATCAGATGAGGCAGAATAACTATTTAATAGTTGTATATCCCATGGCAAGTACCCCCTGATACTTTGAGTATCCTGTTTTATTGGTTCTTTAATGGTGTGTCTGTGATTTTCATATAAAATTTTCCAAATTTGTGCAATAACCCCCCCCCCCCCCCCCCCCCAAAAAAAAAAAAAAAATGCAAGCACTCGGAAAAAAATGATTATAGCCTCCTTGACCACCCACCCACCCAACATCAGTGTCTGCATTTTTTCCAGGTCACCCCCCCCCCCCGGAATCTTTGAAATTTATTTTTGAATATATATGACATATACATGTGGTAGTCGTGACGCAACATCGTATTTACTCGTACCGTACATTCCCAATCTGCTACGACAGACGTTCATTTGTATCAGGGCGGATTGGGCCAAGAAAAGTTACCGGGGAATGCACCAAGGGGGGGCTCAGATCCGGAGGAAATTTTGATTTTAGGAACTGAACGAACGCGACTTCCTTGAAGCTGAGCGATCAATGGCAGTTCACACAGAGGACATTTCGATATCATCTTCATCGATCATTCGACAAAAATGGAGTTACCGGGGGTGGGGGCATCGGAAAGACCATAGTTCGGCCCAATCGGAGAAAATTTTGATTTTTGGTATTGTTTGGTTTCATCTGAACAATCAATGGCAGACAGGACTGCTGGTATTTTGAAACGTTCTCTTTGTGGACTGCCAATGACAGTCCACATAGAGAACATTTCGATATGCCGACAGTCTTTGCAATCAGACCCATCTCGCCTTTTGGCCATTTCACGAAATTTCACGTACCAACCATTGTTAGGCTACATCAATTTTGGGGGCTGCAGGGGTAATCCAATAGGGGTCCACCAGGAATTTTCCCGGTGGGCCATACGGCCAGTCCGCCTCTGATTTGTTTGGCCGACTGTGAGTGACAAAAGTCCAAGTATCAAACGCAGTTTTTGTTGGAAAGTACACGATTACAAGCAATAGCACATATCGATATCCCAGACTCTACTCCAGGTGAAAATGTCCGACTGGAAAAATGAATGAGGGAGACGGTCACCCCCAAAACCGCACTTGGCGATGCCCCAGATTACGTGTACTTTTCAAGGTAGCGGTATATAAACTTCGAACTCTAAAGTAAATTATTACTTGAAGTCAGAGACGTGGCGACAGGGGGTGTGTGTCTGTGTGGGTGGGTGGGGGTGTATCCCCCCCCCCCCCAATCCTGGCCAAAATTTCCTATAGTTGGAAATTCTGAGGGCAAGTCACGAGTAGTTGGAAATTCCATCTATCTGGATTTTAGAGTTTCTTTGGCGATGCTGATGTCTCCTTTACTTCCGCAAATTCCAACTCAGTTTCAAATCGGCAAAAATTCCAGCTGTTACTATTTACAACTGCAGAGTACGCAATATCGAGCTTCCAAAGTATGCTTGATGTCAATCGGTACGAAATTTCTATAGTACGTTTACTTATCGTAATAAAACAAAATCCTCGACATGCACTTCAAGAAAATCACACCTTGTAAAATCGTTATCCTGAGTTAATTCCTGCATTCACAGTTATAAAATGATGAAACATCGAAAATTGATCATTCCTGCATAAGATCTGATTTAATGTTAGGTCAGTGTGAATTGCTCAAAGTTCTCAGCTTGGGCATTTGTTTAGCACATATTCAATTCCCAGAATAGTACCAAATAATAATAACCTGATAATTCTATCATAAATGTGTTCTCTGTAGTGAATTTCCAACTAGGGGAGGAACCGTGAGGGGGTTCCCCTCCCTGCCATCCCCCTAGTTGGAAATTCACTACCCTACACCCCCTCCCCAATCGAAAAGCAATTAGGTATGTTCCCAATAGTTGGGTGATATGGCCGAGCCGTCGGTCACCGACGTTCTACACCCTCCCAAAATGTTTTGTTAGTTACTGCCCCGATGAAGCCACCAAGATATTAACACAATTAGTGGAACTACGTAGCGTAATCATAAAACTATAACGGCGATGAGACCTTATTCCTAATACTTATTTGTTTATTTATTTATTGGTGTTTAAGGTCACATACTTATGCACTATGGCTAATCGTGACCGTGACAGTTTTACGGGTGGAGGAAGCCGGAGTACCCGGAGAGATCCACCGAGCATCGACGAGCAACCGCCAGCTCCTCAACATTCTAACTCTGTTCAAGCTCCGCTCAAGCAGGATTACAGCGGTTAAAGACATGTGCACCATCGACGTGCAGTACGCCTTAGTACACGGCGTTATCGTGTGCAGCCGGGATAAAGTGCCTTGCCCAAGGACACAACGCGGGTCGTCCCGGACGGGGATCGAACTCGGGACCTCTAGCATAGAAGTCCAACAGTCTGTCACTGAGCCACCGAGCTCCTCTATTCCTAATACTAATGTCGTCATATAATAGCAGTGACCTTGAACCATGACCCACTGACTAACCTCGCAAGTCTCTACTGAGCAACATTTCTTGTATTGATTCAAAGAAAACGAATGTTTGTGGTAGTTTTAGATTTAGATTCAGTTGTCTGAAATATATCAGTTGGTCGGAAAAACGAACCATAGATATGGTTCGCTTTTCCGACCAACTGAAATATTCCAGACGAGGTAATCTAAAAATAGGGGATGGACTATTTAATGGCAAGGCTGGTTCCATGCCATAACAACGTCGAATTCCTCACAGAATTTGACTAATTGTTGAGAGATTGGCTTTTACCGGACAGGGCTTTTTAAATTTTAAAGAAATGCCATTCAAATTTTATTATTTTTAAAATTTTCTCATCAAAACACAGCTTACCATCCCTCATTCGAACGAGCTGGTCGAAGTTGTTTTAATGATAGGTCATAAGCAATTAACCATTGGACCAAGAGCTGCGGGACTTTTAATTGCATGTCTGAAGCCAAAAGGTTTGTAAATGTTTTCTAAATCAGAATTTTATGCCGATTTTGAAAATCCATTTCTTAATTTCCAAAGTCTCTAAATTTTGGGTAAAAAGGCATTTACTTGTGTTTCATAAAGGCTTGAGAAAAGTGGAAAATGTTGTTTTCATTTCACGCAGTCTTTGAACAAGGGTTTATCTGAACAAATGGGGTGTCAAATTAAAGGTAATGGGGAGACAAATGCATACAAATAGAGTAATGTATAAGCTGCATTTTCCATAAACACCCGCTACTAACTACTTATATGTAATTTCTAATGAGGAAAGTTACCACGACTGTGTTCCTTTTATGTATTATATTTTATTCTATTTTCATTCGTTTTTCTTCCCCCACAGCAAATCGTTTTCCCACCCACACTCGCCGAAAATGGTATTCCACTCCCAGCATCGTATCCCACTCTCAGCAATGACGGACTATTTTTAATTAAAAAAAAAAAAATTTACCTGTTTTTGAAAGTAACCAAGGAAGCAGTTATAAAGGGTTGTTTTGGGAAAACAAATTAGGAGAAAATAAAATAGATACAAAAGTTCACTGCTCGGATTCAAGTAAGATTTTTATCCTCTCATGTGCCGCGCGGATTATTTCACTCGGCTAACGCTTCGTGAAATAATCTTCCGCGCGCCCCACTCGAGGATAAAAATCGCACTCGAATCTTTGTAAGCGCAATGCGCATCTTTTTGTCCCAACCCAATAGGATTACAATGCAGGCCTGCCCCCGAACCAGGGAAGTTCGGGTCTTCTTCTTGGTGGTCCCCGAAAGGGGTCGTTGTTGTTTCCTTCAAAGACATCCTATCAAACAGAGACAGCCTGAGGCAGATTATACTTGCCAGTGATGACCATCACTTAAAATCATCTCCGAAGTGGCAGACTATACTTGCCCGAAAATCCAGATCGACTGCACCCTCGGGGAGAGGTAGTACCTTTGTGAGAGGACCCAACCTCTCACACTGGTCCTCACCCGAGGGTTCAACCGACATCAGTCAAAGAGACCATCACGCCGCAACCGGTGACACCTGCCGAGTACCTGAACCTGTTCCTCCTTCAACACGAGTAGACATGTGGAAATTAGTCTTTTACAGTCAATGAGGGTCGAAAGGGGCTTGTTCCCCATACCGTCCCTGCGCGCCTTCGGCGCGTTAAACCATTCCATTCGAGCAGAGAACTATTGTCGATATATTCATGCTAACACTCGCCTTAATATCGGAAAATGCGAAATATAATTTAATCGTTCCAAAGTTATTCATTTTCGTTTTAAACACTTTGAATGATCTTAGTATGTTGACAGACAATGAATAACATTTATTCACCTACCAATGAGATTTGTTTTAGTTTACTGATACTAAATGATTGTGGTTCAGGGAAGAAAATTTGGTGCGTGGTGGCTCAGTTGGTAGAGGTGCAGACTGCAAGCCGAGAGGTCCTCGGTTCGAATCCCACCTGCGCCAACCGCATTCTGTCCTTGGGTAAGACACTTCACCCCCATTGCCCATGTGGAGGCACGGTGGCGTTGTGTACTATGGCGCACTGCACGTCGATGGTGCACCTGTCTTTAACCAGTGCCAACCCTGCTTGTGTGGGGTTAGTATGTTGGGGAGATGACAGTTGCTCGCCGTTGCTCGGTGGTTCTCTCCGGGCACTCCGGCTTCCTCCATCCGTAAAACCGCCGTGTCATGATTAGCCATTGTGCAGAAATATGTGAACTTGAAAGAACCAATAAATAAATAAAAAAAATTGGGAAAAAACTTATGTTTCTGCTCTGCTGATCTTCCAATGATACTATTCATTTGAGTGTAAAATTGAAGGTAATGAGGAGACAAATCCATACATATAATATGATAATAACAATAACACTTCCGTCAGCCTCTGATTTGTCGTGGTTCTAATGTGAGAAGGTATTGATTAATCATGTGCTCCCAAATGTCTTCTTAACCCCTCACCTCTTCCCTCCTCCCAACACACGGAACGAACTGTCTGATGAAAATCCTTCCCAGTTTTCTCCAGTTGGCATACTAACACTCTCCTTTGTGTCATGCACTAATCACATATCCTTCATGAATTCTCCCATCCCATATAGTTATCATAAAAAGACTCCATTGTTTTCGGTAAATTAGGCATTTTTCATAAATAGCCGTTTATCTTACTTCAGTTTTTTTTGTATTTTCTTCCGAACTTCTTAGTAGTACATATATATATCAATGTAAAGCTTAATATCTCCTCTTTTACCCGACACTGGGTATTCGGAAATACACACAGTAGTTCAAATTGTGCCGAGTACCTGCAAGGACTCTTCTGCTCTCTTCTGGGAAAGGGCCCGGTGTCCCTGACATTGGAAATATTTGAGTCATGGGGGGGGGGGGGGGGGGGGGGGCTTCTGTTTTGTTTTTTGTTTTTGTTTTTGTTTGCTTTGTTTTGTTTTTTTTTTGTTTTGTTTGTTTTGTTTTTTTTTGGGGGGGGGAGGGGCACTTAAAGACCAAGACATTTTACATTCGATTAGAAGAGAGACCATTATGACCGATACCTTAGTAACTGCATGTATAGGCCCACTATAAGTACGTTTTATAACAAACCATTACATGGAATCACGTTAACCCCAGTCTCTGTTAAACTGTTCTTATACTATTAAATCAGAATTTGTCATTTGCCTTTGAATTCAGACACTTTCCAACATTTATAAGGTAAGCAATTCAAGTTTAATGCACAATTGGTGTCCTGAAGTGGGTTGTCATAAGGCCCCAGAAAATCGATGGTTTCCTGAGGCCTTATGACACTCCAATTCAATACACCAATTGTGCATTAACCCTTTACCTAACGTAGAAAGCAGACGACACTTGCAAAAATAATTCTTGAATAACTAATTTTTTTCATTTTTTGTCTCAAAAACATAGGTTATGACCCCTCGTTGGAACGAGCTCGACGAGCTCGTTCCAACGAGGGGTCATAACCTATGTTTTTGAGACAAAAAATGAAAAAAATAATGAAAATTAATTGGCGATTTTTGAGAATAGCGCTGGCCGGTTTTGGCCGTTACGTTGGGTAAAGGGTTAAATGTTTTTTCATGTTGGGACAGAAGTTCCCAATTTCTGTCCCAACATGAACAAAAAATTAATGCACAGTTGGTGGGGTTGGCAAATAGAGAAAATCATGCCCAAATGCCATTGGGAAAGGGTCCCATATTCGGCCCCTTTAGACTAGA
Source organism: Pictodentalium vernedei (assembly GCA_031216915.1). Lineage (NCBI taxonomy): Eukaryota > Metazoa > Mollusca > Scaphopoda > Dentaliida > Dentaliidae > Pictodentalium > Pictodentalium vernedei. Next base: position 279,418,495 of record CM062295.1, on the reverse strand, counting down.
CACCCAAAAGAACCACTGACCTGTGGTATTGGTAATAAGACTGCAATCTCTTCATTGTGAAAATGACTTTAATCTGAATGTACGGGAGCTCTCTACGACAGGTTTTTAATCCAAACGTTGTGATGGAGTGTTATCACTGAATGGGACACCTTTCTGCTCAGTATTATTTGGGAACTAAATATACAGTATTTTTCTTTCCAGCAATATTTGGAACAAGTGTCATAACAGGTAACGGACTATACGAGCCATTGGATTGGTTGTGTACTAACCTCGCAACACAAGTGAAAACGTCCGTGAAGTCGTCAGTGAAGAAATAGCCAGACGTCTGTTGATCAGAAGTTACCACCCCTGGGTTATCTCACAGATATATTTTATAGAACACAGTTATATCAACCAAAATATACAAATTATTGACCTGGCCAGTTTAAGACGACGACGAGTCACGGAGCTTTTGTCAGTGGACAGGCACGCAGGGAGCTTAGATGAGCTAAGCACCCAAAAATACAACGCAGGGGCATATCTTAAAGGTGTGTCAATTAATTTCTGTGTCTTTTGGTCGAAATGGTGATATGGATATTTTATTTCTTCATTACAAAAGAAATACCGTTTCGAAAACTCAAAACATTTTTTTCATCAATGTTTTGACAAGGCGGTGCCAGTCTCGCTAACCTAAAAATCCATTTATAGTAACTGCGACCTTGACCTTCGTCCCAGTGGTCCCAAAACACAATCTCACTTATCGACACCTAATATTCAGTCTGTGTATGAACCTACAGATTTATATGCAAAAGAAAACTAAATTAAAAGCGCGGATATCAAAAATCTATTTATAATAGCAGTGACCTTGAACTATGACCCACTGATCTCAAATGCAGTTTCAATCAACGACACTTTATGGGCGATTTGTGTATGAAGTTGCAGTTTAATTCGCAAAAGGAACCGAAAGTTATTGAACGGAAACCAAAACTCTATTTATAATAATAATGACATTGACTTTTCACACACATATTGACACCAAACTCTGTCCCAAATATTGACATCTGATATGACGTAATACGAAAGGTAACTAAAGTTATTGCACGGAAACTAAAAATCTCTATATACCAACAGTGACCTTTATCTTCTTCAAAATAGTGGCCCCAAACGCATTCTCACTCGTCAACATCAATACTGGAAGTAGTCAGGGCTGGAACATGGGTGGCTGAGGATCAAGGGTGGGATGAACTTAATAAAACTGTGATTTCTTAACTGTTTGGGATATCTCCCTGACAGCCGGTGGTGTTAACTAACATACGAATATTCCAGAATATGGGGAATTCTAGTGTCAAGACATGATGGATGGGGCAAGTGAGGAAGTTAATGGAGACCAGTTCACCAGAAGTGTCCGGCATAGACGGGGGAGGGGCGGCCAAGCAAGGGACAATATTCGTCAGAGTTAGATTTGTTGAAGATCGACGAGAAGGAGTTGTAGCAAAGAGGGCTTTGGACAGCTGCGTAATGTGAGAAGCCAGTATTTGAGGAGTATTTGATGGCATCTTGGTGTACACTACTGTTCCATCTGATGTCAAGGTCGCCAGATCTTTGTAGGGAAATTTATAGAGACGACAACAAGGAGTACCAAATGTGTAATTATGGAGTAATGGAGACCCTGGAAGATTTTCTCTCAGTGTGTCGAAAAATATTAGTGTTATATTAAAAGATTCACTGAGAGGAGAATGTGAGATGGGAGAATGAAGGAATGTTATTATTGAAGAATGAGGGACGGAATATTATCGAAGAGTTCCTTTCTGTGTGCTAGACAGTGGAATAGATACGGGGATGGGGGTGGGGGGGGGGGGGGGCAAATTTTGGAGAATTTTCTTGAATAATTTGGGGAAATGGAGGGGAAGTTATAGATATGTTGCCTAAAGCAAGTGTTTTTAGACTGAGTTGTCGATACCTACCTTACTCATTTTATGTGCGAAAACGGTAGAAATTCAGCTGTCAATTATGAAAACTATCAAAACATTTATTGGTTTGTCGGAAAATATATGTAGCTCCTAGTGATTGGAGGAGATAATGGGCGAGGGAAGGCGTGGCATTTGGGAGTATAGGGCTAATCAAAGTCTTCTCATATGCGAACCGCAACACAACTGCAGCTGGTCAATTTGTTTTCATTATTATTAGTCATATCAGACAAAGAGCTCAAATTACTAAAAATGATAACATAATTTATACCAACGTAAAAGTATAGGTAATGTTGTCCCTCTCAAAGAAAATCATACAACAAAAGATCTGTGTGATACTCAAACTGTATGCAATGTTCTCAAAAACTTGAAAACGCGGAGTTGACGTTACGGCTCATTTCTCTGCAAATTGATCAGAAACACGTGATCATCCATTGACAGTGACGTTACGGTGGTAATCGGCGTTGACGTAACAGTTGAATTGCGCCTCTAGTTATTCTCGACCAAACAAGATAATACTGGCGCTTCACACATTTGGTTATTGTATTGAATATTCTTCATAGATTGATAACAGGTAAAACATATATTGTGTTTAACACGTTATCTAACGCATCTAAAAGGCGATACTTGCAAACATATTTTTTTTTGGATAACTAAATTTTATAACTATTTTATTCAAAACTTAACTTCTGACCCCTCATTGTAACGACCTGGATGAAATTTGGAAAATAATATAATTTCATTGGTGATTTTTGTGAAATATCGTAAAATACAATATTATTGACTGAAAATATTTCCTTCCGAGTGAGTTTGATTCTGAACCTAGGGGTATATGCGGATCCTTTCGGCTTTTCACATCAAATGTCATTGTACAAATACTTGTGGATCTCGATGTTCACCGAGCAAAAATCTAAGCACTGGTCACTGTTTCCCTTGGGTCTTTCCACTTTTCGCGTCTACTGCAAAGTCCCTGTCCTCCTTCTGCAGACTGCACACTGCACCTCCACGATCTTTTTCAGATATCCAATTACATTTTTTTGTTAGTCTGTGCAAAAATTAAAATCCCATGTACTGCTGATATCATCATATGTATATTTTCTTATGGAGATAGCTCGGTATAAGCTTTTTAGCTTCCTGCTGAATCCATTTTCATTTTAGCTATGAACACAACAGCAATATGATTATATTCTATTCTTATTTGTTTGGAAATAAATATTGTTTAAACTTAATGTCAAAATCTTATTGCATATTTGGACCCCAATATCACTTGCTGTCTGAACTGACCCTTCAGAAGACTATCAGAACCCGCTGATGCAATGTGTTATACAATACATTATCCTTTTTTAACGGGTTGAGCCGCTGAAAGCCCATGTTAGGGATTTTTCTGAAACACACGATGCAATGTGTTATACAATACATTATCCTTTATTAACGGGTTGAGCCGCTGAAAGCCCATGTTAGGGATTTTTCTGAAACACACGTACTGCAACTCAAAGGCTTAATATTCTGTGGATGTGCATCGTGTTATCTTTGAAGAGAAATTATTTAGTCTGTCTTGAATTGTCTTGTTATAATCTATGGCAGAGTGCCACTCTGCCATAAATTGTAACACGGCAATGACAAGTGAACGGAGTTTAGCAACCCAAAATACTGTACACTCTACCAGTTAAAACATACACGATCCAGTGATGACTGGTGTGGGCAGCTACCCTCCAGCTTCCCCGCATTGGGACCACGGGGGTGAGAGGGGTCACAGAATCCCCTTTCCAGGTTCGTCACTCAATTTTATTCATTATTCAATTGTTCTCGAAGTAAAGCTAAAATAAAATTCGCTCTGGGAGCTTTCAAAATGGGGGAGTTGAGTGGTTTGGGTGGAGTGACTCCTCTCAATGGGAGGGGCACCTCCTCTCATACTCTCCTATCTCGACCTTCGGCCTTCGAGACATGCTTGCTTCGGCATGCTAGTGCACGTGCACGTAAATGTCATTTTCAAGGGGTCTGACCCCCTGCCCTGAAGTGCTTCCGGTGCCCCTGGGTGTGAGGGTGTGGGGTCGGGTTGCCGTGGTAATTGAAATATAAAATTGTATCGAGAACAACCGGCGTAATTTATAGACCCCAATACGTTTCGCGAAGCCGAAATAGCTTCGATGAAAATTCAATTTAATGACTGTTTTGATAGCAAGAAAAAAAACATCCATAATTATAGACCACTTGGTATTGACCTTTTAAAAGTGGTTTCCCAGTCAAAACAGACCAATTCATAATTTTAAGGTTTAGTGAGGAACTTGTGCCTGTCGACGTACTTAATAGTGAGGAGGGTAATAGATGCTTGCAGTATGGGGGGGGGGGGGGCATAGGAAGAATTAGAGTGTTGGCACACCGGGCACAGGAATAGTAAGTATTGAGGTCAAAAAGGCAATAAAAGAGGGCGGAAAAATGTACTGCATTTTGAAGTAGAATACAGAAGGGGTTGAACGAAACCGTTACTAAAATTGCCAATGAACGGTATAAAGTGGCAAGGAAACGTGTTAAGATAAGCAAAGACAAAATCAGGAGGAGTGCAGGAGTAATCTAATTAAATAATTAGGGCAAGGGGGCGGGGTGTCGATTGTAAGATATTCTGGAAATATGTGAACAGAAATAACAAAGCCACTGCCGCACGGTGTATTAGTGTGGATGGCAAAATCACAGATAAGCAGCAGAAATAGTCAACCACTGCGAGGGGGTGAATGAAAGAAGATTGGGTAGAGCGGTCCCTCCAGAATGTTCCAGATGGAAACTGCAAAGAATTTGTCTCGGAAGCAGTATGTAAGGAAACAAAGCTTGGTGGAAGTACAAAATGCTATCACCAAGCTAAAGAATGGATGAGGAGCAGGTACTGACGAAATCCCCAATGAAATTTTGAAAACAGGATGAGATCCACTATATGAGGTTCTCACAGTTCTATTAAACATCATCATGACTATCATGAAGCAAGAATTCCGGAAAGAGTGGAAGGAAAACAGACTAACATTCATACATAAAAACTGAGATAGAGAGGTTTTAAATAATTACAGAGGTATATCTGTCGGTGTCAGTATTGGGAAGTTATTCTGCAATGTCGTCTGTGGAAGGTTTGTGGAAATTATTGAAGAGGTTTCTTTGTGGGTGGGTCGGGGGGGGGGGGAACATCAAAAATGGGTTCCGGAAAGGAAGAAAAGTCATTAACCGGTTGAGGGCTCGATTGTTTTTGCTGATCTGAATTATTCAAAACTTGTTTTATTATAAATTATTGGTGAGTGCACACATGTACTCTCCAGTAATCTGTAATAAAACAAATTTATATAAACAAAATATTATTTGCGTTTGCGTTTGCGTTTGACTGAATATGAAACGTGCCAATAAAATAAAAAATCCTTCTTGTTCAGATCGAGTGGAGGGAGTGTTTTGAGCGTGAATATCCATTGTATTTCACGATGGCGGCGTAGATCAGTGGTGTTAGATCCGTCTGGGTCTGTGTGTAAAGCACTTCTTTTATACGGTAGGAAAGACCGCCAAAATTTGTGGCCGTCAAATTAGTGTTGAAATAACATAGAGCCAAACAACAGTGCTTTCGCCTCTGATGAAGTTCAAAAAAGAACGAAACCGGTTAGGCCTTTATACGGGATCTCTGAAGTATCAGGCCCTCTCTCACTCGTTGAGTCGTTTTTTCATATATGAATATGAAGCATGAGCAAGGAAAATTATGACGTACCATTAAAGTCAAAATTCTTTATTTAAGTATGATACTTAATTAATATAGTATGATGCTAAAATAATTAAGTACCATACTAAATTAATTAAGTATCATACAGAATTATTTAAGGGTAATACTATATTATTTTAGTATCATACTTAATTATTTTTCTATCATACTAAATTAGAAATTATGGCCCTCTCGTACGCGGATAGCATGATGCAGGTTCAACTTGTACGATGCTGGGTCGTACAGTAGGTAGAGGCGCAGGTTGCAAGTATCATACTTAATTAAACGAGCATGATGCAGGTTCAACTGATATGATGCAGGGTCATAAGTAGGTAATAATTGAGAATTCAAGCATCAACGTACATGTACGTGTACGTGTACACGTACATCGATGTACACCTCCATAGGATTTAGTGTTAAAATCGTGTACAGGTACACGATTTTAACGTTTTTAGGGTGAAGTTAGAATCGGTTTTTCCGATTCAAACATCACTGAATTGTATCCAAGAGTGAAAAAAACGCCTGTAGTTTTACGTACACGTACATGTACCGTTTTGTCTTTGAATCCGCAAATGGGTTTCCCCATAGGATTCAGTGTTAAATTGCGAGCAAAAAACGTTTTGTCGTTTCTAAATCATCATCTTGCTGATTCTGAATCATCCGCGTCCGTACACGATTTTAACACTGAAACCCTATGGAGGCGTACACGGAAATCCATTTGCGGATTTTACGTCGGAAATCGAATCGTGTACGGTACACGGAAAAGAGGTGATTTTGAATCCGCAAACCACTTTTTGATGCTCAAAAGCTCCAAGAGCTTGAAAGTAAGTAATCAGCCAATCATTTCACGTTCCTAACGCTAATTAACCAATCAGATTGCTTGATTCTCATAAACTTAATCATACAAAGTTATCTCCCCTCGTCGTGGGGGTGACGCCCGTCATAAAAAGGTGAATCGCGTTTAATAACGTGGATATAATGGCTAGAGCAATGTATACCAAAAACCAAAAGCTCGAAGAGCTTGAAATAAGTAATCACCCAATCACTTCATGTTCCTAACGCTAATTAACCAATCAGATTGCTTGATTCTCATAAACTTATTCATACAAAGTTATCTCCCCTCGTCGTGGGGGTGGGGGTCACGCCCATCATAAAAATCGAAATTTCGAGAAGGTGGTCACGTGACTATCAAATTGAAGGTCTCGACGAGTGGATTAGGAAGATCGTAATTTTAACCCTCGTCGTGGGGTGGGGGTCACGACCAGAGCCGAAAAACGACTTCCTTTTTACAAAGCCAGGCATGTGAGGTATTGATATGAAGGGCTCGATGAATACATTACGAAAATGACGTTTTTTTCATTTTATGTGGGCGTGGGGGTCACGCCCATCATAAAATCGAAGTTTCGAGAAGGTGGTCACGTGACCTATCAAATTGAAGGTCTCGACGAGTGGATTAAGAAGATCGTAATTTTAACCCTCGTCGTGGGGTGGGGTCACGACCAGAACCGAAAAACGACTTCCTTTTTACAAAGCCAGGCATGTGAGGTATTGATATGAAGGGCTCGATTAATACATTACGAAAATGACGTTTTTTCATTTTATGTGGGGGTGGGGGTCACGCCCATCAGAAAAATCGAAGTTTCGAGAAGGTGGTCACGTGACCTATCAAACTGAAGGTCTCGACAAGTGGATTAGGAAGATCGTAATTTTAACCCTCGTCGTAGGGTGGGGTCACGACCAGAGCCGAAAAACGACTTCCTTTTTACAAAGCCAGGCATGTGAGGTATTGATATGAAGGGCTCGATGAATACATTACGAAAATGACGTTTTTTCATTTTATGTGGGGGTGGGTGTGACGCCCATCATAAAATCGAAGTTTCGAGAAGGTGGTCACGTGACCTATCAAATTGAAGGTCTCGACGAGTGGATTAAGAAGATCGTAATTTTAACCCTCGTCGTGGGGTGGGGTCACGACCAGAGCCGAAAAACGTCATTCTTTATACAAAGCCAGGCATGTGAGGTACTGATATGAAGGCTCGATGAATACATTACGAAAATGACATTTTTCATTTTATGTGGGGGTGGGGTCACGACAAGAGACGAAAAACGTCTTCCTTTTTACAAATCCAAGCATGTGAGGTACTGATATGAAGGGCTTGATGAATACATTACAAAAATGACATTTCCCACCATCGCCGTGGGGATGGGGTTAACGCCGATCAGAAAATCAAAAAAAGTTTCGAGAAGATAGTCGTGTGACCTATCAAATTAAAGCTATGGACCAGGATATTATGAAAATCATAATCTTTCCCTTCTTATAACGGTGGAGTTGGGACCATCTTGAAATCGAAAGTATTAAGAAAAGGTAGTTATGAAACATATTAAATTGAAAAAAAACAAGTTGAATCTGATGCATCATTCATTTTTGATATCTGTGTTTAAAAACGTGAAGAATGTTTTCAAAAAAAAAAAATATATATGATTGTTATGCGAATTAGAGATGCACTCGCTTATTAACAAGTCACGCCTTAAGATGTTTCCTTCAATAATAACTCTGTTTACTGAACCATAGATTTGTCAATACAAAAATTATAAGTTGATCTTCTAACGTTTCTACATATTGAGGATAGCCTATTTCACCATTTCCGAAAAAAGTGTCAATCCAAACTATTTTTTTTTTAGGAAACAATGCCCACGTCGAGAAGACATTATAAACTGAACCAGTATAATCTTGACTGAATTCAAATAATATACCATTTGTCACGTGTTATAGAAAAGATTTGTAAACAGTCTAAACGCACGTGTGGAAAAGTTGTTTTGTTCTGTTTTTTACAACAGGAGTTAAAATATTTTAAGATAGGTGACGTTATATAAATACAGCAACAACAAAAAAAACAGTGTTTACAATGTGTCAGCGTATGACTGAATGAAAATGAGAAAAAGCTCTTTTTCTAACCACCTGATAGCGAAGCATTACATCAGTTGTCGCAATATTGATGTCATCCAACAGCAGCCAAGACATTAAGCTTTTTACGTCGACATACCACTTGTCCAAAACAATTCTCTTTTAACGCTAAAACGGGTGAAATACATCTCGGTAACGACTCCCTTTTTTTTCTTGATCAGACATAGTTGTTGGCGGAAAGTTGACTGGAGGGTCGTTCAAAACAATTGATCAAACATATCGAACGAAAACGAGTCATTTTTTAACTACGATTGTCGCCGTATTCTAAACGTCATCGATTTACCGAAATGAGCACAATATCTCATGGGTTTTTTAAAGATTTTTTGATGACATAAAAAGGGCGCATGCGCAGCAAAAATAACCAGTTTATCTTTCTTGCTTCTCACGTTTTCGAGTTGTAAGAATCGTTTGTTTTTGGCCAGTCTGTCTTGAAAATCGAATATGTGTTTGGTAAACGGATCGAACGATTTTTTCATCTTTTTTTTTTTTTACCTTCCAGAGGAACTTCGAATTCTCCTCTTTCGCTCACGAAAACCCATTGATCATTTCCAGGTTCGATCCAGGTGAGCAATATACTGTAACACATCGCGCTATCGTAAGGACAATTCTGCTTTTTGTAAGGATTTTATAACCTACATTAGGTAGGGATACGGACCCTCTAGAATTTCAAATTCTCGACATTATCCCTATCTTTTTTTACACAGTACAGTAATAAAACCTAATCTCTGAGACTCTGACAGATTTTACCAGAGATAAAACGCTCGGGTTGAGATACTTCCACTTCATGTTCTAAGGATACTGAAACGGGAGTTCTCTCTCTGAATACTACTATGGAAAACTGTGATTATAACCCTCAACTAAATTGTCCAACACAAAAAAAAATATATCTATTTCCTGTACATCTCTCTAACCGCCGGCCCCCTCCCCTCCCTTCCCTTCCCTTCCCTAATCCCCCCTCCCTACCCTAACCTTCCCTACCCCTCCCCGTCCCCTCCCCCTTCCTCCCCTTCCCTAATCCCCTCCCATCTTCCCTACTCCCTACCCCTCCCTTCCCTAATCCTCTCCCCATCCCCTCCTCCTCCACTCCCCTCCCCTAATCCCCTTCACCACCACTCCCTACCCCCTCCCCTTCCTTAATCCCCCTTCCCTAATCCCCCTCCCTCCCCTACCCCCTCCCTCCTCTAACCCCCTCCATCCCCCCTCCCCTCCCCTACCCCCTACCCTCCCCTAAGACCCTTCACCACCACTCCCTAACCCCTCCCCTCCCTTAATCCCCCGTTCCCTAATTCCCCTCCCTCCCCTAACCCCTCCCTACCCCCCTCCCCGGGCCGGCGGTTAGAGAGATGTACAGGAAATATACATATTTTTTTTTTTGAAAACATTCTTCACGTTTTTAAACACAGATATCAAAAATGAATGATGCATCAGATTCAACTTGTTTTTTTCAATTTAATATGTTTCATAACTACCTTTTCTTAATACTTTCGATTTCAAGATGGTCCCAACTCCACCGTTATAAGAAGGGAAAGATTATGATTTTCATAATATCCTGGTCCATAGCTTTAATTTGATAGGTCACACGACTATCTTCTCGAAACTTTTTTTGATTTTCTGATCGGTGTTAACCCCATCCCCACGGCGATGGTGGAAAATGTCATTTTTGTAATGTATTCATCAAGTCCCTAAGGGCCTTCAGCTGTCTACTGGTATAGAATATCATCGACAGGTAAAAAATCCTAATATTTCATTTTAAAAATGTTCCTCAGCCCAAGTGGATTTGGGCAGGGTCTTTGCCCAAATACAATCAATATCTCTCTTGGACATCCTCTGAATCATAGCTTATGACCCCTCACTGGAGTGAGCTCAGCGATCTCGTTGCGGTGAGTGGTGGTGAGCTGTGTTTCTGGGACAAGGGAGTCACATTTTTTAGTAATCCAAGAAATATCCTTAAATGTGTCCAGCTGCATACTGGTGTAGACTACCATACATTTTACATTCAGCCATTCGTTGGTTTATTCATTCTCTCATTGCTCGGCATTATTCATTAATGTTTATAATCAACCATCGATTCATTCGTTTATTCTTCCATTTATTTGCCTGTCTTACTCGCACCAATAAGCGGCCATGAGGTGGTTCTTTCGGAGCCAAAACGAAAATGTTCAGTTATCAAATGTCCTTTTTAAAAAAAATATTTCCTGCTATCCCTGTTGGTAAGGCGCACCCTCACCCTCTCCTTTTTATACACAACTGAAGATATTTTCAGTAATGAATTGTGGTTAACATATATTACTTTAACTTTCTATAATTTAAGTATCATTCTTCTCCTCCTCGGAAACAGCTTATGCCCCTCCACCGGAGTGAGTTCGTTGAGCTCGTTCCGATGAATGGACATGAGGTGGGTTTCTGGGGTAAAGGACCCACATTTTTTAGTTATTCACGAAACTTTCGTTCCTAAGGGTCTCCAGCTGTCTACTGGCATAGAATATCATCACATTTTTTAGTTATTCAAGAAACCATAGTTCCTAAGGGCCTCCGGCTGTCTACTGGTATAGTATATCATCGACAGGTAAAAAATCTTAATATCTCATTTTAAAAATGTTTTTCAGCCCAAATGGATTTGGGGAAGGTCTTTGCTCAAATACAATCAATATCTCTCTTGGACATCCTCGGAATCATAGCTTATGACCCCCCACTGGAGTGAGCTCAGCGAGCTCGTTCCAGTGAGTGGTGGTGAGCTGTGTTTCTGGGACAAGGGATTCACATTATTTAGTAACCCAAGAAATTTCATTAAATGTCTCCAGCTGTCTACTTGGGTGTAGACTACCATACATTATACATTTTGCCATTCGTTGGTTTATTCATTCTCTCATTACTCCGCATTATTCATTAATTTTTATAATCAACCATCTATTCATTCGTTTATTCTTTCACTTATTTGCCTGTCTTGCTCGCACCAATACGCGGCCATGAGGTGGCTCTTTTAGAGCCATAATAAAAATGTTTAGTTATCAAATGTCCTTTTTAAAAATATTTTCTGCTATCCCTGTTGGTAAGGCGCATCCTCACCCTCTCCTTTTTACACACAACTGAAGATATTTTCAGTAATGAATTGTGGTTAGCATATATTACTTTAACTTTTTATAATTTAAGTATCCTTCTTTTAGAGCCATAATGAAAATGTTCAGTTATCAAATGTCCTTTTTAAAAAATATTTCCTGCTATCCCTGTTGGTAAGGCGCACCCTCACCCTCTCCTTTTTACACACAACTGAAGATACTTTCAGTAATGAATTTGTGGTTAACATATATTACTTTAACTTTTTATAATTTAAATATCCTTCTTCTTCTCCTCGGAAACAGCCTATGCCCTTTCACCGGAGTGAGCTCGTTGAGCTCGTTCCGGTGAATGGACATGAGGTGGGTTTCTGGGGCAAGGGACCCACTTTTTTAGTTATTCAAGAAACCTTCGTTCCTAAGGGCCTCCAGCTGTCTACTGGCATAGAATATCATCACATTTTTTAGTTATTCGAAAAACCTTCGTTCCTAAGGGCCTCCAGCTGTCTACTGGAATAGAATATCATCGACAGGTAAAAAATCCTAATATTTCATTTTAAAAATGTTTCTCAGCCCAAATGGATTTGGGCAGGGTCTTCGCTGAAATACAATCAATATCTCTCTTGGACATCCCCGGAATCATAGCTTATGACCCCTCACTGGAGTGAGCTCAGCGAGCTCGTTGCGGTGAGTGGTGATGAGCTGTGTTTCTGGGACAAGGGATTCACATTTTTTTTAGTAATCCAAGAAATTTCCTTAAATGTGTCCAGCTGTATACTGGTATAGACTACCATACATTTTACATTTATCCATTCGTTGGTTTATTCATTCTCTCATTGCATGGTCTTCGCTGAAATACAATCAATATCTCTCTTGGACATCCCCGGAATCATAGTTTTTGACCCATCACTGGAGTGAGCTCAGCGAGATCGTTGCGGTGAATGGTGGTGAGCTGTGCTTCTGGGACAAGGGATTCACATTTTTTAGTAATCCAAGAAATTTCCTTACATGTGTCCAGCTGTATACTGGTGTAGACTACCATACATTTTACATTTAGCCTCAGCCCAAATGGATTTGGGCAGGGTCTTCGCTGAAATACAATCGGTATCTCTCTTGGACATCCCCGGAATCATAGCTTATGACCCCTCACTGGAGTAAGCTCAGCGAGCTCGTTGCGGTGAGTGGTGGTGAGCTGTGTTTCTGGGACAAGGGATTCACATTTTTTAGTAATCCAAGAAATTTCCTTAAATGTGTCCAGCTGTATACTGGTGTAGACTACCATACATTTTACATTTAGCCATTCGTTGGTTTATTCATTCTCTCATCGCATGGTCTTCGCTGAAATACAATCAATATCTCTCTTGGACATCCCCGGAATCATAGTTTTTGACCCGTCACTGGAGTGAGCTCAGCGAGATCGTTGCGGTGAGTGGTGGTGAGCTGTGTTACTGGGACAAGGGATTCACATTTTTTAGTAATCCAAGAAATTTCCTTACATGTGTCCAGCTGTATACTGGTGTAGACTACCATACATTTTACATTTAGCCTCAGCCCAAATGGATTTGGGCAGGGTCTTCGCTGAAATACAATCAATATCTCTCTTGGACATCCCCGGAATCATAGCTTATGACCCCTCACTGGAGTAAGCTCAGCGAGCTCGTTGCGGTGAGTGGTGGTGAGCTGTGTTTCTGGGACAAGGGATTCACATTTTTTAGTAATCCAAGAAATTTCCTTAAATGTGTCCAGCTGTATACTGGTGTAGACTACCATATTTTTTACATTTAGCCATTCGTTGGTTTATTCATTCTCTCATTGCATGGTCTTCGCTGAAATACAATCAATATCTCTCTTGGATATCCCCGGAATCATTGTTTTTGACCCATCACTGGAGTGAGCTCAGCGAGATCGTTGCGGTGAGTGGTGGTGACCTGTGTTTCTGGGACAAGGGATTCACATTTTTTAGTAATCCAAGAAATTTCCTTACATGTGTCCAGCTGTATACTGGTGTAGACTACCATACATTTTACATTTAGCCATTCGTTGGTTTATTCATTCTCTCATTACTGGGCATTATTCAGTAATGTTTATAATCAACCATCTATTCATTTGTTTATTCTTTCACTTATTTACCTTTCTTGCTCGCACTAATATGCGGCCATGAGGTAGTTCTTTTGAAGCCAAAACGAAAATGTTCGGTTATCAAATGTCCCTTTTAAAAAATATTTCCTGCTATCCCTGTTGGTAAGGCGCACCCTCACCCTCTCCTTTTTACACACAACTGAAGCTATTCTCAGTAATGAATTGTGGTTAACATATATTACTTTTTATAATTTAAGTATCCTTCTTCGTCTCCTCGGAAACAGCCTATGCCCCTTCACCGGAGTGAGCTCGTTGAGCCCGTTCCGGTGAATGGACATGAGCTGTGCTTCTGGGGCAAGGGACCCACATTTTTTAGCTATTCAAGAAACCCTCGTTCGTAAGGGTCTTCAGCTGTCTACTGGTATAGAATATCATCGACAGGTAAAATATCCTAATATTTCATTTTAAAAATGTTCTTCAGCCCAATTGGGTTTGGGCAAGGTCTTTATTCAAATACAATCAATATCTTTCTCAAACATCCTCGGAATCATAGCTTATGACCCCTCACTGGAGTGAGCTCAGCGATCTCGTTGCGGTGAGTGGTGGTGAGCTGTGTTTCTGGGACAAGGGATTGACATTTTTTAGTAATCCAAGAAATTTCCTTAAATGCCTCCAGCTGTCTAATGGTGTAGACTACGATACATTCTACATTTTGCCATTCGTTTGTTTATTCATTCTCTCATTGCTCGGCATTATCCATTAATTTTTATAATCAACCATCTATTCATTCGTTTATTCATTCACCTATTTGCCTGTCTTGCTCTCACCAATAAGCGGCCATGAGGTGGTTCTTTTGAAGCCATGATGAAAATGTTCAGCTATCAAATGTCCCTTTTAAATATTGCCAGCTATCCGTGTGGCTAAGGCGCACCCTCACCCCCTCCTTTTTACACACAATTGAAGATATTTTCAGTAATGAATTGTGGTTAACATATATTAGTTTAACTTTTTATAATTTAAGTATTTATTCATCTTTTTTTGCTCTCCTCTGAATCATAGCTCATGACCCCTCACTGGAGTGAACCCGTTCAGCTCGTTCGGGTGAGTGGTCATGAGTCGTGTTTTGGGGATAAGGGATTTATATTTCTAGTTAGTCAAGAAATTTTCTTTCTAAAATGTGTGCAGCTGTCTACTGGTGTAGAATATCATCGGCCGGGAATAAAATCTTAGTAGTTCATTTTAAAAAATGTTCCTCAGCCCAAACAGGGCAGCGTCTTTCACATAATTACCTCTCACAGTATAGTCGTTTTTAGTCTTCAGCCCCGCTGGCATGTCTTGTGACCTCTCAATGGAATAAAAATGTTTAGTCACTTAGTAACTTCCCTTTGTAAGCATAGCCTGTTGTCGGCAAGTTTAGAATATCTCATTCTATATAATTTGATCTTAAGCTTAAACCAGCCAGCGTTATTTACAAAATCACCATTCAGATTTTACCGTTTTTCATTTTTCGTCTCAGAAATGTAGCCTGTGACCCTTCATTAGAAATTCTGTCGTATTGAACCTTGTCTCGAAGACACGGCCTATGTCCCTTCACCGAATGAGCTCATCGAGGTCGTTCCAGTGAGCGGTCTCGGTGGCAAGAAGTTATATCTTTCAATACATCAAGAAACTGTCTCCTGTAAGCCTTTCTGGCTGTTTATCGGTGTAGAATCCCATCTGAGGGAGATGAAATGCGATTATCTCCTTTATCTAAACAAACGTTCGCCAGCCAAAAGCTGCTAGGTTATTCATAAAATTCATTCTCGTTTATTCATGTAAGTTCGCTTATGTTTCTAGAAGTTGAACTGTGTTCAATCTGGTCGATAGAGGAAAAATTCTAAGACTTCATCTTAGAAATTGTTACTTTGCCAAAACAGGCCGTGTTTTTCACAACATGACATCGCTTATGTCCCTAGAAGTCGAACTGTGTTCAATCTGATCGATAGAGGAAAAATTTTAAGACTCCATCTTAGAAATTGTTACTTTGCCAAAACAGGCCGTGTTTTTCACAACGTGACAAAGTTGCCATTCAAATCTTGTTGGCCCAGTCTTCTATTGGATTCATGGCCTATGACCCCTCACTGGAATGAGCTTGCTGAGGTCGTTCCAGTGAGTGGTCATGGGCCGTGTTGTTGTGGCGAAAAATGATAATCTTTAGTGATCCAAGACAATTTCTCTTACCAAAACGGATATGAGCCGGGTCATTCGCTGAGTCATCCGTGCATTCTCTCATTCATTCTTTTATGTATTCATACTAATGACTCACTCTGTTCATATTTTCATCAATTCATTTACTTTCGATTCATTCAATCATTTGATGAAGCACAATTCGTGAGCCCAACCTCATTCGTCAATACATACACAAATGAAACTATTTGTGTATCTCACAAAAATTTCAACCACTTCTTTCTTGTTCATAATCCTTTTTTCTTCTATTCGACTTCATATCAGCAAATGGAATCGGGCTGTCGAACAGATATCTAATAGCTTAACACTACAACATAACATACATACTGAAGCTGGTGTCAGCTGCGCGGTCAATCGATATGGCGGGTAACATAACTTTAGACGAGGTCCAGACTGACTTGGAATACGACTTCATAACCAAATATAACAATGCATCCCCCTCTATCGACGAGGGTGACGATTCTCCGTTCCATAATCATAAAGTCGAATGTAAGTATTATCAGCCTGAAAATTTTCGATCGACTACCAATGATATAACCCAATCTTTCTCGCTTTTTCATATAAACTGCCAAAGTATTAACGCCCACTGGGAATCTTTACATGATCTTCTATTCAACTTACAAGGAACCGAAAATAAGTTTGACATTATTGGCCTAACAGAAATCTTTAATGTCCCTTCAAATATATCATACTGCCTCGATGGCTACCATAATCTCATAAAAAACAACCGCCCCGACAGTGATGACGGTAGAGGAGGAGTTGGGTTTTTTATCAAAGATAACATTGATATTAAAATTCGTCATGACCTGTCGACTTTCATCCCTCATATCATAGAATCTCTATTTATCGAAGTCATTGTCAATAAATCGCGGAGAGTCATTGGGGTAATTTACAGACCAAACACACCACCAAAAGCGGATATTGATATCTTCCTAAACAAACTAAACGAAATAACTGACAAATTAAATCAAGAAACTGTATCTTCCTACATAATGGGTGACATTAATATTGACCTCCTTAAATATGATTCCCACGCCAAAACAGATAGTTATATCAACCTAATGTTCAGCCAAGGATTCTTACCTGTCATTACTAAACCCACCCGCTTAACCACACATTCAGCCACACTCATTGACCACATATTTTCCAACAATATTCTATCTACCTCAATATCTGGTATAATAATAACGGATGTCTCTGATCACTTTGGTACTTTTCATGTTGAAACCGTGCCCCCCAAAACAAAGAAAGAGTCATATTCATGGGTTCGTAAGGTAAATGCTGAAACTATGGCAAACTTCAAATTACTTCTATCACAAGTGATTTTTCATCAGTTATGGGCTCAGATAACCCAAACACGGCTTATAACAATTTTTTACATATATATCTAGGATTATTTGATGCGGCTTTCCCCCGAATACGCGTCTCTATTCATCAAAAATCTATAAAGAGGCAACCCTGGATGACAAGAGGCTTGGTAGTCTCATCTAATAACAAAAGCAAATTCTATAATAAAAAGTTAAAAAGCCCAACTGAACTCAATATAAAAAACTACAAAAACTACTGTAAAATATTTAATAAAGTAAAAAAGCAATGCAAAGCAACTTATTTTAAAAGTATTCTAAACGAACATAAATATAACATGCGTAAAACATGGCAAATACTAAATAGAGCCATCAAAAAGTCCGACGGAACAACCAACTTACCTCAGTTTGTTATTCACAATGATAAAGAAATTAATGACCCAACAGAGATAGCTAGAGAACTCAATGTTTACTTTGCAAATATAGGTAAACAAACGAGTGATAAAATACCGGGCACCAATAAGTCGTTTCACGACTTCATGGAGACGAATTCTCCTAATAATTTTTACATAAGTCCAACATGTGACTTTGAAGTTATGAATATTGTAAAATCCCTAAAGTCAAAAGGAAGTAAAGATTGTGATGATATTAGTTCAAATCTACTAAAACAAACTATTGATCCTATAGTTAATCCATTAACGCACATCCTCAATTGCTCGTTTGCATGTGGTACTGTTCCAGACAAAATGAAAATTGCAAAAGTTATTCCTATATTTAAAGCAGGCGACCAACATAACTTTACAAATTACAGACCCATTAGCATACTTCCTACATTCTCAAAAGTGTTAGAAAAACTTATGTCTGTAAGACTCTTAAAATACTTAAATCGTTTTAGTATCCTACATCCAAATCAGTACGGTTTCAGGAAAAATCATAGTACGGTGCATCCTGTCTTGCAGTTGTTGAAAACTATATCTGAAGAAAATAACAAAATAAGTAAAAACAGCACACTCGCGCTATTTTTGGACCTTTCAAAAGCGTTCGATACAATAGACCATGACATTTTAATAAATAAACTATACAGATACGGTATTAGAGGTTTGGGTAACGACTGGTTTAAAAGCTATTTATCAGATAGACTACAGTATGTCGCATTTGGCGACTATACATCTGACAGCACAAAAATATCACATGGAGTTCCACAAGGCTCGATACTCGGCCCAACACTGTTCCTAATATATGTCAATGACATCTATCAAGCTTCATGTTTAAACCTCTTATCTTTTGCTGACGACACCACGGGGCATTCGTCGGGTCCAGACCCAAATCAATTAGTTCAACTTATAAACAAAGAGCTTGAAAAAATATTTGAATGGTGCTGCGCGAATCGACTTGTATTAAATGCAACAAAAACCAAATACATTTTAATCAACCCCTCCGCCAAAAAAACAACAACAATTCGGGATAATATTTTAATAAATGGCCAAATCATAAGTAGAGTAGGTTCAAATAATACAGAAAAATCTCTTAAATTCTTAGGAATACATATTGATGATAGTTTGTCTTACAAACACCATATATCTCAACTCTCTTCGAAGATTGCACGGGCAAATTTCGCACTGAATAGAGTGAAGACCACGCTTCCCCGTGAAGCTCTGAAAACACTTTATTATGCTCTGATACACACACATTTAGTGTATGGGATAAATGTATGGGGAAATGCTAGAACGATTAAAAAGATACTGCTCCTCCAGAAACGCTCCATCCGCATAATAAACAATAAGAAATATAATGCACACACTGATCCTCTTTTTCGGGAGAATAAGATTCTTAAAGTAAACGACCTCTTTAAACTCCACGCTTGCCTGTTTGTGTTTGACTGGTATCATGAAAACTTGCCAATATCCTTCAGATATTATTTCCACCCTGTAGTCAACACTACGGGTAGAGCTAGCAGAAGGAGAGATGGCCTCCAAATTGATAGAACAAGGACAAAGTCTCTTGAATACTTCCCAACACACATTTACCCCAGACTCTGGAACGATTTAGACTCTGAGCTACGTAACATAAACAACAGAAACAGTTTTAAAAAACAACTAACTACAAAATTGTTGTCCCAATACGCCGATAACATTGACTGTAATAATCCATACTGTACTGACTGTGCCATTTAATATTAGGTAGAATATTGTCCTACCCTTATTGATAACATTGACTGTAATAATCCATACCATACTGTCTGTGCCATTTAACATTTAACATTAGGTAGAATATTGTCCTACCCTTATTGAGGACTCCACATTTTGCGTTGAGCTGTAAAGTGCTGGAGCGGCGCGTGGTTTTGGACTTACCAGCGAGGACGTAGTAGTGCTTATAGACCCATCTTTGTAGGTTATGTATATGTCTGGACAAATTCTCGTCTCTTAACTCACTCGTGTTGGGTACACCAGCCCCCATCGTCCTAGACCAAGAATAGATAAACGGTGTTAGACAGTTCGATTCCAATGCTGCATGATGAAATTTGCCGGAGACGACAGGTAGACAGCCAATCTGGCTATGCCGTCTCCCTGCGGTGTACAGGTATATTTGATAATGTTTGTTATATATATATTACTTATGTATATTTTTGTTGTATACTGCTAAATAAAGATTCATTCATTCATTCATTCAAGCCCTTCATATCAGTACCTCACATGCTTGGATTTGTAAAAAGGAAGACGTTTTTCGTCTCTGGTCGTGACCCCACCCCCACATAAAATGAAAAATGTCATTTTCGTAATGTATTCATCGAGCCTTCATATCAGTACCTCACATGCCTGGCTTTGTATAAAGAACGACGTTTTTCGGCTCTGGTCGTGACCCCACCCCACGACGAGGGTTAAAATTACGATCTTCTTAATCCACTCGTCGAGACCTTCAATTTGATAGGTTACGTGACCACCTTCTCGAAACTTCGATTTTATGATGGGCGTGACCCCCACCCCCACATAAAATGAAAAAAAACGTCATTTTCTTAATGTATTCATCGAGCCCTTCATATCAATACCTCACATGCCTGACTTTGTAAAAAGGAAGTCGTTTTTCGGCTCTGGTCGTGACCCCCACCCCACGACGAGGGTTAAAATTACGATCTTCCTAATCCACTCGTCGAGACCTTCAATTTGATAGGTCACGTGACCACCTTCTCGAAACTTCGATTTTTATGATGGGCGTGACCCCCACCCCCACGACGAGGGGAGATAACTTTGTATGATTAAGTTTATGAGAATCAAGCAATCTGATTGGTTAATTAGCGTTAGGAACGTGAAGTGATTGGGTGATTACTTATTTCAAGCTCTTCGAGCTTTTGGTTTTTGGTATACATTGCTCTAGCCATTATATCCACGTTATTAAACGCGATTCACCTTTTTATGACGGGCGTCACCCCCACGACGAGGGGAGATAACTTTGTATGATTAAGTTTATGAGAATCAAGCAATCTGATTGGTTAATTAGCGTTAGGAACGTGAAATGATTGGCTGATTACTTATTTTCAAGCTCTTCGAGCTTTTGAGCATCAAAAAGTGGTTTGCGGATTCAAAATCACCTCTTTACCGTGTACCGTACACGATTCGATTTCCGACGTAAAATCCGCAAATGGATTTCCCTGTACGGCTCCATAGGGTTTCAGTGTTAAATCGTGTACGGACGCGGATGATTTAGAATCAGCAAGATGATGATTTAGAAACGACAAAACGTTTTTTGCTCGCAATTTAACACTGAATCCTATGGGGAAACCCATTTGCGGATTCAAAGACAAAACGGTACATGTACGTGTACGTAAAACTACAGGCGTTTTTTTCACTCTTGGATACAATTCAGTGATGTTTGAATCGGAAAAACCGATTCTAACATCACCCTACAAACGTTAAAATCGTGTACCTGTACACGATTTTAACACTAAATCCTATGGAGGTGTACATCGATGTACGTGTACACGTACACGTACATGTACGTTGATGCTTGAATTCTCAATTATTACCTACTGTCATACATCGCTTATTTAAGTATCCTACTTAATTCTTTTTCTATCACACTAAATTAAAAATTATGACCCCCCCTCGTACGCGAATAACATGACGCAGGTTCAACTTGCACGATGCTGGGTCATGCATCGCTTATTCATTTAATATTATTTATTTATTGGTGTTTAAGGTCACATCCTTCTGCACAATGGCTAATTATGACCATGACAGTTTTACGGGTGGAGGAAGCCGGAGTACCCGGAGAGAACCACCGAGCAACGGCGAGCAACTGACGGCTCCCCAACATACTAACTCCTCACAAGCAGGGTTAGCATTGGTTGAAGACAAGTGCACCATCGACGTGCAGTACGCCTTAGTACACAGCGCCACTGTGCCCCCACGTGGGCAAAGGGGGTGAAGTGTCGTGCCCAAGGACACAACGCGGTTGCCGCAGGTGGGATTCGAACCGGGGACCTCTCGGCTTGCAGCCTGCGCCTCTACCTACTGAACCACCGCGCCCCTACATCGCTTATTTAAATATCACACTAAATTCACAAAGTATGACCCAGGGTCATACATAGTATGATGCAGGTTCAACTTGCACGATGCTGGTCATACATCGCTTATTTAAGTATCATACTAAATTAATTAAGTATCATACAGAATTATTTAAGGGTAATACTATATTATTTTAGTTTGTTTGTTTGTTTGTGGGTGGTTAACGTCACATATTTATGCACCATGGCTAATCGTGACACAACATGGAGATGAAGTCAAGTTTAGTCAATCGTTGATCAACATGTTGCCCATTTTAGAGGACTTTCACCCCAAGCATTGGTGACTGGGTCCTATTTTACTAGTAAAGCGGAACAGTAAACAAGTGCTGCTTACTACCCGGGGTTCCCACGGGGATATTATTTTAGTATCATACTTAATTATTTTTCTATTATACTAAATTAGAAATTATGACCCTCTCGTACGCGGATAGCATGATGCAGGTTCAACTTGCACGATGCTGGGTCATGCATCGCTTATATATTTATTTATTTATTTATTTATTTATTTATTTATTTATTTATTTATTGCTGCTTTACGCCACATCAGCAACTAAGGCTATATCGTGGCGATGAAAGTATGAAATGTTAAAAATGATCATTATTTTCAACGCAGAAGTTAAAAAAGAGATGACGACATACGAAAAACGTGGAGTAAAACTGACAAGCGAACAATGAAATTAAAAAATGAGTGCAGTTCATCAAAACAGTTGTGTTAATCAACCCGTGAAACAGATATAAATGATAGATGGGAATTTAAAATAATAAAACCAGACTATTTAAAATTTATTAAAAAGGTTGATTTCCTTCAGGAACGACAAAACTTTATGAGAGTTTGTCTTGTGAAGCAGGTCTCTAAGAGACGCAACATTAAAATACTGTCGTCTAACAAGATTAAAATCTGTACAGTGCAAAAGAATGTGCTCCACTGTCAACACCTGCTGGCAGGGAACACACTCTGGTCGCATATTACCCTCTAACAAAAAGGAATGTGTAAGTCGTGTATGACCAACACGACATCGTGTCAGAATAACATCATCCTTTCTATAAAGGTTACTGGATGGGTAGTGATCAGAAATAGTGGGTCGGAAGCGATGGACCTTGTTATCTGTCGCTCCATCCCATTCTGCCTGCCACATGGATTTGATGTGACTACTGATATGTGGTTTGAAGTCACTGAACGGAATATTAAAATCAGTGAGAGGCTTGGATAAAGCCTGTTTTGCTGCACAGTCTGCCCCGGTGTTACCAGCGATACCTACATGTCCGGGTAACCAGCAAAACACGATATCATATAGGCCAGGCACGAGAGCTGATAACTTCTCACGAAGTTCCAAAATGAGAGGGTTCTTCAACTTGGGGTTGAGCAAGCAAGCAAAGAGGAAAAAGAGTCAGAAAAAATAATCGACTTCTTTTCCTGTGCATTCTCGATATGTTCGAGTGCGAGTTGTAAAGCTTTAACTTCAGCTGTGAAAATAGAACTTTGATTCGGTATTCTGACTGAAGTGACATGATCATCAGTGACAACAGCTGATGCTACTTTGTCACCATCTTTTGATCCGTCTGCATAGATCCTTGTATATGTACTATACTTTGACTTAATTTCAGCATATTTCTGCTTAAACTGCAAATAATTTGTTTCAGACTTTTTAGTAGATGCTAGGTCCAAAATAACTGTTGGCTTTTTAAGATGCCAAGGAGGAGTTTGTGGTTCACGGTTCTCTTTTGTTGTAACTGGTTCAATTTTGGCACACTCTATATGAGGTTTAATTCTAATTCCCAAATGGAGGGATATGTTTCTGATGACGGGTAAAAAATTCAGTATTTTGAGGTTCTGAGACACAATTGTATGCAGGGTTGGACGATTAGAAAGAAGTTTTGAAACATATTGGAGTGAAAGTTTAATTCTCAAGAGAAGGCTCCTCTGCCTCAACAAGCATCGAATCTACCGGTGATGTTCTAGAAGCACCAAGGCTGATTCGTATGCCACTATTATGAATGGCATCAAGAGGTTTGAGATATGACTTTCTTGCAGAACCGCAAACCACACAGCCATAATCTAATTTTGATCTGACAAGTGATCTATACAGGCGGAGTAAGGTTTTTTGGTCAGCACCCCAATCAGTGCTACCAACTACCTTCAAAAGGTTCAGTGCCCTTTTACATTTTACATTTAGTTGTTTTATATGAGAAGTGAAATTCCGTTTGCTGTCAAACAACAAACCCAAGAATTTCACTTCCTAAACAGCATTAATACGTCTCCGTCTATTTTCAATTCCGGATCAAGGTGGTGCTTTCGGAGCTTACAGAAATGAACACAATTAGTTTTCGTTTTTGAGAATTTGAAACCGTTTTCTGCAGCCCATTTCTGGATTCTGTTCAAACACAACTGAAGTTTGCTCTCTATGGCATTCATGTTCTTGCTGCTATAGCAGATTAAAAAGTCATCTACATGCAATGACGAGTCAACCATATTTTCAATTGCATCAATAATACAATTGATTTTCACTAAAAAAAGGGTAACAGATAAAATACTTCCCTGAGGAAACTCCAATTCCCGCCCGTGGGGATTAGATAACGTTGACCCAACACGAACCTGAAATTGGCGGTCCCTCAAAAAGTTTTCAATAAAAAGAGGCATACGCCCCCTCAACCCCATGTTAAAAAGATCTTTTAAAATCCCATACGTCGACGTTGTGTCATATGCCTTTTCCAGGTCAAAGAAGATGGCGACCACATGTTCTTTTCTGGCAAAGGCAATTCTTATAAACGTTTCTTATCTAACCAAATGATCCACAGTGCTTTTCTGGTTTCTGAAACCACACTGAACATCTGCAAGCAGATTGTTCGATTCCAGAAACCAGACAAGTCGATCATTGATCATCCTCTCCATGGTTTTGCACAGACAACTTGTTAAGGCAATAGGCCTATAATTTCTAGGGTTGCTGTGATCTTTATCGGGCTTAGGAATAGGAATTATAGTAGCTTTTCGCCAGGAAGGTGGAAACTGGCCAGTCACCCATATGTAACTAAAAATAGATAATAAAAGTGCAAGTGAAGTTTGAGGCATATGTTTTAAAAGCTGATAGTAAATGTCATCAGGTCCAGTGGCAGACTCCTTTGCTCTATGCAAAGAGTTACTTAACTCTTCCATAGAGAAAGGTTCATTGTAATCCTCTAAGTTATTGGACGTAAATTTAATCTTTTGTTTTTCTTGTTGTTTTTTAATTTTGAGAAATTCTGGATTACAGTTTTCAGACGACGAATGTTTAGAAAATGCGGAGGCCAACTTGTTTGAAATTTCTTGTTTTGTTGTAATGAGTGTGTTGTTATCTTGTTGGTGCTGTACTGCTGATTTTGTTTCTTTTCCTTTAATTTTTTGAATCATTTTCCAAATTTTAGTGATGGGGGTGTTTTGATTAAGTTTAGAAACATAAGTCTCCCCATGATCGTTTCTTTTTCCGTTTTATAAGTCGTCTTGTTTTTGCCCGATTGATACGTAGTTTGTCCAAGTTTTGTGTGGTTGGTGACTCAATAAATTCCCTCTCAAATTTCTTGCGATCTTTTATAATCTGTTTGCACTCATTATCAAACCATGGTTTAGTGAAACGTTTTGGGTTTGCCGAGGTTTTAGGAATGACTTGTCTTGCAATGTCAAGCAACTCTGTGGTGAAATGATCATTCTGGTCAGTACTCTCCAGAAATTTCTCCAGTGTGAGGCGTTCAGAACAAAGCGACGAAAAAGTGTCCCAGTCAGCCTTTTTAAAGTTCCACTGGGGCACCCCTCTCATCGTCCGCCGGAACTACACTCTCCAACACAATTGGAAAGTGATCACTCCCACACAAGTCTTCTCCTACCCTTCAAGAAAAATCGAGGAAGATAGAAGGACATGCAAATGAAAGATCAATCGATGTATATGAACCAGATGCAGGGTGCAGATAAGTGACTGATCCATCATTGAACAGGCACAAGTCGAATTTTGTAATGAGCTCTTCTACAGTTTTGCCTTTTGCATCTTCCTGAATGCAGGAATTACCCCAAAGTGGGCTATGAGCGTTAAAATCACCCAACAAAATGCACGGAGTTGGGAGTTGTTGGACCAACAACTCAAGATCATTCAGTTGCAGCGATTTATTAGGAGAAACGTAAATCGAACAAAGTGTAACTGTTTTGTCCAAAGTTAGGCGTACCGCTACAGCCTGTAAATTTGATTTCAAAGATACAGGACTGTGAATAATGTCGTTTCTAACCAGGACAGACGTTCCACGAATATGAACATCATTATCATCAATCCAGGCATTATACGATGTATAATGCATAAAAGCTGAATGATCTCGAGCCTCGGGTTTCTTTAAAAGAGTTTCCTGCAGGCAAAAGGCTGCAGGTTTATATTTTTGGCTTAACAGGCCCAGCTCATTAAAATTCGCTTTAAAACCTCGACAATTCCACTGTATAATGTCGTATTTGGAAGTATTATCCATGTTTGGGTGGAGATCTTGCTGGTGGACGTACGGGAGATATTGCCACCGTATTCTTTTTTGGTGATGCTTTATGTGGGGATCTATTCTGAGAGGAGGACGAGCGTAAATGCTCGAATGTTTCGTCGATGCACTCACCGACTTCCATTTATTCAAGACCCTCAAACCTGTTGCGGATAATTGGGTCTTGAAGAGCTTTAGGTAATCTGTCTGATGTTTGTTTTTTTTCTCCAGTTTCTTTTTGTATTTTCCTTGGTTTCTTTTTTGACTCTGACTCAGAGGTTGGGGTTCTGGTTTTGATTTAATTTGGTCAATTTTCAGTTCTAATTTTGCTTCCCTCTCTTTTTTCTCTTCCGTTGTAGTTCCAACTTGATCCTTCTGATTTGCTTTCGATTTTTCGTCTGTTGATGTGCGAGTGGTTGGCGGAGTTTGAGTTGACTTTGGTTCAACTTGATCACTGTGATTTGGGAACTAATGTAGCATATGATGGAATAGATGCATTCATGCCAGGCATTGATGCAACAATTGCTCTGGCCTCCTGGAAACTAATTTGTTTTTCACTTTTTATTTTTTGGATGGTTTTCTCTTTTTTCCAGACAGGGTAATCCTTTGAAGATGATACGTGATTGCCCTGACAGTTTACACACTTGACTGGATTATTACATGGCTCTTGGTGTTGTTGGCCGCATCTGAAACATATCGTTTGTCCTCTACTTTTATTTTGACCGTGACCAAACTTTTGGCACCTGAAACATCGGAGTGGATTTGGAACGTACAAATCCACTCTGACGTTCAAGTAACCAACTTTAATTGATTTTGGAAGCCTTGTGCTATCGAAGATACAAATATATGTATTTGTTTTAATTGCTTTACCATCTTTTTTAATTTCTACACGTTTTACAGTTGTTACACCTTGGGGTTTAAGTTCTGTTGTGATTTCATTTTCTGTCATAGTTCACGGGTTCTGATAACACTTTTGCTAGAATTTAGAGTTTTATGATAGTTGGCCTTAACACTTATATCGATCAGTTTTGTTGTGTGCAGAAGGTTAGGGACCTGAATTTGTTTTGTGCACTGAATGAGTAGATCCCCGGATCGTAACTTTTTGACATCCTTAACGGTCCCTGCAATACCCTTGATAGCTTTCTCAAGGGCAAAGGGATTGATGTTACTAAGTTTTCTATTCTCTTCCATGGATGTTTATAAAATAAAGTTTGGTGTGTTGTCTTCCAGTGGTATCAAAGATGCTATCAAATCTTCTTCTGAGTCAGATTCACCTAGTCCTGTTGCCAAAAAAGTCGTTTTGTTTTTGGTTGTGATGCCATATTGAATAGTAGAAATGATTCATTGCCCCGGCTCCCACCCACCACGGAGTCCAACGAGGGGTAGAGTTACTGTCATGCAGTGAACCCTCCGGGCTGCCAGTATTCCCACATACTTACTAGGGCAGTATACTCAGCCAGTGTTGATGCCGAAGCATGCCACTGGCTGATTGGCCCGTGTGTGGAAGTGCCAGGTCTTCAGATGGCAGCCATTCAAACAATCACTTTACAAAAAACTAAATAACAGTTGCCACGAAGAACTGAAAAGACAGTGCAGCAAAATTTAGTAATTGTTAAAAATAGAAGGTTTTAAAAAAGAACACAATGGCAATACTGGTATGTGATTAAAAGAAATGACTGATTGAATGACCACCAACTGCTCCCCCCCCCCCCCTCGACGTGACACCCAGTACTTTTTGGGATGGGGGCTCCCGATTGGCCAAAACGGACCATCCGACCATCCTTCTACTCCCGAAGTTGGGGGTCGAAACATTGTATTGAACAGGTACCTCCATGGTGGAGACCAGGGCCAAAGCAGTGTTTACGACCTGATCTCCGCCATGGAGATTTGTCCTAACCGGGACCCAGTCTGTTCTCAACTGTCAGGATTCCTTCCTCCGGGGCCTTCGGATCGCACCTCACGGGAGAACAAGGTGCCTGCAAGATGGTATAAGCAGGGTTGACCATTTTGGTCCGGGGCTGCGTATTCATATATTCCGCAGCAAACCAGCTCAATTGAGCAAACCTGCTAATTAAAAAAACAGCAAACCTGCCCAACTGAGCAGGAC
Source organism: Pictodentalium vernedei (assembly GCA_031216915.1). NCBI lineage: Eukaryota > Metazoa > Mollusca > Scaphopoda > Dentaliida > Dentaliidae > Pictodentalium > Pictodentalium vernedei. Next base: position 279,390,051 of record CM062295.1, on the reverse strand, counting down.
GTCCTCTATCCGCCACCCGAGGACCCACCTAGTAGGTGATGGTCAAACCCCTCTAGGATCGCTTATTTAAGTCTCATACTAAATTCACAATGTATGACCCAGGGTCATACATAGTATGATACAGGTTCAACTTGCACGATGCTGGGTCATACATGGCTTAAGTACCATACTAAATTCACAATGTATGACACAGGGTCATACATTGTATGATGCAGGCTCGGCTTACACGATGCTGGCTCATACATCGCTTATTTAAGTATCATACTAAATTCACAATATATGACCCAGGGTCATACAGAGTATGATGCTGAATCGTGATAATATCCCAAGAAGCAACGCGCCAGCTTGACCAATCATAAGCGCCGTTGTATCATCGAAACTACTTGACGCCAAATCGAATGTAGGAAAATTTCAAAAAAGAGAAAACAAGCACGTACCGAAAGAACCATAAACATTTCGTTTGTGTTTCCAGCCAGGCCCGTAACTACCGAAAAATATGGGAGGGGGAGACGGGACGGGGGAGGGGGGTATCATCATTCTGCCCTACTGTCAGCGCATATTGCCTTGCATATATATCACCACACCTCCCCATACTGGGGCGTATGAACAGAGATGGAAGTTGTACAAGACCATGATATATCAGGTGCCCAGTGTGACCTAGCTGTTGAGCTCTATTCTGTTAAGCAGGGCAACATTTTGGTAAATAATTCCTTTTCCGGGCAGTAGTTGCATGGGCCGCGGGCCGTGATAACCGATTAGAGGCTGGGCACCACAGGGCAGGCTTTCGGCTTACTAACTCGCTGCCCTGGGAACAGAAGATCTGAATATGTAGTTTTGGTACCAGGATTTACGCCCCTGTTTCCAGCACGAAATCCCGTTTACGCCAGCCCATACTCTGTGTTTATTTATCATCCATTTATCTCCAGGGCATAGCAAGAGGGTATTGATTCGAGGGTGTGCCCACTCTGAATTGCACCCCCCCCCCTCCCTGCAGTTGCGGCGGGTTGGGGGTGGTGATCCGTGATCATAACGCATAAGGGTCTATAAAACGCACCGGTTGGACCATGGTTCTGGCCGGTGGGGAAACATTTCGAAAATTTCAAATGAAAAGGAGCAAAATCCTCGACTCTGAGAAGCGATGCCCTGAGGGCTGCTTAAATTTGGATTAGAGATGGACTCATGGCCTTAATAATTCACGTTCGAAACTTCCGTGAGTCAGTGGCAGTGTACCTGGCGAATATGTAATTTACATTTAGTACTGAGTGACTCTATATACGTAACCATCTGAACTCTGAAGTCCGCGTTTTAAGAAATACTTTTGCATGGTGCAAAATAGGTCCCAGAAAGCCCTATATTATATTCTATTTGTAAGTATATTGAATACTAATATAGTTTCTAATATTTTGGGCACTTTTTTCACTTGAATCTGATGTGCCCAAATTAGGTGAATATAGAGGCCTGTCCCCAAGTAACGAATATAGACTCTACCAGTTGATGTCTCTGAACTGGTACTGAAATACAATCAGTGTCCAAACGGTTAAAAAAGCACACAGCAGAAGAAATAAAGTAGGTCTATAATGCGTTTTGCGAAAATTGAACTTGAATTTGAGCCTCGTGTAGAACCGTAGGGACCCCCCCCCCCCGAGGTCCGGGGCGTAGCCATTGACCACGCTAGCCCATATGACGAGTCGTACCTGGCCTCCTGCTAACGAATATCCGATTTTCGGAAAACCTAAATATTCCTGGTATTTTGCACAAATTCCTCAGTTAAACTTTTTTCAACTTTCCATCTTTAGATTTAGAACATGGTCTGATGCATGGTCATAACTTGCTTATTAAGTGTCATACTAAATTCACAGTGTATGGCCCAGAGTCATACATAGTATGATGCAGGTTCAACTTGCACGATGCTGGGTCATACATCGCTTATTTAAGTCCCATACTAAATTCACAATGTATAACCCAGGGTCATACATAGTATTGTTGTATAATTGTCAAATCAAGTTTGCTATGGATCTTCGATACCATGATTACAATGATTTGGTAAAGAAACTGACACAGCAATTCAGTAAGAAAGAGACACCTATTTCCTCAGAACATAACAATAACACTGCAAAATATCACGAGGCGGCTATTAATGATAATGATGCTAAAACACATATTCATTCACGTCATCACTTAATGCGGCCAATACCATTTGGAGAGGATTTAGCAGACAAATATGAACATCAAATCAAGAAAACACACAAACCACCAGTGTCAATAGCCCCAGAGAAGCTTCAAACAAGTATTGATGATTTGATCTTGTCTGTGCATGATTTTCGTTGAGAAATTAATGCAAAGTATATAAATAACTCATGGCCACGGTCTAGAAAACCTCGTATCGTAAACATTATTCACAAACAATGCTATCAGTGTCGAGCCTATGGGCATCTGGCAAAAAAATTGTACACAAAAATCTTCTGTCTATGAAGGTAAAAAAACAGATAGGTGTCACTGGTTTTGATCAGGAACTGAAATTGTGCTATGAAAAATTACCAAATGCTATTATCGAGTTCCTATTATTTCATTAGTTTTGATTTGACACTGGGATAAAAGTGAAAAACCTCCTTAATGCACATGACTCTAATGGTTGCCAGTCACATCAAGCACACTATAAACTTACATAACACATCTTGAGAATCATATTTTGGGTCAGTTCTCAGTAGTGAAAATATAAAAAAATGAATACAATAATGAGGTTATTGGCTTCATTATTGACTTAATTAAATTTTTCAAATTAATAATTAAGTTTTTTTACAGTTTTAACTGTACGCCCACCAATGAGGTTATTAGCTTCATTGTGAAATCCTCAAATTGAGAACAAAAAGTAGTAATGATTCTCAAACGATTTTAGGCATATTGCGTAGTTTAGTTGGTAAAATGTTGCTTGTTTTGATAGTTTTCATGGTGAAAATGTGTAACTTGGACATGGGCCTTTACTGTTTCACATTTCACAAATAGGTGTTCTCTAAATGGTTCAAAACACCGCGCTTTTGTACTAATCAAAGTAGGCGCCAGTCATTTTTGGCAACATTTGCTTTGACGTTAACTCTTAACCTCAGTATCATCCAAAATGGCTATGCGCTATTAATGTGGTCACCGTCTTCTTGTGACTTGTTATGTTGGGGGCTCATCTGGGATGTCTTCCTAGGGTTTACTTCTGCTTTGTTGGAATGGGTTTTTTTTGTATGTGTGAGTTCAAATATTTCATTGGCTGTGTATTTGATGAGGTTACTTGCTTCATCGAATATCAGTTTCAAAATATATGTAAATATTAGTGAGGTCGGGTATTTTGTCATATGCGATGAGGCGATTTGCTTCATCCATTCTTAAAAGCACATCTGGTTCTTGACCAACTCTTAGTGTCAGTCCACACTTTTACAACAGATTCGGATTCTCAAATAATGTCGGGGGGAATGTTGTATAATTGTGTCAGTGGACACAAGATGTCAACAATGACCCAGTGAGCTGTGTTCACAGTAATGCTCCATCGATTACTGTGTGTAACTGAGATGTGAGATTGGGTCCTAATTCAGCTGCTGATTTGAATGTTCAGGTGTTCGGACTTATTTGTTGACTGTGTGTCTTGTGTTTCAATACTACTGTGTGTGATTTTGTTGTATTTACTGCTGTGTGTGGTAAGATTGTTCTTGTGTTGTCTTCTCATGTCATGTCTATCTCTGTTTGTATGTTCGTCTGTTTGACCTGTGATTTTATCCACTAAAATTTCTTACAGTATGATGCATGTTCAACTTGCACGATGCTGGGTCATACATCGCTTACTTAAGTATTACACTAAATTCACAATGTATGACCCAGAGGCATACATAGTATGAAGCTGGATAATAAAATCCCAAGAAGCAACACACTGGCTTGACCAATCATGAGCGCCGGTATATCACGAAAAATACCTTGCGCCAAATCGGAAGGCGGAAAAACGCCAAAATAAAAGAAAACAAGAAATGGTTGTGCAAAGCACAAACGGCGTTACGTAAGAACCATAAAGATTTCTTGTGTATTTCAATCATGATATCCCTTTGACACCAGTCCTTATTTATTTATTTAGTTATTTATTTATTTTTATTTATTTATTTATTAAATAATATTTACAAATTTGCGAAAACTACGGCAGCGTATTAGCGCCATTTCATTTTTTTGCGCAATTTATGTTAAATTGTAATTACAATTTAGCTAAATTGTAATTACAATTTAAGCTAAGTTGTAATTACAATTTATCAAGTTGTAATTACAATTTATTAAGTTGTAATTACAATTTAGCTAAGTTGTAATTACAATATAAATAAGTTGTAATTACAATTGAAGCTATATTGTAATTACAATTGAAGCTATATTGTAATTACAATTTAAGCTAAATTGTAATTACAATTTATTAAGTCGTAATTACAATTTATTAAGTTGTAATTACAATTTAGCTAAGTTGTAATTACAATATAAATAAGTTGTAATTACAATTTAAGATATATTGTAATTACAATTTAAACTAAATTGTAATTACAATTTAAGCTAAGTTGTAATTACAATTTATTAAGTTGTAATTACAATTTATTAAGCTGTAATTACAATTTATTAAGATGTAATTACAATTTAGCTAAATTGTAATTACAATTTAACACAAGTTACGCAAAAAAACGAAATGGCGCTAATACGCTGCCGTACTAATACGCTGCCGCAATCTTGTTTTTAAAAATAATCCGGCTTGTATTTTCCTTTGGTGGCAACAAGTGGGGATTCTGTTACGGTTTACACTTGTTATGTTTTTATGAACGTCCCCTGGTAAGAGAGGTAAGTTAATGTGTATTGCGCATTTATGAGATTCTGAAATCTTTTAACAATAGAACTTCCGCTGGTAACGGATGGTTAGTTCGTGCGCTTTAACTAATAAATTATTTGAATTGAAAATATATCTTCATTGGGTGCAACAAATGAAGATATGATTCTTGCAGCCGTTTGTTTTAATTAAGAACTTCCATTGGTAATTGGGGCAAGTTCGCATGTACTACTTTGTACAAACAGGAGTCTAGAACTTGTACATATCAGCGCTCCCCCTGCTATCTGCTGACAGATGGTGAGTTTGCCCGATTGTAAAAAAGCTTTAGTTTGTTCTCAACACTCCTCTCGCCCTTCTCGTTTGCCAGTAACACCTGGGTGACTTCCAGTCTAAAAACATCCCTAATCCAACATGACTTTTCATCCCACATGTCTGTGCTCATGTATTGAATAGATTCGGGCTAAAGTATCACACAGAAATCTCATTTTTCCCAGACGAGCCAGCATGCCTCCCTCCTCCCCCCACCCCACACCACATCCCCCACATCATGTCCGCAATGTCCGTGTCCCTCCTTACATAGTGCCCTGAACCATTACCAACAAACAATGTACTCGGGCCAATCACAGCACACATCAACCCAATTTGTCCACGAGCACCAACAGACTCCTCTACACCTCGAAGCGCTCACATCTGCACTCCCTTCTCGATAAACCTGTCGAGTCCCAAGCAAATATGCCACCCATTGATCCCATGTAAGTAGTATAGCACGTATGAATCGTGCCCCATTACCCGGACTTTTGCCGGAGCAGCTAGTGTTAAATTTCCATAGGAACCGGACTTTTTTGCCGGATCAATTTTTTCGTTGCAAAATTTCGGCACCATACATCTAGACCCGGTAAATGGTGTAGGTACTGCATATATAGTATGTTATGGTATGTATAGTGATATAGGTATGCATGGGCTATAGTTATATATTATGGGTAAGTGGTGGAAAGATGATGGGAAAATTGGGTTTTCTTGAAAGTTTTTTCCGCGAAACGGTTGACGCTGCTATTGACGTCGTGACGTCATGATGCGCACGCGACGTCATAGAGATGCTGACCACTGTTATTGTCCAGTATACAATCTGACATAACGTAATTCGGGTCAGGGGGTGTCGGACTTCTCGTAAGTGGGGGTGGGGTGATATGGTAGTGGTGGTATATATCCATGTTGGTATTAGCCCTTGGGTCTTCATATTATCCTATATCTGATATATCTAGGTCAAGCAGTGCTGTAGGAATGGGGGTAATGCATGATCGTCCGGTGTGGTTTTGGCGAGGTTGTCCTTGGTGGTTTAGATTGGCAGTATAGGATGAATGGTCTGTTGGCCTATTATCCCTTAGTACTATTTACCTACCGAATCCTTTGTATTATCTTATGGCTGGTATTGGTAGTTTAGTGTTAGGTCGGGCAGTATTATAATCGTTTGTTTAGAACGGGTGGCATAGGAGTCATTGAATGTACCGCCGTAGGTCCCCTGTTAATCCTCGGTATTGTTAACCAACAAATTGCTTTGTATTATTCTATGACTGGTATAGGTAGTATGTTATGGCAGGTCAAGTGGTACTGTGGAGTTGGGGTGGGGGTAATGCCTGACAGTATAGAGCAGCAGTATAGTATGGACGATATATACCTCTGTGGGCCCCTGCAGGTCCCATGTTAGCCCTTAGTACTATTAATCCACCTGATGCTTCATGTTATCCTATGACTGGTATAGGTAGCATGCAATGCTAGGCATAGGGGTATTGTGGGTACGGGTAGGGCCTGGTAGTTTAGAACGGTACTATAGTATGGCGGTATATACACCTATAGGCCCCCCTGTTAGTGCTTGGTACTATTAACCAACCGATTGCTTTGTTTGACTGGTATATGTAGTACGTTATGGTAGACCTAGTGATTTTGTGGGGGGTGGGGTGGGGGTAATGCCTGGCAGTATAGAATAGCAGTATAGTACGATATATACCTCTGTGGGCCCCTGCAGAGCCCATGTTAGCCCTTAGTACTAAGGACGACTCTTTTCAGAAAAAAAGGGATTCATAGCCACAGGCGTTTTCGAAAAAGGGATTCCACAAATGGGATTCCAAAAAAGGGATTCCATAAGTGGGATTCCATCTATGTCGAGTGACTCGCAACTATTGCTTGAATGACTCGAATCCCATCGAGCAAATGAGCCAACGAGCAATTGCTCGATCGAGTGACTCCTCAAACGACTCTTATCCTCATTTCAGAAAAAAGGGGTGCCGAAGGCCATATGTTTTTCAAAAAAGGGGTGCCAAAATTGGAGTGCCCGGGGATATGGCCCATTGATATAGGCTTTTATTATACACAAGGGAGATAACTCTGCATACAGATTATGGGAAATCAAGCAATCTGATTGGTTAGTTATAATTTATATAAATGAAACAACAAGAATACTTGGAATAGGGTCAGAACTACTGCTATTACGTACCACCTTACCAGTAACAGGACGATACAAAGCATTAGGTAGGTTAATACTACCAACGGTTAGGATGGAACCTACAGGGAATATGCCAACCATACTCTGCTGCTGTTCTGTATTACCAGGCATTGTCCCCACCCCAGAATACCGCTCAATAATATGAAGCACCTGGTGGATCAGCAGTACCAGGGCCCAGCAAGAGACCTACAGGGATATGTACAGCCTATGCTATACTACCGTTCTAAACTACCAAGCATTACCCCCACCCGCACAAAATCACTAGGTCCACCATAACGTACTACATATACCAGCCATATAATAAAACAAAGCAATCGGTTGGTTAATAGTACCAAGCACTAACAGGGGCCTATGGGTGTATATACCGCCAACTATAGTACCGTTCTAAACTACCAGGCAGTACCCCTACCCACAATGCCCCTATGCCTAGCATTGCATACTACCTATACCAGTCATAGGAAAACATGAAGCATCAGGTGGATTAATAGTACTAAGGGCTAACATGGGCTCTGCAGGGGCCCACAGAGGTATATATCGTCCATACTATACTACTATTCTATACTGCCAGGCATTACCCCCACCCCCACAAAATCACTAGGTCTACCATAACGTACTACATATACCAGTCATATAATAAAACAAAGCAATCGGTTGGTTAATAGTACCAAGCACTAACAGGGGGGCCTATAGGTGTATATACCGCCATACTATAGTACCGTTCTAAACTACCAGGCACTACCCCTACCCACAATACCCCAATGCCTAGCATTGCATGCTACCCATACCAGTCATAGGATAACATGAAGCATCAGGTGGATTAATAGTACTAAGGGCTAACATGGGACCTGCAGGGGCCCACAGAGGTATATATCGTCCATACTATACTGCTGTTCTATACTGTCAGGCATTACCCCCATCCCAACTCCACAGTACTTGACCTGCCATAACATACTACCTAAATATATATATATATATATATATATATATATATATATATATATATATATATATATATATATATATATATATATATATATATATATACACTTCATCAAATATTTTATATAACTTCGTCAAATTGCCGTCATGCTCGGAAGTTTACTTCCTTCTAAGCGGCTTTCATTTTTGACTAATACTTATTCCGTTACGTTAAGTGCCGTACCAATGTGTATCGCGTCATGGGAACGTAAAATTTAGCGTCACGCTGATCCTAATTGTTGAATGGGAATTATAAAATTGATCGTGATACGCGTACGTCTTACAGATCGATTTATTATTTGGCAAGTGGCTGCCTAGCTCCTAATCACGAACCCGTCTATAAAATCGCCGATGCATGTCTTCCTTGGGTGGCAACAAGTAAAGATATGTTCCGCATTACACGTTGTTCACCTTCTTTAATTGTAAATTATGGACAAACAAGACCGTATCATATCTTCCTAAGGTGGTAACGAGTGGAGATATATTCCGCGTTATCTCGCGCATTTTTTTGTTCTCAGCCTTAGAATTAGAAACATTCAATCATTTGTCTCAACCTCGCCCTGGTAACAGAGGCAGAAGCGAGTTCGCATGCAGTATTCACACATTCAGCCATTCCTTGACCCGAATTGTTTACACGCGTTGTTCTCCATATTCAACGCGTGTAAACAATTCGGGTCAAGGAATGGCTGAATGTGTGAATACTGCATGCGAACTCGCTTCTGCCTCTGTTACCAGGGCGAGGTTGAGACAAATGATTGAATGTTTCTAATTCTAAGGCTGAGAACAAAAAAATGCGCGAGATAACGCGGAATATATCTCCACTCGTTACCACCTTAGGAAGATATGATACGGTCTTGTTTGTCCATAATTTACAATTAAAGAAGGTGAACAACGTGTAATGCGGAACATATCTTTACTTGTTGCCACCCAAGGAAGACATGCATCGGCGATTTTATAGACGGGTTCGTGATTAGGAGCTAGGCAGCCACTTGCCAAATAATAAATCGATCTGTAAGACGTACGCGTATCACGATCAATTTTATAATTCCCATTCAACAATTAGGATCAGCGTGACGCTAAATTTTACGTTCCCATGACGCGATACACATTGGTACGGCACTTAACGTAACGGAATAAGTATTAGTCAAAAATGAAAGCCGCTTAGAAGGAAGTAAACTTCCGAGCATGACGGCAATTTGACGAAGTTATATATATATATATATATAAAATATTAGTAAGTAACACCTTGAAGACCTATTTTAGTCATTTAATCACGAGCTTTCGGCTTTCAAAGCCTTCATCAGGTGACAGACGAACAACAATGAGACAAAATAAACCAGTACTGTAAAAGTTAAGTACGTACGTAAACAATGACGTTAAGCATACTAGAACGTCAAGATAAACAACTGCAAGCCTACGGGCCGCTATAGGGATAACATATGGAAGTACGAATGAAATATCCTCAATAACCCCGAAATGTACCCCCACCCCACCCCCAACACCCACCTCCACCCACCATTCACAACTACAAGTTGCGAATGATAAATGGAGGAGGGTGGTGGGGGAGGGAGGTGGGGGTACATTTCGGGGTTATTGAGGATATTTCATTTCACCTCCCCCCCCCACCACCCTCCTCCATTTATCATTCGCAACTTGTAGTTGCGAATGGTGGGTGGAGGTGGGTGTTGGGGGTGGGGTGGGGGTACATTTCGGGGTTATTGAGGATATTTCATTCGTACTTCCATATGTTATCCCTATAGCGGCCCATAGGCTTGCAGTTGTTTATCTTGACGTTCTAGTATGCTTAACGTCATTGTTTACGTACGTACTTAACTTTTACAGTACTGGTTTATTTTGTCTCATTGTTGTTCGTCTGTCACCTGATGAAGGCTTTGAAAGCCGAAAGCTCGTGATTAAATGACTAAAATAGGTCTTCAAGGTGTTACTTACTAATATTTTATACGTCAACCAGACCTATATGGCTACTTATCTATATATATATATATATATATATATATATATATATATATAACTAACCATAACATACTACCTATACCAGTCATAGAATAATACAAAGCAATTGGTTGGTTAACAATACCGAGGATTAACAGGGGACCTACAGCGGTACATTCAATGCCTCCTATGCCACCCGTTCTAAACAAACGATTTTAATACTGCCCGACCTAACACTAAACTACCAATACCAGCCATAAGATAATACAAAGGATTCGGTAGGTAAATAGTACTAAGGGGTAATAAGCCAACAGACCATTCATCATATACTTCCAATCTAAACCACCAAGGACTACCTCGCCAAAACCACACCGGACGATCATGCATTACCCCCATTCCTACAGTACTGCTTGACCTAGCTATATCAGATATAGGATAATATGAAGACCCAAGGGCTAATAGGATACCAACATGGATATATACTACCACTACCATATCACCCCACCCCCACTTACGAGAATTCCGACACCTCCTGGCCCGAATTACGTTATGTCAGATTGTATACTGGACAATAACAGTGGTCAGCATCTCTATGACGTCGCGTGCGCATCATGACGTCACGACGTCAATAGCAACGTCAACCGTTTCGCAGAAAAACTTTCAAGAAAACCCAATTTTCCCATCATCTTTCCACCACTTATCCATAATATATACCTATACCCCCATGCGTACCTATATCAATATACATACCATAGCATACTATATATGCAGTACCTACACCATTTACCGGATCTCGATGTATGGTGCCGAAATTTTGCAACGAAAACATTGCTCCGGCAAAAAAGTTCGGTTCCTATGGAAATTTAACACTAGCTGCTCCGGCAAAAGTCTGGGTAATGGGGCACGATTCATACGTGCTATACTACTCAGGTAACATGCGGTATGGATGACATTCATGTACTGCTTATATTGCTTAGAACTATTTTCTCGATGGACTTCGAATCTTTCGAGCAGTATGTGGAGTCACTCGAATGAGCATTTGCTCTAAAGCCCATTTGCTCGATGGGCTTAGAGTCGTTCGAGCAGTATGTGGAGTCTCTCGATCAAGCAATTTCACTAAAGCTCATTTGCTCGATGGGCTTCGAGTCGTTTGAGCAATTGCTCATGGAGCAATTGCTCTCTTGGCTCTTTAGCTTATTGGGAAAAGTCATCAACTCTGTTTCTAGGTATCCTATTTACAGAATCCTTTTTTGAAAAACGTCTAGCCTTCGGCACCCCTTTTCTGAAATGAGTCGAAGAGTCGTATGTGCGAGTCACTCGAACAAGAAATTACTCGATAGCTCATTTGCACGATGGACGTCGAGTCGTTCGAACAATGACTTACCACTAACTACCAGATAGATTCTTGGCTATAGGAATCGTATAGGCTTTCATTATATATAAGTGTAAGATTACGGGGGATGCGGAATCTGATTGGTTAGTTAGTGCCAGTTAAGTGAACTGATTAGGCAATCTAGATAAATGAAACAAGAACAAGAAGCTAGCGATCCTCGAAACGAAAAACGGGTCTACGCGAATCTATATCCTGAGAGATCTAAGATCAGGAAGAAGTCTAGAACGCCGAAATTTGCGGTCGGTGATCGAGTGAGAATCTTCGCTTATAAGAAGCACTTCAAAAAGGGTTATACTCCTCGATGGACCTCGGAAATCTTCGTGATAATCAAAATATTTCACACCGATCCGGTGACTTACGAAATCGAAGCTTTGGATGGAGAAGAGATCATCGGAAAGTTTTACGAACAACAATTACAGAAGACAAAGTTTTGATAAAGAAAACAAATTTTTTTTTTATTTACTCTCAAGAATATGAGGTTCACGAATACGAACCGGTAACCAGAACGAGTTTGAACAATGCGGGAGAGATAACGTCGAAACTCAAGATCTATTCGTACATCCTAGCGAGAGTTACATAGTGGTGCAGGGACATCTCACCAAGGAAGATGGGAGCGACTACGCCGACGACGACATGGTTACTCTAGCCAATAATGGCATCATGCATCTATTCAGTAATATAAAATACATGCTATCCGGACAAGAGATAGAATCTGTGTTTCATCCCGGTCAGGCCACCACGATGTTCGGACTCTTGACATATCCTGATGATTTTTCGAAATCCAGAGGACTTAATCAGTTGTGGGTGAAAGACACCGTCGGCCCTGCTAACGCCGGCGCCGTCACGATATTCGACTACATCGTCAAGACATCCAGACTTAAAGGAACGTTTTCGTTCAGGATACCTTTGAAACACATCATCGTGGTTGCATTTCTGACCAATAGGGATGGGTCTCAGGAAAAGAATGCATCGCTGTTCGATCATTGCCATTTGAGAAACATGCAAGTGTTTCTGAATGCCACGAGATGCAATCGATTACAATGCATCATTCGACAAGAACGATTTCTGCAGACTGTACGGCGACGCTGCTGATTTTAGGAAGAAGTATCACTGTCTAGATGAATTGATGAGCAACCCTAATATATCTCCCGGTGAATACAAGTCAATGTATCCCATGTTCGTATTCGACGTCAGTAAACAGAGTGAATGACTCAAGAGTAGCATCTTAGACATTCAGATCAAGATGCAATTCGATAGGAACGTGCCGAGAAAAAACGAAGCCTTCACTCTAGTCCTGTCAGACAGAGAATTACAATTCGAATCAGATGGAAATAAGATGTCGATTATTCGATGAGAGAAGTGTGTGAAAAAAAAAAAAATAAAAAATAAAAAAAGTAATGAGTAATTATTAAAAACAAAAAAAAACAAAAAAGAAAAAATAAATAAAAGTAATGAGATCTAGAGAGATTGAACATCTTTCTAAATCTCATTACTTTTTTTTTTTGTTTTTAATAATCACACATTATTTTTTTTAATCGCTCTCCACTCCATTCACCATGAGATTGACAACTGCTCTGTTATTCAAATCCGAGGAAGCCAGAGTCATTCGAATGATTTCACCTCCCAGCGGCATGGGATATCCCACCTGACCATGTTTTGATCCACTACCTCAATTTCCGAAAGACCATTCAGCTTTTCCCTCCTCTAAGGTGCCGGCCTCCTCAGCCCACATGGTGATCAATTGTCTAGCATATTTGATTTCTCCACCACCGAAATCAGGGTGCAGGCATCTGTCATGTTTACGGGATCCGGTAGATTTGTGAGCGCGTGTCCACCCATGTCTAGTTTACCTTTCATGATGTCGCCCTTTCTCCAGACCGAGTTGTCATCTATGTACTTCCTGCTGACTGCACTGGAATCGAATTCGGGATCGTGATTGAGACCAAATAAATTCTTACCGTTCATGTTGATACCACCCTCCATGGTTCCGCCAGATTGTTTGTTCAGGTAGAGATAGTCCACTTGTGATTCTACGTATTCTTGTGATCGTATCATGGCAGAATCTACATAGCCCGTGTTGACCGCGTTTGTGTCCGCATCCATGTCGTCGACCTTCGACAGATTCAATATCTTGTTGAATCCCGCATTCAGATCCGATTTCATTTCTCGTTTGTCAGACTTTCTCTGTTCCAGATCTACGTAGTGTTTGGTCGCCACGTCCTTGGGATTCGTGGGAGTGGCCACGTTCGTTATCTTGTTAGAATTGGTGTTCAGTTCCGAGTGCATCGTTTTCTGAACGTATCTATTTCTCAGATGCTCACTGAATCTCGCGTGAGAGTCGTCCGCATATTTCTTAATAGTGGCATCGGTGGAATCTATGGGATTCACGACGTTCACCAAATATTTAGATTTCAGATCGAGATCGTCGGTCATGGCTTTATCCACATAATTATCTAGCATGATTCGTTCGAAATCCGCATTCCCCCTGTCAACGTATTTTTTTAGTCGAAGCATCTGCAAGATCTATCGGCTCGGGAAGATTGTAGAGCTTCTTATCGTTCATGTTCAAAGGTTTCTCTTGAGGTTCGTATCTCCGAAAGTAATGTTCGTCCAAGTTGGCAATGTCGTAACCATCGCTGACTTCGAGCGTCTTCCTTTTCTTTTTAGGTTGACTTTTGTCGTCACTTCTACCAAATTTATCGACTGGCATGTTGTTTTGAGATTTTTGTTTTAAAAATATATTTCAAACGCAGTTTATTAAACATGAATTATTTTACTTATTTTATTTTTCGTTTTTATTCGATTAAAAATTTTTTAATAATTTTTTTACCTTTATATACTATAAAAAAAAATTCTCTCTCTAATGTAAATCATTGAGAATGTCTTGAAACCGATCTCCTTCAGACCATCTCTTGAGAACGTAAAGACACAGGTGACCGCAAAACACTTGATCTGGCGATTGCACTCATTCCGTGTTGTAACAAACCATCGATTTGTTGAAATAGTTCTTTATTTCTTTCGGCGGCGAGATTCCATAGCTGTCGAAATAATAATTCTTCTTCTCCCCATTGTTGAACCACGCCACCCAGTGAGTGCCTTCACCTGATAAATCGTCTAGATTTAAAATTCTGCATTCCGATTGTCGAGGTCTTCTCTTTGGCAAGGCATCTCTGGAAAACACACCTAAAAAATCTTTGATTTTCAAATCTTTCACCGCATTCAACAGCTTGATGTCAGATAGGGGTTCGTTAGGTAAGACGACACCTTCTACGGATATCTCTAGTTTCTTATTCATAAATGCGTATATTTTTTTTTTAATTTATTTATTTTATTATAATTCACTAAAATGATGTTATTTTTTTTTATTATTTTTTTCTTTTTCTTTTTAAACTAACTCTATCGACTTCCATAATTTGAATCCGTCTAATTCCTCGACTTCCATAATCTTGAATCCATTTAATTCCTCTTGATTTTCTGGAATCCTATCATCATTAATCATATCTGGAATCCTATCATCCTCAATCATATCTGAAATCCTATCATCTAAAATTAGATCCAAAGTCCAATGTCCGAGTGCCAAAGTGTTTATTTTATCGTCTAACATGAATCTCTTATCGTCGTCGGCCGTCAGCGAAATCTTGTTGACTATTTCGGTATACAAGTCGTGATTTTCGCTTCGAATCGATTTCATAGTCTTATACACCGGACCACTTCCTAACAGACAATCTTTATACTCTCGGAAAGAGATGTTTTTCTTCACCACACACGCTTTAACCCCTTTGCACTTCTTGGTCTCTTCATCTTCTAGACGATAAGCATACAGTTTGGGTCTCAAGCCCACGAATTCGACGATTTGTTTACCACTGCTCTCGTCCTTAAATTTACCCAACACCTTCTTGTTGTCATTCGATTGAATGTTGGATAGGTGATTGACGGGATAATTGCTCATGTCGAACCACGCAGCCACGTCCGGAGATATATCTCGGTAGACGTCTTTCATCTCTATCTCGTAAACTAAACTGTCTGTGTAGGTGAACAGTAGTTTGGCTTCATCACCAAATTTTCGTTTGACGTAATCATAGTGAAACTCGTTTTGCATGTGAACGGCCACTAGATTTTCATCGAATATGGTTCGCTGTTTGTAATTGGGTTTCACCACTAATTTTTTAGCTCTTTTCTCAGATGTGACAAGTCAAACGTCGGTTGTCTTCCTGATATTTTCCATCGATTTACCATACACACAGTTGTTCATGAGTTTGAAGAAATCTTTTTCGAAATCGTTCTCGGCTCGAATTCTGAGATTCGTGTTGAGATCGATGTATTTTTTCATCCAAGGCTCTTCGTTGAATCGAATGATGCGATGTATGTTGATTTATTTCATCCCGTAATCGACGTATTGTTTCAAATTCTCACTGTAGACGACGTAGTTACGTTTGTTAAATAAATTGGGAATGAGTTTTTCCTCGTCTCCTTCATTCAGTTCCATTCGTTCAGGAGCCAGTGGATAATCGTTGTGTAGATCGTGTAATTCTTCTGGATAGTTCAAATCGACTTCTAAAATGCAAGGATAGTCTCTCCATTTTTGCAACTCTTCCTGTTCCGTTACCCATTCGAAATTTCCAATCGGTAAAGGATGACTCATAGCCCAAACATACAAATTATTAGCATCCCAATACTGTATGTATTTATTCAACCGTTTCGAATCGAAACCTTCTTTCATGTAGGGATTGTTAGCTTCAGAATATCTGTGGGAGATCATCGAGATGCCACCTCTCGTAGCTCTTTTGAACATTTCGATAATAATTCCAATTGGACTTCAGTGGTCTTCAACAGAGCGTCCCACGCCAGACCGGGTGCGGTGAAATACCAAGCCGGATCCAGATCGTAATTTCAACGACAGACATCTCGAAAATTTTCGAACACGTCTGCCAATAGCAGAATGTCAGTCTTCAGATAGAGATCGTGATAATCTCTCATGGTTTTCATATCAAATGATTTCCACACGTTTTTGGCGTGTTCGTAATTCTCGTCAGAAATGTCGGATTCGTATAATTTTGAATAAAATCTTCTTTCGAAGGTAGTGCAGTGTCGTCGAATCTCTTTAGATCATTCAGGTAATCATAAGGATAGACTCCTTTCCTCAACATGACATCTACTCGTTCTCCAAAATGTTCGCTCGTGATTTTAAATTTCTCCTTGCTCATGTTATCGACTAATTTTTCCAGAGTGGTTGACATGAATTTAAAACTGTCGATGAAACGTATGCCTCTACGAATGAATTTCGTTTTTTCTTTCAACGTCTCTCCATCAATTACTCTTTTCTTCTCCATGAGCTTCCATTTCGTGAAGGAAATGCATCTTTCTTCGCTGTTCGCAATGCAATTTAATTCTTCGTGGGAGGTGCCGAGATTTTTCACGAACAGATGACTGTCATAACCTGAGAGATTGTGAAATATCACCGGATAGAAAACGGCATCTCGATATTTTAAATTACACTTGCTGTGAGCTGGACCATGATACAGACACGTGTAATGATCGTGGTCTCTGATCTTCTTATTTTCCTCCGAATTCTCGTCGAACGATTGTCTGCATATGTGACATTCAGTGGCTCTGTTATTTTCGTCCTGCTGCTCTCGCGTGATGATCATTTCGTCGGAGTTTTGAATTTATCGTATAACATTTGAATTTTTGATTCTAACTCTTCCACAAATCTTTGAGCCACGTCGTCGTCTTCTCACTGATTCATGTAGATGAAGGGACCCATGTCGTGTTGCGAGTCGAAAGCGCATTTCACATAAATGCAATAGCCTGAAGGTATGTGTTTTGGATATCTTTCAACGTAACTTTGAAGAATGTTAGGTTGGCAGGAACTCATTTTCACGGTGAAACATTCGAAATCGGCGTACACAACGAATGGTACTTTTAACCTTCTATTGCAATTTTCAAACTTCACCATGGTGTTGGGTTTGGGCATTTCAATGGTGACACCTTGATTTTCATTGCAATATTCCTGATGTTTCGCTAACGATTTTTCGCTCTGAAATGCGTTCATGCAGTTGCAACATAAACATAACTTATGTTCATGTTTATTATTTTGTCTCGACAGTAATCGGCTCGGATGTTTAACCCAACAATAATGACGACTGTCACCATTCAAAATCAATAATAAAATAATCGTCTTTTCTCTTTCGAGATACAAAGTCTGTCTGAGAGGATAGAACGTTCGTTTTTCATCGTCGTATCCCAAGACATTCTCTGCTACAGTGGGATTTTGAGCCTCGAAATGTTCGATATGTTTTAACTGCATTGGAAAAGTCACTCCGGTCCAATCAAGATTTTTAGAAGTCTCCTCGTAACGAGAAACTCTATCGGAGTTCATTTTGACAGGGTATAAAGCGGAGGTGACTGCCATTTAAAACACTGATCATCTTTATTTCTCACGTTGATCACAGCATTTTTTTTAGCTAAGAAATACGGTAATTCCACGTAGGAAGACCCTTTCAACGAATCGTTTTCAGTTATAGGAATTTCGAGTTTCAACACCTCATCGAACGTCCAATTACTACCTTCATGTTGATAATTCATGAGAGACGTCAACATCTTGTCTTTCATCTTTTCGAAAACGTCCGATAAATCTGGACCTCGAAATACGGGTTCGACATTAGATCTGAAAAATGCATTTGTCACGATGCTCTCGCCAGACTTCACGTCGATTTTATTCATCACGCAATGGAGTATCATCTTAATTTTTAGTCCCACGTTCATGTGTTTGCGAAACAAATCCAATACTTTTTCTTCACCCATTCCATGAACAATTTCGGATCAATTTTCTTGAATGAGGGAACCACATCGAAAGTTTTAAAAATGTCTTTGATCGCACTCTCCCGTTCTACAGGATTCAATTGGAATAGTTACGTGATGAGTCGTGCTACATATTCTTCTCTTTTCCCTTCGTTGATTGCTTGTCGAATTTTGATCGATATATCTCGTTTGTCTAGAATCTGAAGAACATCACTCGTTTTCGTTTTTTTTTCTCTTCTTTTGAAACTTGAAGTTCTTCAACAGCTTTTCATTTAGTCGTCTTCTTATTTTTCACAATCGAAACGTTTTTGGATTTTTTCGACGTCGGCATTTCGATTCCTTTTACTATCTTTTTCTTCTTCTCATTTTTCACAACCAATGCATTTTTTGACGTCGTTGCTATCGACATTTCGTTTGCCTTTCATCGTTTTGCAAACAATATTCCTGTATGACTTCAATTTTTTTTGATTTAGTTCTATGATTTCTGAAATGTGGAATTTTTAATAGTTTACAAATCTCGTTTAACTGAGGTACGGTTTTCTCATTTAAATTTTCCATTTTTTCATTTGTTTGCTCCATTTGTAAGAATATTTTTTTTGTTTTCGAATTTTGTATTTAATAATAATTTGTTAAAAGTTTTAAAATTGTTTATATATATATGTTTTAATTCCTTCAAAAAAAACATTTTTTTTTTTTTGATGAAATTAATCAATTTTTTTTTATGTTCCTTAACGTGAAAAAATTGAATTAATACGAGAAAAAAGGATGTTAAATTTAAACTTTTATTTATATAAAGCGAAAAACACTTTTACAAAAAAAAAATTTTTTTCACACTTAAGAAAATTACATTTTTTTATATATATATAAAGAGTAAAAAAAAAAACAAAACTTTTTTAATAAATTATTATTTGAATACAAAATTTAAAATATATATTATTTGCAAGAATTCATAAAACAAAAAACCAAATAATCAATCATGACAACAACACCTAAAAGATGCGAATTGAAATTGAAACGAGGCAAAACGTGTAAAAAATTCGGTTTTAAAATCTATAGATTACAATGACACGATTCCATTGAATTGAACGAGGTCGAGACGAAGGGCTTAGAGTGCAAATACGACAAATATAACATGCCTTTGAAATTGGATGAAGCCATGCTCGATTTGTTTTACGACTACCAAAGCAATCTACAGAACATTGTCATCGCCGAAGACAGAGAATTTGACAAGGATGATTTGTTGTTGCCCTACGGAATTTACATATACCCAAAAATCTCTCTGGAACTCGTGAACAAAGCGGGTGGTGAGAGCGCGTTCACCGATGTAAAAAAACTCGCAAAAGTAAAGATAAACATTCAATACATTTTCGAAAAAGGAGATAACGGACTTGGAAATATAAACAACAGAGAAAATGATTTTTAGCGAAGAAGGAGGAAAAAAAAAAGTAATGAGATCTGGAGAAGTTGATCATCTCTAGATCTCATTACTTTTTTTTGTTTTTTTTGTTTGTTTTTGTTTTCCTTCTTCACTATCGCCCATATATTATAATAAAGTTTTCTTTTTTCTCAAATTTCAGCGTCGATTCTTCTTTTCTTTTTTTTGTGATATGTTACGTTTTTTATATAAGAACACATTTGTTTATCCGAATCATAATTATGAACGAATGTTGTGCATCTCTCGGTAACACTCGCATCATTACCATTATCTTCAGAAGGGAGTGGTGGAAAACGTCTCATTCTTTTAAATTTCAACCATCTATCCCGATCTTTATTTAACTCTTTTATCAGTTCTTTCCTAAGATATCCATCGTTTTTCCACATCTTTTTCGCACTCTATCTCGCGATATTCATCATTATCGGCTAATTGTTTTTCCACCTTTTTATCCATTTCATATTATTTTTATACTTTCTATGATTTATATTTTATATAATTATATAATTTTTACATTATAATAACATACTCAAAATCGGTATATTCTTAAATGGTGAATTCTCACCAAACAACAAACCCTTGCCGAGTCGATCAACATTCCGTCCACTCTTTAGATAGAGACCATTTCCACTCAAAGAGTTGTCACCTCTAACGGGTTCTAGATACAATCCTTTACCGCTGTCGTCTACAGGGACGCCACACACGGCTCCTCCCTTCTTCAAAAACAGTCCGCTGCCACCCATTAATTTCTCAACTGCCGAACTCGTGAGTCCCAAGAGAGCTCCCACGCCGAGAGTCTTTCCGAGAAAGGGTAATGCTTTTGTGGCAAAGGGTAATGCTTTTGCGGCGATTCCTCTCAATAGCGGTAGGAAACCGCCTTTCATTCTCAAATTGTATCTCAATTGAGCAGGACTCAATCTCACCGTCAACCCTCTTCCATCACGAATCGCTTTCTCCATCCTTTTGATTTGACTTCTGGTCCAGGCGATCGAATCCTGACCGCCACTGGTCAGATCTTCGTGAGTGAAGTTGAATCTCACTGTCTCGCCTCGAGTTGTTAACGCTCTTTCTTCCTCTGTCCTGCGGATATGTTCACGTTTTTAACCACGTATTGTGTCATAATTCTTTTTTTAAAATATATTTTCTTCAATTGTTTTTTTTGTTTTAATGATAATTATATATATTAAATAATTTTTGTAAAATTAATATTGCGTTATTTTATTTTCTTATTTATATATATACACACAATATTTTTATTTTTTTTTGCTTTTATATTTCTCTTATGTGAAATCGTATCGTCACCCTCTCTCCGTGAAGATCTAACAGTTCACCATTTTGATCCATCAACATGGTTTTGAGACTATACAATGTGTCTAAAATCACTGGTAGATAAACTAAATTTCGAGGTCGTTCCATGATCTTATAACCCGGCGACACGTTTGGAATGAAGGAATAGGTCGTCAGTTGAGTGCTACCATTCACGTAGCTTCCAGCAATCACATCCACGTTCACCAGAATGCTATTGACTGAGAGAATGTCAACCATATTTTCAGATGCTGCGTGGCCTTGATACATCTTTCGATCGAATCCCAGCATCTTGCCTATAGAATCGTCTGTATTGAAATCCACTCGAAAATTATCTTCCAAATCCAACATCGTCTGTAAGGTATTAGGGTTGGGAGCGAGTCTGATCTTGCTGCTTCCCTTTCCACCCATCTTCATTCGCGTTTGAATGTAATTGTTCAAATCGTCTATGTCGTAACTTCCTTTGGGAATTCGAATCTCCAACCAATCCACTCCGTCAGAATACTTAAACGAGTTATTCTTTTCGGTGACGTTGGGAAAGGAATAATAAGTCTCCAGATTCACCAACGCCATCTCGTATCTTTTCTCTCTATTCAATTCGATGGAAGGTTCGAATTTTGTTGCAAATCGAGTCGAATCGCCACTCACCACAATTTGAATGGATTGTTTTGCAGCCGTATTCTTGGCTATCCATTCTAACAATTATCCTTGTTTGAACATTATATTTAATTTTATTTTTATTTTTTCAAAACTAATTATTTGAAGATTTATTATTTTCTAATTTTTTTATTTTCACGCTCTATCTTATTATCATCAGAAACATAAAACTTGTCAAATCCGCACCGATATTTTCCATGATTAAATTCGCTAGTCAAATCGATCACGATGAAATTGTAAAGTCCTCCATCCCAAACCCTCTTACAGAATCTCCTGAATTCTGCCGCGCTCATGTCGTTTGCGACATGATCGCTGCAGATGTGATTGAGATTCTTGAGATCTTGGCGAAAGAGACATAGAAAATTAGCGTTCTCCCTTATCGTCTGTCTGGCCAATCGAAAATAATTCTGTGACAGGTAGAAACAGTCACGTTGCTGTGATGACCTCTAACATAATACGATTCGCATTGGTTCTGTCTCTCCAAAAGCAGATCATCGAAAATCATGAGATTCTTATCTTCCGATTTCAGTTCTCTAGGATCCGGAACGTCGCTAGCGTTCTCATAAAATCTACACTCGACGTTCGAAGATGCATTTCTCTTCATCAATTCCATCACCGCACCGTCCAAAATGGTCGAAAGAGAAGCTTCACTTTTGTCGAATTGCTCCCTACTGTCAAAAATTCTGGCTATGACGTCCTTAGGCAATCTACGATCCATGCATTCTCGAAGCAATCTGTATTCGGGTTGAAACAAGCTCTTGCCAAACACAAACAATCTGTCGTAATCCAACCAGTCGGGTCGGGACAACAGATTCATCAACACATTGGTCTTTCCACAATTCGATTTTCCCACTATCAAGCCTCTTATGCTTTTGGGAAAGAACTCATTATTCGACCTCTTAGTCGCTGCGTCGTTCCAAGACATATCTTTAATGTTCATCTTTGTTTATTTTTTTTTTGTTATTTTAGATTTTTTTCAAACACAATTTTATGTTTTTATCAAACTCAGTTTTAATATTATTATTTATTTATATTACACCGTCGCGAGTTCTCTTCAATCCAGATCCACTCATCATTTTGGCTAAATCTTGTATGGGTACCACAGCATCCTTAAAATCTTTCCAACTTTTCGGCGTTCGCTCTAACGTAGCTCGCTTCGCTGGTGGACTGATCAACTTGTCGATCAACGCGTTGGCTGTCCTCTTGCCAGCCACAGAAGCTATCCTATCAGGGGCTTCAGAAACGGCTTTCTTACCAGCAGCCAAAGCCGTCTTCTTACCAACCTCAAATGCGGTCGATGCGAGTTTTCTACCTGCATCACTCGTGAACGCTCGCATTATAGAATCGACGATGCCAGAACCACTTGAACGTAAGTTCTAATGTATCCCCTGTTCTTTATCACCAACATATTTTTATTTTATAATATACATTTTGTTTTCACTGGTAAATCGTTTGTTGTTTAAATACTTTTATTATTCTAGTGTAAAAATTTGCTATTTTTATTTTATATATTTTGTTTGTTTGTTTCTCTCTCTACTTATTATATGCATCAATCCTTCAATTCGTTCATCAGCCTTTTATAATGGTTTTTATTCAAAACCTTCTGTCTTAACAATTCGTCACATATAGTAACTATTTCATTATCTAATCCTGTGTTACCAGCACGTCTACTTGCCATCAACAAAACTCAATCTCTGAGACAGAGCGTCAGAATCGCTCGGAAGAAAAGTGGTTTTCACCCCTTTACCAGTCACCAATTCGACAAACTTCTTATTCATATCACATATGGGTTTCACCACTTTCGTCCACTTGTAACCTCTGTTGGCTTTGGGTCTCATCTCTCTGGCATCGTTATTTCTCTTCATGGCGTGGGTCTGAACCAGAATGTCACCATAATTGTCGAAATCCTGTTCCGTGTAATCTCCAGGCTTGTCGAAAAGGAGCAATTTGCGCAGTCCATCAGTTATTTTATACTTATTCGAACCGACAATTAAATCTTCACCATCCATTTCCACTTCTGTGTCGCCCACAAAAAGTTCTACCGTCCGAATCCTTATAAATTCCATACAACAGATCTCTCTTACCACCATCCTTGGATGACGCGACGCTATCGGTGGTGATAGTTGAAGCTGTATCGTCGGTCTCGCTCACATCGGTTTCGATTCTCATGGGAACGTAATCCGGTGTAGATTGAAAGGAAAACTGTTTTGTAAAACTACCGGGCAATGAACCCATTCTCAAAGAACTCTCTTTTATGGGTCTCAATTCTTCAACTATCTCCTTCTTGCTTCGCTCTTGAACCTCCGTCATGGGTTTAAATATTTTTGTGGCTTCGCGTCTGAGTTCAATCTCTCCAAGACGTCTGCTTCTGTCAGCCAATTGAATGCTCTTTTTGGCACGTTCATATTCATTTAAAAGCTGATCTCGACGTTTAGCATCCATCTGTAAAAACATTTTTTTCGTTTTTTAAATTATTAATATTTCCTTTGAGTATGCTAATGTGAGTTATTTATTATTTTCAAAATTAAATGAATAATTATTTTTATGTTTTAAGTAAATAAAAATCTTCTGTCTTTAATATAATAACTAAAAAACCAGTTGAGGAAAAAACATTTTACATGATAAAACCTCTATAAATGCGTTTTGCCTCTGAACGCGTTAAAAATCGCATCACAGATTATTCACTCAATGACGAACTGGAGAACTTTGAAAAAGTTTGAAAGTTTTAGTGCATAAGAAACCGGTTTCTGATTTAACACGTTTGAGAATAATTACATCCGTTAAAAAGGGTTCATTCATATCTCAATTTATTCACTCAGTGACGAACTGGAGAACTTTGAAAAAGTTTGAAAGTTTTAGTGTATAAGAAACCAGTTTCTGATTTAACGCGTTTGAGAATAATTACATCCGTTACAAGGGTTCATTCATATCTCCAAACATTATCACGAATATATTAAAAAATTATTTACCACTTAAACCTAATTAAGTGGAAAATGCGCTTTTATTATCTATTATTAAAACGATCCATTAAACGAAAAACCTTCATTCACACCAGAATAAAAACATGAGTGTCAGTTTACCTATTAAAATTCACCCAAGTGAAAAAAGGTTTTATAATAGAATTTTTATTTGAATGAAACAATTCTACAAATTATTTTTATTTGAATGAAACAATTCTCTAAAGTGTTTTATTAAAATTTATTTCACAAAATTCCTAATTTTATAAAACTCATTTTTTTTTTCAATGTAAACGAAAAACCTTCATTCATACCAAAACAAAACATGAATGTCTAGTTTTACAGATTCAGTTTTATAGTCGACTCTTTGAACGAAAACCTTCATTCACACCAAAACAAAAACATGAATGTCTATTTTTACAGATTCAATTTTATAATCGACTCTTTTGAACGGAAACCTTTTATTCACAAAACTCAAGAGATGAATCGGCAAATCGTTTTTTCACCGATCAAATCGCACCCTATACCGTCCCAAACACGATCGGGAACGTGGCAGTGGTTTGCCGATTCGGTATCACCTTTTTTCCATGTACCGTACAGAGGTCAATTTTCTGATCTATAATCGGCAAATGGGTTTCCCCGATCGGATCGCACTTTAACCGTTCAAATACCCGTTGGTGAACGCATACCTACTTATACCTACTTAGGTGATACAGAATCGGCAAACCGCTTTTTTGATGCTGATACAGAATCGGCAAAACGTTTTTTGCTCACGTTCACCAACGATAGATCGATGGTCAAATCCGCGATGGGAACGTAGAGAACAAATTTTTAATTATATTTTCTTAAAATTTCATACATTTTTTTCACTCTTGAGCGACGTGTCGAATGTACGCGTTCGCCAACGGGTATTTGGAGGTTAAAAGTGCGATCTAAAACAATGGCCGATTCTGTATCACAATAAAAAAACCGACATTTTGTGTACTTGTACACGATTTTAACATTGAATCCTATGGAGGTGTACATTCATGTACGTGTACATGTACAAAATCGTGTACAAGTGATACGGAATCGGCCTTTTCTACCTACTGTCGCGAGTTTCTCAGATACAGTTCTCGGAAAGTAAAGTCTATTCCTCCAGTGCTCCTCACTGGAGAAAAATGGCAAACGCTGTCCCCCTTGCCACCTAGCATCTGGGCAAGGGGATCAGCCCTCCCCCCGTTTCTGGCGCCATTGAATATAATGAAATAGGA
Organism: Pictodentalium vernedei; assembly: GCA_031216915.1. Lineage (NCBI taxonomy): Eukaryota > Metazoa > Mollusca > Scaphopoda > Dentaliida > Dentaliidae > Pictodentalium > Pictodentalium vernedei. The sequence continues at coordinate 279,363,991 of CM062295.1, read as the reverse complement.
ACAAAACGAGGTTTCAGTGTACACGTAGTTATAATTGGGGATATTACTGACACATGGGGACAAAGTAGAATTATACGGGGTTGAGATAAGAACATTGACATGCATGGAAAAAGCTGTTGGAGTTTACAACAGAACTTGGTTTAAAGAGTACGAATAGGGATGCGAGGTGCACGGGTAAATGGACCTGGGAGAGAAACGACGTGAGGACAATAATTCACAAATGGAAGTTAGACCTGATTGAAAACCAAAAAATGTTGCATCGCGGTCCGTAAAATAGAGCCTACTGGAAAGTAGAGATTGGCGAAATTCTCTATTTCAAATTGCTTGTTGAGGAAAAGAGAAGAGAAGTGACTACGACTATTTGAAAGTCAACATGAAGATCGCGGGAAGAGCCATCTCCCGAAAACACACGAACAAACTAAGCATGAAGGATAAGCGAATTCTAAATCTGATAAAACTTTCAGGCAGAAATAACATTAACACGTTTTTTGTGGGGAAAAAACAATTAGTAAACGGTGGGTGTACCAAAATAACAAATGATACGGAAGCGATACATCCAAACTAAAGGGATGTAAAAAGTTTAAAAACCCTGCAGAACCATTCAGGTAGAGGGACAGCCGGGTCGAGTAATATTACAGCCCTGTAAACCGCCAGGGCTGGAACATATGTGGATGAGGATCAAGGATAGGGTGAGCGTAATAAAACTGTGTTGTATTAACTATTTGGTGAATCTCTCTGACAATCGATGGTGCTAACTAAAATACAGATATTCCAGAATATGCGGAATTCTAGACTAAGTGTCAAGACATGATGGATTGGGCAAGTGAAGGAGTTAACGGAAACCTATTAAATAGAGGTTTCCGGCATAGACGGGGGAGGGGCGACAAAGAAGGGGACAATATTAGTCAGAGATAGAATTGTTGAGGATTGACGAGAAATGGCAGAGCAAAGAGGGATCAGCTGCGTAATATGAGAAGCCAGTATTTGAGGAGTATTTAATGGCATCTCGGGGTACACTTCTATTGTGTCGACCTGATGTCAAGGTCCACGGATCTTAGTAGGGAAAGTTGTTAAAACGGCGACAAGGAGTACCAGATGTGTAATTAGGGAGTAATGGAGACCCTGGAAGACTTTCTCTGAGAATGTCGAAAAATATTAGAGTGATAGAAAAGATCACTGAAAGGAGAGTTTGAGAGTGGACAATGGAGGAATGTGATTAGGGGAATTTATAGACATTTTGGCTAAAACAAATGTTTTTTAGACTGAGTTGTCGATAACTAAATCATTTTGTGAGCTAACACGATAAAAATTTAGCTATCAATTATGAAAACTATCAAAACATTTTATTCGTCTGTTCGAAAGTTTGGGGTTAGCGCCTCTATTGCCGAAAAGATATCTAGTCCCTAGTGATTGGAGGAGAAATGGGCGCCGGAAGGTCTGGAATTTGGGAGTATAGGGCTAATCAAGGTATTCTCATATGCGAACCGCGACAAAACTGCAGCTGGTCAATATGTTTCTATTGTTATTATTCACATCAGACAAAAGGTTCAAATTACAAAAAGACAATAATAGCGAGCGAAAGCGACCCACAGGGTCGCGTGCAGCGATTCTTCGGACCGATTGCTTCGCAAGCTATTAGGCAACACGTATTATGTACCGTTTGTATGAAATCATATGAACTCAAAGTCAAACTCATCTCAAAGGCATCAGCTTCAAAATTTTTCAACGGAAGTGGTACACAAGGACGCTGACATGTTTGCGCATGGCGGAAATTAGCACTCGCAACTGAAGAATTGATTTATTTACGTAAGAAGTAGTTAACGAGATGAGACTTAACGAGAATGACTCTGGCTGATTAAACTTTTAGGCATTTTTCCCAAAGGAACCGGGGACAAATGAGGTTACATTTTTTCAAGGATACTCGGACGTTTTGTGCACAGAGGCACCTTTAACCTGAATACCTGACTCTTTTTGCTCAGTTTGTTCTGTAGATGTGATCAGAGTTTCAGGGACTTTATGAACCTCTGCCACTACCTGGATCTCCCTGATGGGAGAGACAGGTGAGACAGGTAAAGCTATGGACTGGGTAAGGCTTCCCTTAAACAAATCCCTAATAAAGGCCTCATTTTCCTCAATTTTGGCCTCCTTCTCTTCTAGTTTTTTTGTCAGATGGGCAATCTGTTCTTTAAGGCCTCTGAGTTCCTCCAAGAACTGAGCTGGAATATACCCCCAACAGTCTGGACTTGCCCTATCATCACTCCCAACACTAGAATTGGTAGAAAGACTCTGACTTACCTTGTTTCCCCTTCTAGCTGCGTTCTCTCTGTCCCTTCTTTCTTGTTTCCTCCCGTCTCCTCTCTTGTATATTGAAGGTGGATTTTTTCATATAAGCTGCCATGTTGAATTCAGTATAAGAAGTGTTAAAATGTGTTAAATAAGGTTTATACTCTTTTAATATTAAGAATATGATAAAAATCACTTTTCTTAATTGTCTTGATGTCTGATGGTAATCGTAATGAGACGTCGAATTGCGGCCCCTTTAAAATAATAAGACTGTGTATCACAAATGTAGTTTCATGATTCGGACCAGATTTTTATATAGGACGTTTCGGCCCCAGATCTATGGACGATTCTGACCATATTTCTGGCCGATTCGGACCAGACTATTTGGCGATTCGGTCCATGTTTGTGGACGATTTGGACCAGGTTTCTGAGCGATTTGCAAACACACAAACTATACAAGCCAGCACAGACATACACTCTTCACAAGACAGCACAGACTTGTCATTTGAAGTAAATAGGCCTAGAGCTTTATGTGCCAGTTTCAATAAGCCATTTTCATTAATTTCACTGAAAAAAATACCGACGTACCGGTATTGTTTGTAGTTATCACAACAGATAATTCTGAGAGTAATTATGAAACAGCTAATCCTGTGCTTCTGGGTTTTTGCAATGCATTTTGGATTCGTATACCGAATTTGGTCAAAATCGGCCCATCAGTTAGCCCGTTGCTAAGGGGGCACTCTAATTGCTAGGGAAGTCACGAGACAACGGCCCAACTTGATTGTTGAACGGGCTACCCACAACTGTAAGAACAGATATGGGCTTTCCTATTTTGGAGATTAATTTGATGAATTTTTGTACAGAAACTTTTCGTGGTGTTCAGTTTATCGGGTCTTAATGGCGCAGATACAGGGGATCCAGCCAGGGTCTGTGTGCTATTTTTTCGGAAATTTGGTAGTTTCGTCAGAAAATTATTGGGACCATTCTTAGGGGAATTTATGCCTACTATCATTGAAATATGGGCTTTTGTGGGTAAAACACAGCTTTTGTGGGACCAAATTTCCCGGGTAAAGCTGTCGGGAAATTTTTGGTCTGTCAGAAAATACTGGACTTGCCCCCCTCCCCCACCCATCCCCGTGAAAAGCTATCTATGCTACTGCTCAACGTCCTTTTCCCAAGGCATAGTATGTCTTATACTAATCGCCATTAACATCCGCGGTTGGTCTGTTCATTTGTTATATCAAATGACACAATAATTTGGTGTTCTTTTCTGCTTTTCTATATTTAATATTGGCCCGTGTACTGATCAAAATCAACCCAATAGTTTGTTCATTGCTGGAGGGCCGCTTTGGTTACCAGGGACGTCACATGACATTCATTGTATAAGCCTAACCAATTGATGTATATTATTCGTCCATAAACCAAATTTGGTGAAAACAGACCCAGGAATTTTCCCATTGCTAGGGAGTCGCTTTGGATGCTGGGGAAGCCAGGTGACATAATAATTGACCTTTTTGTTTGTATTCCAAACGTATTTTGGATCCATTTACCAAATGTGGTCAAAATTGGCCGAGTAGATTGTCAGTTGCTTGGGAGTTGGCATGGTTGCTAGGAATTAACGTGACATCATCATCGACCTGTTTCTTTGGACTCCTATTATAGTATTATGGGTCCATCTACTAAATTTGTTCAAAATTGGCTATGGGGCTGCTAGGGATGCCATGTGTCATCATCATCGACCTGTCTGTTTGGATTCCCAATGTAATATAGATCATTATACTAAATTTGGTCAAAATCGGCCCAATAGTTTGTCCTTTCCTAAGGAGTTCATTGGTTGCTAGGGGAGTCACGTGACATCATCAGTAGCCCGCTTGTTTGGATTCCCACTGTATTATGGGTCCATATACCAAATTTGATCAAAATTGGCCCAGTAGTTTGTCTGTTGCTAAGGAGCTGATTTGGTTGCTAGGGATGTCACGTGACATCATCATCGACCTGTCTGTTTGGATTCCCAATGTAATATAGATCCATATACTGAATTTGGTCAAAATCGGCCCAATGGTTTGTCCGTTGCTAGGGAGTTGCATTGGTTGCTAAGGAAGTCACGTGACATCATAATTGGCACATCTGTTTGGATTCCCACTGTATTATGGGTCCATAAACCAAATTTGATCACAATCGGCCCAGTGGTTTGTCCGTTGCTAGGGAGTTGCTTTGGTTGCCATGGAAGTCACGTGACATCATCATTGGTCTGTCTGTTTGGCTTCCCACTGTATTATGCGTCCATATACCAAATTTGATCAAAATCGGCCCAATAGTTTGTCCGTTGCTAGGGAGTTGCTTTGGTTGCTAGGGAAGTCACGTGACATCATCATCGGACTTCCAGTTTGGCGTCGTACTGTATTATGGGTCCATATACTAAATTTGGGCCAAATCGGCCCAGTAGTTTCCTTGTTGCTATGGAGTCGCGTGGGTTGCTATAGGAGGCACGTGACATAATCGGTGCTCTACTAGGTCTGACTCCCAATGTATTATGGGTCAATATACCAAATGAGGGTGCTCAAACTAAGTCAGGTCGAAGCAAAGGCAGTACATCCCGAATGTGTGTTAGTGTCCAAGGGTTCATTGAGATGTGCTTTTTTCTGCCTCTCATTCCTTTGAAAAATTCCCCAGACGAAAGTAAATCTCGTAGAGTCTCTTCTCGGATGCCACTTCCTTTAAAAAAGAAAAAGTGTTTTTAGGTTCCGCTCCACAGTTTCGCACTATTGCACAGTGAAATTCTAAACATAGGGCATATGTTGAAACTAAGGCCATGTAAAATAGAGATATATTTTTAGTATCAGATATAATATGATTACATTAGGTTTTTTGTTGGACAAGAGAATTTGAAGTTTTGGTCCCAAAGTTGGAGTCTGATACATAAGGGTAAATTACCAGGTGAATTATGGGAAACAGTGGCTTCGAAAAATTGGCTATTTTTTAAAATGTAATTTTTACACGGGTTTGTTACCAGACAGGTAACTGAAAAAGGAAACGGAAACATATAAAAAATTTTTTGCATTTTAGAAACAGGGGATGCTCTGTTCCAGAGGTGGGTAGGTGAGGTTGGTGGGAAAATTCTGCTTTTGAGGCTGCTAGGTGGCTGAAAATGACTGGTTTTGGCATTTTTTCATGCAATTTTTCAGGTTGAAGTCTGGCCTTTGACAATAAATTATTCCACCCACACTCAGATTGTTTATTTCTACTTAATCAGAGAGTGTTATATGTTTTTTGTGGATTTGGGAAATGTAATACATGCTATGAGTTAGATAACTAAGCTACAGAATATTTGCATTTGAAGAGAATGTATGGCATGTCATATTTGGAAATGCCTGGAAAACTGTGGAGCGGAACCTTAAAGAGCATTCTGCCGTCGGTGTCAATTCTTGAATCAGGAAGTTCCTTATTTGTGTTTGAGTTATAAATACACCATTTTTCAAAAAACTTTTCATTATTTCTGGTTTGTGTGCAACTGTTAGTAGTAGTTAACATTCATCAAGTGATATCTCAGCACAACTGGATGGAAATAAGTGGAAATTTGGAGAAATATATTGATGTAGCCTAATTTCGCACTTGTTTTGAATTTTTGTCAAGATTTCGAAAACATTAAGGTAGATCACTGCCTTTCCTAAACACCAAGCCTCGTATTCATGGCAAATATATGCAGTTATGGACAGCCTGGTTGTTGTTGTTGACCAGAGATTTGCAGTCATGGTGTCTACTTTTTCATTTTGGTCATTGGTGTCATGCCTGTGTGTCATCTGTCCGTCAAGCTGTTTACGCTTTCATATCTAGAGAGCAACACCCCACCCCCAATCTATGGTTATCACTGCTTATTGTTTACATTTTGATTGTATTTAACAGTGCTATTGGCAGGACCTGGTTAGTCAATGTGGCTGGTGGTAATAACAAAAAATGCTCTCTGAAGTGGCTCAGAGAAATGTGTGGGCTGATGTGGTGTGGTGTGGTCTGGTGTGGTTGTGAAAATCAGACAAAAACTGGTTGCAAAAGCTATTCGGCAATCAGAAAGGCCATGCTGTATCGTTTTACTGGTTGAAAATAGAGACTTGTGGTTTTTGTTCATTCAACTCAGGATAGACTCCAGATTCTTTTGCCTGAGTGAAATCCAAGGGGAGATCACTCTTGTTTTCTCTTTAAGGTTCCGCTCCACAGTTTCGCACTATTGCACAGGGGTGAAATTCTAAACATAGGGCATATGTTGAAACTAAGGCCATGTAAAATAGAGATATATTTTTAGTATCAGATATATGATTACATTAGGTTTTTGTTGGACAAGAGAATTTGAAGTTTTGGTCCCAAAGTTGGAGTCTGATACATAGGGGTAAATTACCAGATGAATTATGGGAAACAGTGGCTTCGAAAAATTGGCTATTTTTAAAATGTAATTTTTATACGGGTTTGTTACCAGACAGGTAGCTGAAAAAGGAGACGGAAACATATAAAAAAAAATTTGCATTTTAGAAACAGGGGATGCTCTGTTCCAGGGGTGGGTAGGTGAGGTTGGTGGGAAAATTCTGCTTTTGAGACTGCCAGGTGGCTGAAAATGACTGGTTTCGGCATTTTTTCATGCAATTTTTCAGGTTGAAGTCTGGCCTTTGACAATAAATTATTCCACCCACATTCAGATTGCTTATTTCTACTTAATCAGATAGTGTTATATGTTTTTTTGTGGATTTGGGAAATGTAATACATGCTATGAGTTAGATAACTAAGCTACAGAATATTTGCATTTGAAGAGAGTGTATGGCATGTCATATTTGGAAATGCCTGGAAAATTGTGGAGCGGAACCTTAGTATAAAGGACGATCGAGTGAAGACGTTCGACGTCTTCACTCGGGCGCCTTCGGCGCCATCGTCCTTTAAATAAAACAAAATTGTTGAAGGCCACAAAGAGGTACGCTTGTTAATAAAATATCTAAGAACAAGTGTGTCTGCAAGAAATTCTATAATTTTAAGTATTTTCCTCGATGTTTTCTCGCATTTCTCATGTCTGACACTCATTTTTGTAAACAACAGGTTTACCCCTCTTGTGCTTATGACGATTTCCGCTGGAAAATACGTAATATACAATTAAAAGAGGCACACAATGGGATTCCCGAGACGCGGAGATTCTTGTAAAGTTGTATTCCAATTTTGGCTAGGAAAGACGGTTTGCCGTTTTCGGGCTGTGATTGCAAGAGAAAATTATCAATACACACGTAGTGTTGATACATTTTGTTTTTGAATATAAAATCATTCAGTAAATAGTTCATGACTGATTCCTTCGAAAAATAAGGAAGACCAGAAGGTGAACTGCTTTTTGTTTTTGATCAGTGACCGAGTTCGATCAAACATTCAGTCTGTCAGACTCCAAATGCATTTGCAATTTCAGACGGTCAGCCAAATGGGACTACAAATTAAAGCGTCGGAATAAAAGTAATTAATTCTATAAATTTGATACCAGACAATTTTACTTACACACACTGATACTGAGTTCTTGTTCTATCTAGTCCAAACCTTTTTACATGACGTTTAACAATCCAGTGACGGGGCCGCAGAGTGGCGGGGGGGGGGGGGGGGGGGGGGGGCTGCCTCTACCCCCCAAGCAAACTTCAAATTCCCCCCCCAACCCAATTTCACACCGTAAACGACACACAACAATACACGTCATGTGGGGTGTTGTAGACATGCTCAGATATAGTTCCCACTCCCAGGGCCTCCAAATACGCAAATCATTCATGGGGAGACCCTCCATACACCCCCCCCCCCCCACACACACACACGAAAGGGAGATTCCCTCCTCTCCTCCAGCTATAAGGCCTGCAGCATTTGGGAGATGCCTTCGGTATCTTGACTTTGAACCCCCATATCTTACTTAACCCCCCCCCCCCCAAAAAAAAATAATAATTTAAATCCTGGCGCGTCACTGTAACAATCAGTCGGTATCAGGAAAACTCGTGATGGACAGACAATGTGTTGATCAAACTTGCAGAAAGGGCTACATAAAATTAAGCTACATAATGTAACCCACTTGCAAGTTGAAAAGACAACCACAGATTTGGGTTCGATGGGGTGATTGGTGCCACCCCCCCCCCAAGGCCCCTTTCCAACCTACTTGGAACCTAAGGGTTTGAGGTTGAAAAGGGGCCTTTGGGGGTGGGGGTGGCACCAATCATCCCCATCGAGCCCAAATCTGTGGTTGTCTTTTCATCCCCCGCCTTCACCTTTCAGAAAATTTTCAACCTGCTTAAACTGCATGTTACTTGAAAATAATAGAAGTGATATGGAGGCAGTGTGTGGGTATTTTAATTAATACCCCAACCCACATCCCATCATAGATTTGCTGAGTTTTGAAATTTGAAAGTGATAAAAAGTCGTAAATCTTCGCAAAAAAATTGGGAAAACAATCTTTTCTTGCTGCTAAGAATTCACCATAATTAGGAAATTTTCAAACACAAAAAGAAAAGATGCAGTCAGAAATTCATGCTTCCAAGACTATGAAGAAATATTCGAAAGTGATAATAGCATGCAAGTAGCATTCATCAAATTGTTAATTGTACTTTCAAAGGGTATATATACTGCTAGGAAACCTCTGTGTGGATGGTGGGGGCGTAGAGAATAAAGTATAATTTCACAAGGTCATAAAAATATTAGGAGTTGTGGCAAGTAATTAGATTTTTTGGTGAATAGTAATTACTGTAAACACTAGTTAGAAAATATGGGCTGTGGTGATGGGGGGGGGGGGGGGGGGGGGCACGGTGGAAATTGTAATTTTGCAGGACCATAACAAATTTATTTGAAAAGAATGTTATAATGGGCAAAATAACTTTTTCCAAATTGTATTTATTGATGTCGGAAGTAGAAAATCCCAGGGGTGTGGTGATGCTGGATTATTTTCTTATGGCTTCGGTCTAAATCCTCCTAACCAAGTCCCTGGGTGAAATCACAGCATGCCAGTCTGACTTTGTTCAGTTTTTTTGGCAGGATACTATTTTTTTAAGAAAGTACTGTATAAGAACCTGTAAATGTTTAGCTCATAGACAGCTTGCAACCCCAGGGCTTTGTGTTGTAACTTTTATTGTTTTGTGTGTTCTGTTCTCAAAAAGTGTGCACAATTGTTGTAAAGGTTTGTGATTTATTGTGATTTGTTGTGATATATTGGTGATCTACTCTCTCCGGGCTGTATCTCATCCCAACTCCCCAACTCCATGCTTCTCCAGTTCCCTCCTTGATAAAATCTCTTAAACAAGCCTTCAGCCTGAACAGAGTTTTCGGTCTGATTCTGTAGGGTTTTGCTTACCATAAAGATGTTGAGGATTTCTATTAGCATCACACTGTAGTTCTTCTTTTCATCGCATGGGTGGGTCACAGTGAAATTGGTGGTGTGTTGGTAGTGTGGTTGTGGGGGGGGGGGGGGGTGTTGATAAATGTGGTGATTGGTTAGAGCGATCTGTATCCCATATTCTAATTCTATATGTATTTTCATCCATTGACCAATGTCCTCATGTTTCTTGTGTGAACTTTATTGGGAATATGAGAGGGGCATACTCCTGTGACTACCATCCATCCATATAATAGTGTGGTGGGGTCTAATAGTACAGGGTGGAATATTATACCGAAGTTACAAACTGACTTCATAATATTTCAAAGTGCCATATCTTGGATAAATAACCTCAAAATTCCAAAATAACTCCATCTATCTACAGCTATGGAAAATGTTAAGAATTTAGTCCAAAATAGTGCATCATGAGAATTAGACACCAGTTCAACCTGGTGAAAATGATTAAAAATAGGGGATCAAATCAGAATAATATGGAGTAGAAAATACAAAAAAAATATCAATACCACAGGTATGATCATTTAGAATATAGGAGAAGGAATCAAGTACTTCCCCGACTGATGCACCATTTCATTCTTCTGTTGTCTTTTTCACTCAAAGATTTGTCAATCCCAGTCAGCAGCCTCTTTCGGATTTTGCACTGCTGCTCAAAGCTATCAAACTTTCTCGTGCTAGGGGTGTTACATGTTCCAAGTAGCACAGTGAGCACACTACTCTGGTACACAAGGACAGTCCAGCCAGATGAAAGAAAGGTGGCCAGCTTTGAGAGAGTGGCCTTTGGAAGTATTAGTTACAAGTATTTAACATTCTTTTCCCCACTGTTCAGCCTGAGTTGTGCGTGAAATTACACTAAAATAGTTGTTGATTTGAGCAATAAATAATAGTACAAAATAAAACCTAAATGAATGAATGTGCATATTTATCAAATAATAAATTTAATTGAATTATATTTTGTCACCTCATGAAATAGGAGACCCAGTAGTTCAATATGAGAGGGTTTAGATTTTATTTTCCCGCACTGACCGACTTTGACCCCGTAAAACTGTCACGGTCACGATTAGACATTATGCATAAGTAGGTGACCTTAAACACCAATAAATAAATAAATAATTTTAAAGTTTGTGGATTCATTACTTAACCTTTTACCCAACGTAGCGGCCAAAACCGACCAGAGCTATTCATAAAAATCGCCAATTGATTTTCATTATTTTTTTCCTTTTATGTATCAAAAACATAGGTTATGACCCCTCTTTGGAACGAGCTACACAAGCTCGTTACAAAGGGGGTTCATAACCTATGTTTTTGAGACAAAAAATGAAAAAAATTAGTTATTCAAGAATTTTTTTGCAAGTGTCGTCTGCTTTTCATGTTAGGTAAAGGGTTAATGCTATGTTGTCATCAGTTTTGCTTATAATATAAATGTTAAATTTATTACCTATTTTTTTCAAATTATACCCCCGGACAAATAAACTGCTACGAATATTTCCATGGACATTCTATTATTATTTTTTGGGCACAAATTTACTTTGTTTGTAAAGTGTTCAAAATGGTTTGGGGTACGAAATTACTTGGGTGTGAAATGGTTTTGGTAATGGGTACGGAATTACACACATCCAATGACATCCTCTGTATATTTTTTATTCAAATCTACAGAATAACTACATTCGCACTTTAGGTATTTCATATTACCAACGTAAAAGTACAGGTAATGGTATCCCTCGCAAAGAAAACCATGCAATTTATTTATTATTTTTTTTTTTATTAGGGTTTAACGACACATTAACAGCCAAGGTCATATTATGTAGGTGACAGTTTTACGGAAGGAGGAAGCCGGAGTACCCGTAGAGAACCACCGAGCAACGACGAGCAGCTGTCAGCTCTCCAACATCGTAACTCTGAATTCTGCACCGCGGCACAGGCAGGGTTAGATTGGTTGAAGACATGCACACCTTCGACGTGCAGTACGCTTTAGTACACAGCGTCATCGTGCCCCCATGCAGGCAGTCGGGGTTAAGGGTCTTGCCCAAGGACACAACACGGGAGCGCGAACCAGTCGCTGAAATAGTCTCCAATCTAACTACTAACCGCGCTCGACTTTACTTAACTTCGCTGATCTGACGACAACTGGTTACCGCGACGTCACCGCGCCCCCAATCATGCAATAAAAGATATGTCTGGTCCCCAAACTGTTTTGAATGTTCTCAAAAACTTGAAAACGTAGAGTTGACGTTACGGCTTATTTCTCTACAAATTGATCAGTAACACGTGATCATTCATTACGTTACGGTGGTAATCGGCGTTGACGTAACAGTTGAATTGCGCCTCCGGTTATTTTCGATCGAACAAGATTATACAGTCACTACAACATTTGGTTATTGTATTGAATATTCTTCATATATTGATAACAGGTAATATATATATATTGTCTTTTAGCCGTTATCCAACACGTCTTAGAGACGGCAGTTACAAATATGTTTTTTTTTTTGGATAACTAAATATAATTGTTTTCTTCAGTACATAGCATTGACCCTTGTATCGACATCGATGCGTTGGTTCCAATGAAAACGTGAAGACTAATAGAATTTCAGAGGTGATTTTTGTGAATAACTCTCATGGATGTACGTTAGGTGATGGGTTAATATATGCCGTACATATAATATTATTAGCTGTAAATATTTCCTTCCAAGTGAGATGGGTTTAGAGCTCAGGGGTATGTGAGGATCCTTCTCGGCATTTCACATCAATTGCCAAATCTTGATTTGGATCTCCTACATCACATGCTGCCTGAACTGACCCTTCAGAAGTCTATTAGATCTCTTAATATAATTGTGTTACACAATACATTACCCTTTGTTAACTGGCGGCTGGGTGTTGGAAGCCCATATTAGACTTCATATTTTGTGGATGTGCATCATATTATCTTTGAAGCGAAATTATTTACTCTGTGTGGAATTGCCTACTGGCACTTTCCCATAAATTGTAATACGGCAATGACAAATGAACGGAGTTTGACAATCAAATATACTTTACACTCTAGTCTCTACCAGTTAAAACGAACACGACCGGGTGACGACAGGTGTAGGTAGGGACGCCGGAAGCACAGGGACAGGGGTGAGGGAGGACAGCTTCGGACCACGGAGACAGACAATGCCCTTCCCAAGTTCGATATTCAGTTTTTTAATGATTTATTCTCGAAATAAAACCAAAATACAAAATGCACGGTCAAATCCGTTCTGGGATCTTTCAAAATTCAATGGGGGAGTTGGGTGGTGCTGCCCCCTCCCGGCGAAATGGGACACCTCCTCTCAAACTCCACCATCTCGGCCCTTCGGCCTTCGAAACATGCATGTTTCGGTATGCTAATGAGAATATATACCCCTTTTCTCGGGATCTGACCCCAGCCTTGAAGTGTTTCAGGTGCCCCTGGGTGTGGGTGTGTGGGTGGGGTGGTAATTGAAATATAAAAATGTATCGAGAACAACCAGCGAAATTTGAAGACCATATGAGGTTTCCCAAAGCCGAAATAGTTTTGATGAAAATTCAATTTTATGACCAGTAATAGTATAGAGAGCAAGAAAAAAAGAAAGACATCCATAATTATAGACCACTTCGATAGTGACCTCTGAAAAGTGGCTTCACACTCAAAACAGACCAGATCGCTATCTTTAGGTTTAGTGAGGGACTTGAGCATGTTAACTTACTCAATTGTGAGGAGGGTAATAGATGCTCGCTGTATACGTGGGTGTGGGAGGAATTAAAGTATCGACACAGGAATATGGATATAGAGTAAATATTGAGGTCAAAGGGGCAATAAAAGAGGGGCTGAAGAATGTACTGCATTTGGTAGTAGAATACTTAAGGAGGTGAACGATACAGTCACTAAAATTGCCAAAGAAGGGTATAAAGTGGCAAGGAAAATTGTTTATATAAGCAACGACAAAATCGGAAGGATTGGAATAGTAATCTAATTAAATCAACAAGCAAATGTGTGTTGTGGGGGGGGGGGGGGGGTCAATTACAATTTATTCTAGAAACAGAATTAAAAAAGGCACTGCCGCACGGTGTATTAAGTGGATGGTAAAATCAGCAGTTACCATCAGAAATAGTCAAGCTTTGTGAGGGGGTAAACGATACAAGATTGGGTGGGGCGGTCCCTTCAGAATGTTACAGATGGAAACTGCAAAGAATTTGTCCTAAACCGTATGCGGGTAAATTCAGCTGGGTGGAAGTACAGAATGCTGTCATCAAGCTAAAGAATGGATAAGCGGCAGATTCACGAGGAATTTTTGAAAAGATGAGGGAATCCACTATATGAGTTTCACACATATTCTATTAACATGTCTATCATAAAGCAAGAGGTCCGGAAAGAGAAGAAGGTAAACTGGATAATATTTATACATAAAAAAATGAGAAAGTGAGGTCTCAGAAAATTGCAGAGGGCTATCTGTCAATATTGGGAAGTTATTGTGCAAAGTCGCCTGTGAAAAGTTTGTGGAAATTATCGAAGAGGTTTCCTGGTGGTGGTGGTGGTGGTGGTGGTGGTGGTGGTGACGGTGGGGGTGGGGTCACCTAAAATGGGTTCCGGAAAGGAAGAAGATTCATTAACCATTTGTTTTGTCTTCCATTACTGATAGAATCAACAAATGTCAATAAGAGAAGATATATATGTATGGCCTTTTTTATGTGAAAAAAGCAGAATAAGGTGGGATGAATATGACAAAAACACTACACCAGATTACAAATTATTCACTTCAGGTCCATGGAAAAAAAGAAAACATCAACTGTATCGCTATCATTATTAACACAAACGTTCGCCTCACTTGGCCTCCAGCCGCAACAATAAAGTTAATAGCTCAAGCCCCATTCCCCTAAGTTTGTTTGTGAATATTTGTTGTTGGTTAGTTTGTTTGGGGAGAAATGTTTAGGAATTTAAGATCTCTCTCTTAGACCAGTGAGTGAGGTGCGGTAACAGACACCCGTGGCAGTCATTTAGTAAGCTTCGTGTGCGGCTTTGCTTGTTTCGCCCTTTACCCAACGTAACGGTCAAAACCAGCCAGCGCTATTCACAGAATATCACAATTCAATGTTCCTTCTGCTTTTAATTTGTTGTTTCAAAAACTTAGCTTAAAATGCCTCATTGGAACAAGCTCATTGAGCTCGTTCCAATAGGGGTCATAAGCTGTGTTTTTGACGCAAAAAATGAACAAAATTAGTTATTTAAAAATTGTATTTGCAAGTGACGTCTGCCTTTCTTATTAGGAAAAGGTTTAGTAGATTTTCAAAAACTATATTCGGTGTGTAATGTGATCATTCAGGGTCCACATTCATGGAGGAATATTAAGAGACTACCACGGATGAGGAACCGATGTTATTGTAATATATTCAGATTAATACAGTGAGCTGGAAAGGAAAGAAAATTGTATTGCCGGACGGGGCTCGTTGTGTGGCTGTTATGGGGAGTCCCTATCGAATGGTTTATTTGTTTCGGATTTTTATTTGGGACAGTGCCTTTATATGGCTTTTTCCGATTATTTTTGAAAGCTCCAAAAGGTTGCTGGTAGCAGTAGACGTTAGGAGGTTGGCTGGCGGCTGCGGTTTCCCGGTTCATGTCAGGCAAAGTGCAAGAGAATGGTCGAATAAATAGACGAAGGGATGTGTGTATGAAGGTATTGGTAGTCAATATGCGTAAAACATGTGAGTAAAAGTGGAGTGAATGCATAAATGACTGCTTGAAAATGTTGGAATGAGGAAATGAATATGTGAATGAATGTATGAATAAAACGAGGAATAAAATGTATGTCTGGATGAATGAGTATGCGAATTTGTATCCAGCATGCAAATGGGAAACTCCTTTTTTTACGGTGAGGTTACATATAGATCCAAAGGGCAGGGTGCTTTATAATATATACATATCTTATATGTTTTTTTTTTAAATGTATTGAACGTATCACGTCGACCTGGGAAAAATCACAACAAAAAGGTCCTTAATCAGAATTGCCTCCTGTCATGTCATTACTATAGTGCTACTAACTTGTAATGACAATTTTTAAACTTGTAATGACTTGTAATTACAATTGGGTACCTTGTCATGGGTCGTTGTTTGTGTGCCTGGTTGTCTTGTATGGTAGCATAGTATATATGTCCTGTACCAGTTTGGAATTTTTAACCTCAGGGACACATGTTGGCTGTCTAAGGTATTTGTACTGTACAACCCTATGGGTGTTGTGTTATCTAACTACAATTCGATTGTTCTTGGGTGCACACCAGTAGTGAAGAAGATCCTTCGCAGATCTTGAATGTCTATGGAACCTAGTTCCTAGATTACAGACGTTAAGGAACATGGTTGGAAGATGTTCGAGACTATGGAGGACTATTCGGACTGTTGAGAACTAATGCCAGAACATAGTGGTTTGGGGACTGTTGGGAGCAAGTTTGGAGTCTGATGATATGGTTTGGAGACTACTGGGGACTACTGCGGAATGAAGATGGCGTTGATTTGAGGACTCTCGGGGAGTACATTGAATTTGGAACTCAAGATAATCAGTGGATGCTGGCTAAGAAGTTGACTAGTTGTTATGGTTGTTGATGTAGTTGTCTGTGTGTTTAGTTGTTACATTGGTTGGTGTTGTGGTGGTTATTTTGGATGTTGGTTATTGTGGTTGGTGTTATAGCAACAGCTTTACTACCATTACTAAACCATTCGCCACATCACCGAAACTATAGCAACCGAAGCAGCACAAACTACCACTACACAAGCAACCAAAACAACTTACCAGCGACTATATCACCATCTACCACAACAACTACGCCAACAACTACCGGAATAGTATCTTGTAATTACAATTGAGCTAAATTGTAATTGCAAGAAAGGAAATTGTAAATTTACCAGATAATTAACTTGTATAATAACGAGATAGCTACATATGAATTGAAATTGCAAGATAAGTCTTAATTATCAGCTAGTAACTTATTTTTCGCTTTGTCGGGCTTCCAGTTTCTCGCTATATGCAACAATGTTCCTCATAAAAAATATGAGCTGGCAGAGAGGGTTCAAATGCAATTTCTGCTAGAAACGATATACGAGGACAATAAGGTAAGCATTTTTCCGTAGACCATCTATGTTAAGCCGTCCGATCAGGATTCATATTTATTGTGCAACTTATAGACTGTGCAAAATAGAGCTTTGAAACGGCAATCCGTCAATAGTCCACCAGGCGTCATTTCTTTCCTCGGAACACTTATTTTAGTAGAAAAGATATAGTTGAATAGCCACCGAACACCAGTTTAAGTCCTCTGATCTGACGCGGTTCTTCGAAATTGGACTCTCTGTTATAAATGAGATCAAAATATTACGAAGCCTATAGAAAAAGAGGTGTAAACCCCAATTTTGATAAAACCCAACTTCACCCGCAGACACGTTTATTCTAAGCCGGTTTCCTGTTGACGAGATCCCTTGATGTGGTTGAAATATTACCCAGTAAGTATTATAGTTCAAAATAGGAACGGTGTGAGAATTACCAGCATTAAACACGACACGGGGCTAGCCGCTTCCAGCAGAGCATCGTCTACTCTGTTTGGAAACCTTAAATATTCTCTTCCAACACACATAGTGACGAATGAGACAGAAATTAGCAGGGGGGGGGGGGGGGGGGGGCATGGGTGCGAATGTTATTTATGTTAATATAGGGGAAAATTACATCCAGTCTTCATTTTCAAATTTCAAAATTATACGTTTCCTAGGATGACGCACGTGGGCGCGGTGGCGTTGCTGTAACCTGTTCTCGATAGATCACCGAAGTTAAGCAACGTCGAACCCGGTTAGTTTTTGGATGGGTCACCGTCTGATCGATCGATTCGGTCTCTCGCGTTATGTCCTTGGGCAAGGCCCTTAACCCCGCTTGTTCACGCGGGGACACGATGACGTCGTGTACTAAGGCATACTGCACGTCGATGGTGCGCATGTCTTCAACCAATCTAACCCTGCCTGAGCTGCAGCGCGGAGATACGATGTTGAGGAGCTGGCAGCTGCTCGTCGTTGCTCGGTAGTTCTCTTAGGGTACTCCGGCTTCTACCAGTCGTAAAGCTGTCACCGACACGATCTGACCTTGGCTGTTAAAGTGTCGTTAAACCTAACGAAATAAATATATAAATAAATAGGATGAAGAAGATGACTGATACCAGAATATAGTCCCGTGAAAAGATTCGAAAGGAAATGAATCGGGCAGCCGATTTCGAATCGAGGTGAATAGCAATTTAAGATTCGAAACCGGATCGAATCTCGAAGCTTTGCAGGGCGCAAAATTCACCATATTGTTACTATATATAGCCTGCTGTATTTTCGGTATACTGGCGAATAACGCAATAGTTCACGACAACCTTGGAAGGCGTTTCTACGACACTTACAGTGCGGCCGCCGTGGACTGGTCACTTTCCAAGGGGTGGGCAATATTTCCACGGATGCAATAATATTAGATTGCAAACATTAATTATAGGAATAATCATCCAAATACTTTATCAATGAAGTACCGGATACAACCCGGTACTTCATTAATTAAAAATTTTCTGCTGAGGAATTTTAGCACCTGTTGAACGCTGCCCACGCGTGGATTTCGACCAGTTCACAGCGACTGTACTGTACAATGTTGCATCAATCCTCTAAGCATTCTACATTTTATCGCATTCTCCCCCTTTATATCTGTCACCAGTTTGTTTTCTTTCACCATGACGAGTTTCAGGTGGGTGGACTTTTCATCTGAGCTTTGATAATGAAATAAGTATCCTGTATCGACTTTTTCAATATTTCAGAAATACAATACGATGGAGGTAGATAGCCAGTTAAATGCTGATGTAAGAAATATGGTTCTTAATGCGATGCAGCAAGCTGCAAGAGAGGTTGCAATTGAAGACATGGCAAAGAGTTTAGCTGAGAAGGCTGTTGAAGAGGCAACAGCTGATGTCTTTGTTAATGACATCGTCATACCAGGAGCACTCAGTAAAATGTCTTTGAAACTAACTGAAGCATGCCAGAACACCAACTTGCCTTCTGACCAGAAACTGGATGCTGCAGAGGCTAGCAGTAATGAGAAAGAAGGTGAGAAAATAGAGGTATTTGCTGTGGTAGTTGTAGAAGTGGTAGTAGTGATGGTGGTCGTGGAGACGTGGTTGTAGTAATAAAAGTAGGAGTAGCAGTACTAGAAGGTGAAGTTGCTGGTGTTGTTAACACTTGAGCGAATATAATGTAAATAACCGACATGCAATGTTTACAAAAATTCATAATTCAAATCGTTTACCTCCCAAATTTGCTTTTGATCCTCACTCGAACAAACTCGTCGAACACATATCAGTGAGAGGTCATAACCTATTCCTTTCAGGTAAAGAATGAAACTTGTGGGTTATTTTATATTTTGTGCAAGTGTCCTCGTCTAGCCGTGTTAAGTAAAGAGTTGAAATACTGAAATACGCGAAGTGAACAACCAAGCACAGACAGCAAGTAACTTCCACACATGCAAATTAGATAATCAAATTCTTCCGGAGCTTGAGCTCGCTTTCAAACAACTGAAGTCATGGACGCCATTAAATTGTCTTACAGATGAGCAGACGTTGACAATATACTTCATCATGATCACGTGGGTAAATGTGTTTCACATAAGGGCGTGAAGTAGCAATGACTATTTTTAAAGTCGAACCCACAAACCTGATTATTTACCAAGAATTCACAGCGCTTCGCCATCACTATACGCAATACTAGTACTAGAAGGAAGTTTAGTGGTTATTCTTATTATCATAAAGCCTTGGTTTCCCCGTAAGTTCCGAACATAAACGTTATGTCTTGGATACCGACTATCCAAACGTTGAGACCATTATAGTGACCGAATTCGAGGGTATCACAAAAGAAATGTGTTGTACCAAGAATGAATCTTTCTCCCCAAGCATACATTTTCAATAACTTTGGCATGATGCAGGAGGACATATGCCACATTCTGATAACTGGTTGAGTGCTAAACCATTTTTCCGAGGTGATTTGAAACATGGGTATTATTTTAGATAAATAATACCCTTCTACTAGAAAGAGTAGCCTTGGTTTTGAAAAAACTTTGGACATAAATAACGGTTTTGATACACTTTATTGGAGAATGCCAATAGGCACTCTCCAAAGAATACAACTAAACAGATTTATATAAAAAAAAATTGACTACCGCTGAGCATGCATCAAGCTAATGCATCCAGTCTAAAATCCACTGAAGAGACTTCCAGCACTTTTCAAAAGAGCCATGATAGTAATTTCTAGCACTCAACCAGTTAATCTCGATTTCCAGATCTTAGTATTTAGATAATTTCTCCATTTCTTTTGTTGCTGTTTTTTATTTGATGGTTCTGTTATACGTAGTACCAAACATTTGCCTGTTTTACTTGTCTTTCATAACTATATCTGACCACTTGCCCTAATTTGTTTGTATTCGCATGCCCCCAACGCAAGACAATACTTTCATTTCTGTGACTTTTCTGTGTTTATGTTGATGCAAGTTCTTTTCCACTGGCATCACATACTCTTAACAAATTCCTTGATGGTTTCATGAAACAACCCTATTATGGTGCTCTGCATATTCGGTTTTACCTAGAAAGGATCACCCGGATGTTACATATTCTAGACAATTCGAGTTAGTGTCGTCTTTCAAAATTCTGGTTCAGAATGAGTTAGTAACCCGGTTTTGATCTAGGACCCTTACTCCGCTACTATAAGACCCTCTACCTCTGGTTTAAAGTACAATACCCATTGAATACTACCATGTTATGTATCTCTTTTACAAACTTTACAGGATGCACTTACAATATTCTTTGTACATAACTGCAAGTTTTCATTTGTTTTGCTTCCAGAACAAAGCTATTATACCCAGAACAAACTCGACTACCGCGTTCCAATGGGTGTGATTACCTACGTTTTGGAGAGAAAAAAATCGGAAAGATTATTTCTAAAGCATAAACAGTGTAATGCCTTGGCAGGAGCGTCTCAAAGATAACCGATAAGGGGCGTAAACCCAATTTATCCCGACTGTTATGACTCAAGTCCCGACTACAGAAATATTCCAACTACATCTACGAAAGCATTCCTTGCTGATGTAATTGGAATATTTGTCAACTGGGATAAAATTTCAATAACTCATAAAATTTGTGGATAAATATATGTGGTCGTCGTGATGCCCTCCAGCTTGTTATTTAATTAACACGCACTGGGCTCAAAATGGGCCATGTTGGGACCCCGACATCCCAAATCAGCCACAGACCTGTGCATGAGACAGACTCCGTATGTGACATAAGTTCAAGAAGAAAATCTAGTCCCGTAAGAAAGTACATGATTACTAGCAAAGACGGAATCGATATCTATGACTCCAATGAAAATGTCTCGACAGCCCCATAGTTACTCCCTGTATCCTGGATAAAATAAAGTTTTACCATTAATTCCAGGTGAAAGAATCCAAAACAATGCTGATCGAAGTATCAACAAGGAAATGGTAAGTATCCATCTGGGATTTTAACAAAACTGTTGCAGAGCAAAGATATATATACTGATCTTGAAAATGATGTTTTCAATATAATGACTCTCATTTTATGCTTGTTTTATTTTTATCGATAATATTTTTCTTTTTATGGCATTTTGGTTGAAAGTGTAATAATGCTCTCCAGTAAAATGTAATAAAATAATATTTATTAACCCTTTACATAATACGACGAAAATATATTTTCCATAAATAACCAAAAAATAAAAGATTTTGCTTGCACAGTTTTGGTAATGACACCCCTTCGTTGGAATGAGATCACTTGGAGTATTAAGCTATGTTTGGCAGACACAAAATTAAAATACAACAAGATATGAATGTCTCTTGAGATGGATAGATAGTAATTCAACAGTAAACATTCAATGTGAAACATACAAAATACGTCATTCAAACATTTATATTACATAATCGTGCAGCTTGTTTATTTTGAATGATGAGAAATACAAAAAGAATGTTTCCTGTTGGGGATAACCAGATTGGCTGCCTACCTGCCATCCTCTGGAGGATAATACTCATTACTGGAAGATTTAAATTTCCCTTTCGAGTCCATTACACAAAAAGATATATATAGATATCAACAATGCATTGTCTGGTGGCCAGTATAATCGTGTGGTGACAACGCTCTCCTCTCCTCGGAACCACTCAGCATTATCTCTATTCGGTTTCGAACATTAGATTCAGATTTTACGATAATAAACAAGAAATTCCTGGGAGTGGTTTTCCCAGTTTTTAATATGAGAGATAAAACTGGATAGCTTCCGAGGAAGGCGAGCGAAATAGGGGCTAGGTTAACAGACAATTACCACACAGTACGTGTATGACTATTGTAAAGACAATTTAAAGGGAAGGCATGGAATTTATTTATACTTCTGTGAATAACGTTAAGTGCCTTTGAATAGAACGAAAAATATGATAATCTGGTAGCCATTGGTATGACATGTCATACACTAAATATAGACGGTATGGAATGAACACATTAGATATTATAATGTCGAGATATAAGTTACAATGATGATAAAGCCTTGCTTCTTTGCTGATTGAATGCTGTTACGTTTCATGGAAATAGTTTTCAGGATCCTTTCCATCAACATGCGTAACATCAAAAAATGGAAAAACCCCATTATGATCTTTTGCGGTATTCTGGGACTGTTGAATCAGTCTTGGTTCAAAGATTTCTTTGACACTTCAGTATCTAAACAATTCTTCACTTAGATGAAATCATCCGCAACTAAATATATCCATCAGATGTAATTTGAGACAGTTGTCTCCGCCAGATGTTTCTTAATTCTCCCCTTTAACGGTTTCTTCTACCGTAATAGGGGTATCTTTCTCGATCGGATCTCGATAGTATTGCGAGTTTGTTGCGACACATTCACACCAGTGGACAGGATTTCAGAAACAAAATTTTTCAGAAACAAGGTTGAATCACGGAACACCAACGAAAACACTGTCCCAGGTTTTTTGACAGCTGAGGTTTTACAGAGTTGTTGGTAGAAAATCAGGCGGAGAGAATTTACTCCGGATTGCATCTGGGTTGCAATTCTCGGTTCGCTTTTGTAATCTCAGTACTGTATTTATCAGACGTACATTGCGAACGAGCATTGTAAGAAATTGTAAAAAAATCAATTTTTATTTATGAATTAAAACAACAGAAGACTTCGGTTTCTATCGTCACTTAATGTATTACCACTTAATTTATTAATACTACCACCCACAACACTTATCCAACAGATAAATTTAAAAAAGTTCAGGCAAACAAAAAGAAAGAAAATCCCAAAACAACGACAACACCAACAAAAAAGACTCCCCTCCCCCCACATGTAAGTCAGACATGTTTCCATACTTCTCGAGATGACAATATTATTATTATGTAGCAGTATCAATTCATTCATCGATACCATTTTTAAATAATCGAATTTATGTTGTATACATAATTTTTGTTGCTAGATATACATAAAAAAAATTTTCTTATTATCAATGACAGAAATCGTTATAACCACACCAACTACTATTTATTTCCAGACTTCAGTTGGCATTCAAGATATTCGAACTAAAAACCCAATGGCGAATGACCTGTCTGGAGATTCCAAAGTTGGAGATGACATGGAAGTCACTACAGTGGAAGTTTACTTTACAGGTAATTTATAGTTTACAAGACATTGAATGATGTATTTTTCTAATTATTTGCCTTCTTATTGCTAGTCGAAAGAAACTAACCACTATCATGTTGATGTGACTATCATCACGTTGATGTGACATAATTAAATGTATTGTGTTACGTGAAATGTCTATGAATTTTGTAGTATTAGGACGCAATAGACCAAGCATATGATCACCACACATCAAAGTGTGTTACCTGCAGAACCCGCTGTGAACGTTGCATGCAGTGTGATAGCTGAATAGTATCGTTTTTTACCATTGTCAGCAACATGTTCGTGTTTTCTTCGGGGATGAGTTTCCGACCACCTACCTGATCCGCCACTGAAGTGCCATTTATAACCTTAAAATGAATTAAAAATATAGTCTGTATTGATTTGTGTTGATTAGAAAACATAAACTTGAAAAGAAGTGATTGTCGACAAGATTGCCCTGGCTGTGCTTTTAATATTTAACTAGTATACAAAACGGGTTTACTAAATCAGCATTCACCACAAGTGATGATAATTCATCGTTTGCCATCCATTTTCACATTTTCAGAATAATCAGATTTTGGAATTATTGTCATTACACTAATCCTATTGTGTTATTTGTGCTACTTTAGTGAAAGAGACGGACCTGCTGAAAGACACAAGCTCTGTGAGGTCAACAGTAACAAAGCAAAAAAGTGCTTCGTTCATTGAAGAAAGTCGGACTGTCTGTGGTAAGAAAGTAAGTGCTAGAATTAAACGCATCTACATTTTTCCTTCAACCGGTTATTGTCTGTTCTGAATGTACTTAATCTGGCAACATATCAACAAAAAGTGGTCCAATGAAGATTGCCCTTAATCGCGGGTGAACCCTGTCACCTTCAATTTAAAATGGCCTAAATACCTACTGAGTAGCCTCATTGAGAAAGTATTGAATAACGAAAAAACTGGAAGAAGATTCTAATCAGTATTTTATTTCAGAAAAACATACCAATTTACATAGTTTAAGACAACGTGATGAATTACAAATTTATGAAAAGGGATTCAGCAGCAAGCCAAAACTTATGTAAGCTGTCTCCTACAGGCAACGTATACATTAAACTTTCATGGCATAATAAACAATGTTTTAGAAGAGAAATGATTCGGTTTGCATTGTACATAAAAGATTTAGGAGAAGAGTTGAAGGCAAGCGCGGATGGGTCACAGCTAGAGGGATACTATTCACAGGGTTATCCTTTGCTGACGACATGGTTTTCCCAACAGCTGAGAGTGTAGAGGGACTACAAAACCTGTTAACACTAGCAGGAAAGTTCAGAGATAAATGGCAGTGCGATTGATTCTTTATTTCACAGTAATCATATACACAATTATTATAAACAATAATAATAAAAATAAAATCACAGAAAAAACATATGTATACCGTGGGGAATAACATAGCCAGAGTGGCTGTCTTCCTGTTATCCCCAATTCTAATTCTATTGTAACATTGTACTGGCCGTTATGAAATTTTAAACAAAGTGCAAGTCATGCCTTACCCTTAGTTTGAGTTGTTATTGTTCTTCGTTAGATTCGGTCACATAAAACTCTGAATCAAGCGATTGGGTCTCATTATTACTTGGACTAGTTCGAAGCAAACGAATAATACAAGACTAATATGGGACTTGATGGCGAACTGAACAAGAGTAAGGTAATACCTGTGGGTCGTATGGTAGATGGGACTCGAAGGCGGAGGATGGGTAAGTTTCTTATTGGTGAACAAACATCTAAAAGTGGGGAAGACGGGGGAATATGAAACAACCTTTGGTGTAAATATGTGTTTTATAGGTAGAGACATATACAGAAACCACACCATTAAACCTAATACAATGAGGAAAAGAATACCCAATCAGTTAAAACTCCTACTAAGGAATAGCTTTAACAAGTTCTTCGTTGGAAAAATAATTTGGAGGAGGGAGGTATTACCAAGTATAACTTATGGAACTTGTGTGTATGCAGGGTGAAGATAGAATGGAATGGGGAAATTATGCTTCCAAATTATCTGTTGCACTTTCCAAATAGAAAGTTGTTTGAAACGACATTTAACTGTGCATGGGACCCCAACATTCAGATAGGATGGACAAGGCAGGTGAGGAACGAATGGAGGGCTAGTCTATTAAGACTCTATATCAAGAAGGGGAACTGAAGCAAGGGCGTGGTTGTATGGGGGGGGGGGGGGTGTCCATGATTGTAATTGAAAGGACTGTATTATATATAGAAGGAGAACTGAAACAGAGCATTTTTATTGGGGGTAGGGGGTGTTCCATGATTGAAATAGAAACTGCAAGCTGTGGTTAGGGACAAAAGTTCGTTGGACTTTGAGGAGTACCTTGCTAGATCTTTGGGGGTCATTTTGCTGAAAGGGAGATCAAGATCACTGGACATGAGGGGCGAAAAGGGAAAGATGCCAAATGTGGAGCTTGGGAGTAACATATATTCTTGGACACTTCAATTTAGAATGCCCCAAATCCTTACCGAGTAGACCCTTTGGGAAGGTATTGGGAGAAATCATGGGATATACAATGATGCGGAAGAACATGAGGGAAAAGATAAATATTGCAGTTGGAGAGATTGAGAAACCGCCAATGATAGTAATTATATAATAGTTTGTTCCTGAATTTTAGGAGATTAAAGGGGGGGGGGGGGGGTGATTAACCCAGCGAGAACGGGACTGCTATAGAACTTCTTGTTAAAGGACCACGGCATATCAGCGATTGTCCGAAGTAGTAGCAGTAGTTGTAATCTGACGATAGAGAATGTTGTTTTTACCTGTTCATTCGATTACGCAGACGGGAAGGGTCCATTTTAAACACTTTACCTAACCTAACGCCCATATCCGATCAGAGCTATTCATAGAAAATCGCCATTCATATTATATTGTTATTTTTTCTTCCATATTTTGCTTAAAGCATAGCTCATTGGAACGCCCCAGTCTGGCCCGTCCAGCGTTGGGTCAGCGGTTATGTTTATATTAAAAGTAAACATGTAAGACTCATTGAATACAACACTACCACGATCCTTACATTCAATTTCAGTTACACTCTACTGTTTCTTCCCAATTTGACGAGGATGCTGCTTTGCCCGTCTACAACACACTCTCCAGAAGAGGGACAACAGAAGAAGGTGAGTTTTATTTTCGTTTCTTGAATACATTTAGTTGATAAATTCATTTTCAACATGTCTTAAGACTGAGCGCACATATCAGTGCTTTTCAGAAGTTTGAAAAGGACCAAATGATACCAAACCCGCTTATGACAGAAGTTGTCCCTGATAGTTAATAAGAAATCCAGGACACCAGACAAGTTTAGTTGGCAAAAGTCTGTATACATGAAATAAGTTTCAAATTGTGTGTTTTTCGAGGGAACCCGCATTTTTGTTGTTGTCGGAGGCTGGAATCATCTATGATTCTA
Organism: Pictodentalium vernedei; assembly: GCA_031216915.1. NCBI lineage: Eukaryota > Metazoa > Mollusca > Scaphopoda > Dentaliida > Dentaliidae > Pictodentalium > Pictodentalium vernedei. The sequence continues at coordinate 279,337,203 of CM062295.1, read as the reverse complement.
TTTTGAGATCGCACGCGGTATAACATATTTCTTTCAGAATAGAAGCGAATTCGATTGTCATGCGAAATGTAACATTCTGACGTACAAAAACACGTAGAAAATTATTTTCAAAGGCAAACAATTCTGTTTTGTGTTAATTTGTTTTAGCAATCCCATGATCTGTATGTTAACAAATTATGTTCAAACATAAGATATGTTTGAGATATGTTTGAGATGGCTGACTCGTGGTTTGAAATTGCGGTGTTGCAGACACATCAAAAGTGCCGAAAACATCTCATAGTAAGTACTTGCAATCGTGTTATGTACTAACAGTTGCCCAATGAAAATCTTAATTTGTTAATTCCGTATCTTAATCGACCGTTCGTTTCGATCGAAAGGGCGATGCATCAATAGAAGCAAATATTATTAACCCTCGGGACTCTTCAACGAATCACAGGTCTTTTCAAAATTACGGACACATTTACGGGCATTGCGTCTTTTCCAGTGTTCTCCCGTGGAGTTTTTACATTCCCAGAGATGAGATTCTCTCACCGCAGATATGACAAGGTGTAATGATCGATGCAACAAGTGTCAGCATGAGAACACGTGGCTCGAAATATCCTCAAGATTACAGGGTTCGCTTTATCATTAAGCTAATATCACTAATGATGACACTAGCAAAAAATGTCTTAAATAACCAAATCTTTTCAAATTTGGGCTTCCCAGACATAGCCTATGGCCCTTAATTGGAAGAGGCTCGTTATGGGATCATAAGGTATATTTTGGGAGGAAGAAATTTAGAAAATCTATAAAATTTGAATGGCGGTTTTATGAATACGTTTTGTAGGTAAAGGGCTAAAGACAATTGCTTGAATTCAATGGTAAAAAGTCTGAGACAATACAGAAGTCCTGCAATTCGTCAGGTTCAAATATTAAAGGATTTTTAGGTATTTTCTTACTCTACACTGGCTTTTTGTGTTTGAGAGAGCAAATGGCCCATCCCTCCAATCCCAGCCTATTCGAATCCCACCATGTTACTACTTTAATAATATACTTAAAAGGATACTACTTCTTTTGTCAGGGAAAATAAACCTCTCCGTTGTTTCTCATCAACTTTGTCTACTTGACTCTCAGTAACCTGACATTATATACTTACTTCACTTTATATTTCTTCAAAAGACACCAACCTTTCTCTGTTAGGGTGATTTGTACACTGTCAAATCAATAGCCCACTACAACTCATTTGGAATTGAGAATCTAACTGAAACATACACCCAGCTTTCCGAAAAAAGGCTCATGCTGTTTTTGAGTTTCTACTCTATATATGTTGGTGTACAACTTTCTTGTAGGTAACAGAGCTAGGATATGAATCAAGCACGGCTTGTTGGTTGGAGTGTTTAGCAGTTCCTTGACAGTGAATGATTAAGAACAACAACAACAATGATGGTTTTTATTCTCATCTGGCATTACGAAGTCTCCTACTGTCTTCTCTATAAACACGTTTTCTTCTAAACTATTAGTAAACACTGTATTTCTTATAATCAGATAGTACTCCTTGGAGGCAATGCTCTGTATGTATATATGTATATCTTTCCTCCGACAAATTTTCAGGAATTTTATTGTATTTCACACATCACGTACAAGCTATGTATCTATGATATACAGTCATTTGACACCTGAACGCAGTGAGATTGATCATTTTTTAAACAGTAATTTTATTTCCTTCAATGTAGAAAATGGGTTTGGCGAACAGGCTGAGGCCATATAAATGCCTCCCTACTACAAAGACAATCAATTCTAATATACACTATAGAAACAATGAAACGAGTTCAAGTGCTATAAGGAGTGAACTTAGGGCATAGTAAAGAGCTTTACTGCAAATTGTTGTATAATGAATACGTTAAACTTAACTCTCTGGTAAAGTAATACGTCAAGGTGGATATCTACTGAACATATTTCCTGTTATTACAGATTAACACTATATTGTTGTATAGGCAAACTTTTCCAACATGTAAAACATAACACCGTTTAGGGCTACCCGTTTTGTGGAAAGGAGGTTTAGCAGGCACCGAAAAAGAGGTGGCACCGAGAGCTTCAGTATCTGCTGGTGATGTTTGTGATTGATCATCTTCAACCTCTCCCGCGCATCACAACCTATTACTGAATCTCTCGGTGTCGATTATAAATTGCTGGAAGGCCAGAAGCATATCGTTGTTAGCCCCACCCGATGCCACAGGATCACCGAATAAAAGGGAATTAAAAGATACACCACAACTATTCAAATTTTTCACAATGGTATTTTATTGGGTTATGTAACGTTGGCAATTAAAAACGAAGTGTTCCGTGCTTTCATATCCAAAAACGCATTCACATTTCGGGACATCGATAAGAAATCTATCAAATTTTTGAGCATTTGAATTGCTACAACTCAAACACAATTTCGCGTGCAGTATCTGGCCTACTCTTGACCTCGATAGGTAGTACCTTGGGACAGTCCTGTCATCACGTTTTAATATATGCTTAAAAGCTTGTGGTGTATCATAAGTGCGTGATTCAGAGCCTAAATCGTTCCACAGCTGAATTACCGATGGCAGAAATGAATCTGAAAAGTTTTTTGTTCTTCAAAATACATTACAGAATTGTTCGCTATGTCTGAGGGAATATGCGGACCTCTGTGCTGCAGTCCAAGGTAAAAATCGCGTCAAATAACCTGGTGCAAGTCCGTGTTTCATTTTGTAGCAAAACATTAACTTGTGTCGGGTTCGTCGTATTTTCAGAGGGACGAAACCGGTTTCTCAATAAAGTAGCTGGTGATTGGTACCGCTGGTAGCGCCGCAAATTGTGCGAAGTGCATCTAGTTGGAGATTCTCTAAAGTGTATGGTTTCTCCTCTGTGCAATTGTCCCATATCGCATCGGCATAATCGAATAAATGGTGTATAAAAGGGTGTACAGGGTGGTTAGGGCTGAGGCGATAATCTGTATTTTAAGCTCCCAAAACAATTGATCATCGGACTTACTTTGTTGACTATACTGTCAACTTGAATGTCCCATGAACCTGAGCTTCGAAAAATATTTCCGAGATGTTTATGATAGTGACGTTTTTGATAGCATTATCCAGTAAGGATAATTGTGGTTTTTGAATCGGGGCAGTTTTATGTGAAATGCTTTGGGCAACTGTCTTTTCAGGACTGAAATTTACCTGCCTCTTTTGGACAAGTTCCCAATTTCTGCAAGATCTGCGCTCACAATTTCACTTTCCAAATACGGGTTCTCCACTATCAAAGACAACGAAGTGCCATCAGCGTATAACCTAATGTTCGACTGGCTGTTGTCAATGATATCGTTTACACATAAATGAAACAGGAAGAGACCATGGCCCGATCCTTATGGTACCCCCGATGGGATAACTTAATTTGATGAATTTTGGCCATTAACTACAACTACCTGGCTTCGCCCTTTTAGGTAGTCCCCAAACCAAGATAGTAAACGACCCCTTATTCCTATTACATTAAGCTTATATATAAGGCCGGCTTGCCACACTCTGTTAAAAGTCTTATTTATATCACAAAAAACAAAACGGACTTCCATAGAATCATCTAATGCAACTCTAAAATTATGATCTAGGTCAGTTAATTGACGACAGTGCCATCACCCGGCATAAAGCCATACTGCAAATCCGTTAGAAGGCTAAAATCCATGAGGAATTGAAAGACACGTTTAAATATTATTTTTTCAAATACTTATCTAACACTACTTGTCAATGAAACGGGTCGAAAAGTTTCCTTTAAACTGACAGAGGACATTTTGTGAATTGGAATCACATTGGCATGCTTCCAAGAACAGGGAAATTTACCTTGAGGAAACGACAAACTGAATAACCAACTTAAGGGTGCAGCTAATTGCACCGAGAATTTTTTCAAGATTTTGTTGCTGATTCTATCTGGATCAGTTGCCCTCTCTGCATCGAGATTAGAAAATAGAGTTTCTACCTCAGATAAATTAACATCAACCATATTTATTTGGAGCTCAGTAAAGAGGATACCGGGCAATTCCTTATCTATTAGAGTACTACTTTGGCTAATAAAATGTGTATTTAACGTGTTAACTATGTTTAGGGGATCACTTATGACTCATTTCCTTCGAGGAGTGGTTGAGATATTTGACTGGCTGTGGACTGTTGTTTCGAGAAACTTTCCAATGTTTTCCATCACTTCTTCGAAGAAAAGTTGGACATACTGACCGATGCGTCTATTCTCTCATCATAATCCTTTTTTGTCCACACGAACACGGGCAGTTGTTTCATTTTGAGTCTGTCTAAAAACTCTCCAGTCATCTGGACAATTTGTTAGTTTGCCCTTCTTAAGAGCTTTTTCGCGAACTTTCGTTTGCCTCCCAATAGCAGTGGCCATCCACGGTTTATCCCTTATCCTGACTTGTATATGTTTGTGCGGAATAAACTGTTGGGCTGCATTCATTATGTGGTCAGTGATGCGTTCAGCATGACAATCCATTTGAAGAGCTTTATATATTGAAATTAAAATGAACAAATAAGTATTTTTTCCTGTATTATTTTTGATTTATTAATTCCGTAATGCGCTGACACCATTTATATGATATTCGGCAACAAAAAGTGTGTAGCTATCAAAATCGGCATAACACAGACAACAGTTTTTTTTCCTTTCTCAGGTAATCTTGCTTTCGTTGAAACCTATTTGCTACATTTATTTTGTAATATGCTGTCATCTGAATGTTGAAGTATCTTTACAATCGGTCTTGAAAGCTACTTAAAGGTAATGACTTGTCTGAGTTCAATTTTAAATGAAAATTCAAGAAAACATTACTTAAGTGCGGATGTTCAGTTTGTTGAGCAAGCTATATCGCATTTTAGTCGCCCTTTACTTTAATAAATTTTAAATATCTTGTTACATGGTATCTGTTCGATTATTTTGTCGGAGATGTTTTAGAAACTTCAATATTTCACTAATTTATCAGTAATTTGGGGCAGCCACTGACATCAAAGGAAAATTTACAGTGAAAAGTGATTTTGTGTGTCCAATGCTCATTGCAGCCAATCCAAATAGGCATTTTTTCAAAGACAGAAAATGTTATTGTTTGATATCTTCGTAAAAACTTCCGTATATATATATTAAAATATTAAATAATAATAGTGTTTTTTTAATACTGCAATAGCTTTTGTCGAAAATTATATGTTTATGAGGTAGACATTTCAAAACGAAACTTCCTCTATATATAGTCTTTCAGCGACCAATTACCCACCACCTACTGCATTAATATATTGTGTTCCATTATCCAACCACCTGTTGCTCAAACTGAGTGTTACGACTATATATATCTTCGGAATGACATATTTTATAACGACATAACATAATGTAAACTATTGGCAATTAACATCAAACTGTTTTTATCATCGTTTCAGGTGATATGGTCAACTCACATGGGGGCTTCCTCTCACCAACAATTGGTGGACAGAGAAGTGTTGATGAGCTTGGCGACAAACATGACGCCGTCAAAACAGAAGTAAGTATTCTGAATGATCAACTGATAAAAGCAGCTATGTTAGCTCATGGCTGCGGTGTCAGGAGGCTAAGGGGACTTCACTCCCTCATTTCATTGGCGAAGAGAGACCAAATAGCTTGACAACTCTTAAAGTATTATAATAGTGTATATGCACTTAATTGATTGTTATGTCAATTGCCATGCATAATAACATAACTCCCAGTTGGAGATTATCCTAGTTAAGTGTCAGCGCCAGAGTACACAGAATAAACACCCCATCAGCGTGACAAATTACACAATGGCGGCTTGTTGTGCGCTGCGTTCGATTGTAAGGCATTAGTGGACTTGCGGTACCGGGTTGGTGACCGTTGTCTGTCAATGGCATAAGAGTGCCCAGATCGCTTCCCGGGTCATATTTTTGCAGGTTCCCCGAAATGCCAGACATATTTCAGGCCCTTCACTTTAAAAGTCGCACCGCGGTCACTGAATCTGATGATTGCATATTAAACATGAATAGAATTTAGCTGATTAGATCAGACAGAATAGGTGTTGAAAATTTGTCTTATCGAGACTCTCTCTGAAGTTATGAACAGTGTTGTAATGGGTAGGCCGATAAAGTACTATATTTATTTTTAATTAAAGTTAGTTCATGTGGCATTTCTTTGTTACAATTCATTGGGAAGTACTAGATATACTCTCTAATAAACTGAAACAAACAAATCCAACGGAACTGAATATCATCACAATACGAAGTCTTTTTATTTCAGCGCCAACAGTTTCATTGGAGCCCAAATATAGTATTGCTCTCCCCAAAAAGAAAACACACTACATTTGCCGCATTACACGGTGTTGACAAAAGGAATACGATCAGCCTAACCGCTATCAAAATAATTATCTTTACATTCTTCTCTTTTTCAGACGCACCCAGTAGTTGTTCCTGTCTACATTGACCAGAATGAGCCATTGCCCGAATATTATAGGTTTTTCTATAATAAACCATCAGAGACTGGTAAGCATTTTTTGTAATGATAATAACTACTAGCAGGGTGTAATTGTTGTTTTAAAGTCTGGTGAAAGTTACTGGAAGACACGAATGGAGCTGCCACATTTTATGGTTCCAAAATCTGTCGTGGTCAAGTTGTCAAAATTGTTATTCACCCTAGTGTGAACAATTTTAATATATTTTATTATTTTAAACACGAAAGACAGAAAATCCTCACATCTTAGAGATTATCCATGGCTCCGAGATGGGCCAACGGACGTATATGCATAAGAAGGTTTTAACAAGTATTAGTTTTTGGACTCTCAATACTTTTGACCAGACAACACACGACAACCAAGTATACCATGGAATATACTCACACTGATCCATTACAATTATTTATTTATTTATTGGTGTTTAAGGTGACATACTTATGCACAATGGCTAATCGTGACCGTGACAGTTTTACGGGTGGAGGAAGCCAGAGAACCCGGAGAGAAACACCGAGCATCTACGAGCAACTGTCAGCTCACCAACATTCTTTGTTCAAGCTCCCTGCAAGCAGGGTTACGGCGGTTGAATATGTGCAGTACCTATCAGTACACGGCGTAATCGTGCCCCTATGTAGACAATAGGGATAAAGTGCCTTGCCCAAGGACACAACGCGGGTCGTCCCGGACGTGGTTCGAACTCGGGACTTCTACCATAGAAGCCCAACAGTCTACCACTGCGCCGCCGTGCTCCCGATCCATTACAATACTATTACCAAGACATTACAGGACAAACCGAGTGCACTACGAAATACACTTATACTGATTCATTACACTCTTTGACAAGACAACTAAGAGTCCCAGTGGAATACACTTGCACTGTTTCATTACAATACTATTGACAAGACAGTGCACAGCAACCAAGTGTATCGTGAAATATACTCACACTGATTCATTATAAAACTATTGACACGTCTACAAATGATAAACAAGTCTATCATGAAATAAACCCATTTTGATTCACTCTAATACTATTCTACTGCAAAGGCAACACTTGACAACAAGGTGTACCATGGAATATGCTCACTCTCATCTGCCATAATACTTTTGACAAGACAACACGTGGCTACCAAGTGTACCATTGAATATGGATGGACCAAATTTGTGCTATCAACCCCTTTCAGATCAAGCCCACAGTCTAGATAATACATATATCACTTTGTCCATTTCGTGTTTTGTCGAAGTTTTTTTTAAATAATCTACCAATTCTCAAAATTTCTTAACATTTCTACTAAGGATTATCGACCTTTTTACGGCGTTTCTACGTCAATAAGAAGAATTTACTACAACCTTTTCACTTTTATCTGCTGCGGTGTATAAATAATTCTGGATAATTTATTTTAAGCCTTCACGTTACACGACTAAAAGGCGACACTTAATAAAAAAATTCACCGATTTACCTCCAAAACACAGCTTATTATCCCTTAACCCTTATCCCAAATGCAAATGAGATAAAAATTGTAAAGTTTTGTTTCAAATTGTTCAAATATTTCAAGAAAGCCACATAATGTGAAACTTTCACTGGAACGTGATCGAAGAGGGGTCACATACTATGGCTTTTTGGAATTTTTTTCTAAAATAATTTTTTCAGCTGCTCAATTTGTATTTTAAGCAGGACGATGCGGGTGATGCATTAGGTAAAAGTTTACGAGAATAAGGTCCCAACCCTGGTTGTAACAAATGGTTTTCCACTTTGTTTTCGAAGCAGACATTGAAAAAAACATTGAATGCCGAATTTTATAAACAGAGTTGATATTTGGAATAAATGGGATATCGTCGTGAGGTTGGGAAAAGTGTTAGTGTTTCAGATGTCTATGCCAGTATTTAACCTACTTTTAAATAATATTTATTTTTTTCAGTCAAATAAAGTTTTTGTTCTGTTGTAACGCTGGGATAATTTGAAACAAAAAGTTAATTTTTTGCAGGATCTGACTGACTGCCTGAATGTGTCAAAAGCATAAAAGAGCATCCCTCCACACAAATTAATTGTATATACGAAGTTTTGAACTGATTGGGCTAAAGAACCTTTAAAAACGAAACGGCACTGCGGTCGGGTAGGGAACATTCTGGACAGATTTTATCAACGTTAGTCGATATAACCTTGAATTCCATACTCTATATATCTCGTGGTATATATATGTGTTATTAATGTTATTTTAACGAGGTTTAGTGGGCATCCAAAAGATCCATTATAAGAGCGTCTGATTGCGACTCATCGCGAATAACGTTGTGAATATGGCGTCATTAATCCTTATTAGGGAAAAGGAGTTCCAAAGGAACCACATTGTGCAGCACAGAGAGTATTAATTCTTGTCGGCGCCTTCTTTGTCCTCGTTAGTATGTCCTGAACGAAAATGTTTCTCTTTTATTTACTTAATTGATGTTGTAAACTTCCCCACCGAGAGCATTCGTGGAAGAAATATTAGTTCTGCTGTCGTAAAATCTTTGACATTAGATTCGGACAGCAGGGAACAGTACGTATGAAATTCAGTGATTAACAACAGACTGGAGGATCCTCGAAGATTACATGGTAGAAGAAATACTGTAAAAGCAGAAAATTTCGTGGGGTAAATTTTCGTGGTTTTGTGAATTCAGGCATTTTTGTGGGGATTTAATTTCGTGGTCAACCGATTTGAAAACATCAATATAATGGCGCCGCTTCTGAGCATAATGTGCTCTAGTATGAAAACGCCATTAATAGAAGAAGCCTGTTTTCGTTCCGGCATGTTGCACAGAGGAACTTCAACCTTGTGATAGAACGGTGAATGGGAAATTAAAAGGCGTGCTCAAACAAAACTTATCAAGTGGTATGCCAATGAAGTGTCAATGCATGTGTGGAAGGGGAAGCCAGTCGAAGATGTCAAAATAGACTTGCGTATAAGCCACATAAAACCTATTCATGGCAGCTGGGTATTACTGGCTTTTGATGAAGTGTCGAAAGACAAAGACTGTATTGTGAATGGCTTTCGCCTTGCGGGCATAGTGGAAGTTTTAGATAAATAAATATTCCATTGGACTCATTGACGCTAATTAAATGATGTGATGACAGTTTGTGATAAAATGAAATCTATTGTGTAATCCATGTGTTCATTTAATCATGTTTAGTTTACTAGCAATACTATTTGTATGTATGTTCATTTTCTTCAATAAATAAAATTTTAGTGTGATTAGTTTGTTCTGGCTATTAAAATGTAATTGGTCAGCAACTACATCTTTCTGAAATATCATTTTTTATCACCGTGGATTGAGATATTTTCGTCACAGATGGAGGTGTTGTGGGCATAAATGTCGTTGGGATTTAATTTCGTGGCTTTTTCTCACCCACGAAAACCACGAAATTAAATCCCCAGCGAACTTTTCTGCTTTTACGGTAATACGTAGAACACAACCAAAGTGAAATCTAAAAAGGGGTAAACATACGAGGTACTCCTGTGATCTCTCCAAAACAGCAGCGCACTGAGAAAATTATATAGGAAATTATCACTGATAACGGAACCGAAATTTCGATCATAAGGAACATCTTAGAGGAACAAAAAGACTATTACAAAAGGCTGTAGTCATGAAAACATACAGATGACCGGTGGTGGGCTGTTTAACTCCGAAACAAAGCTTCTCTATGTTTTATGAATGAGTCTGAATCAGATCAATCGAATGAGAACTCACAGTATCAGAATATTCAAATGCCTTTAAGTCAGTGCAAAAATTCCCAGGATCTGCAGGTTTTACGTCAGACATCTACAACGTCTGGGGTGCTTTCGATGTCTTTTTATGCAACACGTTGAATTATCGTTACAAAAGTAGATACAAACATAACTCTCGATTAAGTCGAAACTTTTTTGTTGTCATCATTTATATCCCAAAAACAAAATAAACCAAGAATATATCTAAAAACAGAGAATTATTCCACTCAAAATGTCAATACAAACATCACAAGTTCAGCGGATGTATCTTGCAAATCGGGTAAAATCTAACTTAGTTGTATATAAGGTAGTTAAAGAGGCAATTGCTCACGTGGGAGGTGGGGGTTGCACGGTGGTGGTGTGTACAAAGGCATACGGCACGTCGCTGATGGAGTTGTCTTCGACCAATGCTAACCCGCGTGCGCGGAGTTTATACAATGGGGATTCTGACAGTTCCTCGCCGTTGATCATGGGTCTTTCCGGGTACTCCGGCTTCCCACAACCGTAAAATTTACTGACACGAGGTGACCCTCACTTTCGAAAGTGTTGTTAAATCCAAATAAAAAAACGAGAAAAAAAGAAGAAAAAAGTTAAACAGTAGGAAGAAAGGCTTATGTTCGGTTTCACAAACAAATGTGACGAAAATATGGTTTGATGAAATGTGGATTAAAAAAATGGTTTCGAGGATCCTAAGAATATTAAAGTGAACGACTCCTTGGAATAGGATTTGACAGAAAATGTATAACAGTTTCTTGAAATTGGACCGTCCGTAATTTAATGGTCAATTCTTTTCAAAAAAATATGTCGAGCTATATATTAAATAACTGACACAGGTCTGAGGCGTTTTAACAAGGAGCTCATCAAGGTAGCGCACTGTTTCCATTTAATCATAAGAAGTGCTGAAATACTTCAGTATTCATTAAAATACAACTAATTGGTGGAATAAGGATAATATTTTAGAATAGTTAATTGGTCAATACGAAGATGACTCTTCCCATGTTTGAAAGATGTCCATTATCTGAAAATATCTTTGATAGTTTTGCAGAAATTTTACTTCTACCCCAACATTATGGCCAATTTTGATAAGACACAATGTATCTTAATTTGGAGAAATAGGATTCGGTAGTTAGGATATCGACACTGATGCGCCACTAAAGTAGAATTACGGGGTCAGTTTACAATGTTGTGTTAACTATGACTTCAGCAGTGAGAATTATATCAGCAGAACTTTACAGAAAAAGTTAGAAACATTGAAAAGCATTCGAACGAATAGCCTCTGCATAATCTCACTCTACTTGGAAAACCATTGTAGTTAACCCTTTAACTGACGCACAAGATATCAACTTTTGTCATTTTAATTATTTTTCTATAAATTTTTTCAAAAACATTCTACAAATCCATATCATATTGAACAATTACTGAAAAGTCATTGCTCCTACAACTTCCATCAAGCAAATGAGCTCTTTCCATTGAGGGATCACATGATATGGTTTTGTTGAAATGTTTCGAAACATAATTATAATATCTGCTCAATTTGTTAATTACTCCAGTGGATGCGCCTGATTCGTTAGACAGGGGTTAATCATGTGTTCTTTTGAGTCTATCTCAGTATTGTGCTATAACAGCTGACGAATCAGAAAGTCGTTATGGTGAGTTACAAGAGACCTCTTTCTAACTTTCTGATCCTACAAAGTCGACAAAATTCAACAACTACAAGGATTAATTATGGGGCTGGAGGTAACATGAAATTTACCTACATTAAAGCATCCAATAAAATCGGGAAACTCACGTGGGGCAAAAACTCATCGAAAATGGAATAGTCTCCCAGTGGAATAGAAGGCTTTAGTCGAAGCTGATTAAAAAGTTATGGTAGTTAAATAATTTGGTATCTTCGTAGACAGAAGATTCCAAAAACAACAACACATATGAATTCATTCATGGAATTATTGTGGGCCACAAACCAACCGACAGTGGAATCGTCTCTAAATGGGAGGCTTTAATCTTAGATGATTTAAAAAAAAGTTTGACATTAAGAATATTCAGCATTTTCATAAGAAGGAATTCTGGAAATACATGAAACCTCATGAACTCATTTTGGTGCAATGTTCTCTGTTTATCCTATACTTTAGATACGACCACCACACCAAACTGTTTTTTAACAAATCCGTTTTGATATGCGGAAATTTTCTCCGCTGCTGAGACTGGGAAAACAGATGTCTTTGTTATTAAATATGAAAACACCGATTTTTCAGCAATCATCATTTAAAAATAAAATAAAATACTCACTATCATGTATCGTAGTTTGGAGTAATTAATGACATTTCAAAAGATTGGAAAATTTTGACGAAGCAAACCTATCACAAAAGCAGCAACAGATGACAATGTAATGATGTTACAATTCTTTGCGAAAAAAGTCCAATAATTTTAGGCAAGGTCCGCGATAGCCTTTTGTAACTAAGCCCACTAAAGCATGTCATTTGAATATAAATTTGAAATCCACATAGAAAGAAACACTTGTTCATCTCAGTTTTGTCTGCTGTCACACAATGACTTTATTGTATAAAATTATATTGCTTCACTCAATACTGTCTTAATATCTAACGATCATTAGTTCCGATCAAATTCACCAGACAGGTTTACTGAGTACCGTGACACAATATTATAAAATGTAAGATGGAATATATATTTGACATCGTACTCTGACAGCATTACAGTGACAGTTCTATTGATATTTTCTGTTTAGGGCTCGAGTTTCTTTGATTTCGTTTTATTTTTGCCTTCTTTTTTCCTTCTTTGTTATCATTTCAGCTCATTTATTTAACGCTGAAGCAACGTATTGCTTGATGATCATATGTCTAGATACTGCAGAAGTTGTGGTTCGAAGTCTCTCTTAATAAACACTGAACTAAGATTGTTAGGGTTTGTAAATTGAGGCACAAAACGCAATACATTCAGGAACATTTGTTGTATTTTGATATAATTCATTCTACTTTATAATGGATGTTTTAATTTTAATCTATTTATTTTTATTTATTCTGCTTGCTTTCACGTCATGCCATTTCAGTTCGTATTATTTTGTTAAAATATCGGCTTTTATTGGGTTTTCTTACTCTTATTTCCCCTTCTTACGCAATGTATATTTGTTTTATTCCAGGATCTGAACTACAACAAAAGGGAACAGCATATGCTGCTGAGCAATGTGATTTAAACAGCGAAACCAAGAGAAAATCAATCTGGAGGCGCGGGTTTCGTACTGCAGCACAATTTCTTAATAATATGTTCTGTTGTCATAGAACAGCTGTTGAAGCAGAAAGAGTGTCACCATATATCATTTAGATAGAATAAACTGTAGCTTTGATCAAACCAATGTTTTATACTGATAAGTTAACTACTCAAAATAATTATCTGAGCAGAGTTTTGAAGTGATTCATAGTAATAATGACAACGGTTTACGTGCCTCTACAGTACAGTAAGTTGGAGAGTCCAATGTTACACACCATTGCTTGGTAGTGTTCTCAGAGTACTCTGGCCTATTTTATGTGTATAAAACTCCCCAACACCATATGCCCTCTGCCTTTGAAATTTTCATTTAAACCCCAAGGAACAAACATGCAAACAGATTTGCATATTGAGTGACAAGTGCAAATGGAAATTTTAATTAATACTATTGATTAACTTAAGACCGTTTAAATTAACAAATTCTCATTGATTCTCTCCTATACATCCGCCTTTTATTAAAATTTCACTTCATGTACTTATTGAATTCAATTTAACTACAAATATAAACTTTAGTTCCACAGATTGATGTTAGTGACCTAATATAAATAGACAGTGAATCGTTTGGTATTTATGTGGTGTAATGTGTTGATAAATGGTCGGTGTCATGGGTCTAATCTACATCTGTATTCTTTCTGATAGAATATGACCATTCGAGTATGCAATAATTCTCCAAACAAACAAACATGAATATTTTTTAGTGAAAAAATCAAATAGAACTTTTAACCCTTTGAGACTTTTAATATCCTGACTTTCAAACGTCACCGGGAATTCAGTTTCTTCAACGTTTTTCAAAATGCGACATAAAACGTCAGAAAGTACAAATAACAAGATATGTATCACATTAGTGATTACCTGGTTGAGGGCTAGATTATTTTTGGTGGTCTGAATTTGTTATTCCAAACTTGTTTTATTACAAATTATTGGAGAGTGCATACAGGCACTCTCCAGTAATTTGTAATAAAACAAATTTATATAAACAAAATATTATTTGTGTTTGACTGAATATGAAATATAAAAAGGGAAGTTTGGGCTTTTCCTCTCTGGTATCATAATTTCTTGAAAGCCCCGATAGTGGCTTCGAACCAGTTAAGAAGTCTTGACAGTAGGATTATGTTAGTATTTTAAGCTGCGATAACATTTGGCTGAACGGTTGTGACTGAGCACCAAGCGGGAGAAAATAGGAACTGAGGTTAAAACTTTAAAAAATCGAAAAATAATAACAAAAAAAATGACCACAAAGTATCTGCATCCTGTTTGATTGCGTACGTCATAAGACGTACAAAAGTATCGAAGGGTTTTAATTAATATTATTGAGTAACTGGGAGACGTTTAAATGACATTTTCGGATTGATCCGCTCCTATCCATTCACGTTCTATTAGAATTTCGCTGGAAGTACTGTACTTATGAGTTTTATTAAAATCAATTAGGCGTCGGTATAAATTTTACTCGTTGAGTCAGGTGTACTGGATTTCATTGTAGTGTGTAACACCTTTTAAAAAATGTCAGTATGTAAATAAACCGTTGTCCTTACTACTGTTCATATTCGATTCATAATTTAGATGTTTTGCTTTCGAAAAAAAAACTTTGAATTTAGTTCACCCTCTTCGAGGGTTTCATAAAAAAATAATTGGTCTATCTTCGCGGGCATCAAGAGAAAATTACGATTCGTTAGTGACAGGCGGGAATTGTTTGCTTATAAAGTCTGGTCAAGGTTTGCCTTTAAAAAGTGAGAAGGCGGATTGAGGTGTTATTGTTGACCGGTTACCCAATACGATCACTGCATTCATCCAGCACTCGAGGAGGCCGTTCCATTTTGGGTCCACACACACTGTTCCAATCAGGGGTCACTAGCTATGTATTTGAGGATACGAAGGATAATTTTCAGTTATTCCCAATTTTTTGGCCAATTGGCCATCTTTTTTCATGTTAATGATAGGTATTGGGTTATATCTTTTCATATTTGTTATGTTGACTTTTGATGGAAACTTTTCTCCCGCTTATCTTTCACACCATGCCTTGCTACCACTGATTTGAAAGTGGAAATCTTCGAGAGCAATGCATGGTTCCTTCACAGTTTATCGGGGTTTTGTAGGGTTTCGTGATCTTTTTAACGAATTTTACAGATTAATTGTAAGGACTGTTAATTCAAAATTGTCTTTAACCTATCTTGTGAACCATATATTACTATCACTCATGTGAAAGCGCTAGTCGTTGACTGATAGTAATGTGTGGTTCTATCAATGTTTGTTAGACTTCTTTTCTTGAATTTTGGCATATTTTTGTGAGCTTTTACCATCTTTTCAGATTAAAGATAGAGACAGTTGATTCAAAATGGTCTTTAACTTATCTCGTGAATCATATATTACTATCACTCATGTGAAAGTGCTCGTCGTTGACTGATAGTAATGCATGGTTCCATCAATGTTTGTTAGATTTCTTTTCTTTTCTCCCTTTTTGGCGTGTTTTTGTGAGCTTTTACCATCTTTTCAGATTAAATACAGAGACAGTTGATTCAAAATTGTCTTTAACTTATCTCGTGAATCATATATTACTATCACTCATTTGAAAGCGCTAGTCGTTGACTGATAGTAATGTATGGTTCCATGAATGTTTGTTAGATTTCTTTTCTTTTCTCCTTTTTTGGCTTCTTTTTGTGAGCTTTTACCATCTTTGCAGATTAAATATAGAGACAGTTGATTCTAAATGGTCTTTAACTTATCTTGTGAAGCATATTTGATTTTACTATCATTCGTATGAAACCGCTAGTCGTTGACTGATAGTAATGTATGGTTCCATAACTGTTTGTTAGATTTCTTTTCTTTTCTCCATTTTTGGCGTGTTTTTGTGAGCCTTTACCATTAGATTAAATATAGAGACAGTTGATTCAAAATGGTCTTTAACTTATCTTGTGAATCGTATGTTACTATCACTCATGTGAAAGCGCTCGTCGTTGACTGATAGTAATGTATTATTCTATCACTGTTTGTTTGGTTTCTTTTCTTTTCTTCCATTTTATCGTGGGTTTATTTGCGAGTCTTTACCATCTTTGCAGATTAAATGTAAGGATTGTTAATGCAAAATTTTCGTTGTCTTATATTTCGAACTATATTGTGTTACCACTCATTTGAAAGCGCAAGTCTTTGACTGATCGCAATGTATAGTTCCATAACTGTTTATCGAGGTTTTGATGGCTTTCGATGTATTTTACGAACTTTGAAGATTATTTAGAAGGACTGTTAATTCAAAATTTTCTTTCACTTATCTAGTGAACCATATATTACTATCACTCCTTTGAAAGTGTGAGTTGTTGTCCCATAGTAATGTATGGTTCCATCATCACTGTTTTTTAGATTTATTTTGTTTTTTTCCATTTTTAACGATCTTTCCAGACTTATTTTCTAAAGTGAACATTGAAATTTTCTTTCTCTCATCTTTCGAACCATATTTTACTATCACTCATATGAAAGCTCCAGTCGTTGATTTATAGTAATGTATGGTTTCATCACCGTCTGTTCAGTGTCTTTTGTTTTCTACCATTTAAACGGTCTTTCCATATTTATTGTATAAACAGACACTCGAAATTTAGTTCCTCTTAACCTTCGAACCATATTTTACTATCACTCATTTAAAAGCGCGAGTCGTTGACTGATAGTAATGTATGGCTCCATCACTGTTAAGTCTATTTTCTTTTCTTCCATTTTTAACGGTTTATATGGATTTATTTTATGGGCTGACAATTGAAATTTTCTTCCTCTCAACCCTTACCCTTGAGCCATATAAAGCTAGCACTCATCTGACAGAACGAATCGTTGATTAATAATAATGTATGGCTCCATCAATATCTCCTAAATTTCTACCTTTTAAAAATGTCTGTAAAAGCTTCTTTGAGCTGAATAGTAATTTGAATTTTCTTCTTTTAGCGAATCATTTTTGTTTGGAATGGGAGTTGCTGGCTGATCGTTGAGTGTCATTGTTTTTCATTTATACTGTTATTTTCAAATTTTCACAATTTGCAAAGGTAAATATCGTTAACAGTGAAAGCACAGTGCAAGACCGTATCATGGTGCGCTTTCTTATAACATGGACAAATCCCCCCACTTTTTCCTCACATTATTTCCCCACAAAGTGCTTTACTCTTTGAAATCCATTATTTTATGTATATCATGTTTCATCCTCTGTGGCCGTCGCATTCATTTGATGTGAGAGTTTTGACGATTACATGTTTAGCAAAAAAAATGAATTGACATTTTATTCTACGGTACAGCCGCCGTGGACTAACTATAGGAATAATCATCAAAAATTTACAACCGCTTACGTATGAAGTTAGAGATTGCAAAAAATGCCCTCCATTATCTTTGAGTGAAAGAAGAGCAGAACAACATAACTACTTCATACTCTGGTTCGATTGTTATTTTGAGTAGTTGTAACAGGCAAATGTATTTATTGTTATATGTTCTGTGTACACAGCATCATGGAACTGATTCTGTTGAAGAAGTAATATAAATTGTTTCAGGATTTAGTTTCTTGTTTTTTATCACGATTTGTTTTTCGCAGTGTTCAACAAAATCACGCTCACACATCCAAAGTAAAATTCCTTATTCATGGGTATGTGTCTTTGTAAACGGTGCATGTGTAGCATGACATAGGAATGGAGAATTGGAAATACTCCTATAATACCAACAGAATCAAGTGGGCAAAATATATGTTGCTCCTTTCGTTGATCTGCCGCCAATCCCGTCAGCATCTCTTCATTCAGTTGTTCCATAAAACACAAACTGAATAGGAAGCTTAGTCAAATGTCGTATTCACTTGTACATGGTCGAAACAATAACGCAAGTACTTTGGATTAGATAATTATGAAATTCAGCTATATTGTTTAGGATAAGAATCTGTAGCTCGGTATTTCAATGATTCAATTCAATTCAATCTTTATTTCACAGCATACAAATACAAATGAGAGAGAGAGGGAGAGAGAGAGAGAGTAAAGTTACAAAATTATTGAATGATGTATAAATGTATACTGTGGGGAATGACATAGTCTTGTGACTGTCTCCCTGTCATCCTCTAGACAATCAAAATAATAAATAAGATAAAATGGCAAATGGCAAGTGTTAAATTCAAGTTAAATGTAGTCGATCCAGACAGCAGGTAGTTGTTGTGTTATATTAACATCCTTTACATTGGAATTGAGTATTGTTTCCACATCATGGATCAAATAGCCAAGAGTTCTGTTTCGGATTGTTTTAACCGGTCAATCAACTGTGTTTCCGAATCCTAATCGAATCAACAGTGTTTCCGAATAATAATAAAAAAAAAAATTTATACGCATTCCTTAGTAGGCCAGTACAATTATCGTAGGCTAAAAACCGGAAAACCGCGGGACAACCTTTTCATCTGCTTGTGGGAAGAGAATAGATGAAGGTAATAACGACCCCGAGAGTTCCAACTAGGCGAAGCAGTCAGGGCATCTTGGGTTGGAACACCTAACGTTGACTTCGTATGCGTTTAAAAATTGATTGAATAAAGTTTTGTTAAATGCCTTTCGGGTGAGGGTTTTTATCGTTGTGTCTAAGTCATTCCACAGTTTGGGAAAATAAAAATATGGAAGAGCGACTGAGAACTGAGTGCGGGGTTTGTGTTTGGTTAGGTTTCCACATTGCCTAGTATTCATACCAGATGGGTTAGAGTACACTTGGAATGTATTATCAAAACTGACAGGGAGGTTGTTTATAGACCAGCCGTACATGAATAGAAGTGAATGTAACTTGTACAGATCATTAAATTTCAGGATTTTCAAACGTTTGAAAAGAGGATCAGTGTGTGAGTTGAACTTTTTGTTCGCTATGATATGCACAGCCTTTTTATGAAGATTCAGAATTTGTTTAGTGGCTGGTGTATTACCCCAAATTTGTATCCCGTAAATTAAATGTCTTTGAAATAAACTGAAATAGAGTATACGTAGTGTCTCGAGCGGCAAAAAATTCTTGACTCTATTCAGGATATAAATTGACCTGGATAGTTTCGTACAGACTACGGATACATGATGATTAAATCTAAGGTTCTTGTCCATGTCAATTCCTAGGAATTTTATGAATTTGTTTTGGCGATTATTACCTGCTATTGTTAAGCTTGTGTTATTTAGTGAAATTTGGGTTTGTACGTTGTTGAAATTGTAATTGGCATTTTGGGGATAGAGAAGTAGGACCTTAGTTTTATTAGCATTTAATGATAACTTATTAGCTAGACACCAGTCACTGATTTTTGACAAGTCATTGTTTACTCTCTCCGCTAGGAGGTTGAGGTCATACCAGATGCGTAGGATGTTGTGTCACCCGCAAAGGATAAAATACTCATGTCGGTCGACTCACAAATGTCGTTGATAAAGAGCACAAACAAAAGAGGACCGAGGACAGACCCCAGGGGTACACCCGTAGTAATATTGAGTTGATTCGAG
Organism: Pictodentalium vernedei; assembly: GCA_031216915.1. Classification (NCBI taxonomy): domain Eukaryota; kingdom Metazoa; phylum Mollusca; class Scaphopoda; order Dentaliida; family Dentaliidae; genus Pictodentalium; species Pictodentalium vernedei. Next base: position 279,317,260 of record CM062295.1, on the reverse strand, counting down.
GATTCACTCGCGAATTGCACAAATTGGGATCTCTCAGAGAGATAGTTCTGAAACCAAGAATTAGCTATACCTCTAATTCCGTAATGTTCAAGTTTCCTGACGAGGATTTAATGGTCAATAGTGTTGAATGCTTTGGAAAAATCTAAAGAAATAGATAATGCGCAATCTTTAGTTGCATTGTTATTCATTATGGAAGCATAGTTGATAAGATGCATTATCGGATGAAATGTTGAGTGTCCCTTTCTGAAGCCAAACTGATAGTTATAAATAATGTTGTTTGCATCTAAAAAGTTTGAAAAAAATGATTTGTTTTTCAGAGTTTTGCCTCTTCTCATGCCAGCTGTCCATTAATTCAGATTACCCCATGAACGCAATGACTCGATCAAATATGATTTGATTCTTATGAAATTTGGAAGGTGTGTCCCTGAAACAAAGGTTTACCTATCCTTTGGCCTTTGACGTGATAATTCAAATCAAATATAACTGGTTTCTTTTGAAATTTGGTAGCTATATATCTGATATAAATGTATAGGTAAGGTTTTATATCATGTACATTATAATACCTTTTAACAAAATTATTTTCCGTTCATAGTAAAAATAGTGTGTTGAACGGGCTACCCGACGCAACGGAAATATCCTACCAGCACAATTCGCAAAACTCCCGCCCTCTGAGAAATAGCCTCGTCCGTGACGAAAAAACGTTAGTTTTCAAAAAGTCCATTCCCAAGTCAGACAAAGGAATATGTTTAATCTCCAGTCATTCGGGCTTCAGGTTGAGAATATTAATTGGGTTGGCCAGTAGTTCTTGACTGTTGCACCCCCTTCTGGTGTAATGAATCCAAGCAAATATCATCTCCTCGGTTTCGTGCCTTTGCTGAACAATAAAAAGCTAGTCAATGACAAAACTACGATATTTTTACCGTAAAATATCACAGTAGAACTAGTGGCAGGTTGCTGTCAGTCCCTTTACAGCAATTTCGCCGAGGATCTTTTACATTGCATAAGGTTTTATCTTTGATTTGTCTTCCAGAAAGTGATGTACAAACTGCAAGGGGGTTAGGACTACGAAACTATAAGGGGGTTAGGGCTACGTTCTTTGACGGCTTTTACGTCACATCTCCGGTTTTTGAGTAGGATTTTCTCAGTGTTTGGATAACGTTTTTCCACGCCAGGATGTAAAGGCAGCGAACCAGACATTATATAATGTCACACAAATTCAGCAATGTGTAGCGAAATTGACTTTTAATGTTTCCGATTCCTTTTTAATATCCGACATTATACTATTGAAGCCCCCACTCCCCCCTCCTCCTGGGGTCATATAAGATTAAACAGAGTCATATCTTCAAGAATTTAAAGCGATGCACGACTAGGAAGGGTTGCGTTTTTGTCCCATCCAGAATTTTCCCGTTTCCTACACTGGAGTGATAAGTGATGTTAACGACCGAAAAGCTGACGCTAGTACCATCGTGCCGCCGGCCTCTGGCGCTAAAATCCGTTCACGTCCATCTCTGACAGTATAGAAAAAGCAATGCGTTACTTTTTATTATTTCACCTGACGGAATGTCAGGGTGAATATAGAGAGTGGTGGTCGAGTGGGTAAGTGCGCTGGGCTCTCATGCCAAGTCCCCCGGGATCGATCCACGGTCGGGGAAAGTTCTCGAGGCGTCCGAACACTCTCTGTCAGCATGAATTGTGGGGATGATGCTGTCACGGCGTACCGTCCTATCGGGTGTAGACGTAAAATGGCTGTCCTGTGTGCTGAGAGACACACTCCATGCAGGCTAAAGATCCCTTTGTAGTATTCGAGAAGATTGAGGCCACGAAGTTGCCGTCACGAAGATCATCCCACACACCTGCGCCATTGAGCCAAGGAGAGGCGTTAATATAAGTTGCATAACTTGTTCGCGAATCCTTGTAAAACGAATAAGATTAAATAAATATAGTGATCACTCTATATTCGGTATCTGGTGCACATTTCTATTGAAGACGGGGGTTTAAATTTTCTTTTCCAAAATTACTTGTGTAATTTTATTAAATATGTTATGGGTGATGAATAACCCTTTGAACCCGGAAGATCCCTTATCCGGACAGGGATCGTGATATAACCTGACTTCATTGCAATTTTTCGAAATTAAGTCTATGCCCCCTCCCATTTTTAAAAAATCTTCTCATGAACCGATTAATACAAAAACTATTTACATCTTCTGTTTGAGATATACTTCAAAGTTTTCTCAAAAGAGGTTTTTGAGACAATATTCATAGTTCTGTGAGGTTTCAGATTTTTAAGCTCCCCCCTCCCCCTCCCCCCACCAAATAAAACCTTTCCAATTTTCAGATTCCCTGTATCGATTTCAGTGAGCGGTTCAAGATTTTAGCCGCGCCCCAAAGTTCCAGTTATCCGAATCCCTGTATCGGTTTAAGAAAAAAACAATTTAAGAGTGTTTTCTTGATTTTTGTCGAAAAAAATTAGCACGTGGGAACCCAAATGGTACATGGTACATTTAAAATGTCTTTTTTCCCTTACACCACAGCACAAGTAAATCATATGGGGGCGGTGTGTGGGTGACTCATGTTAACTGGGGTTTACGGGGAAAAAACAGTTTTCTCACACAGCCCCATTCCAAATACTTCACCGCTAGACATATAGCATCTGTGTCGGGTTGATTTACAATTTTGATCAAATATAGCCGTTGGGCGATATTAAGGGTGTCATGGAGGGGGGGGGGGGGGGGTGGTCTTCATATTTTTAGAATTGTGGATAGAGAGCTATTCAATATGGAAAAATTTGATGGCATTGCGGGAAACTAAATTTTAACACTGTGAAAGGGAGAAACATTTTTTAAAAAATTCTTATTTAACTTACTGCTCCTAATGCTTTAATGTTTGATATGTGGCATCTTGATAGAATGATTACAAGTTTGTTCAAATCAAACCCCTGGGATCGAAAATAGGGAAGCCATAGTTTAATGACTACTCCACCTAATCATTACTCCAAATCCTCTCATATTTGATATATAACATCTTCATAAGTATGGCTTGGACATTTTTTAAAATTAATCTCCATGTGTACTTTACACAAATATTCTTTCACACTCGGGCTCTTTGACATCTGATATCTGGTTAGTAATGGATGGCTGCTTATTTTAGAAATGTATATATATTTAAATATCTTTGTGAAGAATTCAAGGAGTTTTGTCAGGTGCGCGCCCACTTTGTATCCATTATACAGTGCTTGGCCACTTTGCCCCCCCCCCCCCCTTCCGCCACGCGGGGATGGTGACTGCAGACAATCCCTCCAACAAAATACCAACAAATTACAGAATGTGTTGTATCGATTTTACCCCCACCCCACCCCGATTTATAACCACGATTAACGCTGCTGCACAAATCTCCAGGTTTTATTTCTTACACACTATCCATATATGCTCACAGTCGGTATGACGGTAGCCTAATTTGTGAACTTGATGGTGATTTGGGCGATTGGCCAACTCTCACACTAGTTATTATCCACGCCAGACAGAAAGCTTATGGAAAGATGATAACAAAATACAAGGCAATGTGTTTGATTTTATCATTGGATTAAAATAAACATTGAAATGATAGCCTCTCTCCAGGTAAAATTTGTAACATGGGACAATGCGACAGGCAAGAGAGTCGCACACAAGCCGCCGGCAGTGCATACAGCTCATGTTAAACCTCTCGCCCGTAAAAGTCGAGGGGTTCCACTAGCTAGGGAATGGAAGAGCCTATGGGAGTGTGTGAGGGGAATAGGAAATGTAAGTTTACAAAAGTGGGTCGCAATATGACGAACCAATTCGGCATTCTAGGCCTGCAGGGGTCGGTCGAATATCAAGCAATAATTTGGAGTCCGGGAGCAGGGGATAGGGAAGAGGAGGAGGAGGAAGTCAAGTGAGGAGAAGGATGGTAGCACAGGCGTCCCACAGATACAGTTTGGGACAGGGTTGTGGCGCTCTCGTCCACAAAGTGAGAGAGGGGCGGATTTTATCCAGGTGATACAGAAGCACGTGATAGAGCATCGGAGAAAAACCGAAAGACAGACACAGGTTATTATGACAGTAATGTTGTTTGGTATATGAATAGGACATCAGGACATCATAGGGCAGTATGTAGCTCGAACAGTCCAAACCGAAGTGCATTGTGTCTTCCAGAGTTAGATTAAACAACTTATTTCGGCTTTTCCGTCTGGAAAAGACTCTTTTTATTCTACGGATTATTATTATTATTATTATTATTATTATTATTTATTATTATTATTATTATTATTATTATTATTATTATTATTATTATTATTATTTTTTTATTTTTTTTTTTTTTTGGGGGGGGGGGGGGGGTCCACATATTTTGTCCGCACGATTCCGAAGCCATTTTCGAACCGATTTTCACAAACTTTTGCACACTCATAGAGGGGCACAAAATCTAAAAATGTACCGAAGCGGAATTTTCGATTTATCCCTTATTTCGTCAGAATTGGATAAAATCTGTCAAAATTGAGGTTTATAGGCACTTTCTCGAAACACGTCTTGTAGATTTTTTTAAACATTCATCATTGCTAGACCTGCTTGTGACACGACCATTGATACACAAGAGATATTAGGTGATGCATATGGTAATCCTCCGCAGGCTGTCAAACATCGAAATTTTGATGAAATGAGCTGTTTTCGAGCCCCCACAACCCTCAAACGATAAACGAGAGATAAGCATAACTTCCTTTATTGGAAGTAAAGTTCACCGATCATCATTTTTGTAAGTAATAAGGGTATTCAGAAAACTAAGCGTTAACCCGTTTTGGGCTGGTTAAACAGCAATACCCCTCAAAAGCTAAAAAAAAAATCATGTTTTCTGTGGATTTCTCTAAATGAGTCTTGTAGATTTTCAAGAAAAATTGGCCACTTGCAGGACCTGGTGTGACAATACAAGTTGCATGGACAAAATGCTCCGGTGAGCATTTGTTAACCCTCCACGGGCTGCTAAAAGTAAAAATTGTCATAAAATGGGCTGATTTTGGACAGCAACAGCAACAGCACCCAATGGGTACGCCACAAAGAAAAGTACCTCCTTTTATCGAGCGCAAAATTTATACGGAAACATTTTTGTAAGTAGTAAGGGTATTCAAAAGTCGAAGTCTTAACCTATTTTTGGCAGGATAAAAAGAGATACCCCTTAAAAGCTTAAAAGTCCCATTTTCTGTAGATTTTTCTAAAAGAAAAATTGGCTATTCGCAGGTCTTTGTGTGACATTACAAGTTGCATGGACAAAATATTCCGATGAACGTTTATTCACCCTCTATAGGCGGCCAAGCATCATAAGTTTGTTGAAATGGGCTGTTTTCAGACACGCACAACTCGGAATGTTATCCTAGAGATACACATAATCTCCTTTGTTGGAAGTGGAATTCGCTAAGGACCATTTTTGTAAGTACTAGGGGTATTCAAAATCCCAAGCGTTAACCCCTTTTGGGGTGGTTAATAGCGATACCCATCAAAAGCTTTAAAAATCATGTTTTCCGTGGATTTCTTTACAAACATCTTGTAAGTTTTCAACAGAAAATGCCTATTGATAGGTCTTGATGTCACATTACCGGTTGCATGGATAAAATATTCCGGTAAGCCTTTGTTAACCCTCCATGGGCTGCTAAATGTAAACATTTTGAAAAAAATAGTCTGTTTTTGGACACCAACAACAACAAATGGGAATGCCACAGAGAAACATAACTTCATTTACCGGACGCAAAACTGATAGGGAAAACTTTTAGTAAGTAGTAAGGGTATTCAAAAATCGAGGTCCTAACCCATTTTCGACTGGTTAAGGAGATGTACCCCTTAAAGGCATAAAGTTTCCATTTTCTGTGGATTTCTCCAAAAAATCTAGTAAGTATTCAAGAAAAATTGACCGTTTGTAGGTCTTGGAGTGACATTACAAGTTGCATGGACAAAATATTCCGGTAACCGTTTGTTAACCCTCCAGAGGCTGCAAAGCATAGAAATTTTGAGAAAATGGTCTGTTCTTGGGCACCCAGTGCACCCAATGTGTATCTACGAGATAAACATAACCTCCTTCATTGGAAGTGGAATTCCCCGAGGATCATTTTTGTAAGTAATGAAGGTATTCATAAAACCAAGCATTAACCCTTTGAGGTGGTTACAGAGAGATACCCCTCAAAAGGTTAAAAATTCATGTTATCCGAGGATTTCTCTAAAAGCTTCGTGTAGATTTTCAAGAAAAATTGGCCATTCTCAGATCTTCGTGTGACATTACAAATTGCATGTACAAAATATTCCAGTAAGCATTTGTTAACCCTATGCAGGTTCTCAAGCATCATTTTTTTTATAAAATGGTTTGTGTTTGCGTACCCGCAACACCCAAAGTTAAGAGGGAGTAGAATACACTAAGAATTATTTTTGTTAGTAATAAGCGTATTCGAAAAAAATAACCCTTAACCCGTTTTGGGCTGGATAAACAATGATACCCATCAAAAGCAAAAAATATTCATGTTCTCCCTGGATTTCTCTGAAAACATCTCGTAGATTTTAAGTAAAAATGGCCATTCGCAGTTTTGGGTGTGAAATTACAAGTTGCATGAATAAATATTCCTGTTAGCACTTGTTAACCACCCTCTACAAGCTGCCAGACATCAATATTTTGGATACATTTGAGATAAAATGGACCATTTTCAAATAGACACAGCACTCAGTGGGTATATGTCAAACAAACATGACCCCTTTTGCCGGTCATTAACTTGTCGGACGACGATATTGATATTAACCCACTCCACCGTTAATGATGGTTTTTACCTAAACATTTTTTTTATCAAACTGAGTCATTTGAGACTACTATAGTCGCCTTTCTCATAACATCAATGAAGGAACTTCAGTGAGATAGTTAAAAACAATTCATCAGACATTGTGGGGTCATGAAAAATCATGAAATCTCATCGGGAAAAGCCATGATTCTCCAGAATCATAAAGTCTAGTTTATTTGTTACAATTAACAAAAAGGATTGGATGACAAGTGTCCAGCATATAGAATATATTTGACATTGTGTATGTAATGGCGAAGCAAACGTATATATATTTCGAAACAAGGTTGTGTATGTACATGGCTCGGAACAAAGCTGATGGCTGATCAACTTGGAACGAGTCAGAACAAAAGTGAGAGAGGGAGTAGAGGGGAAAAGTAGACTGTCGCACTGCCGGTTCGGATTTGAGAAACTATACGCTTGATAGTTCAGTTCAACACCACCCTGACTCCGACGGAGTCCCATACCACTGATGTAGCCAGGACTGAGAGGACAGACAAGTGGAAAGCAGCAAGCCATGTGTGAAGTAACCACAGATGGCAATAGATTTTATAAGTCAATAGCTTAGGAGAAAGTTATTTTAACCCTCTACCCATCATAACGGTACAAAGCGATCAGACCTCTGTGCTGTTCACAGGAATCTCCATTCAATTTTTTTTATTTCTTCAATTTCTTGTCTAAAAATACACAGCTCACACCGACGAGGGATCTCGTTTTATTATCTCGAGGCAAGAATTGAAAAGGTCTAGTTATTCTAGTTATTTAATATTTTCTGTCAGTGTTATCTTCTATCTGCGTTGAACAGAGGATTGCGACCTGTTCGCTTGACAAGCGGTCCAGTCTTAAAAACGCTTCGATGCTTTAATGAATTTTAGTACAGTGCGAAAAACGTGAATGTTGACGGGGTCCAGTACCATAAGGATGCCATAAAGAAGAGCATTGGCCAATCTTATTGACAGAAGCGCAAGATTTCTTCGAAGGTCTTGTCTTTCATCTGCCTATTTACTACAGTTGAAGAAATAGTGTTTAGCGTCTTCAGACTCGTAACCACACAGACAGTTTGGCGTTTTGTGGATGTTGTTAGCAAATTTTTCACAATTTAGATCGCTGCAGGAGCTCCACAGCCTGCAATGTATTATACTGACCGCCCTATCACCGTTGTTAAAGTACATGGGTGATCTACACACACCTCTATTGAAATATTTAATAAACTTATTCAGTGAACTCGACTGTCTAACTTCTATGGGTAGTGCGTTCCATTCCGAGATACACGAGGGTATAAATGAGCGTTTAAATACTTCCGTAAAGGTGAGTGGCTATTTGAAGTTGGAGCGTGACCGAGTGCTATACGGGGAGATATCCTCAAACGTTCTTGGTAATAAGTCATAGTGATACGTGGGGTCTGGTTGTTCACCATTTTGAAAAAAAACGTAATCATTTTTTTGGAGATAGAGTCTCTGTCTAAGGGTTTCCTAACCAAGTTCTGCAAGTAGAGCAGATACCGAAGTAGAACTCGTGAGACCGGATATTATATCTAGCTGCTTCTACGTGGATTCTATCCAATTTGGAAAGTAAGTAATCATACGACATCAGCATATTCTAAGAAAATAATAATAATAAGACTTGAAAAAGTCCTCATTACTGTTAACTCATGCACATGGTGGATGAGGAACATTCTATGGTGCTGTACAATCACTTTTAGTTTGGTAATCAAACTGTGGAGCAAGCTCTCTTGAATAGGCAAGTTTTCAGTTTACTCCAGAATTTCTAACGTGACTCACAAGACTTTACGTCATCTGGAAGAGAGAATTCCAGAGATGGGTGCCCAGTGAAACCAAACGATCTGTCAGCAAAAATAACATGCCTGTGAAAAGGTACTTTAAGTAAAGGTTTTGTACTAGACCAGGTGATAAAAGACCTTGGTGAATATTGGATCAATTTGTCTAAGTAAGATGGGGTTAGATTATTTAAACATTTGTATATTAACAATAAGATTTTAAATTCGATTCTTTTTCTGCTACGGGAAGGAAATGAAGTTCCTTCAGAGCATTTTATGAACTTGAAAATCTCCTTCTACCTACAATTATTTTTGCTGTCAGATTCTGTATGCTTTGGTATGGCTTAAGTCGACATTTTGGTAGATTTACGAGCAGACTGTTACCATAATCCATGTGACAGAAGACAACGGCATTGGCCAATTTTTTGCATGTGTTGCGACAGAGGTATGGCCTGAGTTTTTTCAGTCTGAACCTAGCAGCCAATGCAGCCTTAAGAGAGACATGATGTTCAAATGTCAGGTTGGCATCAAGGTGCATATCAAGAAGTTTAATTTTATAAAAAAAACTTTCACCTTGAACACCACAAACATTGATTGATTCCGTTGCACATTTTGGCAGCAGTTTGTTACTACTAAACATTATAAACTCTGTTTTTGATTCATTTATTTTTAGACTATTTGAAAGCATCTAAATTTTAACCTCATTTAAAGTGGAAGACATTTCGTTTACAATCTGTACTTCAGCATCATTTCTCCCCGCCCGAAAAGAATCGTAAATGCTATGATCATCAACATAACCAGCAATATGTTGTTTACCCTTCACACAAGAACTTAAGGTACTAGCATAGCATGTGAAATATATGGGACCATTTATACTGCCTTATGGCACTGAGTAATCAATATTTACTATGTCTGATTTCGCTTTACCAATATGGGCTTCATATTGATATCAATTGCAACCATGGGTGATATCATCTGATTTTCCATATTATTAAGTAGGTCAGAAGAATGGTTCCAGTGCTGTAGCCTTTCCTATAGGCGCTCTGATAGGAAGGAAGTAAGCCATTGGATTCCAGATGGCTTGTGAAACTCAAAGCACTAGCTTTCTCCACAAGTTTTGAGAGAATGTTAAGGCTGCTGACAGGCCTGTAATTTTTTATAGTAGGTTCAACTTTGAGTTCTTGATCAATGGTTTGACAACTGCTTTCTTCCAAACAGTCTGAGAATATCCCAGAAGAAAAAGAAAGGTTGATAATCTTGGTAATCAGATGAGCTACAATGCTACAATACTCTTTGACTATGCATGATGGCATGGGATCAAGAGCACATGTCACAGGCTTAGCATTCATTATTATTTTAGATACAGTTTCTACATTAGTCGCCGAGAAGGTTTCAAAAGAGGGGATAGGAAGGAACTAATTGATCGTGATTAATTATTTCATCCCTGATGAATTGAACTTTATTGTGGAAAAACGTTTGCAAATTCCACTGCTAAGTCGTCATCAGATTTGCCTTCGGGCATAGGATTAAATTTTGTTTTGCCAGTTAATTTTGAGACAACATGAAACAGCTGTTTGCGGTTGTTACCACATACACGAATTTTTTCTTCAAAACATTCAGTTTAACATTTAGTTAGGTTGTTCTTATAGTTATTTCGCTTTGCACAGAAAAATTGTCAGTGTTCTTGGGTTCTGTGTTTGAGCCAGTGTCTCTCACTCCAACGATTTTCAGTTTTTAGGTGCTGAGCCTGAATGTCAATGACTTGCACACGGGTTAAAGTAGAGGATTTGAGGCATTGGATGGACAGCATTGTGGTAGAGTTGGGGTCAGACCCAAAGATGTGGTGCATGTTGGGTCTAATAATATCACGGAAAGAAGATCAGTTCGTTTCGCAGAGACGTACATTGTTAGGGACTTGTCAAGTAAACATTTGAGTAGAATAGCAGGGGTTGTTGTCCCGGGATGGGGTTCTTCCAGTCATGAGTGGTGATGGATCAGTGGAATTCAAGGGCCATTGCTATGAACGAGAAGCTAAAGGACTACAGCACAGATCTGAGAAAACAATTTTGTGACCATTAAGATGGTTTCTTGGGACAAATGCTTCAAAGGTTATGTACGGTCTGGACGAATTGCACCTCGATAGACGAGGGAAAAAGGATTGGTTGATGAAATTCAGCATGTGGTGGGACCTTTGTTGAGGTTAGAGCACATGTGACGGAAGGAGACAGGGACAATTATGAATATACAGGGAATAGTATCAATAACTCTAGGGAACTCTACAGGAAAAGCAAATGAAAGAGTAACAATAATCAAGAAGTATATTGTTATGAGCCCAATCCTGACATGATTACGACAAGACCAAAGGATTTAACAAGTGAATGGGTGTGTATATATACGTGTGCGGCAAACCGAAGACCAAAATAAAGTACAGTAAAGATGAATCACAGCCGTCAGTGATCACAGATATGACAGAAGTCAGTTCCCCGGTCCTGGCCACGAAGGAAATAGTATGCGTAGCAGTTAAGTTGAAAAACTAATATGATCTAGGGCACCAGAAGGCTTTGAGGGCAATGGGACAGGGGTATCAAAACTTACACTAGACTCTAGGTAGGAGGTAAGACCTGGACTTTACAATGTATCGTAAATTGTAATGTAACACCCAGTAGTATTGACATTATATACTAAATTATTTTATGTGTGTCAATGTCAATGGGGAAGTGAGTGGGGGGGGGGGGGGGGGTGGTACAATGACCAAGGCTGGTTGATAATTACCAAGCTATACTTTGTATTGTATAGCTGCTTTGATTATCGACCAGCCTTCGTCATTGTACCTGATAACCCCTACCAACCTAACCTCCATTTGGAACAGGAGTAGTATGTCTCGTATGCTTCAGGGCTAGGTTGGGGGATCTCATCGGGGGATCTCATGTGACGTCATAGTCACGTGACCCAGTGGCGCCATGCTGTGTTGTCATGGTAAACCGCGTGACGAAAATGATGCCATTGAAATTGAATTGTAAACTGTATACTTGAATAAAAATGAATGAAATGTTATATATTGCTGTTTTTTATATCTACAACCCCAACAGAAGAACCCGGATGTAGCATGAAGCACCCGGGTGTAAAGTTTCTACAACAAGTATCCTCCAATAGTCCAATATCATAGGTATCCAAAAATACCCATGTGAGTCATCTGGAGTCATTCGATCGGGCAATCGCTCTAAAGCTCATTTGCTCGATGGGCTTCGAGTCGTTCGAGCAATTGCTCATGGAGCCATTACTCTCTTTGCTCTAGCTTATTAGGGAAAATCATCCCTTTCTAAGTATCCTACTCACGGAATCCCTTTTTGAAAATGACTGGTCTTAGGCACCCCTTTATCTGAAATGAGTCGAAGAGTCGTATGTGCGAGTCACTCGAATGAGCAATTACTCGATAGATCATTTGCTTGATGGACTTCGAATCTTTCGAGCAGTATGTGGAGACACTCGAATGAGCATTTGCTCTAAAGCTCATTTGCGCGATGGGCTTAGAGTCGTTCGAGCAATATGTGGAGTCTCTCGATCGAGCAATTGCTCTAAAGCTCATTTTCTCGATGGGCTTCGAGTCGTTCGACCAATTGCTCATTGAGCAATTGCTCTCTTGCTCTTTAGCTTATTGGGAAAAGTCATCAACTCTGTTTCTAGGTATCCTACTTACAGAATCCTTTTTTGAAAAACGTCTAGCCTTCGGCACCCCTTTTTCTGAAATGAGTCGAAGTGTCGTATGTGCGAGTCACTCGAATGAGCATTTACTCGATAGATCATTTGCTTGATGGACTTTGAATCTTTCGAGTAGTATGTGGAGACACTCGAACGAGCATTTGCTCTAAAGCTCATTTGCTCGCTGGGCTTAGAGTCGTTCGAGCAGTATGTGGAGTCTCTCGATCGAGCAATTGCTCTAAAGCTCATTTGCTCGATGGGCTTCGAGTCGTTCGACCAATTGCTCATGGAGCAATTGCTCTCTTGGCTCTTTAGCTTATTGGGAATAGTCATCAACTCTGTTTCTAGGTATCCTACTTACAGAATCCTTTTTTGAAAAACGTCTAGCCTTCGGCACCCCTTTTTCTGAAATGAGTCGAAGAGTCGTATGTGCGAGTCACTCGAACGAGGAATTACTCGATAGCTCATTTGCTCGATGGACTTCGAGTCGTTCGAGCAACGACTTACTAGAAACTACTAGATAGATTCTTGGCTTTAGGAATCGTATAGGCTTTCATTATATATAAGTGTAAGATTACGGGGATGTGGAATCTGATTGGTTAGTTAGCGCCAGTAAAGTGAACTGATTGGGCGATCTAGTTAAATGAAACAAGAACAAGAGAACTCGGAATAGGGTCAGATCTAACAAGAACAGACCAGAAAAGCTAAATATAGCAAAAAGCAAAGCTGTTCCACATGATAGGCTCTTCTACTCTACTGGAGTATATTCCAGGACAAACTAACATGGTCGGTAAACGAGAACTATTGCATAGATAGATAGAATCAGAGGATTCTGCAGGGATCCGAAATAGTACAGCTTGTCGGGTTGTTTGTGGTAAATCTTCGAATCGGGAAATTACTCTTGTACAAAGGAACATACCCAAGGAACATACCCCTGTCCTATAAGAATGTTTTGGGTCACATAGCAGCCACGTGCTGCCATAGAAACCAAAATGGTGGCCTCCAGTATACAAAATGGACGACAGAAACACGCATTACCCTAACAACACGCGCTGCGCATGCGCACTAACACCACGTATCACTATGGGGTGACGTAACAAGGTGTTACCATGACAACACAACATGGGGCCACTGGGACACGTGACAATGACTCACACGAGATCCCCCGATGAGATCCCCCAACCTAGACCTGAAACATACGAGACATACTTCCCACAGGCACACGTAAACTATGTCAACAAATACTTGAGAGTTTCTCAGATACAGTTCTCGGAAAGTAAAGTCTATTCCACCAGTGCTCCTCGCTGGAGTAAAATGGCAAACGCTGTCCCCCTTGCCACCTAGCATCCGGGCAAGGGGATCACCTCCCCCTGCTTCTGGCGCCATTGAATATAATGAAATTGGGAAAAACGAGGTTTCAGTATACACGTAGTTATAATTGGGGATATTAGCGGACACATATGGGACAAAGTAGAATGTATACGGGGCTGAGATAAGAACATTGACATGAATGGAAAATGCTGTTGTAGTTTACAACAGAGCTTGGTTTAAAGATTACGAATAGGGTCGCGAGGTGCACGGGTAAATGGACCTGGGAGAGAAACGACGTGAGGACAATAATTCAAAAAATGGAAGTTAGACCTGATTGAAAACCAAAAAATGTTGCATCGCGGTCCGTAAAATAGAGCTTACTGGAAAGTAGAGATTGGCGAAATTCTCTATTTCAAATTGCTTGTTGAGGGAAAGAGAAGTGACTACGAGTATTTGAAAGTCAACATGAAGATCGCGGGAAGAGCCATCTCCCGAAAACACACGAACAATCTAAGCATGAAGGGTAAGCGAATTCTAAATCTGATAAAACTTTCAGGCAGAAATAACATCAACAAGTTTTTTGTGGGGAAAAAACAATTAGTAAATGGTGGGTGTACCAAAATAACAAATGATACGGAAGCGATACATCCAAACTAAAGGGATGTACAAAGTTTAAAAACCCTGCAGCACCATTCAGGTAGAGGGACAGCCGGGTCGAGAATATTACAGCCCTGGAAGCAGTCAGGGCTGGAACATGGGTGGATGAGGATCAAGGATAGGGTGAACGTAATGAAACTGTGTTGTCTTAACTATTTGGTGAATCTCTCTGACAGTCGATGGTGCTAACTAAAATACAAATATTCCAGAATATGCGGAATTCTAGACTAAATGTCAAGACATGATGGATTGGGCAAGTGAGGGAGTTAACGGAAACCTATTAAATAGAGGTTTCCGACATAGACGGGGGAGGGGCGACAAAGAAGGGGACAATATTAGTCAGAGATAGAATTGTTGAGGATTGACGAGAAGTGGCAGAGCAAAGAGGGATCAGCTGCGTAATATGAGATGCCAGTATTTGAGGAGTATTTGATGTCACCTCGGGGTACACTACTGTTGTGTCGACCTGATGTCAAGGTCCCCGGATCTTAGTAGGGAAATTTGTGGAAACGACGAAAAGGAGTACCAAATGTGTAATTAGGGAGTAATGGAGATCCTGGAAGACTTTCTCTGAGAATGTCTAAAAATATTAGAGTGATAGAAAAGATCACTGAGAGGAGAGTTTGGGAGTGGAGAATGGAGGAATGTGATTAGGGGAATTTATAGACATTTTGGCTAAAACAGATGTTTTTTAGACTGAGTTGTCGATAACTAACTCATTTTGTGAGCTAAAACGGTAGAAATTTAGCTATCAATTATGAAAACTATCAAAACATTTTATTGGTCTGTTCGAAAGTTTGGGGTTAGCGCCTCTATTGCCGAAAAGATATCTAGTCCCTAGTGATTGGAGGAGAAATGGGCGCCGGAAGGTCTGGAATTTGAGAGTATAGGGCTGATCAAGGTCTTCTCATATGCGAACCGCGACAAAACTGCAGTTGGCAGTTGGTCAATATGTTTCTATTGTTATTATTCACATCAGACAAAAGGTTCAAATTACAAAAAGACAATAATATAATTTATAGCGAACGAAGAGAACATAATGGTAACGTGTGTGTGTGTGTGTGTGTGTGTGTGTGTGTGTGTGTGTGTGTGTGTGTGTGTGTGTGTGTGTGTGTGTGTGTGTGTGTGTGTGTGTGTGTGTGTGCGTTTGTCTTACCAACTTGACGAGGTAACTAGACAAAAGAGTTTGCGTGTTTCGCCTTACCGAGGTACAAAAGACAAAAGAAACCCTTTACCTCGGTTGTTTTCCCAGAACTGTACCGGCAAAACGAGGTTGAAACCGTTAGTCCACACAAAGGACAGACAATGGGGTACCTCGGTATGTAGGGAAAACAAGACTGTGTATGTGTGTGTGTGTGTGAGGGTGGGTTTGTCTTACCAACTTGACGAGGTAACTAGACAAAAGAGTTTGCGTGTTTCGCCTTACCGAGGTACAAAAGACAAAAGAAACCCTTTACCTCGGTTGTTTTCCCAGAACTGTACCGGCAAAACGAGGTTGAAACCGTTAGTCCACACAAAGGACAGACAATGGGGTACCTCGGTATGTAGGGAAAACAAGACTGTGTGTGTGTGTGTGTGTGTGTGTGTGTGTGTGTGTGTGTGTGTGTGTGTGTGTGTGTGTGTGTGTGTGTTGTGTGTGTGTGTGTGTGTGTGTGTGTGTGTGTGTGTGTGTGTGTGAAAATATAAAATCGAAATTTAGAAGAATATTTCAGAAAAATATATGTCTGAGCAATCCAAAAATCTGTGTCCGTAAGCTCCATGGACAAAAAATAGAACTCGAAGTTGATCGAATTGTGTTGTTTTCATTGGTAGAAATCGAAGTAGATTTCTGAAAAAGGAGCAGTTGAACGAGCAGGAATAGCGTCACCCATAGATATCGGATATGGCGTCAGGAAGTAGGTTCCGTCAAAAATCGAAACCACAAGAACATTTGTCGTTCAATTTTCTTCAATTGCTTGTAAAAAAATAAATCAAAATTGTTGAAGGCCACAAAGTGGCATGCTTGTTAATAAAATATCTAAGAACAAGTGTCTCTGCAAGAAATTCTATAGTTTTAAGTATTTTCCTCGATGTTTTCTCGCATTTCTCATTTCTGACACTCATTTTTGTAAATAACAGGTTTACCCCTCTTGTGCTTATGACGATTTCCGCTGGAAAATACGTAATATACAATTAAAAGAGGCACACAATAGGATTCCTGAGACGCGGAGATTCTTGTAAAGTTGTATTCCAATTTTGGCTAGGAAAGACGGTTTGCCGTTTTCGTGCTGTGATTGCAAGGGAAAATTATCAATACACACGCAGTGTTGATACATTTTGTGTTTGAATATAAAATCATTCAGTAAATAGTTCATGACTGATTCCTTCGAAAGATAAGGAAGACCAGAAGGTGAACTGCTGTTGTTTTTGATCAGTGACCGAGTTCGATCAAACACTCAGTCTATCAGACTCCAAATGCATTTGCAATTTCAGGCGGTCAGCCAAATGGGACTACAAATTAAAGCGTCGGAATAAAAGTAATTAATTCTATAAATTTGATACCAGACAATTTTACTAACACTCACTGATACAGAATTCCTTTTCTATCTTGTCCAAAACTTTTTACATGACCTTTAACAATCCAGTGACGGGGCCGCAGAGGGAGGGTGGGGGGGGGGGGGGGGAGGGGGGGCTACCCCCCCCCAAATCAAACTTCAAATTTCCCACCCAATTTCCCACCGTAAACGACACACAACAATACAGGTCATGTTGTAGACATGCTCAGATATCGCTCCCACTCCCAGGGTCTCCAAATATGGAAATCTTTCATGGGGAGACCCTCCATACCCCCTCCCACACACACGCGGAGGGAGATCCCCTCCCCTCCTCCAGCTATAAGGCCTGCAGCATTTGGGAGATGCCTTCGGTATCTTGACTTTGGACCCCCCCCCATATCTTACTTAAGACCCCCCCCCCTCCAAAAAAAAAAATAATTTAAATCCCGGCGCCGTCACTGTAACAATCAGTCGGTATCAAGAAAACTCGTGATGGAAAGACAATGTGTTGATCAAACTTGCAGAAAGGGCTACATAAAATTAAGCTACATAATGTTGTAACCTACTTGCAAGTTGAAAAGACAACCACAGATTTGGGTTCGATGGGGGGGGGGGGGGGAGGTGATTGATGCCACCCCCCCCCCCCCCCCAAAGGACCCTTTCCAACCTACTTGGAACCTAAGGTTTTGAGGTTAAATGGGTGAGTGTGTTTGTTGCACCCCGCACCTTCACCTTTCAGAGGGTGTTGATAAATGTGTTGATTGGTTAGAGCGATCTGTATCCCATATTCTAATTCTATATGTATTTTCATCCATTGACCAATGTCCTCATGTTTCTTGTGTGAACTTTATTGGGAATATGAGAGGGGTTTTCTCCTGTGACTTCCATCCATATAATAGTGTGGTGAGGTCTAATAGTACAGGGTGGAATATTATACTGAAGTTACAAACTGACTTCATAATATTTCAAAGTGCCAATTCTTGGATAAATAACCTCAAAATTCCAAAATAACTCCATCTATCTACAGCTGTGGAAAATGTTAAGAATTTAGTCTAAAATAGTGCATCATGTGAATTAGACACCAGTTCAACCTGGTGAAAATGATTAAAAATAGGGGATCAAATCAGAATAATATGGAGTAGAAAATACAAAAAAAATATCAATACTACAGGTATGATCATTTAGAATATAGGAGAAGGAATCAAGTACTTCCCCGACGAATGCACCATTTCTTCTTCTGTTGTCTTTTTCACTCAAAGATTTATTGTCAATCCCAGTCAGCAGCCTCTTTCGGATTTTGCACTGCTGCTCAAAGCTATCAAACTTTCTCATGCAATGGGTGTTACATGTTCCAAGCAGCACAGTGAGCACACTACTCTGGTACACAAGGACAGTCCAGCCAGATGAAAGAAAGGTGGCCAGCTTTGAGAGAGTGGCCTTTTGGAAGTAATTGTAACAAGTATTTAACATTCTTTTCCCCACTGTTCAGCCTGAGTTGTGCGTGAAATTACAATAAAATAGTTGTTGGTTTAAGCAATAAATAATAGTACAAAATAAAACCTAAATGAATGAATGTGCATATTTATTAAATAATAATTTAATTGAATTATATTTGTCACCTCATGAAATAGGAGACCCAGTTGTTCAATATGAGAGGGTTTAGATTTTATTTTCCCGCACTGACCGACTTTGACCCCGTAAAACTGTCACGGTCACGATTAGCCATTGTGCATAAGAATGTGACCTTAAACACCAATAAATAAATAAATAATTTTAAAGTTTGTGGATTCATTACTTAATGCTATGTTGTCATCAGTTTTGCTTACAATATAAATGTTAAACTTATTACCTATTTTTTTCAAATTATATCCCCTGACAAATAAACTGCTACGAATATTTCCATGGACATTCTATTATTATTTTTTGGGCACTATTTACTTTGTTTGTAAAGTGTTCAAAATGGTTTGGGGTACGAAATTACTTGGGTGTGAAATGGTTTTGGTAATGGGTACGGAATTACACACATCCAATGACATCCTCTGTATATTTTTTTTCAAATCTACAGAATAACTACGTTCGCACTTTAGGTAACACCTATTTCATATTACCAACGTAAAAGTACAGGTAATGATATCCCTCGCAAAGAAAACCATGCAATTTATTTATTTTTTTTTTATTAGGGTTTAAAAGTACAGGTAATGGTATCCCTCGCAAAGAAAACCATGCAATTTATTTATTTATTTTTTTTTATTAGGGTTTAACGACACATTATCGGCCAGGGTCATATCATGTCGGTGACAGTTTTACGGGAGGAGGAAGCCGGAGTGCCCGGAGAGAACCACCGAGCAACGACGAGCAGCTGTCAGCTCTCCAACATCGTAACTCTGAACTCTGCACCGCGGCACAGGCAGGGTAAGATTGGTTGAAGACATGCACACCTTCGACGTGCAGTGCGCTTTAGTACACAGCGTCATCGTGCCCCCCATGCAGGCAATCGGGGTTAAGTGCCTCGCCCAAGGACACAACGCGGGAGCGCGAATCAGTCGCTGAAATGGTTACCAATCCAACTACTAACCGCGCTCGACTTTACTTAACTTCGCTGATCTGACGACAACCGGTTACCGCGACGCCACCGCTCCCCCAGCCATGCAATAAAAGATCTGTCTAGTCCCCACACTGTTTTGAATGTTCTCAAAAACATGAAAACACAGAGTTGACGTTACGGCTCATTTCTCTACAAATTGATCAGTAACACGTGATCATCCATTACGTTACGGTGGTAATAGGCGTTGACGTAACAGTTGAATTGCGCCTCCAATTATTTTCGATCGAACAAGATAATACAGTCACTACACACATTTGCTTATTGTATTGAATATTCTTCATAGATTGATAACAGGTAATATATATATTGTCTTTTAGCCGTTATCCAACACGTCTTAGAGACGGCAGTTACAAATATATTTTTTTGGATAACTAAATATAATTGTTTTCTTCAAAACATAGCATTGTATCGACCTCGATGAGTTGGTTCCAATGAAAATGTGAAGACTAATAGAATTTCAGAGGTGATTTTTGTGAATAACTCTGACCAGACATGGATGTACGTTAGGTGATGGGTTAACATATGTCGTACATATAATATTATTAGCTGTAAATATTTCCTTCCGAGTGAGTTGAGTTCAGAGCTCAGGGGTATGTGAGGATCCTTCTCGGCATTTCACATCAATTGCCAAATCTTAATTTGGATCTCCTACATCACATGCTGCCTGAACTGACCCTTCAGAAGTCTATTAGATCCCTTAATATAATTGTGTTATACAATACATTACCCTTTGTTAACTGGCTGAGTGTTGGAAGCCCATATTAGGCTTCATATTTTGTGGATGTGCATCATATTATCTTTGAGGAGAAATTATTTACTCTGTGTGGAATTGCCTTGTCATAATTTGCGGCTGAGTGCCTACTGGCATAAATTCCCATAAATTGTAATACGGTAATGACAAATGAACGGAGTTTGACAACCAAATATACTTTACACTCTAGTCTCTACCAGTTAAAATGTACACGACCTGGTGACGACGGGTGCGGGTAGGGACGCCGGAAGCACGGGGACAGGGGTGAGGGAGGACAGCGTCGGACCACGGGGATAGACAATACCCTTCCCAAGTTCGGCACTCAGTTTTTTAATGATTTATTCTCGAAATAAAACTAAAATACAAAATGCACCGCCAAATCCGTTCTAGGAACTTTCAAAATTCAGTGGGGGAGTTGGGTGGTGGTGCCCCCTCCTGACGAAGGGGGACACCTCCTCTCAAACTCCGCCATCTCGGACCTTCGACCTTCGAGACATGCATGTTTCGGCATGCTAGAGAGAGTAAATACCCCTTTTCACGGGATCTGACCCAAGCCTTGAAGTGCTTCAGGCGCCCCTGGGTGTTGGTGTGTGGGTGGGGTGGTAATTGAAATATAAAAATGTATCGAGAACAACCAGCGAAATTTGAAGACCATATGAGGTTTCCCAAAGCCGAAATAGTTTTGATGAAAATTCAATTTTATGACTAGTAATAGTATAGAGAGCAAGAAAAAAAGAAAGACATCCATAATTATAGACCACTTCGATAGTGACCTCTGAAAAGTGGCTTCACACTCAAAACAGACCAGATCGCTATTTTAAGGTTCAGTGAGGGACTTGAGCATGTTAACTTACTCAATTGTGAGGAGGGTAATAGATGCTCGCTGTATACGTGGGTGTGGGAGGAATTAGAGTATCGACACAGGAATATGGATATAGAGTAAATATTGAGGTCAAAGGGGCAATAAAAGAGGGGCTGAAGAATGTACTGCATTTGGTAGTAGAATACTTAAGGAGGTGAACGATACAGTCACTAAAATTGCCAAAGAAGGGTATAAAGTGGCAAGGAAAATTGTTTATATAAGCAACGACAAAATCGGAAGGATTGGAATAGTAATCTAATTAAATCAACAAGCAAATGTGTGTTGTGGGAGGGCGGGGGGGGTGGTCAACTACAATTTATTCTGGAAACAGAATTTAAAAAGGCACTGCCGCACGGTGTATTAAGTGGATGGAAAATCATCAATTACCAGCAGAAATAGTCAAGCTTTGTGAGGGGGTAAACGATACAAGATTGGGTGGGGCGGTCCCTTCAGAATGTTACAGATGGAAACTGCAAAGAATTTGTCGGAAACCGTATGCGGGTAAATTGATCTGGGTGGAAGTACAGAATGCTGTCATCAAGCTAAAGAATGGATAAGCGGCAGATTCACGAGGAATTTTTGAAAAGATGAGGGAATCCACTATATGAGTTTCACACATATTCTATTAACATGTCTATCATAAAGCAAGAGGTCCGGAAAGAGAGGAAGGTAAACTGGATAACATTTATACATAAAAAAATGAGAAAGTGAGGTCTCAGAAAATTACAAAGGGCCATCTGTCAATATTGGGAAGTTATTGTGCAAAGTCGCCTGTGAAAAGTTTGTGGAAATTATTGAAGAGGTTTCCTGGTGGTGGTGGTGGTGGTGGTGGTGGTGGTGACGGTGGGGAGAGGGGGGCGGGTGGTCACCTAAAATGGGTTCCGGAAAGGAAGAAGATTCATTAACCATTTGTTTTGTCTTCCATTACTGATAGAATCAACAAATGTCAATAAGAGAAGATATATATGTATGGCCTTTTTGTATGGGAAAAAAAACAGAATAAGGTGGGATGAATATGACAGAAACACTACACCAGATTACAAATTATTCACTTCAGGTCCATCGAAAAAAAGAAAACATCAACTGTATCGCTATCATTATTAACACAAACGTTCGCCTCACCTGGACTCCAGCCGCAACAATAAAGTTTGTTTGTTTGTGAATATTTGTTGTTGGTTAGTTTGTTTGTTGAGAAATGTTTAGGAATTTAAGATCTCTCTCTTAGACCAGTGAGTGAGGTGCGGTAACAGACACCCGTGGCAGTCATTTGGTAAGCTTCGAGTGCGGCTTTGCTTGTTTCGCCCTTTACCCAACGTAGCGATCAAAACCAGCCAGCGCTATTCACAGAATCTCACAATTCAATGTTCCTTCTGCTTTTAATTTGTTGTTTCAAAAACATAGCTTAAGACCCCTCATTGGAACAAGCTCATTGAGCTCGTTCCAATAGGGGTCATAAGCTGTGTTTTTGACGCAAAAAATTAACAAAATTAGTTATTTAAAAATTGTATTTGCAAGTGACGTCTGCTTTTCTTATTTGGAAAAGGTTTAGTAGATTTTCAAAAACTATATTCGGTGTGTAATGTGATCATTCAGGGTCCACATTCATGGAGGAATATTAAGAGACTACAACGGATGAGGAACCGATGTTATTGTAATATATTCAAATTAATACAGTGATCTGGAAAGGAAAGAAAATTGTATTGCCGGGCGGGGCTCGTCGTGTGGCTGTTATGGGGAGTCCCTATCGAATGGTTTATTTGTTTCGGATTTTTATTTGGGACAGTGCCTTTATATAGCTTTTTCAGATTATTTTCGAAAGCTCCAAAAGGTTGCTGGGTAGCTGTAGACGTTAGGAGGTTGGCTGGTGGCTGCGGTTTCCCGGTTCATGTCAGCCAAAGTGCAAGAGAATGGTCGAATAAACAGACGAAGGGATGTGTGTATGAAGGTATGGGTAGTCAATATGCGTAAAACATGTGAGTAAAAGTGGAGTGAATGCATAAATGACTGCTTGAAAATGTGGGAATGAGAAAATGAATATGTGAATGAATGTATGAATAAAACGAGGAATAAAATGTATGTCTGGATGAATGAGTATGCGAATTTGTGTCCAGCATGCGAATGGGAAACTCCTTTTTTACGGTGAGGTTACATACAGATCCAAAGGGCAGGGTGCTTTATAAATATCTTATATGTTTTTTTTCTAATGTATGGAACGTATCACGTCGACCTGGAAAAAATCACAACAAAAAGGTCCTTAATCAGAATTGCCTCCTGTCATGTCATTACTTCAGTGCTACTAACTTGTAATGACAATTTTTAAACTTGTAATGACTTGTAATTACAATTGGGTACCTTGTCATGGGTTGTTGTTTGTGTGCCTGTTTGTCTTGTATGGTAGCATAGTTTAGATGTCCTGTACCAGTTTGGAATTTTTAGCCTTAGGGATACATGTTGGCTGTCTAATGTATTTGTACTGTACAACCCTATGGGTGTAGTGTTATCTAACTACAATTCGATTGTTCTTGGTTGCACACCAGTAGTGAAGAAGATCCTTCGCAGATCCTGAATTACAGTGTCTATGGAACCTAGTTCCTAGATTACAGAAGTTACGGAACATGGTCGGGGGATGTTCGAGACTATGGAGGACTATTCGGACTGTTGAGAACTGATGCCAGAACATAGTGGTTTGGGGACTATTGGGAGCAAGTTTGAAGTCTGGTGATATGGTTTGGAGACTACTGGAGACTACTGCGGAATGAAGATGGCGATGATTTGAGGACTTCCGGGGAGTACATTGAACTTGGAACTCAAGATAATCAGTGGATGCTGGCTAAGAAGTTGACTAGTTGTTATGGTTGTTGATGTAGTTGTTTGTTTGTTTAGTACTTACATTGGTTGGTGTTGTGGTGGTTATTTTGGATGTTGGTTATTGTGGTTGGTGTTATAGCAACAGCTTTACGACCATTACTAAACCATTCACCACATCATCGAAACTATTGCAACCGAAACAGCACAAACTACTACTACTACACAAGCAACAACAACAACAACAACTTACCAGCGACTATATCACCATCTACCACAACAACTACGCCAACAACTACCAGAATAGTATCTTGTAATTACAATTGAGCTAAATTGTAGCTGTAGACGTTAGGGGGTTACCTGGTGGCTGCGGTTTGACAGTTCATGTCAGGCAAAGTGCAAGAGAATGGTCGAATAAATAGACGAATGAATGTGTGTATGAAGGTATTGTCAGGCTATATGCGTAAAACATGTGAGTAAAAGTGGAGTGAATGCATAAATGACTGCTTGAAAATGTGAGAATGAAAAAATGAATATGTGAATGAATGTATGAATAAAGCGAGGAATAAAATGTATGTCTGGATGAATGAGTATGCGAATTTGTATCCAGCATGCGAATGGGAAACTCCTTTTTTACGAAGAGTTTACATATAGATCCAAAGGGCAGGGTGCTTTATAATATATACATATCTTATATGTTTTAACTTAAGTATAGACCATATCACGTCGACCTGGAAAAAATCATCACAACAAAAAGGTCCTTAATCAGAATTGCCTCCTGTCATGTCATTACTTCAGTGCTACTAACTTGTAATGACAATTTTTAAACTTGTAATGACTTGTAATTACAATTGGGTACCTTGTCATGGGTTGTTGTTTGTGTGCCTGTTTGTCTTGTATGGTAGCATAGTTTAGATGTCCTGTACCAGTTTGGAATTTTTAGCCTTAGGGATACATGTTGGCTGTCTAATGTATTTGTACTGTACAACCCTATGGGTGTAGTGTTATCTAACTACAATTCGATTGTTCTTGGTTGCACACCAGTAGTGAAGAAGATCCTTCGCAGATCCTGAATTACAGTGTCTATGGAACCTAGTTCCTAGATTACAGAAGTTACGGAACATGGTCGGGGGATGTTCGAGACTATGGAGGACTATTCGGACTGTTGAGAACTGATGCCAGAACATAGTGGTTTGGGGACTATTGGGAGCAAGTTTGAAGTCTGGTGATATGGTTTGGAGACTACTGGAGACTACTGCGGAATGAAGATGGCGATGATTTGAGGACTTCCGGGGAGTACATTGAACTTGGAACTCAAGATAATCAGTGGATGCTGGCTAAGAAGTTGACTAGTTGTTATGGTTGTTGATGTAGTTGTTTGTTTGTTTAGTAGTTACATTGGTTGGTGTTGTGGTGGTTATTTTGGATGTTGGTTATTGTGGTTGGTGTTATAGCAACAGCTTTACGACCATTACTAAACCATTCACCACATCATCGAAACTATTGCAACCGAAACAGCACAAACTACTACTACTACACAAGCAACAACAACAACAACAACTTACCAGCGACTATATCACCATCTACCACAACAACTACGCCAACAACTACCAGAATAGTATCTTGTAATTACAATTGAGCTAAATTGTAGCTGTAGACGTTAGGGGGTTACCTGGTGGCTGCGGTTTGACAGTTCATGTCAGGCAAAGTGCAAGAGAATGGTCGAATAAATAGACGAATGAATGTGTGTATGAAGGTATTGTCAGGCTATATGCGTAAAACATGTGAGTAAAAGTGGAGTGAATGCATAAATGACTGCTTGAAAATGTGAGAATGAAAAAATGAATATGTGAATGAATGTATGAATAAAGCGAGGAATAAAATGTATGTCTGGATGAATGAGTATGCGAATTTGTATCCAGCATGCGAATGGGAAACTCCTTTTTTACGAAGAGTTTACATATAGATCCAAAGGGCAGGGTGCTTTATAATATATACATATCTTATATGTTTTAACTTAAGTATAGACCATATCACGTCGACCTGGAAAAAATCATCACAACAAAAAGGTCCTTAATCAGAATTGCCTCCTGTCATGTCATTACTTCAGTGCTACTAACTTGTAATGACAGTTTTTAAACTTGTAATGACTTGTAATTACAATTGGGTACCTTGTCATGGGTTGTTGTTTGTGTGCCTGTTTGTCTTGTATGGTAGCATAGTATAGATGTCCTGTACCAGTTTGGAATTTTTAGCCTTAGGGATACATGTTGGCTGTCTAATGTATTTGTGCTGTACAACCCTATGGGTGTTGTGTTATCTAACTACAATTCGATTGTTCTTGGGTGCACACCAGTAGTGAAGAAGATCCTTCGCAGATCCTGAATTACAGTGTCTATGGAACCTAGTTCTTAGATTACAGAAGTTACGGAACATGATCGGAGGATATTCGAGACTATGGAGGACTATTCGGACTGTTGAGAACTAATGTCAAAACATAGTGGTTTGGGGACTATTGGGAGCAAGTTTGGAGTCTGATGATATGGTTTGGAGACTACTGGAGACTACTGCGGAATGAAGATGGCGATGATTTGAGGACAGATATGACAGAAGTCAGTTCCCCGGTTCTGGCCACGAAGGAAATAGTATGCGTAGCAGTTAAGTTGAAAAACTAATATGATCTAGGGCACCAGAAGGCTTTGAGGGCAATGGGACAGGGGTATCACTTACACTAGACTCTAGGTAGGAGGTAAGACCTGGACTTTACAATGTATCGTAAATTGTAATGTAACACCCAGTAGTATTGACGTTATACACTAAATTATTTTATGTGTGTCAATGTCAATGGGGAAGTGAGGGAGGGGGGCGGGGGGGGGGGGGGGTGGTACAATGACCAAGGCTGGTTGAGTTGATAATTACCAAGCTATACTTTGTATTGTATAGCTGCTTTGATTATCGACCAGCCTCCGTCATTGTACCTGATAACCCCTACCAACCTAACCTCCATTTGGAACAGGAGTAGTATGTCTCGTATGCTTCAGGGCTAGGTTGGGGGATCTCATCGGGGAATCTCATGTGACGTCATAGTCACGTGACCCAGTGGCGCCATGCTGTGTTGTCATGGTAAACCGCGTGACGAAAATGATGCCATTGAAATTGAATTGTAAACTGTATACTTGAATAAAAATGAATGAAATGTTATATATTGCTGTTTTTTATATCTACAACCCCAACAGAAGAACCCGGATGTAGCATGAAGCACCCGGGTGTAAAGTTTCTACAACAAGTATCCTCCAATAGTCCAATATCATAGGTATCCAAAAATACCCAGGTGAGTCGTAGAGCAATATCTGGAGTCATTCGATCGGGCAATTGCTCTAAAGCTCATTTGCTCGATGGGCTTCGAGTCGTTCGAGCAATTGCTCATGGAGCCATTACTCTCTTTGCTCTAGCTTATTAGGGAAAATCATCCCTTTCTAAGTATCCTACTCACGGAATCCCTTTTTTGAAAATGACTGGTCTTAGGCACCCCTTTATCTGAAATCAGTCGAAGAGTCGTATGTGCGAGTCACTCGAATGAGCAATTACTCGATAGATCATTTGCTTGATGGACTTCGAATCTTTCGAGCAGTATGTGGAGACACTCGAACGAGCATTTGCTCTAAAGCTCATTTGCGCGATGGGCTTAGAGTCGTTCGAGCAATATGTGGAGTCTCTCGATCGAGCAATTGCTCTAAAGCTCATTTTCTCGATGGGCTTCGAGTCGTTCGACCAATTGCTCATTGAGCAATTGCTCTCTTGGCTCTTTAGCTTATTGGGAAAAGTCATCAACTCTGTTTCTAGGTATCCTACTTACAGAATCCTTTTTTGAAAAACGTCTAGCCTTCGGCACCCCTTTTTCTGAAATGAGTCGAAGTGTCGTATGTGCGAGTCACTCGAATGAGCAATTACTCGATAGATCATTTGCTTGATGGACTTTGAATCTTTCGAGTAGTATGTGGAGACACTCGAACGAGCATTTGCTCTAAAGCTCATTTGCTCGATGGACTTCGAGTCGTTCGAGCAACGACTTACCAGAAACTACTAGATAGATTCTTGGCTTTAGGAATCGTATAGGCTTCCATTATATATAAGTGTAAGATTACGGGGATGCGGAATCTGATTGGTTAGTTAGCGCCAGTAAAGTGAACTGATTGGGCGATCTAGTTAAATGAAACAAGAACAAGAGAACTCGGAATAGGGTCAGATCTAACAAGAACAGACCAGAAAAGCTAAATATAGCAAAAAGCAAAGCTGTTCCACATGATAGGCTCTTCTACTCTACTGGAGTATACTCCAGGACACCTAACATGGTCGGTAAACGAGAACTATTGCATAGATAGATAGAAGCAGAGGATTCTGCAGGGATCCGAAAGAGTACAGCTTGTCGGGTTGTTTGTGGTAAATCTTCGAATCGGGAAATTACTCTTGTACAAAGGAAGACACCCGAGGAACATACCCCTGTCCTATAAGAATGTTTCGGGTCACATAGCAGCCACGTGCTGCCATAGAAACCAAGATGGTGGCCTCCAGTATACAAAATGGACGACAGAAACACGCATTACCCTAACAACAAGCGCTGCGCATGCGCACTAACACCACGTATCACTATGGGGTGACGTTACAAGGTGTTACCATGACAACACAACATGGGGCCACTGGGACACGTGACAATGACTCACACGAGATCCCCCGATGAGATCCCCCAACCTAGACCTGAAACATACGAGACATACTACCCACAGACACACGTAAACTATGTCAACAAATACTTGAGAGTTTCTCAGATACAGTTCTCGGAAAGTAAAGTCTATTCCACCTCGCTGGAGTAAAATGGCAAACGCTGTCCCCCTTGCCACCTAGCATCCGGGCAAGGGGATCACCTCCCCCTGCTTCTGGCGCCATTGAATATAATGAAATAGGGAAAAAACGAGGTTTCAGTATACACGTAGTTATAATTGGGGATATTAGCGGACACATATGGGACAAAGTAGAATGTATACGGGGCTGAGATAAGAACATTGACATGAATGGAAAAAGCTGTTGTAGTTTACAACAGAGCTTGGTTTAAAGATTACGAATAGGGACGCGAGGTGCAAGGGTAAATGGACCTGGGAGAGAAACGACGTGAGGACAATAATTCAAAAAATGGAAGTTAGACCTGATTGAAAACCAAAAAATGTTGCATCGCGGTCCGTAAAATAGAGCTTACTGGAAAGTAGAGATTGGCGAAATTCTCTATTTCAAATTGCTTGTTGAGGGAAAGAGAAGTGACTACGAGTATTTGAAAGTCAACATGAAGATCGCTGGAAGAGCCATCTCCCGAAAACACACGAACAATCTAAGCATGAAGGGTAAGCGAATTCTAAATCTGATAAAACTTTCAGGCAGAAATAACATCAACAAGTTTTTTGTGGGGAAAAAACAATTAGTAAATGGTGGGTGTACCAAAATAACAAATGATACGGAAGCGATACATCCAAACTAAAGGGATGTACAAAGTTTAAAAACCCTGCAGCACCATTCAGGTAGAGGGACAGCCGGGTCGAGAATATTACAGCCCTGGAAGCAGTCAGGGCTGGAACATGGGTGGATGAGGATCAAGGATAGGGTGAACGTAATGAAACTGTGTTGTCTTAACTATTTGGTGAATCTCTCTGACAGTCGATGGTGCTAACTAAAATACAAATATTCCAGAATATGCGGAATTCTAGACTAAATGTCAAGACATGATGGATTGGGCAAGTGAGGGAGTTAACGGAAACCTATTAAATAGAGGTTTCCGACATAGACGGGGGAGGGGCGACAAAGAAGGGGACAATATTAGTCAGAGATAGAATTGTTGAGGATTGACGAGAAGTGGCAGAGCAAAGAGGGATCAGCTGCGTAATATGAGATGCCAGTATTTGAGGAGTATTTGATGTCACCTCGGGGTACACTGCTGTTGCGTCGACCTGATGTCAAGGTCCCCGGATCTTAGTAGGGAAATTTGTGGAAACGACGAAAAGGAGTACCAAATGTGTAATTAGGGAGTAATGGAGATCCTGGAAGACTTTCTCTGAGAATGTCTAAACATATTAGAGTGATAGAAAAGATCACTGAGAGGAGAGTTTGGGAGTGGAGAATGGAGGAATGTGATTAGGGGAATTTACAGACATTTTGGCTAAAACAAATGTTTTTTAGACTGAGTTGTCGATAACTAACTCATTTTGTGAGCTAAAACGGTAGAAAATTAGCTATCAATTATGAAAACTATCAAAACATTTTATTGGTCTGTTCGAAAGTTTGGGGTTAGCGCCTCTATTGCCGAAAAGATATCTAGTCCCTAGTGATTGGAGGAGAAATGGGCGCCGGAAGGTCTGGAATTTGAGAGTATAGGGCTGATCAAGGTCTTCTCATATGCGAACCGCGACAAAACTGCAGTTGGCAGTTGGTCAATATGTTTCTATTGTTATTATTCACATCAGACAAAAGGTTCAAATTACAAAAAGACAATAATATAATTTATAGCGAACGAAGAGAACATTATGGTAACGTGTGTGTTTGTGTGTGTGTGTGTGTGTGTGTGTGCGTTTGTCTTACCAACTTGACGAGGTAACTAGACAAAAGAGTTTGCGTGTTTCGCCTTACCGAGGTACAAAAGACAAAAGAAACCCTTTACCTCGGTTGTTTTCCCAGAACTGTACCGGCAAAACGAGGTTGAAACCGTTAGTCCACACAAAGGACAGACAATGGGATACCTCGGTATGTAGGGAAAACAAGACTGTGTGTGTGTGTGTGTGTGTGTGTGTGAGGGTGTGTGTGTGTGTGTGTGTGTGAAAATATAAAATCGAAATTTAGAAGAATATTTCAGAAAAATATATGTCTGAGCAATCCAAAAATCTGTGTCCGTAAGCTCCATGGACAAAAAATAGAAGTCGAAGTTGATCGAATTGTGTTGTTTTCATTGGTAGAAATCGAAGTAGATTTCTGAAAAAGGAGCAGTTGAACGAGCAGGAATAGCGTCACCCATAGATATCGGATATGGCGTCAGGAAGTAGGTTCCGTCAAAAATCGAAACCACAAGAACATTTGTCGTTCAATTTTCTTCAATTGCTTGTAAAAAAATAAATCAAAATTGTTGAAGGCCACAAAGTGGCATGCTTGTTAATAAAATATCTAAGAACAAGTGTCTCTGCAAGAAATTCTATAGTTTTAAGTATTTTCCTCGATGTTTTCTCGCATTTCTCATTTCTGACACTCATTTTTGTAAATAACAGGTTTACCCCTCTTGTGCTTATGACGATTTCCGCTGGAAAATACGTAATATACAATTAAAAGAGGCACACAATAGGATTCCTGAGACGCGGAGATTCTTGTAAAGTTGTATACCAATTTTGGCTAGGAAAGACGGTTTGCCGTTTTCGTGCTGTGATTGCAAGGGAAAATTATCAATACACACGCAGTGTTGATACATTTTGTGTTTGAATATAAAATCATTCAGTAAATAGTTCATGACTGTTTCCTTCAAAATGTAACAGGCCAGCCCTCAAAATAACAGTAGAATATGGTAGAGCGGTCAATCACAATATTGGACTGCCCATTACATTGGTACCAGTATTAAACTAACATAACTCTTGGATAGATTTTCCTTTTTCTGTTAAATATACCTACATAAGCATGGTGATGGAATTAACTATGTACTGCATACAGGTTATTGATACATGAACAGTGAATAACTTGCTATTTGCCTACAAATAATATTGATAGAATAGCCTGGTATTAACTGTGGGTCACTCTTATCAGGTAAGTAAATGTGAATGACTTCTGGTTCATATATTGGTTAATATAGCCCTGTACCACTGTTCTGATACACAGATAATGATTGGTGCATGTATAGGTAATAGTTGGTACATGTACAGGTAAGTTTATAGCCTTTATGCATATCTATATGGTACATTCATGGGTAAATATTATGGTCTGCTGATGTATGGTCTCACCTAAATGTATATGGTCTACAAACAGGTAGTTATATTCATAAATAGAGGTTGGCAACCAGTATATGGTATCAATATATGGTACATACACAGTTAGGTAGTAGGTACTGGTTCTAATAGTAACTCTGGTTGGTTGTTGCTGGGTCACTTATTGTAACAATTGCTGGTATACAACTTGGTTTCTTGAACAACAGGTTACGCATAAACATATAATTTATGCTACATACACGTCACATTCACAAGCCTACCTATCTATCCCCTTTTTGTATTATATAAATACATGGACATGAAATGTGTGTCAGGGATACCCCAAATAAATGCTAGATCAGACACTAGCTAAATGATAAATGGTGCGAAGAAAATAGTGCACATTGAAGCATTGATACAGCAAACTATAATAAAAGGTAATTTAGCTCTGAGAGCTCATGAACATAGCTCCAAGAGCTCACTGTACGAATGCATCATGTACAGAATTTTAAATGGCATCAGGTATCATTCAAGAATAGTATATTTCCGGAATATTCTGGACAACAGGTAAATAAAATATGAAGATCTCTAACAGTAACAATAAAAGCTTTTAATATGATCTGTGATGGTGGGTGATATGTACATGGTTTTCTTTAGGAAATCCTATCTCGGTATCTGTTTTATTGTAATTTCAAGTTTGACTGTTACTGTAAATTGTAATGTAGCCAGTAATTCTGTTACTAGTGTTAGGCCTATTTGACCACAATTTAAATAAATGTTCTAAAGTTAATGCCAAAATAGCTCATTTAACCTGTGTCAATTTACATATACAATCGTCTGATAAAAGTAGCTGTGGATGGAGGACGTAACGATTTATAAAAATAAATCGTCAGTCGAAGACATATTCCAATGCTGGCAATCGTACTATACTATTGTTTACTATTACAAGTATCGTAGTAAACGTAGTAAAATAGAGCTTCGATGTTTTGTATGGTAAATTTTGCCTTGGACTGTTTAAATATGGTTTGCCTGGTTAGCGGCTTATGTTGTTCTGCATCTTCTTTTGAAAAGTTACCTTTTAAAGTTGTTTTTGTGCGTTAAATTGAATTCAATTGATTCTGATTTAAGTTATCGTCTGTCAGCGTTGTTTTCACAAGAGCCGGTAAATGATGTAATGAAGACCACGACCAATAGAAAATTCTGCTTTTATAGTCCCTGACCTCAAAAAGGCGGAGAGAACTTCTTGTCAACCAATGAGAGTAAGTGAGGATAAAAGCAGGACAGATTTACATAACTAAATATGGTTAACACTTCCTAATATGGAGAATGAAAAAGAGGTCGCAGGAGAACAAATGCCAAATATGGCAATCATCCTCCCAGGAATCCTTTCGCAGATTAAATAGAAGTAATGGCGGAAATCGAGACAAACAAGAACGGTTTACAAAATAAATCTTATCATGTATTAAAGATAACGCCAATCCAACATGCCTTACCATAGTGGTTAAGCACAGCTGAAGGGTAAAAACCCATAGACGCTAAGTTTAGCACATGACAGACTGCCAAAGTTGTACAATGCGTACATATTTAAAACGTCAACACGGCGAATTACCAAAATGACGATTTCCACCACCACTCAAGCTTACGGAGTTACGAAACGAATAAACTATTTTATAAACATTTTAAGATACGGATAAACTTTAATTATTGCTAGAACGCAATTTAATATTACTTACAAATAACATTAACGTTAGCATAAAAATATATACACGTATTTTAGGGAATAAAAATGCATTTTGGCTACATTACCCACCTAGTAAAAAAAAATAATTCGTCCCGAATTTGGAAATTTAAAATGGCCAAAATGACCAACGCCAATTATAATCGTGACAAAATAGATTTTGTGAATATAGACAGATACAGATAGGGTTACCTTTACACTTTATACTTAACACGTTTTACTTCTTTCATTCTTCTTTGTGTGCAAGGTCCAACGGTGAATTCTGAGTTGGAAATTCATAATTCTTTGGCACCATCTCATCAGTCTGGGTTGCTGTGGTGTGCAATGTTTTCACTTCAGGGTCTCTGGTCCAGAATTCTGAGAGGACATAATGTGTGTTGTTTGGTAGTATGATGCGCTCTTCTTTCTTCACTGATAGGTATCCATATGGTATAAACCTTCTTTTGTACGAAGTTAAATGTTTCATTGCCTTGGTCCTGGTTGCTGCCAATAACTGGGCTCGGTGCCCTTCCATATAGCACGAAGGAGCACCTATAAAATAAAATCGGGGATCAGCAGATAACTGGTTGTAACTTTTAAATGGTGAAGGCAGCTGGATTTGATTTTCTTGGTCTTGATGAAGCGATTGTTCCTTGACGAGGTTTAGTGGTTCATTATTGGTCTCTGGATCATAAAGTTCGACATTTCTTGTATCCTCAATCACATTATTTGCAGGTTCTGGTACAGTACAGTTTTCTGAATTGCAATTTGAAACACTATTTACATGTACAGGATTTTCCATTGAATCTGTTTGTGAGTTGTTTATTTCCTCATTTAAATTCCCTATATCGCCAAACAATTCCATTATGATTGAATCTAATTCTGTGTTATTTACACTTGCTGCTGTACTCATACTGTTTGTGGTTAACTGGTTATCATTACCAATAGGTGCTACCTTTTCTTCTTGTTGGTTCACACAAGTAGTTGGTGGCGTGACTTCATGTGAAGGTAAAATGGTAATTGGTGCCAAATCAGCCCATTCAGACACTGGCAAATCAAGGTTCTCGGTTGGTTTATGGTTGGCTGCAGGTCTTATTGCTTCTTTTGTGATCTTACTTGGTTTTGATTTCTCATTGATGATTTTGGATTTTTCATAAGAGGTTTTGGATTTCTCATAAGAGGTTTTTGGTTTTATAGATTTGGACTTTCTATCAGGCGAATAACTGTGGAACTTATATTTCCTTTTATGGTCACTGTGTTTGTCGTTATGGCTCATGAAATTCTGGTGCTTTGCAAGCATATGTCGCCTCATGTTATCTCTTCTATACTGGGACACTTTATAGTTACAGTAACTGCATGACACTGGTTCACCATGACTGTCCTTGAAGTGCTTTTTCAATTTATCTTTATTAAAAAATCTCTTGCCACAGTCTTGACATTGAAATTCTGGTTCATTTGCCATTCTGTAAGAAAAATGAATAAATACGCATAACTATCCTGGTAATTAATGCATTTAATGGTTTATAAATAGGTTTATACTAACTGCTTATATAACACAATGGTCTGTTTCTTCAAAAATATTGGTTAAACTTACTCCATGCAATAGATCACATGCTAATTACTTTTAGAACGTGTGATCGGTCCTGGATCTCGGTTAAACCACTTCCTTACTCTGCCAAAATAAGGTTTTAGCCGGTTAACATGTACAATTTTTGGCACAGTTTTTGGGGACCTTTTTATTTTATAAAGTAGGTCAGAAATAACATCAATAATAGTATAAGGTCCTTCCCATTTGGCTTGTAATTTTGGACTCCTCCCCTTTTTGCACTCTTTATGATGTAACCACACAGCATTACCAATTTTGAATGTTTTCAATTTTGATTTGTGGTCATAATATACTTTTTGACGGATGCCCACTTTCAACATACGGTCACGCACTTGTTCATGAATTTTGTTCATCTTCTCCTGGAGCTCTTCTACATACTCAACATAAGGTCTATCAGCTGTAGGTTGTTCTGTGTTTCTAGGTAGGCCATACAATAAATCCACAGGTAAGTTTGTTTCTCTACCAAGCATCATAAGACATGGAGATTGGCCTGTACTATCATGTATCGATGACCTGTATGCATACATAACTAAGGGTAAATAGGAATCCCAATCTTTCTGATTCTTAGAAACAAATTTACTCAACATCTCCTCAACTGTACGGTTAAACCGCTCGACTAAACCATCACTTTGGGGGTGATATGATGTGGTCCTAGTCTTACTAATAGATAATTTTGTACATAAATCACTGAAAAGTTTGGACTCAAACTGGCGACCCTGGTCAGTATGAATTTCCCTGGGAATACCGTATCTACAAATAAACTCCTCCAATATTACTGTTGCTACTGTAATAGCCTCTTGATTAACTATCGGGTATGCCTCTACCCACTTGGTAAAATAATCTGATACAACAAGTATGTATCTATTCCCCCTATTGCTCACTGGCAAAGGTCCTAATATATCACACGCTATACGTTCCATAGGTTCACCAACCAAGTACTGCTTCATTGGTGCACAACTTTTCTGGGATGGATTCTTAATCCTTTGACATACCTGACATTTCAACACATAATTCATTACTGTGGTTCTCATATCAACCCAGTAGAAACGCCCACGTACTCTGGCCAAAGTCCGTGCTACTCCTAAATGACCGGTCAATGGTTCACTGTGAAGCAACCGTAAAATATCCAACTCCCAACTCTTGGGTACTATATACCGCCAGGAATTATTGCCAGTAACACTGTTTTGCCATTTGCAAAACAAAACTCCATTTATTAAAGTGATCCTATCCCATTGTGCCCAATAAGCTTTTACCTCCCTAGACAGATGACTAAGATCAGCCCACAAGGGTCTCTTACAGTCCTTAGCTTCTTTCCAAGCTAGAACTACTGACAAAATTCGATCTTTCAGTTGAGCATTTCTCAATTCTTGATCTGATTTAGCCTGAATCCACTGTTCAGACGTTATTGTGTCTTCGACACTGTCATTGGCTTCATACATATCAACTTCAGACAGATTATTTGCGTTCTCTCTGGTTACTACATTACATGTGCTAGCTCTAACACTTTCCTCTCTTATCTCTTCATTTGATTTATCTGGCTTTATTTTTGCCTCCTTTCTGTTGCAGTATTCACATCTTTCTGTACATGGTCTTCTTGACAATCCATCAGCATTTCCATGTTGTCTTCCTGGTCTGTGTTCAATGGTAAAATTATAAGTTTCCAATAACTCGAGCCATCTGGCTAACTGCCCTTCAGCATTTTTAAACTGTCTTAGCCAGTTTAACGCTCCATGGTCTGTTCTAACTAAGAACTGTGTACCATATAAATAATGATGGAAGTGCTTCACTGCACTTACCACTGCAAAAAGCTCTTGACGAGTTATGCAGTACTTGCGCTCTGCTTTACTCAAAGTTCTGCTGTAGTAAGCTATAACATGTTCTCCGTCTTCATGACGCTGTGACAATACTGCACCTATTCCATGAGCACTTGCATCAGTATCGAGGATAAATTGTTTACTTAAATCAGGATATGCTAATATAGGACTCTCTGATAATAAATATTTCAATCTTTCAAAAGCATTTTGACATTCCTCTGTCCAGATAAGCTGGATACCTTTTTCAGTGAGGCGGGTCAATGGTTTCGCTATCTTAGCAAAGTCCTTGATGTGCCGTCTATAGTATGAACAGGTTCCCAAGAAACTGCGAATCTCTGTAACATTTTTAGGTATAGGCCAGCTTTTGATAATTTTCGTCTTTTCTGGTGCTACTTTTACTCCTTTCTCTGATACAATATGTCCAAGAAATTCAACTCTGTCTTTAAAGAGATGACATTTCTTAGGAGATATTTTCAAACCAGCTGTTCCGATTCTCTGAAGTACTTCGTCTAATCTTTCCAAATGACTCTCAAATGTTTTCGAAAAAATTACGATGTCGTCTATATATAGTAGACAGGTTTTCCAATGCAGTCCATGGAGGACAAACTCCATTAGCCTTTCAAAAGTTTGAGCTCCGTTGCAGAGGCCATATGGCATGGACTTGAATTCAAACAAGCCATTTGACGTAATAACTGCAGTTTTCTCTTGGTCCTTAGGGTTCATTTTTACCTGCCAATATCCACTTTGTAGGTCTAATGTAGAAAATTGTTTCGAACCCTGTAACGCATCGATAGAGTCGTCAATTCTTGGTAATGGGTACGAGTCTTTAACTGTTACAGCATTGACCTTTCGATAGTCGATACAAAATCGGATTGATCTATCTTTCTTCCTAACTAATACAACAGGTGATGCCCAAGGTGATTTGGAAGGTACAATAACACCATTATTTAGCATCTTTTGTATTTCATCTTCAACTTCCTTTCTTTGTGACAATGGCACTCTTCTAGGTGCTTGTTTGATTGGTTTGGCATTGCCAGTCTCAATGTTATGGTACACTATATCTGTGTGCCCAAGGTCATTTTTATCTTTAGCAAATACTTTCCTATGTTTATACAGTAGAGACTGGATAGCATCGATTTGCACTTTAGTATAATCTGAACTCAATGAGTCCATAATAATTTTTAAATGGTCATTTCTCTCTTCACTCTTCTTCTCTGTAATTTCCTCTCTATTTTCTACTTCAGTTTCTTCTACTGGGTACTCTAAACCCAACTGATGTGCTGTCATGGCTTCACATTCAGCAGCCACAGTTTGTCCATATATGATTTGCTCATGTTCAGTGAGATTTATGACTCTCAGTGGAAAGCATTTCTGGTTAGGGTCAATTAAGCATTTAGCCACTAACAGGCCTTTCTTCAGTAGACTATCACTACCTTTCTCCACTAGGGCACAGTCAGTAACTGGCAGGTCTCCTTTCATTGTACATGGTATCACCATTTCAGAAGCTGGAGGTATAATCACTTTCTCCTGTATAGCTATTCGATAGACTGACTGTAGCTGGCTTTCCAGCTGACAATGTATAATCACTTCATTTATATTTATTGTAGCATCTGCTATATTTATGGTACAATTATTTCTCTTCAGAAAGTCATAGCCCAAGATAGCGGGTGTATCTATATCGGCAACAATCATGTGATTATATATAATTTTATGGTTTATTTCTAATGGGAAGTTTGCTGCACCCTGTGGTATAACCAGTTTACCATCGGCCATGCGTAATTTGCCGCATGCTGCATTTAGCTGAGGTCGTAAGTTCTCGGGTAATCTCTCATAAAATCTTCTATGTAAAACTGATACAGTTGCACCTGTATCTATAAGACAGTTAAATTGATTCTCATATAATTTACATGCTAAAAATAATCCATCATTATTTCTGTTTCTTACTTCAAATACTTTATCAGGTCTTGTATCCTGTGTACTTGCCAAGTCTCGACCCACAGGCTCAGCAATATCTAGTTTTCCTGTGTTGCCTGGGTCTGTACACCTCTTTCACATTTTAGATAATTATGCTTTCCAACATTTCTTCTTGGCATTTTGTTGCCCATTTTAGCTTGGTCCCTACTGTAAGTTCTACAATTGACTTTATAATGTCCAGACTTGTTACAATAAAAGCATTTCTTCTCTTGT
Source organism: Pictodentalium vernedei (assembly GCA_031216915.1). NCBI lineage: Eukaryota > Metazoa > Mollusca > Scaphopoda > Dentaliida > Dentaliidae > Pictodentalium > Pictodentalium vernedei. The sequence goes on along the minus strand of CM062295.1, from coordinate 279,278,136 downwards.
GTTTTATGAGACGTGCAATCAGTTTCTAACTTGGCTAGTCTTTCATTAATCAATTCAAGTGTTTCATCACCTGGTGAGATATCACCACAATCCGGCTCTGTATCTTCCAACATCTGTGCACGTACATTGTATTTATCATAGTGTTTCTTGCTTCGGCTAACCGTAAAGGCTTCATACTTTAGTGCTAAATTTAATGCTTCCTCTATATTTTCAGCCGAACTTTGGCAAACAGCCCATTCCATATCTCTATCCCGTAGGGAATCTCTGAAGCATTTGTATGCGAGGCTATTCCTGACATCATCAGAAGCAGTTGGGTATGCAAATCGTACCAACCGCTTAATATCCTGAGCAAGTTCTGGTAGTAACTCGCCCTTCTTTCTTATTCTGCTATCGAGTTGTGTTCGATACACTTCACATTGGTTTTTAGGCTCGAATCTGGTATTTAAACTATTTCTAAGTAGAGTGTAATCTCTGAGTTGCTCATCCTTAAGATCAGTGATGATGCTTCTTGCATTACCCTTTAAGCAAGTTGCAAGCTTCATGGCTTTCTCAGTATCATGCCACCCATTTAATTCTGACACCATGTCAAAATATGCTATATAGTCCGTCCAACTGGTCTTGCCATCATAATAATCAGGTTTAGTGTAGGCATTACACCTATTCCCTCTGTTATCTTGATTTGGGTATATTAGGTCTACATTACTGGTAGGTCTCAAATCATTACTGATACTGACATCACAGTTATTACTAGAATTCAACTGTGGTCTCTCTCCCTGTAGTAGGAATTGGCTCATCATTCCAGTTATTGAACACAGAGATGCTTTAATTTGACTGAGTTCATGTTCCATATTATTTATCCTAGCATTGTCAGTGTTATGCTCAGAGCTAGCACTAATATCTGGTTTATTGACAATCACTGTATCCTCCTCCATAGATGACTGTGAATTGCTTAGAGAAATGCTCAATTGATCTCGAATTCTCATCTGAGGGGTTTGAATATTGTGGAGTTCATTCTCATCATTTACCGGGGCTGATTTCCCACTTCTCAAAGACATAGCCATGATACCAAAATATAGGTCACCAATAAGACACAACCACAAATACAATAAAATCTAACCACTAGTGAACTGGCTTGAACTGTTCAACTGGTTTCAGCGATATCCCACCACTCTGCCACCAAAAATGTAACAGGCCAGCCCTCAAAATAACAGTAGAATATGGTAGAGCGGTCAATCACAATATTGGACTGCCCATTACATTGGTACCAGTATTAAACTAACATAACTCTTGGATAGATTTTCCTTTTTCTGTTAAATATACCTACATAAGCATGGTGATGGAATTAACTATGTACTGCATACAGGTTATTGATACATGAACAGTGAATAACTTGCTATTTGCCTACAAATAATATTGATAGAATAGCCTGGTATTAACTGTGGGTCACTCTTATCAGGTAAGTAAATGTGAATGACTTCTGGTTCATATATTGGTTAATATAGCCCTGTACCACTGTTCTGATACACAGATAATGATTGGTGCATGTATAGGTAATAGTTGGTACATGTACAGGTAAGTTTATAGCCTTTATGCATATCTATATGGTACATTCATGGGTAAATATTATGGTCTGCTGATGTATGGTCTCACCTAAATGTATATGGTCTACAAACAGGTAGTTATATTCATAAATAGAGGTTGGCAACCAGTATATGGTATCAATATATGGTACATACACAGTTAGGTAGTAGGTACTGGTTCTAATAGTAACTCTGGTTGGTTGTTGCTGGGTCACTTATTGTAACAATTGCTGGTATACAACTTGGTTTCTTGAACAACAGGTTACGCATAAACATATAATTTATGCTACATACACGTCACATTCACAAGCCTACCTATCTATCCCCTTTTTGTATTATATAAATACATGGACATGAAATGTGTGTCAGGGATACCCCAAATAAATGCTAGATCAGACACTAGCTAAATGATAAATGGTGCGAAGAAAATAGTGCACATTGAAGCATTGATACAGCAAACTATAATAAAAGGTAATTTAGCTCTGAGAGCTCATGAACATAGCTCCAAGAGCTCACTGTACGAATGCATCATGTACAGAATTTTAAATGGCATCAGGTATCATTCAAGAATAGTATATTTCCGGAATATTCTGGACAACAGGTAAATAAAATATGAAGATCTCTAACAGTAACAATAAAAGCTTTTAATATGATCTGTGATGGTGGGTGATATGTACATGGTTTTCTTTAGGAAATCCTATCTCGGTATCTGTTTTATTGTAATTTCAAGTTTGACTGTTACTGTAAATTGTAATGTAGCCAGTAATTCTGTTACTAGTGTTAGGCCTATTTGACCACAATTTAAATAAATGTTCTAAAGTTAATGCCAAAATAGCTCATTTAACCTGTGTCAATTTACATATACAATCGTCTGATAAAAGTAGCTGTGGATGGAGGACGTAACGATTTATAAAAATAAATCGTCAGTCGAAGACATATTCCAATGCTGGCAATCGTACTATACTATTGTTTACTATTACAAGTATCGTAGTAAACGTAGTAAAATAGAGCTTCGATGTTTTGTATGGTAAATTTTGCCTTGGACTGTTTAAATATGGTTTGCCTGGTTAGCGGCTTATGTTGTTCTGCATCTTCTTTTGAAAAGTTACCTTTTAAAGTTGTTTTTGTGCGTTAAATTGAATTCAATTGATTCTGATTTAAGTTATCGTCTGTCAGCGTTGTTTTCACAAGAGCCGGTAAATGATGTAATGAAGACCACGACCAATAGAAAATTCTGCTTTTATAGTCCCTGACCTCAAAAAGGCGGAGAGAACTTCTTGTCAACCAATGAGAGTAAGTGAGGATAAAAGCAGGACAGATTTACATAACTAAATATGGTTAACACTTCCTAATACGGAGAATGAAAAAGAGGTCGCAGGAGAACAAATGCCAAATATGGCAATCATCCTCCCAGGAATCCTTTCGCAGATTAAATAGAAGTAATGGCGGAAATCGAGACAAACAAGAACGGTTTACAAAATAAATCTTATCATGTATTAAAGATAACGCCAATCCAACATGCCTTACCATAGTGGTTAAGCACAGCTGAAGGGTAAAAACCCATAGACGCTAAGTTTAGCACATGACAGACTGCCAAAGTTGTACAATGCGTACATATTTAAAACGTCAACACGGCGAATTACCAAAATGACGATTTCCACCACCACTCAAGCTTACGGAGTTACGAAACGAATAAACTATTTTATAAACATTTTAAGATACGGATAAACTTTAATTATTGCTAGAACGCAATTTAATATTACTTACAAATAACATTAACGTTAGCATAAAAATATATACACGTATTTTAGGGAATAAAAATGCATTTTGGCTACAGAAAGATAAGGAAGACCAGAAGGTGAACTGCTGTTGTTTTTGATCAGTGACCGAGTTCAATCAAACACTCAGTCTGTCAGACTCCAAATGCATTTGCAATTTCAGGCGGTCAGCCAAATGGGACTACAAATTAAAGCGTCGGAATAAAAGTAATTAATTCTATAAATTTGATACCAGACAATTTTACTAACACTCACTGATACAGAATTCCTTTTCTATCTTGTCCAAAACTTTTTAATTGACCTTTAACAATCCAGTGACGGGGCCGCAGAGGGAGGGGGGGGGGCTACCCCCCCCCCCAAATCAAACTTCAAATTTCCCACCCAATTTCCCACCGTAAACGACACACAACAATACACGTCATGTTGTAGACATGCTCAGATATCGCTCCCACTCCCAGGGTCTCCAAATATGGAAATCTTTCATGGGGAGACCCTCCATACCCCCTCCCACACACACGCGGAGGGGAGATCCCCTCCCCTCCTCCAGCTATAAGGCCTGCAGCATTTGGGAGATGCCTTCGGTATCTTGACTTTGGACCCCCCCCCCCCCATATCTTACTTAAGACCCCCCCCCCCCCCCTCCAAAAAAAAAATAATTTAAATCCTGGCGCCGTCACTGTAACAATCAGTCGGTATCAAGAAAACTCGTGATGGAAAGACAATGTGTTGATCAAACTTGCAGAAAGGGCTACATAAAATTAAGCTACATAATGTTGTAACCTACTTGCAAGTTGAAAAGACAACCACAGATTTGGGTTCGATGGGGGGGGGGGTGATTGATGCCACCCCCCCCCCCCCAAAGGACCCTTTCCAACCTACTTGGAACCTAAGGTTTTGAGGTTAAATGGGTGAGTGTGTTTGTTGCACCCCGCACCTTCACCTTTCAGAGGGTGTTGATAAATGTGTTGATTGGTTAGAGCGATCTGTATCCCATATTCTAATTCTATATGTATTTTCATCCATTGACCAATGTCCTCATGTTTCTTGTGTGAACTTTATTGGGAATATGTGAGGGGTTTTTTCTGTGACTTCCATCCATATAATAGTGTGGTGAGGTCTAATAGTACAGGGTGGAATATTATACTGAAGTTACAAACTGACTTCATAATATTTCAAAGTGCCAATTCTTGGATAAATAACCTCAAAATTCCAAAATAACTCCATCTATCTACAGCTGTGGAAAATGTTAAGAATTTAGTCTAAAATAGTGCATCATGTGAATTAGACACCAGTTCAACCTGGTGAAAATGATTAAAAATAGGGGATCAAATCAGAATAATATGGAGTAGAAAGTACAAAAAAAAATATCAATACTACAGGTATGATCATTTAGAATATAGGAGAAGGAATCAAGTACTTCCCCGACGGATGCACCATTTCTTCTTCTGTTGTCTTTTTCACTCGAAGATTTATTGTCAATCCCAGTCAGCAGCCTCTTTCGGATTTTGCACTGCTGCTCAAAGCTATCAAACTTTCTCATGCAATGGGTGTTACATGTTCCAAGCAGCACAGTGAGCACACTACTCTGGTACACAAGGACAGTCCAGCCAGATGAAAGAAAGGTGGCCAGCTTTGAGAGAGTGGCCTTTTGGAAGTAATTGTAACAAGTATTTAACATTCTTTCCCCACTGTTCAGCCTGAGTTGTGCGTGAAATTACAATAAAATAGTTGTTGGTTTAAGCAATAAATAATAGTACAAAATAAAACCTAAATGAATGAATGTGCATATTTATTAAATAATAATTTAATTGAATTATATTTGTCACCTCATGAAATAGGAGACCCAGTTGTTCAATATGAGAGGGTTTAGATTTTATTTTCCCGCACTGACCGACTTTGACCCCGTAAAACTGTCACGGTCACGATTAGCCATTGTGCATAAGAATGTGACCTTAAACACCAATAAATAAATAAATAATTTTAAAGTTTGTGGATTCATTACTTAATGCTATGTTGTCATCAGTTTTGCTTACAATATAAATGTTAAACTTATTACCTATTTTTTTCAAATTATATCCCCTGACAAATAAACTGCTACGAATATTTCCATGGACATTCTATTATTATTTTTTGGGCACTATTTACTTTGTTTGTAAAGTGTTCAAAATGGTTTGGGGTACGAAATTACTTGGGTGTGAAATGGTTTTGGTAATGGGTACGGAATTACACACATCCAATGACATCCTCTGTATATTTTTTTTCAAATCTACAGAATAACTACGTTCGCACTTTAGGTAACACCTATTTCATATTACCAACGTAAAAGTACAGGTAATGATATCCCTCGCAAAGAAAACCATGCAATTTATTTATTTTTTTTTTATTAGGGTTTAAAAGTACAGGTAATGGTATCCCTCGCAAAGAAAACCATGCAATTTATTTATTTATTTTTTTTTATTAGGGTTTAACGACACATTATCGGCCAGGGTCATATCATGTCGGTGACAGTTTTACGGGAGGAGGAAGCCGGAGTGCCCGGAGAGAACCACCGAGCAACGACGAGCAGCTGTCAGCTCTCCAACATCGTAACTCTGAACTCTGCACCGCGGCACAGGCAGGGTAAGATTGGTTGAAGACATGCACACCTTCGACGTGCAGTGCGCTTTAGTACACAGCGTCATCGTGCCCCCATGCAGGCAATCGGGGTTAAGTGCCTCGCCCAAGGACACAACGCGGGAGCGCGAATCAGTCGCTGAAATGGTTGCCAATCCAACTACTAACCGCGCTCGACTTTACTTAACTTCGCTGATCTGACGACAACCGGTTACCGCGACGCCACCGCTCCCCCAGCCATGCAATAAAAGATCTGTCTAGTCCCCACACTGTTTTGAATGTTCTCAAAAACATGAAAACACAGAGTTGACGTTACGGCTCATTTCTCTACAAATTGATCAGTAACACGTGATCATCCATTACGTTACGGTGGTAATAGGCGTTGACGTAACAGTTGAATTGCGCCTCCAATTATTTTCGATCGAACAAGATAATACAGTCACTACACACATTTGCTTATTGTATTGAATATTCTTCATAGATTGATAACAGGTAATATATATATTGTCTTTTAGCCGTTATCCAACACGTCTTAGAGACGGCAGTTACAAATATATTTTTTTGGATAACTAAATATAATTGTTTTCTTCAAAACATAGCATTGTATCGACCTCGATGAGTTGGTTCCAATGAAAATGTGAAGACTAATAGAATTTCAGAGGTGATTTTTGTGAATAACTCTGACCAGACATGGATGTACGTTAGGTGATGGGTTAACATATGTCGTACATATAATATTATTAGCTGTAAATATTTCCTTCCGAGTGAGTTGAGTTCAGAGCTCAGGGGTATGTGAGGATCCTTCTCGGCATTTCACATCAATTGCCAAATCTTAATTTGGATCTCCTACATCACATGCTGCCTGAACTGACCCTTCAGAAGTCTATTAGATCCCTTAATATAATTGTGTTATACAATACATTACCCTTTGTTAACTGGCTGAGTGTTGGAAGCCCATATTAGGCTTCATATTTTGTGGATGTGCATCATATTATCTTTGAGGAGAAATTATTTACTCTGTGTGGAATTGCCTTGTCATAATTTGCGGCTGAGTGCCTACTGGCATAAATTCCCATAAATTGTAATACGGTAATGACAAATGAACGGAGTTTGACAACCAAATATACTTTACACTCTAGTCTCTACCAGTTAAAATGTACACGACCTGGTGACGACGGGTGCGGGTAGGGACGCCGGAAGCACGGGGACAGGGGTGAGGGAGGACAGCGTCGGACCACGGGGATAGACAATACCCTTCCCAAGTTCGGCACTCAGTTTTTTAATGATTTATTCTCGAAATAAAACTAAAATACAAAATGCACCGCCAAATCCGTTCTTGGAACTTTCAAAATTCAATGGGGGAGTTGGGTGGTGGTGCCCCCTCCTGACGAAGGGGGACACCTCCTCTCAAACTCCGCCATCTCGGACCTTCGACCTTCGAGACATGCATGTTTCGGCATGCTAGAGAGAGTAAATACCCCTTTTCACGGGATCTGACCCAAGCCTTGAAGTGCTTCAGGCGCCCCTGGGTGTTGGTGTGTGGGTGGGGTGGTAATTGAAATATAAAAATGTATCGAGAACAACCAGCGAAATTTGAAGACCATATGAGGTTTCCCAAAGCCGAAATAGTTTTGATGAAAATTCAATTTTATGACTAGTAATAGTATAGAGAGCAAGAAAAAAAGAAAGACATCCATAATTATAGACCACTTCGATAGTGACCTCTGAAAAGTGGCTTCACACTCAAAACAGACCAGATCGCTATTTTAAGGTTTAGTGAGGGACTTGAGCATGTTAACTTACTCAATTGTGAGGAGGGTAATAGATGCTCGCTGTATACGTGGGTGTGGGAGGAATTAGAGTATCGACACAGGAATATGGATATAGAGTAAATATTGAGGTCAAAGGGGCAATAAAAGAGGGGCTGAAGAATGTACTGCATTTGGTAGTAGAATACTTAAGGAGGTGAACGATACAGTCACTAAAATTGCCAAAGAAGGGTATAAAGTGGCAAGGAAAATTGTTTATATAAGCAACGACAAAATCGGAAGGATTGGAATAGTAATCTAATTAAATCAACAAGCAAATGTGTGTTGTGGGAGGGGGGGGGGGGGTGGTCAACTACAATTTATTCTGGAAACAGAATTTAAAAAGGCACTGCCGCACGGTGTATTAAGTGGATGGAAAATCATCAATTACCAGCAGAAATAGTCAAGCTTTGTGAGGGGGTAAACGATACAAGATTGGGTGGGCGGTCCCTTCAGAATGTTACAGATGGAAACTGCAAAGAATTTGTCGGAAACCGTATGCGGGTAAATTGAGCTGGGTGGAAGTACAGAATGCTGTCATCAAGCTAAAGAATGGATAAGCGGCAGATTCACGAGGAATTTTTGAAAAGATGAGGGAATCCACTATATGAGTTTCACACATATTCTATTAACATGTCTATCATAAAGCAAGAGGTCCGGAAAGAGAGGAAGGTAAACTGGATAACATTTATACATAAAAAAAATGAGAAAGTGAGGTCTCAGAAAATTACAAAGGGCCATCTGTCAATATTGGGAAGTTATTGTGCAAAGTCGCCTGTGAAAAGTTTGTGGAAATTATTGAAGAGGTTTCCTGGTGGTGGTGGTGGTGGTGGTGGTGGTGGTGGTGACGGTGGGGAGAGGGGGGCGGGTGGTCACCTAAAATGGGTTCCGGAAAGGAAGAAGATTCATTAACCATTTGTTTTGTCTTCCATTACTGATAGAATCAACAAATGTCAATAAGAGAAGATATATATGTATGGCCTTTTTGTATGGGAAAAAAACAGAACAAGGTGGGATGAATATGACAGAAACACTACACCAGATTACAAATTATTCACTTCAGGTCCATCGAAAAAAAGAAAACATCAACTGTATCGCTATCATTATTAACACAAACGTTCGCCTCACCTGGACTCCAGCCGCAACAATAAAGTTTGTTTGTTTGTGAATATTTGTTGTTGGTTAGTTTGTTTGTGGAGAAATGTTTAGGAATTTAAGATCTCTCTCTTAGACCAGTGAGTGAGGTGCGGTAACAGACACCCGTGGCAGTCATTTGGTAAGCTTCGAGTGCGGCTTTGCTTGTTTCGCCCTTTACCCAACGTAGCGATCAAAACCAGCCAGCGCTATTCACAGAATCTCACAATTCAATGTTCCTTCTGCTTTTAATTTGTTGTTTCAAAAACATAGCTTAAGACCCCTCATTGGAACAAGCCCATTGAGCTCGTTCCAATAGGGGTCATAAGCTGTGTTTTTGACGCAAAAAATTAACAAAATTAGTTATTTAAAAATTGTATTTGCAAGTGACGTCTGCTTTTCTTATTTGGAAAAGGTTTAATAGATTTTCAAAAACTATATTCGGTGTGTAATGTGATCATTCAGGGTCCACATTCATGGAGGAATATTAAGAGACTACAACGGATGAGGAACCGATGTTATTGTAATATATTCAGATTAATACAGTGATCTGGAAAGGAAAGAAAATTGTATTGCTGGGCGGGGCTCGTCGTGTGGCTGTTATGGGGAGTCCCTATCGAATGGTTTATTTGTTTCGGATTTTTATTTAGGACAGTGCCTTTATATAGCTTTTTCAGATTATTTTCGAAAGCTCCAAAAGGTTGCTGGGTAGCTGTAGACGTTAGGAGGTTGGCTGGTGGCTGCGGTTTCCCGGTTCATGTCAGCCAAAGTGCAAGAGAATGGTCGAATAAACAGACGAAGGGATGTGTGTATGAAGGTATGGGTAGTCAATATGCGTAAAACATGTGAGTAAAAGTGGAGTGAATGCATAAATGACTGCTTGAAAATGTGGGAATGAGAAAATGAATATGTGAATGAATGTATGAATAAAACGAGGAATAAAATGTATGTCTGGATGAATGAGTATGCGAATTTGTGTCCAGCATGCGAATGGGAAACTCCTTTTTTACGGTGAGGTTACATACAGATCCAAAGGGCAGGGTGCTTTATAAATATCTTATATGTTTTTTTCTAATGTATGGAACGTATCACGTCGACCTGGAAAAAATCACAACAAAAAGGTCCTTAATCAGAATTGCCTCCTGTCATGTCATTACTTCAGTGCTACTAACTTGTAATGACAATTTTTAAACTTGTAATGACTTGTAATTACAATTGGGTACCTTGTCATGGGTTGTTGTTTGTGTGCCTGTTTGTCTTGTATGGTAGCATAGTTTAGATGTCCTGTACCAGTTTGGAATTTTTAGCCTTAGGGATACATGTTGGCTGTCTAATGTATTTGTACTGTACAACCCTATGGGTGTAGTGTTATCTAACTACAATTCGATTGTTCTTGGTTGCACACCAGTAGTGAAGAAGATCCTTCGCAGATCCTGAATTACAGTGTCTATGGAACCTAGTTCCTAGATTACAGAAGTTACGGAACATGGTCGGGGGATGTTCGAGACTATGGAGGACTATTCGGACTGTTGAGAACTGATGCCAGAACATAGTGGTTTGGGGACTATTGGGAGCAAGTTTGAAGTCTGGTGATATGGTTTGGAGACTACTGCGGAATGGAGATGGCGATGATTTGAGGACTTCCGGGGAGTACATTGAACTTGGAACTCAAGATAATCAGTGGATGCTGGCTAAGAAGTTGACTAGTTGTTATGGTTGTTGATGTAGTTGTTTGTTTGTTTAGTTGTTACATTGGTTGGTGTTGTGGTGGTTATTTTGGATGTTGGTTATTGTGGTAGGTGTTATAGCAACAGCTTTACGACCATTACTAAACCATTCACCACATCATCGAAACTATAGCAACCGAAACAGCACAAACTACTACTACTACACAAGCAACAACAACAACAACAACTTACCAGCGACTATATCGCCATCTACCACAACAACTACGCCAACAACTACCAGAATAGTATCTTGTAATTACAATTGAGCTAAATTGTAGCTGTAGACGTTAGGGGGTTACCTGGTGGCTGCGGTTTGACAGTTCATGTCAGGCAAAGTGCAAGAGAATGGTCGAATAAATAGACGAATGAATGTGTGTATGAAGGTATTGTCAGGCTATATGCGTAAAACATGTGAGTAAAAGTGGAGTGAATGCATAAATGACTGCTTGAAAATGTGAGAATGAAAAAATGAATATGTGAATGAATGTATGAATAAAGCGAGGAATAAAATGTATGTCTGGATGAATGAGTATGCGAATTTGTATCCAGCATGCGAATGGGAAACTCCTTTTTTACGAAGAGTTTACATATAGATCCAAAGGGCAGGGTGCTTTATAATATATACATATCTTATATGTTTTAACTTAAGTATAGACCATATCACGTCGACCTGGAAAAAATCATCACAACAAAAAGGTCCTTAATCAGAATTGCCTCCTGTCATGTCATTACTTCAGTGCTACTAACTTGTAATGACAATTTTTAAACTTGTAATGACTTGTAATTACAATTGGGTACCTTGTCATGGGTTGTTGTTTGTGTGCCTGTTTGTCTTGTATGGTAGCATAGTATAGATGTCCTGTACCAGTTTGGAATTTTTAGCCTTAGGGATACTTTGGCTGTCTAATGTATTTGTACTGTACAACCCTATGGGTGTTGTGTAATCTAACTACAATTCGATTGTTCTTGGGTGCACACCAGTAGTGAAGAAGATCCTTCGCAGATCCTGAATTACAGTGTCTATGGAACCTAGTTCTTAGATTACAGAAGTTACGGAACATGATCGGAGGATATTCGAGACTATGGAGGACTATTCGGACTGTTGAGAACTAATGTCAAAACATAGTGGTTTGGGGACTATTGGGAGCAAGTTTGGAGTCTGATGATATGGTTTGGAGACTACTGGAGACTACTGCGGAATGAAGATGGTGATGATTTGAGGACTTCCGGGGAGTACATTGAACTGGGAACTCAAGATAATCAGTGGTTGATGGCTAAGAAGTTGACTAGTTGTTATGGTTGTTGAAGTAGTTGTCTGTTTGTTTAGTTGTTACATTGGTTGGTGTTGTGGTCGTTATTTTGGATGTTGGTTATCGTGGTTGGTGTTATAACAACAGCTTTACTACCATTACTAAACCACTCGCCACATCACCGAAACTATAGCAACCGAAACAGCACAAACTACTACTACACAAGAAACCACAACAACTTACCAGCGACCATATCACCATCTACTACAACAACTACGCCAACAACTACCAGAATAGTATCTTGTAATTACAATTGAGCTAAATTGTAACTGCAAGAAAGGAAATTGTAAATTTACCAGATAATTAATTTGTATAATAACGAGTTAGCTACAAATGAATTGAAATTGCAAGATAACTCTTAATTATAAGCTAGTAACTTATTTTTCGCTTTGTCGGGCTTCCAGTATCTCGCTATATGCAGCAATGCTCCTTACAAAAAAATATGAGCTGGCAGAGAAGTTTCAAATACAATTTCTGCTAGAAACGATATGCGGGGACAATAAGGTAAGCATTTTTCTGTGGATCATCTATGTTAAGCCGTCCGATCAGGATTCATATTTATTGTGCAACTTATAGACTGTGCAAAATAGGGCTTTGAAACGTCCATCCGCCATGATCAGGCGTCATTTCTTTCCTCGGAACACTTTTTTTAGTAGAAACGATATAGTTGAATAGCCACAGAACACCAGTTGAAGTCCTCTGATCTGACGCAGTTCTTCGAAATTGGACTCTCCGTTATAAATAAGATCAAAATATTTCGAAGCCTATAGAAAAATGGTGTAAACCCCAATTTTGATAAAAACAACTTCACCCGCAGACACGTTTATTCTAAGCCGGCTTCGTGTTGACGAGATCCCTTGATGTAGTTGAAATATTACCCGGTAAGGATTATAGTTCAAAATAGGAACGGTGTGATAATTACCAGCATTAAACACAGCACGGGGCTAGCCGCTTCCAGCAGAGCATCGTCAACTTTGGTTGGAAACCTTAAATATTCTCTTCCAGCACACAAAGTGACGAGTGAGACAGAAATTAGCAGGGGGGGGGGGGGGGGCATAGGTGCGAATGTTATTTATGTTAATATAGGGGAAATTTACATCCAGTCTTCATTTTCAGCATCAAAAATTATACGTTTCGTAGGATGACGTACGTGGGCGCGGTGGCGTTGCTGTAACCTGTTCTCATCAGATCACCGACGTTTAGCACCTTGGATGGGTGACCCTCTGATCGATCGATTCGGACTCTCGCGTTATGTCCTTGTGCAAGGCCAGTGGGTAGTTAGGGCAGTTTCTAGCTCACTTCCAGTCGTGTGAGCCAGAAAAATTTAGGTGAGCCAGAAAAGTTGAGTTATTTTTGGAAAAACCTAAAATGTTTGGAAAAAAACAAATTTTTTTGGAAAAACCTAAATTTTTCTGGTAAAAAAGTTGATTTTTTCAAAAAATAATTCAATTTTTCCCCGAAAACCCTGGGTTTTTCCCGGAAAATGTTTAAATTCGAGCATTTCTGGCTCACGTTCGACGGAATTTGTCGAAAAACGTCTAAAAATTCACCGATTTCAAAAATTCACTTTTTGATAAATTTAACACTGATTTTCTCATTGTGGTTGACTTTTTTCAAATTTCCTTATGAATAGAGTTGCAAGATTTGTAACCGGCGACAGATTAGCACTGAGATTTCCATTGGGAAAAATAAGACAGTTTTTTTTTGGTTTTTGAGTTGGAAAAAATACTCTATCGAACGTCGATTCCCACAGTAAAGGACAACGGTTCGATGGTGCTAAATTCAAAAATTGAGTCAGTAAAAACTCGATCCGGGACGCGGATCGGATTTCCCACGGTAAAAGACGACGGTTCGATCGAGGTGAATTCGTAGATTGAGCCGGTAGACCAGGCGATTGGGAGAGACGGTGTTGAGACGAGAGGCGACCAAGTTGTTCAGACCCGTCACCAAAGTTCAGGAACGAGCCAGGAATCGTCGAGGATCTGAGACCCATAAAAGAAGGTTCTCAGGGGATGACTTTGCTCCTCGGTAGTTTTGCACCGAGAACGTTATTCCGATAGGAATCAAGACCGATTCCCCTCGGAGTAGCGTCTATAGCGACGCTACAGACGCTACTCCGATGGGAATCGAGACCGATCCAAGTATCGTCGATAGTAGCGACGCTTCCAGCATTGTTAGCAGCGTCAGATCTGACGATGATAGTAGCAGTAAAAACCGTGAAAAAGATCCGATGTATGGATTTCGTCACAATGACTATAAAATTTCCGTCGGTGACAAGGAAATATCACACGAAGACGACCATTTGGTCGTTGGTTCGAACAGGTACGAAATGACTGACAAACTGTATAATCTGCTCGCTTATACGAAACATAGAGATTTCACTGATGAGGATTACCAAAATTATGGACACATTCTGTTCAGACCCACGCAATGAAGAAGAACAACGATCCCAAAGAGACGAGAGCGAAGGATAGGAGATGTTACAAGTGGAAGCATCTGGTGGAACCCATATGGAAGGATAATGAGCGATTCGTGAGATCGTCGATTGGAAAAGAAATGACTGATACGATATTTCTTCTGCGCGATCCCGATGCCTTGTCAGAGAGATTGAGATTGTTGATGGCTGGTAGAGAGGACGGTAACACTGGAGAGGATAACGAGACAGTGAGCTTGTGTGACGAATTGTTAAGGCAGAAGGTCTTGACTAGGAAGGATTATAAAAGAAAAAAAAATATTAAGTAAATAAAAAAATATATATATATTCAAAAAATAATAATAAAAAACGAATTGTAAAACAAATGTTAGTGATAAATAACAAGGGATATGCTAGATCTTACGTCTACGGTGGATCGGGCATCGTGGATTTGATGATGCGATTTTTAACTCGTAAATTCACTGGCGATGCCTAAAACAGATCACCTCAAGCGCTCTCAAAATTGGAAAGAAGACGGCGATTGATGCGGGTAAGAAAGCGGCGGCCGAACCGAGTGGTAGAATAGCTTCGGAAGCTGGCAAGAGAGGCGCCGACGCGTTGATTAATAAATTAATAACTCCACTACAACCACCTGTCAAACGATCGAGAATCGAATCGAGACATTGGGGAGACTTCTTTGACATCATACCGAAACATCACCTCGCTAAAATGACAAAAAGACTGAAAGTGATTTATAAGTAAAAAACTTTTTTTATAAAAAATATATATAAAAATAGGAATTAAATTAAAAAAAAATAGAAAAAAACATAGTTCAAAACACAGTTAAAAAAAAAACTGGAGAAAAAATGGATGTCAAAGACATGTCTTAGAATGACGCGATGACCAAGAGGTCGCATGACGAGTTCTTTCCCAAGAACATAAGAGGTTTGATAGTGGGGAAATCGAATTGCAGAAAGACCAATCTCTTGATGAATCTATTGTTGAGACCAGGCTGGTTGGATTATGACAGATTATTCGATTCGATTTCGGCAAGAGTCTCTTTCAACTAGAATACAGATTGCTTCGAGAGTGCGTGATACGTAAATTATCCAAGGACGTCATGTCAAGAATCTTCGACAATCGAGACGAATTCGAAGGACACGAGACTTCGAATATATTGGAAGGGGCGGCGAGAGAATTGACTAGGAGAAACGCCGAGTATTTGAACGTGAAATGTCTGTTTTACAAGAACGCCGATGACGTTCCTGATCCCAGACAGTTGAAGTCGGAGAATAAGAATCTCATGATCTTCGACGAAATGCTGTTGGAGAGACAGAATCGATGCGAAGTGTATTACGTTCGAGGACGTCTCGGCAACGTGGATTGTTTCTGTCTGTCTCAGAACTATTTTTTGCTGATTTTCTGTGTTTCTTGTCAGAACATCTATTAGAACAGATAGTCGAGAATACGGCTGTGAAACAGTCCTTTCAAATCGTTGTGAGTCACGACATGACTAGATTCACCATGAAATTCGAACCTTCCATCGAATTGAAGAAGGAAAAGAGATACGAGATGGCGTTGGTTAATCTCGAAACTTACTATTTGTTTCCCAACATTACCGAAAAGAATAACGTGTTCAAGTATTCCAATGGTGTGGATTGGTTCGAGATTCGATTTCCCAAAGGGAGTTACGACACAGACGAACTGAACCATCACATCCAGATGAGACTGAAGACCGACAGTCACGGAAGCAAGATGATAAGACTTGCTCCTAATACGAGTACTCTACAGACGATACTGGACTGGGGAGATAATTTTGAGTGGATTTTAGTGCAGACGATTCGATCAGCAAGATGTTGGTATTCGATCGAAAGATGTATCAAGGTCACACTGCGTCCGAAAATCTGGTCGACATTCTCGTGGTCAATAACATTTTAGTGAAAGTCAATGTGATCACGGGATGTTACGTCGATGGTAGCATTCAGCCTATGATCTACTCGTTCTTTCTGGACGTTTTGTCGGGTTACATCATGTAGCATCGAAACGATGTTGACGGATCAAAATGGCGATCTGTTAGATCTTTGCGGAGAGAGAGTGACTATACGATTTCACATCAGAGAGATATAAAAAAAAATAATAATAAATAATTTGAAAAATAATATTTAAAAAAAAAAAATTTTTTTTTTTTATTTAAAGAAATTTTAGGTTTTATTTTATATATTATTTAAGAAATAAAAAAAATTAAACAAAAAGAAACTTTTAATATTAATAATTTAAAAAATATATATATATCTAATCAAATCAAAAAAAATAAAATATGAGGCAATACATAATTAAAAACGTGAACATATCCAAAGGACAGAAAGTTAAACTTCACAGAGCATTGAGAAATTGAGGTGAGGACGTTAGATTTAAATTCAGTCTTCAAGATCTGGAAAGTGGTGGCCGCTATTCGTATTAGAATGGGAATGATGGTGAGACCGAGTCCCGCTCGATTGAGATATATTCTGAGTATGAAAGGTAGTTTCTTACCGCTATTGGCGGGACTCGCCACCAAAGTATTACCTATTCTCCCGAAGACGGTGTTGCCAGCTCTAGGCATGGGAACTCTCTCGGGACTTGCTAGTTCGAGAGTTGATAAATTAATGGGTAGGGGATTGTTTTTGAAGAGGAGGGGAAATGGATTGTTTGTGAAGAAGGGAGGAGCCATGTGTCGCGTAGACGTTGAAGGTAAAGGATTGTATCTGGAACCCATGAGAAAGGGTGGTGGTGATGCTTTCCACGGAGATGGTCTCTATCTGAAGACTGGAGAGAATGTGGAACCGATCGGTGAAGGTTTGTTGTTTGGTCCGAATTCACCTTTTAAGAATATATCCCTTTTGGGTATGTTACTATAAAAAAAATTAACAAATAAAAAAAAAATACAATAAAAAAAATGAAACAAAAGGAGAGAAAACATCTTCCAACAGATGTGTTAACAATATGTTCATTTTACGAAAAGCTTTTAGCTTTTTCTAAACATTTACACGAGTATGCATTAGAAAAAATTCTATTGGAACAAATCGTACATGACGCATGTTTAAACATGTATGGAACGTTGTTTTCGTTAATACTGTTATTCATATTCTTAAATCGAAGCTATTTCGAAAATATCGAACCGATGAGGTGTTCGAACGAAAAAAAAAAAATGTGTCTTACCAAGATTATCGAATGATTATAGATGACCTAGATCATTTAAAATATGAAGTGAAACTTGTAGAATGTTACAGTTATGCGAAATATCATCACAGTATTTATTGCACGAAAAATGTAGTTAATGCATTCGATCATGGTAGTGGTAATGAAAATATTGAAACATTCATTTGCACGTGTGTCGAATTTATTCGCAGATTACACTCGTAGATCGTGGGTCGAATTTGCTAAAAGGTTAAAAATCATTATGGATTGTTTTCCCATATCATTCTAACGACGACAATGACAATAAAAAATAATGGTTTTATCAAAAAAAGAAAAGCATGAAAAAAATCCTTCTTTCGAAAAAAAGAATGTCATCTCTTTCTTATAATAATACAAGGGATCATAATAGTAATAGACGATGACTAGCATTCGTTCATTCAATTGATGATGCGATGAACAGAATGTGTTATTATAAAAAATGTAACATATAAAAAGAAAAAGAAAAAAAAAGACAATAACAAATAATAAAAAAAAAATAAGAATAGAAATTTTTTTTTATATATATATAATAATAATTATGAGTAAAACAAACGATTCCATGGAATCGAGAGCTTTGTTTCTTCAAAGAGTGCTGTACAAAGCATACGTGATCTGCATGAACGAACAACTTCCTTGCGTCTTGGCTGTTGAGAGGAGAAAGAATTTAATCACATTAATCATTCGAGTCTTACGATGGAATGGGAAGACATCGTCACCATGTATTTCATGCGTGCATTGGAATACGTCCGACGCAACGACATGATTGTTGGAATTAATTCGTGTTTTGTATTGGAGAACCCAAGCCTACTAAATTGGAAGAGGTGAAGTTAGCACATCGATGTCTCACCACCGACGACAGGGGACACGTTTTTAAATTTTTGTTGAAAAAGGGGAGACCACTAACAAATTTTTCCGTTAAATAATAAGGGATGAAAATAAAAACAAATACATAAAAAGTAGATATAAATAAATAAAAAAAATGAAAATGGAAACTTGAAGTAAAAACATATGCCCATCGTTAGAGAAACTGAACGTCGAGCCCATGGCACCTTATCTACCACCACCACCACGACTAGAACGAGGAGAAAGTGACGACGTGGGGAAGAGGTATCGAATCGGACAGATCAATAGAATTCAATCATATCTGACGTGAGAGAGAGGTTCTCGTTGTTCACTCAATAAGAAATATTCGAGATAAGAGAAATTTGTGAGCGGTGTGGATTTGACTCTCATCATGGTCTCTATGGGTTTGAATGTGGCCAGAATCATTCTAGTGTCGGCTGCCAGTGTTGCTCTTTCGATCGTGTTGGCCGTAGAAGGATTGGCTTTGACTGCTGGATTTATTAGTACAATCAGAAAATTTCTCGCTAAGAAATTATCCGTAAAGGCCAGGAAGCACGAAAACATCAGTGTTTTGGCTGATGCAGAGATCGACACTGTGTCGGATAAGATCTCCTTAGCATTGAAAGACAGTAGGATTTTGGACGGCGAATACATCGACAAATTGAACGAAAAACAAAAATTTGAAGTCATGAAAGTGCAGATAAGAGTCAAGAGTCGTCAGATTTATTTATTATGGTTTAACGACACATTAACCGCCAGGGTCATATAATGTTGGTGACAGTTTTATGGGTGGAGGAAGCCTGAGTACCCAGAGAGAACCACCGAGCAATGACGAGCAGCTGTCAGCTCTCCAACATCATAACTCTGAACTGTGCACCTCAGCACAGGCAGGGTTAGATTGGTTGGAGACATGCGCACCATCGATGTGCAGTACGTCTTAGTACACAGTGTCATCACGCCTCCATATAGACAATTGGGGTTAAATAATGCCTTGCCCAAGGACACAATGCGAGAGCATGAATCAGTTGCTGAAATGGTCACCCATCCAACTACTATCCATGCTCAATGTTTCTTAACTTCGGTGATCTGACGAGAACCAGTTACCGCGATGCTACCGCGCCCCAGTCGGCAGATCATCAAGGAACAATTGAAGGATTTGAAGAAAAATGGTAGGGAAGAAGCGAGACAATCGTTTTGTAAATTGTTGGATCCAAAAAAGATTCCGGAAGCAACCAATTGAAAATATATATATATATATATATAAAAGAAAAATAAAAAAAATGCATATAAATTTTTAAAAAATGAAAAAAATAAATAATTAATACATATGAAAAAAAAACAACAACAAATGTATTGCATCAAATGCAAGCGTGTTACCGATATGGTTAATGTTAAAAAATTATTGTCAAAAAATAACAGACCCATGCTTCGCAGAACGTGTAAAGTGTGCGTTTTGACCAAGACGCAATTCATCAAATGCGGTGCCAGCCTGGTGAATAAATTGATTAATAATCTACCCGTCGAAATGCATCTGCCAGAACATCAATTCACGGAACCGAGCATGAAAGAGATTGAATCAAGATCTGACTCCTAAATTTTGGAGCAAACCCATCAATAGGGTGGATTCGACCGCTTACATTCACGTGCTATGCTAAACATCTCGATGTCGAGACTCGTAATTGAATCTACGATAAAAACATGTTGACGCAAATGAAAAATATATCGAATCCCACTAGGAGAGAGAGACTCAAACGTTTGCTGGTTGGTAAAGTGATCGGTACCAAACATCGATTCAGATGGGATCATAAAAAAGTGTCCAGAAAAAATTAGTAACGAATCCAACTACAATAGGCTGTCATGCGTAAATTTCGAAGAAGAAGGGTGTTCGTGAAGGGTCTGGACCAGATCTGGTCCGCTAATCTGGTCGACATGAAATCGGTCGACATGAAATCGGTTTCGAGACAGAATGAGGGCATTAAATACATACTGATGGTCATCGATGTGTTTTCGAAATACGGATGGATGAGACCTCTGAAGAAAAAATCGGGAGCTTGCGTGGCCGAGGCTTTGAAGAGCATACTCGCATCGTCTTCTCGAAAACCGGATATATTGTGGATGGACAAGGGGAAGGAATTTTACAACAGTCATGTTCATCCGTTGATCGACCTTTATTCCATCGAAAATGAAGAAGGGAAAGCTAACGTGATGGAACGTTTGAATAAAACCATGAAGGCAAAAATGTACAAGTATTTCATGGCCAATAAGACCAAGAAATATATCAACGTTCTAGACGAACTGGTCAAAGAATACAACAACGCACGACACAGATCGATCAAGATGATGCCCACGGAAGCTAGTAATCCTCAAAATGAAATATGCGTCTTCGTGAATCTCTACCCTGAAAGGATTAAGATGAAGAAGGTGTCTAGACCACCGAAATTTGCAGTCGGGGGTCGAGTGAGAATCACTTCTTATAAGTCACTCTTCGTGAAAGATTACACTCCTCGATAGACCGAGGAAATCTTTAAGATCGTTAGAATATTTTACACAGAACCCGTGACTTACAAAATAGAAGAGTCAGAGGATGATGAAGATGGCAGAGATATCATTGGAACATTTTACGAACAAGAATTGCAGAAGACGGCATTTTGAAAACTGATCCTTCACTTTTTTTTACACATATATAGCAAGAAAAAAAAATGAATAAAATAATAATTAAAAAAAAAAAATTTATAATAAAAAAAAGCAAACGAATTAACACAAACAAAAAAAACCATGACGAATATATTAGATATAACCAAAGGTCTATTGAGCGACGAAAGCATTCAAGAATACGAAGTTCATGAGTATGAACCCGTGACGGGAACTAGTCTGAACAATGCGAGTGAGATAAGAATCAATGTTGAGACTCAAGATCTGTTCATCCATCCCAGCGAAAGTTACATAGTGATACAGGGATGTCTCACCAAGGGAGACAGAAGCGATTACGCCGACGACGACGTAGTCATTCCAGCCAATAATGGCATGATGCATCTGTTCAGTAATATGAAATACATGCTCTCGGGACAAGAGACAGAATCTGTGTTTCAACCTGGACAGGCGTGCATGATCTAAGGACTCTTGGCGTATCCTGACGATTTTTCGAAATCTAAAGAACTCAATCAATTGTGGGTGAAAGACACTATCACAGACATGAATGCAGCTAATGCCGGTGGTGCAATGAGATTCGACTATGTCGTCAAGGCGTCGAGACCCAGAGGAAAGTTTTTGTTCAGGATACCTCTGAAACACATATTCGGATTCGCAGAAGATTATGATAAGATTCTCTATGGATTCAAACACAATCTGACGTTGATTGGAAAAGGAAATGATGAAGCCATCATGAGACTCGCCACGACTGATGCGGGTAACATACATCTGAACAAGATATCTTGGTACGTTCCGCATATGTTACCTTCGATCACTGAGAAAGTATGTCTCTACAAGATCATAAAATCAAAGAGTAAATTACCGGTGGGATTTAGAATGAGACAGTGTGACATGGCTAGTATTCCATCGTCTACCAATCACTTCAATTAGAGATTGGCCATGGAATCTTCTTTGGAAAGACCACGTTTAATCATAGTGGCATTTCAGACTGATAGGGATAGGTCTCAAGAGAAAAATCATTCCCTGTTCGATCATTGTCACTTGAAAAACATACAGGTATCGGATTTTGAGAAATTGAATGTTCAATCTCTTAAAATCCAATTATATTTTTATTTTTTGAGTTGTCTCTCCTACATCACAAAAGTGATTATATATGTTTCAGTTTTTTTTTTGTTTTCCCTGTTTGTTCAGAGGACTGAGTTCGATCAACAAAGAGAACCTCTGAAGTCAGGGCTTTAGGATTATTCGTTTTTATCTTAAAATTGATCCTATCCCCCATCTGCACCCTGAGAGGCGTACCAAAGACGCTAGTGTTCGAGTGTTGATCCTTCATCTTTTCGACTCTGTACCTCTTATTGGTTTCCACACCATTCACTACGAGATTAATGACTGCTCTATTGCTCAAGTCCGTAGAAGTCAGACTCATTCGAATAATCTCACCTCCCGCCGGCATAGGATATCCTATTAGACTGTGCAGCGGTCCGTTACCTCCATTTCCGAAGAACCATTCAGCTTTTTCCGCTTCTAACGCACCGCTCTCCTCGGCCCAAACGGTGATCAATTGTCTGGTGTGTTTTATCTTTTTCACGATGGACATCAGAGTGCAGGCATTCGACATGTGCGTGGGATCCAGTAGATTCGAGAATGCGTGTCCTCCCGTGTCCAGTTTGCCTTACATGATATCACCCTTTCTCCAGGCCGTATTTTCATCCAAGTACTGTTTGCTGACCACGCTGGAAGCGAATTCCGGCTCATCGTCGAGACTGAATAGATTGTAACCAGCCATGTCGATGCCACTCTCCATGGTTCCTCCAGATTTTTTTGTTCACATATATTGAGATTTCAGATAGGATTGAGAATCCTTCAGGGCAGAATCCACAAAGCCTTTGTTGACCACCGTCGAGTCTTTATCTGCATCATCGTTCTGAGACAGATTCAATATCTTGTTGAATCCCACATCCAGATCCGATTTCATTTCTAACTCATCAACGTTATTCTTTCTCAGTTCCAAGTCTATGTATTGTTTGGTTGCTGCATCCTTGGGATTCGTGGGAACGGGCACGTTGGTTATCTTGTTAGAATTCGCATTCAATTCAGACTGCATCACTTTAAGAAAACACTGATCTCTCAGATGTTTTCTGAATCTCCCGTGAGCATCATCCGCATATCTTTTAGTGGCGACATCAGTCGAATCTCTAGGATCTGCTACATTCACCACTCATTTAGATTTCAAGTCAAGATCGTCCGTCATGTCTTTATTCACGTAATTATCTTTTATCGTTGTCGGAAATTTTCGTCTCCTCTATCAATGTATTTTTTAGTCGCGGCATCTGACAGATCAATCGGTCCGGGAAGATTGTAGATTTTCTTATTGTTTAAGTTTAAAGGTTCCTCTCGAGGTTCGTATCACCGGACGTATCATTCGTCCAAGTTGGCAACGTCGCCACCAGCACCAACTTCGATTGTAGTTCTTCTTTTCTTTCTAGAGGGACCTTCATTATCATCAGCGTGACCAAATTTATCAACTGCCATGTTTGTTTTGTTTTGTTATTATTATTATTTTTTTTTTTATTATTTTAATTATAGCTTCTTTTTTATATTCTTTATTTATATATCGATCTATATCAATTTTTTCTCCTCCTTTAATGTAAATCGTTGAGAATATCCTGAAAGTGATCTCCTTCTGACCATCCCTTGAGAGTGTAGAGGCGCAGGTGACATCAAAACGCTCGATCCAGTGCTTGCATTCGTTCGGTATTGCAAATAACTGATGTTAAATAGTTCCTTATTTCTATGAGTGATGATGAGATTCCGTAACTATCAAAATAATAATTTTTATTCCGATTCGAAAACCAAGCAACCCAATACATACCCTCACCTCTGATATCGTCCAGATTTAAAATTCCACATTCTGAATCATCGTCTTTTTTTCTCGGTATGGCATCTCTAGAAAACACACCTCGAAAATGTTTGATTTTTAAATCTTTTGCCACTTTGAACAGATCAATGAGGGATAGGGGTTTGTTGGGTAAGACGACACCTTCTAGGAATATGTATTTTATTTTCTTATTCATAAATAGGTTTTTTTTTTATTTATTATTTTTATTCTTTTTTAATTTATAACTTGCGAGTTTTTTTTAAACTTACAACATTTTGATGTCTTCAGTTGTACTGCATTCATCATCCTCTCGATTTTGTTGTTGAAATATCACAGAATAATGTCCGAGTGTGAAGTCTGTATTTTATCCTCACATATAATTCTCTAATCGTCGTCAGCCATCAACGCAATCTTATTGATTTCTTTGGTGTACATCTCATGCTTTTTGCTGTGAATCGCAGTCATCTTTTTATACACTGTCGAACCTTCAAAAAGACACTCTTTATACTCGTTGAAAGTGATGTTTTTATTCATCACACAGGCTTGAACGCCTTTACATCTCTTGATCTCTTCACTGTCGAGGAGATAAGCATACAATTTTGGTCTCAAACCCGCGAATTCAGTGATCTGACCACTCTTGTCTTTGAATTTACGTCACCTCTTTATTGTCACCCTTTGGAATCTTAGATGGGTGATCGTCGGGATAATTACTTGTGTCGAACCATTCATTCATGTCTGGCGCTATGTTCTCGTAGACGTTTCTAGTCCCTATCTTGTAAGCCCGACTGTCTGTGTCGGTGAGCAATAGTTTGGCTTTTGAACCGAATTTGGATTTGATGTAATCGCAGTGAAACTCATACATCAACTGCTTGCTGACATCTAAGATGACGGCTCCGAGATAACAGGGTTTGTTGAACTTTGGATACGTCTTTTGCATGTGTACAGCCACTAGATTTTCATCGAATATGATTCTATGTCGATAATTGGGTTTCGCAATTAATTTTTTAGACCTCTCTTCAGACGTGACAAATTGAACGTTGGTTCTATTCCTAATGTTTTCCATAGATTTCCCGTACACACAATTGTTCATGAGTTTGAAGAAATCTTTTTTGAAGTCACTCTCAGTCTGCATTCTTAAATCTGTGTTGAGATCGATGTATTTTTTCATCCAAGACTCCTCGTCAAATCGAATGATTCAATGCACGTTGATTAATCTCATCCCATGATCGATGTAGCATTTCAGATTTTCACAATAAACCACGTACTTGTGTTTGTGATTTAAATTGGGAACGAGTTGTTAGATGCCGTTCACTTCCATTCGTTCCGGAGCCAGCGGATAATCATTGTGTAGATTGTGTAACGTTTCTGGATAGTCCAAATCGACCTCTAGAATACAAGGATAGTGTCTCCATTTTTGGTTTTTTTCTAACGTTTCAACCCATTTGAAATTTTCGATCAGTAAAGGATGACTCATGGCCCAACTGTACAAATTATTAGCACCCCAATACTTTATGTATTTACTCGGTTTTCTCGAATCGAAATCTTTTCCCATGTGAGAATTATTAACTTTACCATATCTGGTGGAAATCCTAGAGACACCACCCCTCACAGTCTTTTCGAACATGAGCAACATGTCGACGTCCTTTAATAATTCCAATCGGACTTCGGTCGTCTTCAAAAGAGCATCCCAGGCAAGTCCGGGTGCCATTATATGGCAAGCCGGATCTAGTTTGTAATGTCGACGACACACTTGTCGAAAATTTTTGAACACGTCGGCCAAGAGAAGCTCATCGATTTTCAGATAGAGGTCGTGATAATCTCTTATGGATTTCATGTCGAATAATCTTCACACTTTTTGCGCCTGTTCGTAATCATCATCAGAAATGTGGAACTGGTATAATTTCAAATAAAAATCTCCTTTAGGAGGTAGAGCAACGTCGTCGAATTTCTCAAGATCACTCATGTAATCGTAAGGGTGGACACCTTTCCTCAACATGACGTCCACCAATTGTCGTCGATCATCAAAATGTTTACTCATGATTTTAAATTTCTCCCTATTCAAACTGTCGACTGATTTTTCCAGACTAGTCGACATGAATTTATAAGTGTCGATGAAACGTATCTCTCTATGGATGGGAATCGATCCATCAACGCCTATCTTTTTATCAACAACCTTCCATTTAGTGAAGGTAATGTATTTTTCGTCGCTTTGCGGGATGCAGCTCAACTTTCCTTCGAAGACATCCATATTTTTCACGAACAGGTGACTGTCGTAGCCCAGGAGATTGTGAAATATCACCGGATAGAATTGAGTGCCTCGAAATCTTAAATTACATTTGTTGTGAGCAGCGCCACGAAACATACCCGTGTAGTGATCGTGATCTCTAACTTTTTTTTAATTATTTTCACAATTATTACCGAATTGTTGTCTACAGATGTGACATTTAGTGGTTTCCTTGTATTCTTCCCGTTGCTTCCCGTTGCTCTGGCGTGATGATCATGACTTTAGATTTTTTAAATTTATCGAATAATTCTTGAATTTTCGATTCTAACTCTTCCACGAATTTTTGAGCCACGCCGTTGTCATCTGAACATTTAGTGTAGACGAATGGACCTGACGATTCTCGATCATCGAAAGAACATTTCATGTAATAACAATAGCCTGAAGATACGTGCTTCTGATGTTTCTCGGCGTAACTCCTATGCTCGTCGGGCTGACAGAGTCCATTTTCGTGGTAAAACATTCGAAATCGGCATAGACGACGAATGGTGGTTCTAATCTTCTATTGTGGTTGTGAAAGTCGATGTAAGTGTTAGGGTTAGGCAGTTCGACTGCAATGCTTGGCTTTTCGTTGCAATATTCCTGATGACACATCAACGATTCTTGACAAGGGAATGAATTCATGCAGCTGAGACAGAAAAATCTCTTGCTCTTATGTTTAGTAATCTGCTTCGACAGCAATCGACTCATATTTTTAATCCAGCAATAATGTTGATTGTCACTCTCGGAAATTAATAACAAATTAACAATCTTTTCAGTCTGAGAGGATAGACTATTCGTTTTTCATTGTCGCATTCCAAGAC
Organism: Pictodentalium vernedei; assembly: GCA_031216915.1. Taxonomy (NCBI): domain Eukaryota; kingdom Metazoa; phylum Mollusca; class Scaphopoda; order Dentaliida; family Dentaliidae; genus Pictodentalium; species Pictodentalium vernedei. Next base: position 279,251,103 of record CM062295.1, on the reverse strand, counting down.
GTTCACGGCCACAGTGGGATTTAGCTTTTCAAAACGCTCGATGTCTTTCAACCTCGTCGGGGAAGGCACTCACTTCCAATCGAGATTTTTACAAGTCTCCATATACTTGGAAACTCTATCAACATTCTTTTCTATGGGATATAAGGCCGATGTGATCGCCCATTTGAAACACTCGCTATCATCTTTATTTTTCACGTTAATCAAGGCATGTTTATTATATACGAAATCAGGAAATTCTATACAGGAAGATGTTCTCAAAGGATCGTGTCTGTCCACATCAATCTTGAGATTCAATACCTTCTTGAACGTCCAACCACTTCCCTTGAGATGATAATGAGCCATAGATTCCAACATCTTGTCTTTCATCACTTGGTAAACATCGGATAATTCGTCGTCTCTAAACACAGTCTTGTTTTTAGATTGGAAATAGGTACCTTCCACCACGATCTCACTTGTGTTTGCATCGACCCTTTTCATCAGACAATGCAAAATCATTTTTATTTTTAGAGGCCCCTTTCTAGATGTTTTTGAAATACATCCAACACTTCACCCTTCGCCCGTTCCATGAACGATTCGGGATCGAGATTTGCAAGACTGGGAATTGCGTTAACAGTTTTAAAATATCCTTTAATGGCGACGTCTCATTCTATCTGAATCAACGATTTCTCTAACGCTTTGAATACGATTCCCTCTATCACATCACGTCCCTTTTTTTCTCCAGTGCTCTGACGACTGCATCCATCGCTTTTTGTAACGAATCGTCATCTCGAACCATATTGCTTTTCATTTTCTTATCATTCTCTTTCATAACCTGCAGGTCCACTTTTCGTTTAACAGTCTTCTTCTTAGTTTCAACAGTCGTTTGTCGACATTCTTTAATCATCACTGCTGCCTTCTCATTTTTTTTCACGATTCAAGTTTTTGTCGCTGTCGTAGATCTTTCGTCCATTCCCTTTCCATTGAGTAAATGACCGATGCATTCCTCTTTTTTCATGTTTTTCACACCTTTCAAATTCAATAACTTACGTACTTTGGCTTGTAATTTCACTTGTTTTTGATCATAGGTCTCCTCACGCACGACTCCAATCAATTCTCCTTTGGTTCTGTAACAGCTGTAATTTTTAATTCTTAGATTTCTACAGTACTTTTTCAACTCGGATACGGTAGACAAATATAACTTTTCCACGTTAGACATTGTTGTTTTTGACATTTCTTATGTTAAAACTTTTTATTTTAATATATATAATATTTTAGGGTTTTTTTTTTCTAAATTTTTTGCGAATTTTTAAACTTCTTATTTTAATATATATATTTTTTCTTTTTTAATGAAAAACACCAAATTTTTAAGTGAAATTCAATTTTTTTAACACAAAAAACATTTAACACCCAAAAAATAAATTAAGACGATTTAGGTACATCGCATCCGAACTAATCGTTTATACCTTCACCTAAAAAAACCAAAACATTTGATGACTGAGTCCCATCAGTAAAGAAACACAAAAAAAAATAATTGTATACCGTAGAAAACCAGTACTATCTCGTTTTCCCATTCCATTCCAAACAGAGGTAAACAGTCACTCACCCCAGATTCATATTTTTCACTTCATTCAGTAACGAATGTAGACGTTCTAAAACGTGGTTATATTTTATAGTACCCATCAAAGTAAAGAAAACATCCAGTTATTTTATTATACAAAAATGAACAGTCTAAGTTGCAAAAGCAATCACGCTCCATTAATATTTCAATCGAGTGAGTGTACATTCCTCGAGATGAAGAAATGAAATGCACTTTTAATGTTTGTTTTTTTTCGAGTCGTGATTTAATAATCTATCTTATAATGGACTTCATAATTTCATGTCCATGACCAGAATATTTGTTTTAAAGGTATTCTGTCCGCGTTGATAGACAAATCGGAATATTAAATTCACTTTCTTAAAAGTTCGTCTTTCTCCAGGGATTAAATTCAATTTATGGATTAGTTGTTCGGAAATATTCAGATATATGTTACTTCCATAAAACAGTGATTAAAAGGTATGGGTTAAATTTATTTTTCTATCTTATCCGTTAGGAACGTCAACAAATCATCTTGATATTCGTACATTAAATCCAGATCGATTTCGTTCAATTTCAGAGGTAAGACACTTTTCTCATATTCCTGTATCAACCCACTAGTCTCCACGTCTGTCAATTTAATAGCATCGTGAGATTCCATCCTATAAATTTTAGTGTCAAACTTTGAATATCTTTCGACCCTCTTCAATTTTAATGCGTTTTTTTTAGGTGTGGAGGATTTCCTGACCGATTATGTTTTATAAAATATTAAATTTTGTGTTTTTTTTTTAATTGACAATAAATATTTATTGTAAAAAAATATTTTGTTTTTGTTTTTTCTTCTTATATAAATGTAAAAAATAAATAACAACTTTTTTTTGCAGTTTTTTTTAATGACGAAAAACAATTTTATCATCATTCATCTCACAACTCATAATACACACAACCTCAATCGCAACCCTCCTCTCCCAATTCCCCCAGATCGTCATCCAGCTAATCTAACGATTCTCGGACTCACGAGCTCGACGTGAAACGGTCGAGTTTACCGGCTCAATCTACGAATTCACCTCGATCGAACCATCATGTTTCACCGTGGGAAATCCGCGTCCCGGGTCGAGTTTTTACTGACTCAAGTTTTGAATTCAGCACGATCACACCATTGTCTTTTACTGAAAAAAACGAAAAACACCGTCTTTTCGGAATTTTCCTAATGGAAATCTCAGTGCTAATCTGTCGCCGGTCACAAATAGTGCAACTCTATTCAAAAGGAAATTTGAAAAAATTCACCCCAATGGGAAAATCAGTGTTAAATTTATCAAAAAGTGAATTTTGAAATCGGTGAATATTTAGACGTTTTTCGACAAATTCTGTCGAAAGCGAGCCAGAAATGCTCGAATTTAAACATTTTCTGGGAAAACCCTGGGTTTTCGGGGAAAAATTGAATTATTTTTGGAAAAAATCAACTTTTTTACCAGAAACATTTGGGTTTTTCCAAAAAAATTTAGGTTTTTTCAAAAATAACTCAGCCTTTCTGGATCACCTAAATTTCTGGCTCATACAATTGGAAGTGAGCTAGAAACCACCCTAACTACCTACTGAGGCCCTTAACCCTTTACCCAATGTAACGGCCAAAACTGGCCAGCGCTATTCTCAATAATTGACAATTAATTTTCATTATCTTTTCATTTTTTGTCTCAAAAACATAGGTTATGACCCCTCGTTGGAACGAGCTCGTCGAGCTCGTTCCAACGAGAGGTCATAACCTATGTTTTGAGAAAAAAATGAAAAAAACTAGTTATTCAAGAATTTTTTTTGCAAGTGTCGTCTGCTTTTTATGTTAGGTAAAGGGCTAAACCCGATTGTTCACATGGGGACACGATGTTGTCGTGTACTAAGGCGTACTGCACGTCGATGGTGCTTATGTCTTCAAACAAACTAACCCTGCCTGAGCTGCAGCGCGGAGATACGATGTTGAGGAGCTGGCAGCTGCTCGTCGTTCCTCGGTAGTTCTCTTCGGGTACTCTGGCTTCTACCACCCGTAAAACTGTCACTTACACGATATGGCCTTGGCTGTTAAAGTGTCGTTAAACCTTACTAAATAAATATATAAATAAATATAGTCCCTTGAAAAGATTCGAAAGGAAATGAATCGGGCAGCCGATTTCGAATCGAGCTGAATAGCAATTTAAGATTCGAAATCGAATCGAATCTCGAAGCTTTGCAGACCGCAAAATTTACCATATTGTTATATATAGCCTGTTGTATTTTCGGTATATTGGCGAATAACGCAATAGCTCACGACAACCTTGGAAGGCTTTTCTACGACACTTAAGAGCGGCCGCCGTGGACTGGTCACTTTCCACGGGGTGGGCAATATTTCCACAGATGCAATAATATTAGATTGCAAACACTAATTATAGGAATAATCAATCAAAAACTTTATCAATGAAGTACCGGGTACAACCCGGTGCATCATTAATTACACTTTTGCTGCTGAGGACTTTTAGCACCCGTTGAACGCTATCCACGCGTGGATTTCGACCAGTTTACAGCGACTGTACTGTACAATGTTGCATCAATTCTCTAAGCATTCTACATTTTATCGAATCCCGCCCCCTCCCCCCTTTATATCGGTGACTGATTTGTTTTCTTTCACCATGACGAGTTTCATTTTTTTATGCGCGGGGGAGGGTGGGGTGGGTGGACTTTTCATCTGAGCTTTGATAATGTAAATAAGTATCCTGTATCGACTGTTTCAATATTTCAGAAATAATATAAGATGGAGGTAGATAGCCAGTTGAATGTTGATGTAAGAAATATGGTTCTTAATGCTATGCAGCAAGCTGCAAGAGAGGTTGAAATTGAAGAAGTGGCAAAGAGTTTAGCTGAGAAAGCTGTTGAAGAGGCAACAGCTGATGTCTTTGTTAATGACATCGTCATACCAGGAGCACTCAGTAAAATGTCGTTAAACACAACCGAAGCATGCCAGAACTCCAACTTGCCTTCTGACCAGAAGCTGGAAGCTACAGTGGCAAGCAGTAATCAGAAAGAAGGTGAGAAAATAGAGGTATTTGCCGTGGTAGTTGTAGAAGTGGTAGTAGTGATGGTGGTCGTGAAGACGTGGTTGTAGTAATAAAAGGAGTAGCAGTACTAGAAGGTGTAGTTGCTGGTGTTGTTAACCCTTTAGCGAATATAATGGAAATAACCGACATGCAGTGTTTACAAAAATTCATAATTCAAATCATTTACCCCCCAAATTTGAATTTGATCCTCACTCGAACAAACTCGTCGAGCTCATATCAGTGAGAGGTCATAACCTATTCCTTTCAGGTAAAGAATGAAACTTGTAAGTTATTTTATATTTTGTGCAAGTGTCCTCATCTAGCCGTGTTAAGTAAAGAGTTGAAATACTGAAATACGCGAAGTGAACAAACCAAGCACAGACAAGTAACTTCCAGACATGCAAATTAGATAATCAAATTCTTCCGGAGCTTGAGCTCGCTTTCAAACAACTGAGGTCATGGAAGCCATTAAAGTGTCTTATAGATGAGCAGACGTTGACAATATACTTCATCGTGAACAAGTGGGTAAATGTGTTTCACATAAGGGCTGAAGTAGCAATGGCTATTTTCAAAGTTGAACCCATAAACCTGATTATTTATAAAGAGTTCACAGCGCTTCGCCATCACTTCTACAATACGCAATACTAGTACTGGAAAGAAGTTTAGTGGTTATTCTTATTATCATAAAACTTTGGTTTCCCTGCAAGTTCCGAACATAAACGTTATGTCTTGGATACAGACTATCCAAACGTTGAGACCATTATAGTGACTGAATTCAGAGGGTATCACAAAGGAAATGTGTTGTACCAAGAATGAATGTTTCTCCCCAAGCATACATTTCCAATAACTTTGGCATATTCTGATAACTGGTTGAGTGCTAAACCATTTTTCCGAGGTGATTTGAAACATGGGTATTATTTTAGATAAATAATACCCTTCTGCTAGAAAGAGTAGCCTTGGTTTTGAAAAACTTTGGACATAAATAACGGTTTTGATACACTTTATTGGAGAGTGTCAATAGGCACTCTCCAATAGATTGCAACTAAACAGATTTATATAAAACAAATTGACTACCGCTGAGCAAGCATCAGGCTAACGCATCCATTCTAAAACCCACTGAAGAGACTTCCAGCACTTTTAAAAAAGAGCCATGATAGTGATTTCTAGCACTCAACCAGTTAATCTCGATTTCCAGGTCTTAGTATTTAGATAATGTCTCCATTTCTTTTGTTGCTGTTTTTATTTGATGGTGCTGTTATATGTAGTACCAAATATCTTCCTATTTTACTTGTCTTTCATAACTATATCTGACCATTTGTCCTAATTTGTTTGTATCCGCAAACCCCCAACGCAAGACAATACTTTCATTTCTGTGACTGTTCTGTGTTTATGTTGATACAAGTTCTTTTCCACTGGCACCACATACTCTTAACAAATTCCTTGAGGGTTCCATGAAACAACCCTATTATGGTGCTGTGTATATTCGGTTTTACCTCGAGCGGAACACCCTGATCTTGTATATTCTAGATAATTCGAGTTAGTTCCGTCTTTCACAATTCTGGATCCGAACGAGTTTGTAACCCAGCTTTGGTCTTGGACCCTTACTCCGCTACTATAAGGCTTTCTACCTCTGGTTTAAAGTACAACACCCATTGAATACTACCATGTTATATACCTCCTTTACAAACTTTACAGGCTGCGCTTACAATATTCTTCGTACATATCTGCAAGTTTTCACTTGTGTTGCTTCCAGAAAAAAGCTATTATACCCCAGTGGAACAAACTCGACTACCGCGTTCCAATGGATGTGATTACCTACGTTTTGGAGAGAACAAAAATCGGAAAGATTATTTCGAAAGCTTAAACGGTGTAATGCCCAGGCAGGAGCGTCTCAAAGATAACCGATAAGGGGTGTAAACCCAATTTATCCCGACTGTTATGACTCAAGTCCCGACTACAGAAATATTCTAACTACATCTTCGAAGGAATGCCTTGCTGATGTAAACGGAATATTTGTCAACTGGGATAAAAGTTAAATAACTCATAAAATTTGTGGATAAATATATGTTGTAGTCGTCGTGATGCATTCTAACTTGTTATTTAATTAGCACGCACTGGGCTCAAAATGGGTCATGTTGGGACCCCTACTTCGCAAATCAGCCACGACCTGTAGATAAGACAGACTCCGTATGTGACATAAGTTCAAGAAGAAATCTAGTCCCGTAAGAAAGTACATGATTACTAGCAAGACGGAATCGATATCTATGACTCCAAAGAAAATGTCTCGACAGCCCCATAGTTACTCCCTGTATCCTGGATAAAATAAAGTTTTACCATTAATTCCAGGTGAAAGAATCCAAAACAATGCTGATCGATGTATCAACAAGGAAATGGTAAGTATCCATCTGAGATTTTAACAAAACTGTTGCAGAAAAAAGATATCTTTACTGATCTTGAAAATGATGATGTATTCAATATAATGACTCATTTTGTGCTTGTTTTATTTTTCTCGATAATAGTTTTCTTTTTATGGCATTTTAGTTGAAAGTGTAAAAATGCTCTCCAGTAAAATGTAATAAAATAATCTTTATTAACCCTTCACATAATACGACGAAAATATGACACTTATATTTTCCGTAAATAACAACAAACACATTTTTGCTTGCACAGTATAGATAATGACCCTTCGTTGGAATGAGATCGCTTGGAGTATTAAGCTATGTTTGGTAGACAAAAAAATAAAATACAACTGGATATGAAAGTCTCTTTAGATGGATAGATATTTATTCAACAGCAAACATTCAATGTGAAACATACAAAATAAGTCATTCAAACATTTATATTACATAATTACATCATGGTGCAGCTATTGTGAATGATGAGAAGTACAAAAAGAATGTTTCCTTTTGGGGATAACCAGATTGGCTGTCTCTCTGCCATCCCCTGAAGGATAATACTCATTACTGGAAGATTTAAACATCCTTTTCGAGCCCATTACACAAAAAGATATATATAGATATCAACAATGCATTGTCTGGTGGCCAGTATAATCGTGTGATGACAACGCTCACCTCTCCTCGGATCCACTCAGATTTATCTCTATTATTTCGAGCATTAGATTAAGAATTTACGATAATAAACAAGAAATTCTTGGGAGTGGTTCTAAGAGTTTCTGATACGAGAGATAAAACTGTATGGCTTCCGAGGGAGGCGAGCGAAGCGGGACGAGGTTAACAGACACTTACCACACAGTACGTGTTTGGCTGTTGTAAGTACAGTTTAAAGGCAAAACATGGAATTTATTTATACTTCTGTGAATAACGTTAAGTGCCTCTGGCCAGTACGTAATGAAGAGAATGAACAAGACGATACTCTGGTAACCGTTGGTATGGTGTGTCATACACTAAATATAGAAGGTATGGAATGAAAACATTAGGTATTATAATGTCGAGAAGTAAGTTACAATGATGATAAATCCTTGCCAGCTTTCTTCTTTGCTGATTGAATGCTGTTATGTTTCTTGGAAATAGTTTTCATGATCCTTTCCATCAACATGTGTAACATCAAAAATGGGAGAATCCCCATTATGATCTTATGCGGTATTCTGGGACTGTTAAATCAGTCTTGGTTCAAAGATTCCTTTGACACTTCAGCATCTAAACAATTCTTCACATAGATGAAATCTTCCCCAACTAATTATATCCATCAGATGTAATTTGAGACAGTTATCTCCGCCAGATGTTTCTTCATCCAGCTATCTCCTCTTCTCCGTGCTTACGGTTTCTTCGATCGTAATAGGGGTATATTCCTTGATCGGATCTCGATAGTATTGCGATTGTGTTGCGACACATTCACACCAGTGGACAGAAATTTCAGAAACAAAATGTTTCAAAAGCAAGGTTGAATCATGGAACACAAACGAAAACATTGCCCCAGGTTTTTTGACAGTTGAGGTTTTACAGAGTTGTTAGTTGAAAATCAGGCCTAAAATTTCGTTCGGATTGCATCTGGGTCGCAACTCTCGGTTCGCTTTTGTAATCGCAGTACTGTATTTTCAGACGTACATTGTAAACGAGCATTGTCAGAAATTGTAACGAAATCATTTTTTTATTTATGAATTAAAACAAAAGAAGACTTCAGTTTCTATCGCCAGTTAATCTATTACCACATAATCTATTAGTATTACCACCCACAACAATTATCCAACATATAGATTTGAAAAAGTCGATGCCAAAAAAAACCCCCAAAAACAAAAAAAAAACCAAAACAACGACACTAAAAAACAAAAAAACAACAACTAAAAAAACGGGTAAGTTAGGTATGTTTCCATACTTCATGAGATGACAATATATGTAGCAGAATCAATTCATTCATCGATACCAATTTTAAATCATCGAATTTGTTGTATATAGAATTTGTTTTGCTAGATATACATAAAAATTTATTTCATATTACCATTGACAGAAATCGTTATAACCACACCAATTACTTATTTCCAGACTTCAATTGGCGTTCAAGATATTCGAACCAACAACCCAGTGGTGAATAGCCGACCTGCAGATTCCAAAGTTGGAGATGACATGGAAGTCACTACAGTGGAAATTTATTTTACAGGTAATTGATAGTTTACAAGACATTGAATGGTGTGTTTTTCTAATTGTTTACCTCGTATTGCTATTCGAAAGAAACCAACCACCATCACGTTGATGCGACTATCACCAGGTTGTTGCGACATAATTAAATGTATTCTGTTAATTGAAATATCTATGCATTTTGTAGTATTTGGACACAATAGACCAGGCAGATGATCACCTCACATCAAAGTGTGTTACATGCTGGACCCGTTGTGAGCGTTGAATGCGGTGATAGCTGAAAAATTTCGCTTTTCAGCATTGTCAGCAACATTATGATGATATGTTTATTCACCAGTATACAAAAAAAATAATGCAGTGTTTACAAATGTACATGTACATTTATACAATATTTACATTCAAAAGACAATATAAACACAAACATGCAATCATCGAAAACAATACGTATACTGGCATGGAAAGGAATAGCCAGAGTGCTGTCTTCCTACCTTCCCATGTTACTGGCATGTGACACTCCGAAACAAATGCTGTAGTTTTATTCATGGTGGACTCAAGCGGAGAAATGGTGGTGGGAGGGGGGGGGGGGATCCGGCCACCTACTTGATCCGCCACTGAGTCCCTTTATAGCCTTAAAATGAGGCTGTATTGATTTGTATTCATTGGAAAACAAACTTGAAAAATAGCAAGTGTCGACAAGATTACCAACGCTGTGTTTTTAATATTTAACTCGTAGAGTGCTAAATTATTTTTGGTCATACACATTTGTCCACGTCTCTTTGCCTTGTTACAATTTATGGGAGAGTGCCTAAGGGCACTCTCCCATAAATTGTAACATGGCAAATCCTCACAGACTAAATAATTTCAATTCAAAAATAATATGAAGCACAACCACTAAATATGAAGCCATTTAGTTGCGGCACCTGCACTTCAGAATAAAGCCCAAATATGGGCTTCCAGCACTCTACCAGTTAATAAGCATACAAAAAGGGTTTACTAAGTCAGCATTCACAACAAGTGATGATAATTCATCGTTTGCCATCCATTTTCACATTTTCCGTATAATCATGTCTTATTATCTAATTATTGTAACCACACTAATCCTATTGTGTTATTTGTACTACTTTAGTGAAAGAGACAGACCTGCAGAACGGCACAAGCTCTATCAGGCCAACAGTAACAAAGCAAACAAGTGCTTCGTTCATTGAAGAAAGTCGGGCTGTCTATGATAAGAAAGTAAGTGCTAGGATTAAACGTATCTACATTTTTCCTTTAACCCATTATTGTCTGTCCTGAGTGTACTCAACCAGGCAACATAATAACAAAGAGTGGCCCAATGGAGATTGGCCTCAATCACCGGTTAACCCTGTCACCTTCAATTTAAAATACCTCAAATACCTACTGAGTAGCCTCCTCGAGAAAGTACTGGAAAACTGGAAGAAGATTCGGTTTAAATTAATCAGTATTTTATTTCAGGTAAGCATACTAATTTACACAAAGTTTAAGACAGCGTGATGAAATACAAATTTATGAAAAAGGATTTAGCAGCAAGCCAAAGCTTGTGTAAGCCGTCAAAATTTACATTAACTCTCATGGCATAATAAACAATGTTTTAAAAGCAGAAAAGATTCGGTTTGCATTGTACATAAAAGATTTAGGAGAAGAGTTAAAGGCAAGCGCGGGTGGGTGACAGTAAGCGGGAGAGACGCGATTCACATGGTTATCCTTTGCTGATGACTTGATTTTCTCAGCAGCTGAGAGTGAAAAGGGACTACAAAAACTGTTAACACTTGCAGGAAAGTTCGGAGATAAATAGCAATGTGAACTGAACAAGAGTAAGGTAATACCTGTGGGTCGTAGGGTAGATGGGTCTCGAAGGTGGTGAATAGGTGAGTTTCTTATTGGTGAACAAACATTTAATAATGGGGAATACGGGAGAATCTGACACCTTTGGTGGAAATATGCGCGTTACAGGTGGAGGCATGTACAGAAACCACACCATCAACCCCAATACAACGTGGAAAAGAATACTCAATCAGCAAAAATCCCGACAAAGGAATAGCTTTAGCAAGTTCTTCGTTGGAAAAATTATTTGGAGGAGGGAGGTATTACCAAGTATAACTTATGGAACAGATTTGACGACTTCAAGCCAAACTGTAGTAAAGAACTTGGGAGATTCTAGAAGGTGTTGCGGGTCGTTTGATAATCGAGTCAAATAACACAGCCACACTGCAAGCGATCAGAGGGATTTTATGTGTATGCCGGCTAAAGATAGAATGGAAATGAGGAATTATGCTTCCAAATTATCTGTAGTACTTTCCAAAGAGAAAGTTGTTTGAAATGACGTATCACTCTGTATGGAACCCCAACATTCAGATAGGATGAACAAGGCAGGCGAGGAGCGAATGGAGGATTATTCTATTAAGACTGTATATCTAGAAGGGGAACTGAAACAAGGGCGTGGTTTTATTGGGGGGCATGATTGTAATTGAAAAGACTGTGTATATAGTAGGGGAACTGAAACAAGGACGTATGGTTATTGGGTGGGGGTGTGCGGAGATGTTCCATGATTGCAATAGAAACTGACAAGCTTTAGTTAGGGACTAAAGCTCGTTGGACGGCGTATCCAAACATATGCGCCAGCTTTTGAGGAGTACCTTGCTAGATCTTTTGGGGTCATTGTTGTTGAAAGGGAGATCAAGATCACTGGACTGGAGAGGCAAAAAACGTGAGAGATTGAGAAATTGCCACTGATGGTAATTATATAACAGTTTGTGTCTGAATGTTGGGAGATTACGAGGGGGTGGAGAATGATTTACCCAGCGAGAACGGGACTGCTGTAAGATTTCTCGTTAAAGGACCACGGCAAATCAGTGATTGTCCGAAGTAGTAGCAGTAGTTGTAATCTGAAGCCATCAAACCAAACTGACTGTTATTCTTCTTGCCTCTTCATTCGATTACGCTGACTGGAAAGGTCCATTTTAAACACTTTACCTAACGTAACTCCCATATTCGGTCAGAGCTAATCCACAAAAATCGCCATTCTTATTATATTGTTATTTTTCTTCAACATTTTGCTTAAAGCATAGCTCACTGGAACGTCCCAGCCCGTCCCAGTGTTGGGTCAAATGTTATGTTTATATTAAAAGTAAACATGTAAGGCTCATTGAATACAACACTACGAAGATACTTACATTCAATTTCAGTTACACTCTACTGTTTCTTCCCAGTTTGATGAGGGTGCTGCTTTTCCAGTCTACAACACACTCTCCGGTAGAGGAACAACAGAAGAAGGTAAGTTTTATTTTCGTTTCTTGAATACATTTAGTTGATAAATTCATTTTTAATATGTCTTAAGACTGAGTGCGCTGTACCAACCACTTTTGTAATACAACAACTTTTGCAATAAAATGTATTACAAAAGTGGTTAACGCGTACCAACCACTTTTGTAATAAAACCACTTTTGTAATAAACTAACCTTTATTGTAATAAACTCATTTCGGTGATAAATCACGGACGTCCATTTTATAGTCGGACATTGGGGTGGGGTGAGGGACTAGTTTACCTAAACATGTGTGTGTGTCGTTCGATGGAATAACGTGTCCATTCACCAGTTAAAACACGGTAGTGACTGAAGAAAGTTCGCAACCACTTTTGCAATAAACTTTATTACAAACGTGTTTATCGCGAACCAACCACTTTTGTAATAAAACCACTTTTGTAATAAACTAACCATTATTGTAATAAACTCATTTCGGTGATAAATCACGGACGTCCATTTTATAGTCGGACATTGGGGTGGGGTGAGGGACTAGTTTACCTAAACATGTTTGTGTGTCATTCGATGGAATGACGTGTCCATTCACCAGTTAAAACATGGTAGTGACAGAAGAAAGTACGCAACCACTTTTGCAATAAACTTTATTACAAAAGTGGTTATCGCGTGTCAACCACTTTTGTAATAATACCACTTTTGCAATAAACTAACCATTATTGTAATAAACTTAATTCGGTGATAAATCACAGACGCCCATTTTATAGTCGGATATTTGGGGTGGGGTGACGGACTAGTTTACCTAAACATGTTTGTGTGTCGTTCGATGGAATAACGTGTCCATTCACCAGTTAAAACATGATAGTGACTGAAGAAAGTACGCAACCACTTTTGCAATAAACTTTATTACAAAAGTGGTTATCGCGTTCCAACCACTTTTGTAATAAAACCACTTTTGTAATAAACTAACCATTATTGCAATAAACTCATTTCGGTGATAAATCACGGATGTCCATTTTATTGTCCGACATTGGGGTGGGGTGAGGGACGAGTTCACTTAAACATGTTTGTGTGTCGTTCATTGGAATAACGTGTCCATTAACCTGTTGAAACTTGGAAGTGACTGAAGAAAGTAAGCAACAACTTTTGCAATAAACTTTGTTGTATAATAGGTTAGGTTTGTCATTCAGCGTGACCGATGACGTAATAAATTTATTGCACCATAGGTTAGGTTTGTCATCCAAAGCAACCGATAATGTAATAAATTTACTGCATAATAGGTTAGGTTTGTCATCCAAAACAACCGATAATGCAATAAACTTTATTGTATAATAGGTTAGGTTTGTCATTCAGCGTAACCGATGATGGAAAAATTTATTGCATAATAGGTTAGGTTTGCCTTCCAACGCAACCGATAATGTAATAAATTCATTGCATAATAGGTTAGGTTTGCCATCCAACGCAACCGATAATGTAATAAATTTATTGCATAATAAGTTAGGTTTGCCATCCAACGCAACCGATAATGTAATAAATTTACTGCATAATAGGTTGGGTTTGCCATCTTACGCAACCGATAATGTAATAAATTTATTGCATTTGCAGTTAAGTTTTCCATGCAAGACAACCGCTGATGTATTAAGTTTATTGCATTATAGGTTAGGTTTGCCATCCAACGCAACCAATAATGTAATAAATTTATTGCATAATAGGTTAGGTTTGCCATCCAACGCAACCGATAATGCAATAAATTTATTGCATAATAGGTTGTATTACATTACCGGTTGTAACACTGCTTATCGAATGGATTGTGTGGGTAATTAAAAAGCGCGCAGCTCACGATACATGGTAAAATAAACTGCTGTATTGTTGGGTCAGAGGGGGTATGTCTACCACAGCATATGTCTGGCGGTGTAATTCTTATAACGAAAAAAATAAATAAATAAAAAGGAAAAACAAGTTACACAAGTTATCAAAATCTGTTTAATAGGTCACTCGAAAAAGACAGGACGTTTACATCAGTCGGACAAAATTTCAGTGTACAGCTGACTGGCTTGCTCGACTAAACATTCCATGTCAGCAGGATTGGCACATAAGGAGTTTTGTGTTGCCAAATGCGGTAATGAAAGCGTTAATAATATTAATCTAAAATTGAATAAACATCTTTTTTTATATCTGGTCATGGGTTTTGATGCGCTGATCCACTTTGCATTCGGGGGTCAATGTCCCATGTAAAGCAAGATATTCAATTGGTTGATAGCACATGGAGGGATCGCGCCAGATTGACCATGAGTGGTCACTATTACTATTCTGCATTAAGCATAGGCTATTTCTTTTCAAGAACGATAAAAGTTCAGACACGATTATTGCTACGGATAAGTTAACCGTTGCGCAGTCCGTCCATGCGGCACAAGATCAGGGGCATGCGTAACTGGTTTCGTGTTACGTGGAAGGACTAGATCAGAGTAAATAAATTTCTTTTGACTACTATATATTTGCCAACTGTTATATTGCCAACTGAAACACTCATCCTTCCGGTATGGCAATATACCAATCGGCCCGTAGTCAATTGTTACAGTGGCAAATTAGGTTCATGAAATTTCAGACTCAGATGTTTGATAGGATTACATGTGCGACTGCACGTACTTTATTACTCCGTTTCAGAGCGAGCAATCGGGCCAGTGGTGAATCCTTTTCATGGATGCAAAGGGATCAAAGTTGAATCCAGTTTATCACCAGCGTCCAAGTTGCGCCATTCTTTCGTGTACCAAAAGCAAAGGGGAATGTTTTACTTGTTGTCTTGTGGCACGCGGAGAGACAAGACCAGAGGGATAACGTGCAGTTGAGTTTACTACTGAATACTCAATATTTGTTATATTTGTTATGTTCATTAAAAAAAAAAAACGGCGAAAGTTTAGATTCATGTGTCAGAAGTGATATGATGGGAGCCCCTTTTCAAGGTTGCAGTGTCAGACCTGCTATCACATCTCTAAGAGCAGTCGCTTAGTACAGCAGTAGACAAACCAAAGACGCCCTCTTGTAATTCAGATGGATCTTGGAAGTCACGCCATGTCACGTGACTGTTGGCGCCCATGTTGTTGACATGTAACCAATGTACGCGGTGATGTGACGTCATTGCCATAGCGATACGAGGTTCGAATGCGCGTGCGCAGCTTTGGTGTATATGGGGACACGTGTTTTGGTCGTCCATTTTGTGTATAGGGGCGCCATCTTGATTTCTCAAGTGTCACGTGGTTGCCTGGTGACGAAACCTTACCTCTTGGTATAAGATCGGGGGTATGTTTTGAGGGTATGTTTGATTCGAGGGGAGTATGTTCCGGTAGTATAGAATTACACAAATGAACCCGACTTTCGTGTATTTGAGTGGATTTTACTCTGGTAACCATGTTAATGTTGTAGCTGGGACGTGAAAATGTTCCGGATCCAATGTTTGTACGGAGTGTGTTTTGGGAAAACATGGAATTACCCCAAACAACCGATATTAAATATAAAATTACCCAAAACAGCTTGACAATGTCTAAAAAACTATCCATGGATGGAATTTTTTCTGAAAATATCGCATCTTCCAGACACGATGGACGGCAGCGGCAGGGGCAAAGGGGACCAAGAGCTCTCGGGATGAGGCGGCAGGGAACCAGAGGCTTTTGGGGTATGGGCGGCAAGGGGCAGGGGCGGTAAGGTAGCAGAAACCGGGGGGGGGGGGGGGGGGGGGCTAAGGGCACTAGAAGCGGCGGAGGCTCCTCTTCTTCCCTTTTCTCTCTCTGTTTATTGTTTAAAAAAATAACAAGAGTTATCTCCATTGAAAGCAGAAAGTGCCTGTATGTAAAATGATTTTCTCTTAGAATCCATTTAATGAGTCCTAGTTAGTGACTCGGTGGATCCAAAAATATCGAAATGAGGCTATGATACGTATGATTTTGCACGCATTGAACTCATTTTCATAATCTTCATTTTGAGACATATGATTTTGCGCGCAATGTGCTCATTTTTACAGCATTCCTTGTTCCATTCGACGAAAAACGGTATTCAGTGGGTCTATTTATTTATTTATTTATTTATTTATTTATTTATTTATTTATTTATTGGTGTTTTACGACACTTATATAGTCTGAGTCATTTTGTGTCGGTGACAGTGTTTTGAGTGGAGGAAGCCGATGTACCAGAAGAGAACCACCAAGCAGCGACGAGACCCTATAAGCTCTTCAACGTCACATAAGCCAAGACAGCACTACGCACTGTACATCAGTACTACGCACTGCACAACACAGTCAGGATAATTAAGGTTAAGACGCGTGCACACCAGTCCATCTCAGAACACCGTCAGCTTCCCCACCCTCTCCACATGCGAGCAGTCGAGGTAAAGTACCTTGCCCAAGGGCACGAAGTGTTAAACTAAATCAATCACTGAATGGTCACCCCATCAATAGATTCAACGGCGCTTAACTTCAACGATGTTGGTGGCTGATGCACGTCCACCTGTATTGTGATAATTTACTAACACCAGTCAATAGTGTGTAATAAAATTTCTAATTTTCTCGCCTCATTTGGGGTTAACAGTGTGCGGAAGAATTCAACCCGACCTATAAAAAGGGACAACACGATCGATAGGAACTACGGGGTTTAAGACAAACTGCGCCCGTAGGAGGAATTCGGGCAGACATATCAAAAGCGATAGACGTCAAACCCAGCTTTCCCCATCCATCCGTGTGCAGTAAGATTTTTGCGCCCACCAAATTTGGGAACAGATTTGACGCTACTTTGTGCTACCCCCTCTCCAAACAAACACACCGTCCGGCCATAAAATGGACGTCCATGATTCATCACAAAAATAGGTGTATTACAATAATGGTTAGTTTATTACAAAAGTGGTTTTATTACAAAAGTGGTTGGTACGCGATAACCACTTCTGTAATAAAGTTTATTTTTTGCAAAAGTGGTTGCGTACTTTCTCCAGACACTGCCACGTTTCAACTGGTGAATGAACACTTTATTCCAGTGAACGACACACACACATGTTTAAGTAAACTAGCTCTCAACCCACCCTAATGTCCAGCTATAAAATGAACGTTCGTGATTCATCACAAAAATAGGTGTGTTGCAATAATGGTTAGTTTAGTACAAAAGTGCTTGGTACGCGATAACCACTTTTGTAATAAAGTTTATTGCAAAAGTGGTTACTTCAGTCACTTCCAAGTTTCAACAGGTGAATGGAATGGACACGTTATTCCACTGAACGACATACAAACATGTTTAGGTAAACTTGTCCCTAACCCCACCCCAATGTCCAACTATAAAATGGACGTCCGTGATTTATCACCAAAATGAGTTTATTACAATAATGGTTAGTTTATTACAAAAGTGGTTTTATTACAAAAGTGGTTGTTACGCGATAACCACTTTTGTAATAAAGTTTATTGTAAAAGTGCTTTCGTACTTTCTTTCATCACTACCAAGTTTCAATAGATGAATGGACACGTTATTCGACCGAACGACACACAAACATGTTTAGGTAAACTAGTCCCTCACCCCACCCCAACGTCCGACTATAAAATGGACGTCCGTGATTTATCACCGAAATGAGTTTATTACAATAATGGTTAGTTTATTACAAAAGTGGTTTTATTGCAAAAGTGGTTGGTACGCGTTAACCACTTTTGTAATAAATTTTATTGCAAAAGTGGTTGTATTACAAAAGTGGTTGGTACAGTGCGCATATCAGTGCTTTTCAGAAGTTTGCTACCGCATTTGATCAGAACTGTGAAAAGGATCAAATGATACCAAACCCGCCTACGGCAGAAGTTACTCCTGGTAGTTCAGAAGAAAGCCGGGACAACAGACCAGTTAAGTTGGCAAAAGTCTGTATACATGAAATAAGTATTCAAATTGTGGGTGTGTTTCGAGGGAAACCGCATCTTTTTGTTGTCGGAGGCTGGGAACATCTCCAATTCTATTTTGAGATTGCACGCGGTATAACATATTTCTTCAAGAATGTAAACATGATATCGCGAATTCGATCGTCATGCGAAATGTAACATTCTGACGTTCAAAAACACGTAGAAAATTATTTCCAAAGGCAAACAGATCTGTTTTATGTTACTTCGTTTTAGCAATACCTTGGTTTATCTGTGTGTTAACAAATTATGTCCACACATAAGATGTGTTTGAGATGACTGTCTCATGTTTTAAAATTGTGGTGTTGCAGCCATATCTAAAGTGCTGAAAGCATCTCAGAGTAAGTACTTGCAGCCGTTAATGTACCAACAGTTGTGCAATGAAAATCGTCGAGTTTCAATATACGCTTAAAAGCTTGTGGTGTATCTCAACTGCGCGATTCAAAGCGTAATTCGTTCCAGAGCCGAATTACCTATGGCAGAAATGAATCTGGAAACTGTTTTGTTCTACAAAATACATTACAAAATTGTTCTTCATTTCTGGGGGAATATACGGACCTCTGTGCTACAGTCCGGGGTAAAAGTCGCGACAAATAACCTGGTGCAAGTTCGTGTTTCTTTTTGTAGCAAAACATTAACTTGTGTCGGGCACGTCGTGTTTTCAGAGGAACGAAACCGGTTTCTCTATAAAGTAATTGGTGACTAGTACTGAGGATAGCGCCGCAAATTGGGCGAAGTGCGTCCAGTTGGAGATTCTCTAAAGTGTATGGTTTCTCCTCTGTGCAATTATCCCATATAACATCGGCATAACCGAATAAAGGGAGTATAAAATGGGTGTACTGCGTTCATAACTTCACTTACCAAATACGGGTTTTCCACTGTCAAAGACAACTAAGTGTCTTTGGCGCATAGCCTAATGTTCGACTGGATGTTGTTAATGATATCGTTTATACACATATTAAACAGGAAGAGACCAAGGACCGATCCATGTAATACCCCTGATGGGATAACATCATTTGATGAATTTTGACCATTAACTCTAACTATCTTGCTTCGCCCTTTTAGGTAATCGCCAAACCAAGATAGTGAACGACCCTTTATTCCTATTGCACTAGGCTTATAAATAAGGCCGGCGTGCCACACTCTGTCAAAAGCCTTAACTTATATCACAAAAAAACGGACTTCCTTATAGTCACGTAAAACAGCTCTCATGTTATGATCCAGATCAATTAATTGACAGACTTTGCTATCGTCCGGCATAAAGCCAGACTGCAAATCCGTTAGAAGACTATTATCCATGAGGAATTAAAAGACACGTTTTAATATTATTTTTTCAAATACTTTATTTACACTACTCATCAATGAAACGGGCAGATAATTTTCCTTTAAATTGATAGCGGACTTTTTGTGAATTGGAATCACATTGGCATGCTTTCAAATGGAGGGAAATTTACCTTGAGCCAGCGATAAACTGAATAATCTACTAAAGGGTGCAGCTAATTGCGCTGAGAATTTTTTCATAATTATGTTACTGATCCTATCTGGACCGGTTGTCTTCTTTGCATCGAGATTAGAAAATAGAGTTTCTCCCTCAGATAAATTAGCACCAAACATATTTATTTGGTGCTCAGTAAAGGGGATGCCGGACTATTCCTTATATATTAGAGTACTACTTTGGCTAATACAATATGGATTTAAAGTGTTTGCTATTTTTAGGGGATCACTTATGACTTCATTTCTTTCGAGGAGTGGTGGAAATATTTGACTGGCTATGCACTGTTGTTTCAAGAAGCTTTTCAATGTTTTCCACCAGTTCCTCGAAGAAAATTTGGACATACTGACCGATGCATCTATACTCTCATAATCATTTTTGGACCCACAGACACGGCCAATAGTTTCATTTCGAGTCTGTCTAAAATCTCAAGAGTTGTCTGGACTATTTGTGAGTTTGGCCTTCTTATGAGCTTTGTAGCGAAGTTTCATTTGCCTCCTAATAGCAGCAGTAATCCGCTGTTTGTCCCTTATCCTGACTTGTATATGTTTGTGCGGAATAAACTGTTGGTCTACATTCATAATGTGGTCAGTGATGCGTTCGGCATGATCATCCATTTGAAGAATTTCATATATTGAAATTAAAATGAACAAATAAGAATTTTATTCTGTATTGTTTTTGTTTTTTTTGTTTTTTTGCTTTATTATTTCCAAAATGTGCTGACACCATTTATACCATATTCGTCTGCAAAAAAGTGTGTAGATATCAAATATCAAAATCAGTATATAATAGACAACAGTTGTCTTTTTTCTCAGATAATCTTGCTATTGTTAAAGCTTATTTGCTACATTAAATTTGTAATATGTTGTCATCTGATTGTTGATGTCGCTTTACAATCGGTCTTGAAAGCTACTTAAAAGTAATGGCATGTCTGAGTTCAATTTTAAATGGAAATTCAAGAAAACGTTACTGAAATGTGGATGTTCGGTTTGTTGAGCAAGCTAAACCGCTTTTTAATCGCTGTTTACTTTAATAAATTTTGAAATATCTTGTTACATGGTGTCTGTTCGACTATTTTGTCGACGATGTCTTCGAAACTTCAATATTTCACTAATTTATCAGTAATTTGGAGCAGCTAGTTCTTCATTAAACAATGACATCAAATGAACGTTTACCGTTAAAGGTGATTTTGTGTGTGCAATGCTCATTGCAGCCAATCCAAATAGACATTTCAAAGACAGAAAATGTTGTTGTTTGATCTTCGTGAAAACTTCCGTATATATCAAAATATCAATAATAGTGGTGTTTTCTTTTTAATACTGCAATAGCTTTTGTCGAAAATTATATATTTATGAGGTAGACCTTTCAAAACGAAAATTTCTTAATATATAGTGTTCCAGCGCCCAATTACCCAAAACCTACTGCATTAATATATTGTGTTCCATCTTCCAACCACCTGTTGTTCACACTGAGTGTTAAGACTATATATATTTTCAGAATGACATATTTTATAACGACATCACATAATGTAAACTATTGGCAAAAAGGCCCTTAACATCAAACTGTGTTTTTCATCGTTTCAGGTGATGTAGTTAACTCACTTGGGGGATTCCTCTCACCAACAATTGGAGGCCAGAGAAGTGTTGATGAGCTTGGCGACAAACCTGACGCTGTTAAAACTAAAGTAAGTATTCTGAATGATCAACTGATAAAGCAGCCATTTAGCCCACGGAACGTCCAGAACACCTTTATTATTGCCAGGGACTGCGGCGTCAGGGGGGTAAGAGAGGCCAAATAGCTTGATAACTCTCAAAGTATTATAATAGTTGATGTGTATTCGCACTTAATTGATTGCTATGTCGCTTGTCATGCATAATACATACATAACATCTAGTTGGGGATTATCCTAGTTAAGTGTCAGCGCCAGAGTACACAGTATAAACACTCCAACAGCCTGACAAATTATACAATGGAGACTTGTTGTGCGTTATGCGCAATTTTAAGGCATTAGCGGTCTTGTGGCACCGAGTTGGTGATCGTTTTCTATTACTAGCATAAGAGTGCCCAGATCGCTTCCCGGGTCATATTTGTGCAGGTTCCCCAAAATACGAGATATACATCAGCCCCTTCACTTTAAAAGTCGCTCTGCGGTCCCTAAGACTGATGGTTGCAGATTAAATATGAATAGAATTTAGTTGATTAGATCAGACAGAATAGGTTTTGAAAATTGGTCACATCGAGACTCTGTATGAAAGTTATAAGCAGTGTTGTAATGGGATGACCAATAAGGTGCTATATTTATTTTTAATTAAACTTAGTTCATGTGGCATTTCTTTGTTACAATTCATTGGGAAGTACTAGAAATACTCTCTAATAAACTGAAACAAACAAATCCAACTGATGTGAAAATCCTCACAATATGAAGTCTTTTTCAGCACCAACATTTTCAGTGTAGCCCAAATATAATATCACAGGGTATAAACCGTATAAACCTTTAGCCGGAAGTGGAGATAAGCGAGGCGAGAGATTTCTATTTTTATCTCAAAGTTTCAGTCGCAGCGTATCCAAGATCACCGAAAACAAGATTTTTTTTAATAAAAGGAATGACCGAAGAAAGCAAAATCAGTAAGTATGTTATGTAAAACAATATTTAACAATGAAACGACACAACTTAATGGAAAAATCGACTCTTGTAGTATGAAAAAACATCTGCTGATCATCTCGGAAAATGAATTTCTCGGGCAAATTTCTCCTTCAAATATCGTTTTTCACATGTTCGCACAAATGTAACATGTTAAAATCATAGATCGACAGATTCGGCGTTCAATTCCACACCAGAAACTATCAACCATAACAACGAAGGAGGTTCGTTGCTACTAAAACTGTTCAAAATATAATGTCACCTTATCGATTTTTTTATACGCCCAGTTGTATACGCTCGTATCTTCAGTTGATGAGTCGTATACATTTTTATGCTTGTCAGGTGACCCTTTCGATGTGAGAATCTGGTAAATTTGGAGCCTGTAAGTTCCGAAAGCAAGATAGGCCTATACGCGCACAAGCCGGGCTGAATGCAACATTGCATTGCGTTGAAAAAGCGAACCACAGGCTACTTTTTTCAACGCAGAGAAATAGCTCATTTTACTGCATTACAGAATCTAACGATAGGCGGTGAACAATATGAAAATAAGACTGGTTTTATGGCATAGCGTGACAATGTCAGATCAAGTTGGACCGCATTATTTATTTAAGTTGACTCTTTCAGACACAATTTATTCCAAAACACGTTTTGGGAGTGAAATAATTTTTTGGGGGGCAGTCAGGATTTTTTCGGGCACTCAGGATTCTTTCGGATGAAGTGGACCTCAGCTCCACATCCTCCCCCACCCCACCCAGAAAATAAAAATTCCCGTACGCATGTGGCAGTATAGATAGCACGTAATTATAATTTTATGAATTTTTAGGCTCAAGCACCAATTTGTTAAGTTCTTAAATCATCGGGTCTGTATATTTCAGTGAACTAGAAAAAGGTATAACATAAACTCACGTCTATATTTAAATATCCTCTTGTGATTTGCTTCTTTACATGATAACAATTTGTTGAGTTCTTAACTTTTGTCGGTCCCTAATTTTCAATGGACCGTGCAACAGGCAGACCAAATATCTAGCAGAATTTCGACCACGTTTGAAAAAATACTGCAATCAATGAAAACAAGCAAATCAGATGTCATCGAGTTCATCCGAACTCAACCGAGCGTTATGTCGTGAACGCAGACCTAATACGAAAATCGTTGGAATGGGTTCAAAACGATCTCGACAACCAGCGCATCGGTCGCATCTGACGCATCGCGGTAGTGTGAATGCTCCTGTACAAACATTACCATTTAAAAGCCCGACGGTCGGACGCGTCGGACGCATCGCAGCAGTGTGAATGGACCTCCAGATGTCATATTCAATATAAATGAAGACGCATCAGAATATTGTCACGTAAAATGCCCCCCCCCCCCCAAAAAAAAAAAACAAAACAAAACAAAAAAAAACCAAAAAAAAAAACAAAACTGGCAAGAAATTGTCGCCGAAGGGCTACAGCTTTCTATGCCCCTGAAGGACATAGTACATTCTAGTACCCAGGGGACGAAATATTGAGACAAGCAACATGCGTTTTGTATAGCAGAAAACTTCAAGGCGTTATTCAAAACTTTAGGTGAAGTGCCCGTCCACCTAGAAGGCGGGACACTCCGGTCATTCGATCCTCATTTATTACTATAGAAAAACAAAAACAAAAAAAAAAAAAAAAAACGAAAAAAATGAATAAAAAAATGAAAAAAAAACATTAAGAACGGCGCATTTCCGAGCCCACTAATAACCTTCCCAGTGATCCAAGGAGCACTGATGACGAATTTCATCTGAATTCATGCAGCGGTTGCTTGCATATTATTATTTATTTATTTATTGGTGTTTAAGGTCACATATTTATGCACAATGGCTAATCATGACCGTGACAGTTTTACGGGTGGAGGAAGCCGGAGTACCCGGAGAGAACCTCTGAGCAACGACGAGCAGCTGCCAGCTCCCCAACATCGTAACTCCGCACTGCAGCATAGGCAGGGTTAGATTGGTTGAAGACATGCGTACCATCGACGTGCAGTACGCCTTAGTACACGACGTCATCGTGCCCCCACGCGGGCAATGCAGATGAAGTGTCTTGCCCAAGGACACAACGCGGTTCCCGCAAGTGGGATTCGAACCGAGGACCTCTCGGCTTGCAGCCTGCACCTCTACCTACTGAGCCACCGCGCGCCAGGTTGCTTGCATACATAAACAGACAAACAGACAGACACACTCTTTTATATATAGTAATAATAATAACTCTTTGGCCAGCCACTGATTTGTCGCGGTTCTCGTAAGAGATGAATCTATAAAGCCGTGGCCCACAGGCCTGCAACCAGGGTCGATCTTCAGAGTGGGAGTGGGGAAAGGCAGCGAAGAGCCGTGTAGGGGGGGGGGGGGGGACAACCCGCACATAATCCCCCACGTAAAAACAGACGTTACACCTCCCGCTCCTGCCCCCCCCCCCCCCCCACCCATCACCATTTTGGCAACTAAATACGCTCTGGAAGGGGCAGGCATGTAACTAAATAGCAGACCCACAAATTCGCAAAGAGGGTGGCTATTGATCTATTATGGGGTGAAGCAGGGCCTTCGCTACTAATGGCTGACCATAGTTGGGCCCGGGGTAGGAAAATTGTGAATTTCAGGGTCCCCAAACCCTCGTTTCCTTGCACCTGAGTGGATAATTTGAGGTTTTTAATGGAGAAATATTGGTAAGATTTCACACTTCCAGAGCCGGTAAATGCCGGCGTGGAGTATAAATGACAGAACGACGAATATAAGACTCAGTATTGAACTGAGAATTTGCTTCGAGATATTTAAAAAAAAAAACCAAACCCCCAAAACTATGAATGAGATACAAACGGGATACTAAATATATGGGAATATATATTAAACCTACTGTATATAACTTGAAAATCCCGAGCTTTTGCAGGCGCCGGGGAGCAATTTGAAAGTGTGTGGGGGAAGGGGGAGGGGCAATGTATCTAAGGTTTCTGCATTACCCCCCCCCCCCCCACACACACACACACCCAGACACACGCGCGCGCACTTTTACAGAGTGTTGGGCATGCTAGTATGATCTAGAGGGAATACATGCTCCCAAAGAAAGAAACAAAAACACACAAACGAATGGGTAAACCAATCGAATGAATTTAGAAGCGAATCTAATAATGAAAGGAGCAGAGAATTCGAATTTGCAGCGTTCAACAGTCCCCATCTGAGGAGTCAGTCACAGCAGTCTCAAAATCACTGAGCATGTGAGTTTTGGCCCTCATTTTTCAAAATATCCCAGAGAATGCCCGCAGACCCTCACCACCGAGAATGGGATACGGCGATATCGCCTCTTGTGCTACCCCCTCCCCCCCCCCACCCCCCACAAACACACACACCACCACCTAACCACTGTGCGACTCGGATGCTACTGCACAGCACACGGTGAGCATACATGGTGTCCCCTTGGGATTAGCTCTGATATCCCCACTCCCACCTCACCCCCAATATTTTTACCTTCCTTCGCTCCTGAATAATCAACTATACTCTATTTTAAAAATAAATATGTGGAACTGATTCAAATGAACGCCTTTCCAGTGTGTTATCGTATTACTATAAACAAAGAAAAAATATGGTATACATGTAAACTACAGTTTTTTTTAAAATTGCATGTTAGAGGTCAGTGTAAAACAAAACGCAAACGAAGAAAATAACCAAACGAATAAATTTAGAAGCGAGTCTGATAACGAAAGGAGGGAGCGCGGTGGCTCAGTAGGTAGAGGTGCAGGCTGCAAGCCGAGAGGTCCTCGGTTCGAATCCCACCTGCGGCAACCGCGTTGTGTCCTTGGGCAAGACACTTCATCTCCATTGCCCGCGTGGGGGGCACGATGACGCCGTGTACTAAGGCGTAATGCACGTCGATGGTACGCATGTCTTCAACCAATCTAACTCTGCCTGTGCTACAGTGCGGAGTTACGATGTTGGGGAGCTGTCGTCATGATTAGCCATTGTGCATAAATATGTGACCTTAAACATCAATAAATAGATAACGAAAGGAGCAGAGAATTCCAATTTGTTATGTTCTACGACTGGATCTTTAACCTGTGTGGAGTCTGTCTCTCTCCGTACAGAGGACAGCCATTTTACTTCCCCACCCAATAGGACGACACGCCGTGACATCATCAACCCCGCAACTGATGCTGCCAGAGAGGGTTCAGATACCTCTATATCTTTTCTCAGCTGGGGATCTGCGATCCCTCGACTTCTGGCACGAGAGACCAGCGAACTTATCCACCACTCTTTTTCAACTTGTCACCCACATTTCAACTTGGGGTAGGGGGATGTGCCCCCCCCCCCCCCCCCCCCCCCCGGTTACGTTCTTGAATGAGAGTAAATAATTTTAGTTTACAGGCATGACAAACTGGAAAAATATATCAGTAAAATATATTAGTTGCAGGTGTATTTTATAGAATAATATAATGGCCGGTCTGGGTTTGAATGTATCAAGATCAATGGCGGATACAGGGGGGGGGGGGAAGGGCGGTGGGGCGGTCGCCCCCCCCCCCCCCCCCTTAGCTCGTGTTTGTCTCGCATGTAGGGCGTAGCCAGGATTTTCATTTGGGTACAATACATGAATTGAAGTAAAAACATACAACGACATTTATTTCCTCCATCACCATTCGCTATGAAAAACAAATATACCGTTGAAATTATGCAAAATATATCTACTGGTCGCCTTCATTTATAGCGTCACCGACACAGCATGATTTTGAGGTGTTACATGCACCCTAGCCTCAGGTACCCCATGGCTATGCCAATTATGGATCAGGATCTTAATTGGCATAGTCATGGGGTACCTAAGCCTAGAGGGCTGACTGCTGAAAGCTTTCAAACGCTGGCAGATCGCAATGTTCTCCTGAGGTTAAGTCGGTTATGACTGTACACAATGTGTCCAAAATACAATATTATGGTAAACGGATCTGAAGAGAATATTTCAAATTTTCTAATTCTGTCTTGAACGTATGACAGAATTTGAAATTCTGAAACATGCTGTTTAAAAAGTGTTAATTAGCCGTTCAAAAATTCAAGAGGATTTCCACCCCAGAAGCCACCAGAATGCCCCATTTGGTCGCTCATTTCCAAAACATTTCTGGGGGGAGAACCACCCCAGAACCCCCTACAAAAGCTCGTGCCTTCGGCACTCGCGGCAGATGCCTCCCCCCCCCCCCCCCTTGAGAATTCCTGTATCCGCCACTGATCAAAATATGACCAGGACACATGGCGTACAAAATTATTTTTCCAAAAGGGTTTAGAAGGAAACTGGAGAGTTTGGGTGAAATTCTCAGAAACCGGCAAGATCGGTTCTTGTCACTCTGAAGCCGATTTGGCTAGTGACGCGTGCCGGGTGTGCGTTCGGTTAGGCTGTGCTTTTAAATTGCGGGATGACCTCTTCGCCTAGTCTCCTGTGCATCCCACTACCTTTCACCTAGATGAAAGCAAATGGGATGCGCAAGAAACTACTCTTCGCCAGCAAAGACGAAGAGCACTTAGGGACGTTCCGACGGGGGGGGGGGGGGGGGGGGGGGGGGTACCCCCCTCCCCAATGAGGACCCTGATTTTTGAAAGTTGGACATTTTATGGTTCAAATTTCAAAAGTTGGAAACATTTAGTTCTAAGCAAATATAGAACTAGTGATTCTTGGTTGAAATACATTTATTCTTTATAGTATGATCCACTAGTTCTTTTTCGCGCAGAACTAAAATGTTGATAATGCTCCATGTTTGTAACTGCGTAAGCTAACAATACATCGAGATTGCGCTTTCGTAAATGCACACAAATAGTGTCAATTTGGAACACCGGGGCCCGCCGATTTTCTCCAATTGCCTTAAGGCAGGATTCTCTTACGTGAGAGTCCTTCACTGCTCGTCTAAATGTGACGTGCAGTGAAGGGGCCGCACGCACGAGTATCCCGCCTTCAGGAAATTACGGGAATCGGCGGGCCTCCAATAACGCCGGGGTTACTACCCCCCCCCCCCCCCCCTCTCCCCCTCGACGGCCCCGCACAATAATATAGCAGTATCATGTACCACAAGTCTTTTATTAGGTCAATTACAAAGTCTACTCATAATTATGAAGAAAAGGCCAAATATCAAGCGAATATAATGTAATTTGTACATAAATCTATAAAGAAAATTCCTTCTCAAAACCGATCATCAAATGTCGGAAACTTTTTTATGGTATCAATTTGAAATGAAAGTTTGGAAATTTGAGGATCTCACTGTGACACACACCGAGTCTGAACTACCCAGAAACGTCCCTGGGAGCATTTGGATCCGAGAGGTGTTTTGTTCTGCAGCAGGAGTGAAATGGAAATGAGAATGTGAATAGTATTGAAGGCTATCGTCGGACAATAAATGTGATCGATTAATTTGAAAGAAATGATCGCTTTGTATTTTTTGACAACTTGACCCTGCTCTGAACTGCTATTGACAACAACTAATTTAATTTCAGCTACTGTTGACCTAACTGTGCTTATCCCACATCATGTAGAATGTTGTTTGGCATTCAAGTTTCAAAAAGAAAACTGGTAACCGAAGTCTTGTTTCGAAACTGTTTCCGTGACGTCGTATGTAAATTAAGTGAAAATAAGATGAAAATTTATAAAATACTTATGTAAGGCGCGAATTATTCTATTTATTTCATCTTTTTGCCTTTGTCACATGGTACGGTTCGCTTGGTGAGTATAAAGCTTGTTTTCGACCCTGGATCTGTTTGGTTTCAACACGACATTGGCGAGATATCGAGGGAATCCCATGTGACGTCACGCCTTATCTAAAAATACTTTAGTTCAGTTTAAACATTATTTATTTCAGATAAAATAAGTTCTCAAAGAACAACATTGAATATTTACAAAAGTATAGGTATGGTATACTTCATGTAGGATTCCATAGTGTTTCGCTAATTTCTCTAAAAATGGAATCGTTAAAAGCCAGATACTTATTGATGCAGTTGCTTCGAAGAGAATACGAAAAAATAGCCCATTTGATGTTTGTTCGACAGTTAATGTTGCCAAAATGAGAGTGAAAATGAGAGAGCGCGAGAGGGTGAGGTGGGGATCGGGTTAGGGATTATTGTCGAATAAACTGCTAGCTCAGCATGCTGTCAGGCAAACTGGTTTCAATTAACAGAGGATTGGCGTATTGTTATAACACGCCGTTATCTGAAGTGAAAACATTTTCTTCCCATTCGACTGCCCCCCCCCCCCCCCCCCCACAAACACACACTTCAACAGCATAAAATAAAATAAATAGAAAAAAAATAATTTAAAAAAGCCAGGCAAAACCGCAAAACATAGACACTAAATGATCGTTATGAAGTAAAAACGACCACGGTCAAAAACGGTAAACATTTTTTTTTTTAAAAAGGTCATTAATAAAAAGAATGAAACAAACCCCAAATACCCCCAATTGGAAAAATAATTCCCCGACAAAGCTGTGTGAATGTATGTGTGATGAATAAACAGCTCACCTTCATAGACAAGTGATTATGGATATGTTAATTACAGGTGTGAAGGAATTAGAGTCAAGGCAAAATGAAGTGTTACAGTTGTAACTGAACTAATTTACCCTAATGCATATAGGTAAATTAAAAAAATGAATTCCGATTGAAAAACATGGTCTGAAATCTTTTGGGTGGGGGGCGAAAGTTCTTCGGCGGGAGGAGCGGTCCTCTCGCCCCCTCCCCCGTGGTTGCAGGTTCGGTGGTTCAGTCAGTAGTGTTTCAGTTGAAAGGTGTGACGTCAACGTTGTGCATTCGAGTCTGTTCATATGGTTTGTTAACTGATTAGACCTTCGTACATGCACAAATATGGGCATTGGAACGATCATATGGGAAATCGAATAATCTCAACTGGACGTATAATTATCACCAACTCCCGATCAACGACTTTACCAACTGGGCGTATAAAAAAATCGATAAGGTGACATTATATTTTGAACAGTTTCAGTAGCACCGAACCTCCTTCTTTGTTACGGTTGATAGTTTCTGGTGTGGAATTGAAAGCCGAATCTGTCGATCTATGATTTTAACATGTTACATTTGTGAACATGTGAAAAACGATATTTGAAGGAGAAATTTGCCCGAGAAATTCATTTTCTGAGATGATCAGCAGGTGTTTTTTCATACTACAAGAGTCGATTTTTTCATTAAGTTGTGTCGTTTCATTGTTAAATATTGTTTTATATAACATACTTACTGATTTTGCATTCTTCGGTCATTCCTTTTATTAAAAAAATCTTGTTTTCGGTGATCTTTGGTACGCTGCGACTGAAACTTTGAGATAAAAATAGAAATCTCTCGCCTCGCTTATCTCCACTTCCGGCTAAAGGTTTATACGGTTTATACCCTGTGAATATTGCTCCCCAACAAACAGAACACACCACATTTGCCGCACTACTCGGTGTTGACCTAAGGAATACGTCCAAAGCCTAACCACTATCAAAATTTCCGATATATTCAGTAGTTGTATCTGGGGAGTCCTGGCTCACCTCCAATCGTGTGAGCCAAAAACTTAGATGAGCTAGAAAAGTTTGGTTATTTTTGGAAAAAACCAAAGTTTTGGGGAAGAAAACAAAGTTATTTTGGAAAAACCCAAATTTTTCTGCTAAAAAAGTTGATTTTCCAAAAATAATTCAATTTTTCCCTGAAAACCCTGGGTTTTTCCCCGGAAAAAGTTTAAATTCGAGCATTTCTGGCTCACTTTCCATGGAATTTGTCAAAGAAACGTCTAAAAATTCACCGGTTTCAAAAATTCACTTTTTCATAAATTTAACACTGATTTTCCCATTGGGGTGAATTTTTTCAAATTTTCTTATAATAGAGTTGCACGATTGTGATCGGTGACAGATTAGCACTGAGATTTCCATTGGGAAAAATTCCAAAAAACCATGCTTTTTCCCATTCTGAGTTGGAAAAATACGCGACCGAACGTCGATTCCCATGGAGAAAAGGTTAGGTTCGATCGGGTGAATGCGAAAATTGAGCCAGTAAAACTCGATCCGGGACATGGATTTCCTACGGTAAAAGATGACTGTTCAATTGAGGTGAATTCATAGATTGAGCTGGTAAACTCGACCGTTTGAGATTTAGCGCGCGAGTCTGATTAAAAAAAAAACAAACAAATGTATGTAATATATTATTATTATTATTATGACGAGTTGTAAGACGAGGGATAAAAAAAAATGACCGTTTAATAAAATAAAAATTGTAGGCACGACCATTACGTGCTTGTTTTTGTCATTAAAGAAAAAAAACTGTAAAAGGTGTTATTTTATATTTTTACATATATATAAGAAGAAACAAAAATAAAAAGAACATTTTTATAATTATAATTACTATCATTTAAAAGAACACAAAATTTAATATTTTTTATAAAAAAAAATTCAACAAAACGATGACAAAAACAATAATCAGTCATGAAATCCTCCACATCTAAAAAATCGACATTAAAATTGAAAAGAGTCGAGAGATATTCAAAGTTTGATACTAAAATTTATAGATTGCAATCACATGATGCCATTAAACTGAAAGATATGGAGACTAGTGGTTTGTCAGAGGAATATGAGAAAAGTGTCTAACCTCTTAAATTGAATGAAATCGATCTGATTTAATGTATGAATTTCAAGACGATCTGTTGACAATCCTATCGAATAAGATAGAAAATTTCAGCCCAAACGATTTATCACTGTTCTATGGAAGTAACATATATCCGAATATTTCCAAACAACTAATTCACAAATGGAATTTAATCCCTGGAGAAAGATGAACGTTTGAGAGAGTGAATTTGATATTCTGATGGGTCTATCAGCAAGGACAAAATATTTTTACAACGAATACTCTCGTCACAGACTTAAAATTATGAAGTCCATTATTGATAGATTTTTAAATAAAAAAAAAAACAAACATTAAAAGTGCATTTTCATTTCTTTTCATCTTGAGGAATGTGTGTATGTTTTCACACTCACTCGATTGAAATATTAATTGAGTGTGATTGAAATATTAATCGAGCGTGATTGCTTTCACCACTTAGCCTGTTCAGTTTTGTATAATAAAATAACCGGATGTTTTCCTTACTTTGATGTGTGCACTATAAAATATAACCACGTTTTAAAACGTCTACGTTCATTACTGAATGAAGTGAAAAATGTGAATCTGGGGCGAGTGACTGTTTACCTCTGTTTGGAACGAATTGGGAAAGCGAGGTAGTACTGGTCTTCTATGGTATACAATTATTTTTGTTTTTTTTTTATATTTTTTTTACTGATGGGACTCAGTCGTCAAATGGAAATGTTTTTTTTTAGGTGAAGGTATAAACGATTAGTTCGGATGCGATGTACCTAAATTTATGTTTTTGTGTTAAAAAAAACTGAATTTCATTTTAAAAACAAATGGTGTTTTTCATTAAAAATATATCCACCAATCGCCTAGCTGTTACAGAATCAAAGTTCAATTGATTGAAGTCGTGCGGGGGGAGGCCTATGATAAAAAAACTGGTGAAATTACAAGCCAAAGTACGTCAGTTATTGAATTTGAAAGGTGTTAAACACATGAAAAAAAAGAAATGCATCGATCATTTACTTGATGGAAAGGGAGTGGACGAAAGATCTAAGACAGCAAAAAAAAACTCGAATCGTGAAAAAAATGAGAAGGCAGCAGTGACGACAAAACAACGTCGACAAATGACTGTGGAAACTAAGAAGAAGACTGTTAAATGAAAAGTGGACTGGCAGGTTTCGAACGAGAATGATAAAAAAAATGAAAAGGGATGTGGTTCGAGATGACGATTCATTACAAAAAGTGATGGATGCAGTTGTGAGAGCACTGGAGGAAAAAAGGGATGTGAAGTGATAGAGGGAATCGTATTCAAAGCGTTAGATAAATCCTTGATTCCGATAGAACAAGACGTCGCCATTAAAGGATATTTTGAAACTTTTGACGTGACACCCAGTCTTGCAAATCTCGATCCCGAATCGTTCATGGAATGGGCGAAGGGTGGAGTGTTGGATGTATTTCGAAAACATCTAGAAAGGGGTCTAAAAATAAAAATGATTTTGCATTGTTTGATGAAAAGGGTCGACGCGAACATGGGGGTGAGTGTGGCGAAAGATACCTATTTCCAATCTAAAAACGAGACTGTGTTTAGCGATGACGAATTATCTGTTGTTTACAAAGTGATGAAAGATGTTGGAATCTATGGCCCATTATCATCTCAAGGGAAGTGGTTGGACGTTCGAGGAGGTATTGAATCTTGAGATTGACGTTGTCAAACACAATCCTTTGAGAACACCTTCCTATATAAAATTGTCTTATTTCGTATATAATAAATATGGTGTGATTAACGTGAAAAATAAAGATGATAGTGAGTGTTTCAAATGGGCGGTGTCATTGGCCTTATATCCCGTAGAAAATAATGTTGATAGAGTTTCTAAGTATGTGGAGACTTGTAAAAATCTCGATTAGATGGGAGTGCCTTTCCTGACACGGTTGGAAGACATTGAGCGTTTCAAAAAGCTAAATCCCCCGTGACCATGAAAGTCTTGGGATGCAACAATGAAAAACGAATAGTCTATCCTCTCAGACTGACTTCACACAAAGAGAGAGAAAAGATTGTTAATTTATTATTAATTTCTGAGAGTGACAATAAACATTATTGCTGGATTAAAAATATGATTAAATTGTTGTTGAAGCAGATTACTAAACATAATTGTGAGATATTTTTCTGTCTCATCTGCATGAATTCATTCCGTCATCAAGAATCATTGATGTGTCATCTGGAATATTGCAACGAAAAGCCAAGCGTTGCCATCGAAATGCCTAAACCTAACACTTACATGAACTTTTGCAACTACAAAAGAAGATTAGAACCACCAATTCGTCGTCTATGCCGATTTCGAATGTTTCACCACAAAAATTAATTCGTACCAGTCCGACAAGCGTAGGAGTTACACCGAAAAATATCAGAAGCACATACCTTCGGGCTATTGTTATTATGTGAAATGTTCTTTCAACGATCGAGAATCGTCAGGTCCATTCGGCTACACTAAATGTTCTGAATGTGATGACATGGCTAAAAAATTCGTGGAAGAGTTAGAATCGAAAATTCAAGAATTATACAACAAATTTTAAAAATCCAAAGACATCATCATCACGCCAGAGCAACAGGAAGAATACAAGGAAATCACTGAATGTCACATCGGTAGACAACCATTCGATAATAATTGTGAAAATAATAAAAAAGTTAAAGATCACGATCACTACATGTGTCTGTTTCGTGGCACTGCTCACAACAAATGTAATCTAAGATTTTGAGATGCTCAATTCTATCTGGTGATATTTCACAATCTCTCGGGCTATGACAGTCACCTGTTCGTGAAAAATATGGGTGTCAGTGAGGGGGAGTTGAGCTGCATCACGCAAACCGACGAAAAAAAATACATTACCTTCACTAAATGGAAGGTTCTTGATAAAAAGATAGACGTCGATGGATCGAGTGAGAAAACGATTCCCATCTGTAGAGTGATATGTGTCATTGACAGTTATAAATTCATGTCAGCCAGTCTGAAAAAATTAGTCGACAGTTTGAATAGGGAGAAATTTAAAATCACGAGTAAACATTTTGATGATCGACGACAATTGGTGGACGTCATGTTGAGGAAAGGCATCTGCCTTGACTATATTGAGTGATCTCGAGAAATCCAATGACGTCACTCTACCTCCTAAAAGAGATTTTTATTCGAAATTTTACCAGTCTCACATTTCCGATGACGATTACGAAACACGTGCAAAAAGTGTGAAGATTATTCGACATGAAATCCATGAGAGATTATCACGACCCCTAATTGAAATCCGACGTGCTTCTCTTGGCTGATGTGTTCGAAAATTTTCGATGAGTGTGTCGTCGATATTACGAATTAGATCCGGCTTGGTATTTCACGGCATCCAGACTTGCCTGAGATGCTCTCTTGAAGACAACCGAAGTCCAATTGGAATTATTAACAGACGTCGACATGTTGCTCATGTTCGAAAAGGCTGTGAGGGGTGGCGTCTCTGAAAAACCAAATAAATACATACAACATTGGGTTGCTAATAATTTGTACAGTTGGGCCATGAGTCATCCTTTACCAATCAGAAATTTCAAATGGGTCGAAGCATTGGAAGAAAAGCAAAAATTGAGACACTATCCTTGTATACTAGAGGTCGATTTGGACTATCCAGAAACATTACACAATCTACACAATGATTATCCGCTGAATCCCAAATGAATGAAAGTAAACAGTGTTGAAAAACTCGTTCCCAATTTAAATCACAAATGCAAGTATGTGGTCTATTGTGAAAATCTGAAATTTTACATCGATTGCGGGATGAGATTAATCGATGTGCATTGAATCATTCAATTCGACGAGGAGCATTGGACGAAAAAATACATCGATCTCAACACAAATTGAAGAATGGAGGCTGAGAACAACTTCGATAAAGATTTCTTCAAACTTGTGAACAATTGCATGTACGGGAAATCTATGGAAAACGTTAAAAATAGAACCAATGTTCAACTCGTCATGTCTGAAGAGAGGTCTAGAAAATTAATCACGTAACCCAATTATAAACATAGAATGATATTCAACGAAAATCTAAAGGCC
Organism: Pictodentalium vernedei; assembly: GCA_031216915.1. Taxonomy (NCBI): domain Eukaryota; kingdom Metazoa; phylum Mollusca; class Scaphopoda; order Dentaliida; family Dentaliidae; genus Pictodentalium; species Pictodentalium vernedei. Next base: position 279,214,923 of record CM062295.1, on the reverse strand, counting down.
GTACACATGCAAAAGATGCATCTGAAGTTTGACAAACCTTGTTATCTCGGAGCGATCATCTTAGACATCAGCAAGCAGTTGATGTACGAGTTTCACTATGATTACATCAAATCCAAATTCGATTTGAAAGCCAAACTGTTGTTCACTGACATGGACAGTTTGGCTTATGAGATAGAGACTAGAGACGTCTACAAGGACTTGGAGGCAAACAGTGAACGAATGGTTCGACATGAGTAATTATCCCGATGATCACCCATCTAAGATTCCAATGGGTGTCAATAAGAAAGTGTTGGGTAAATTCAAAGACGAGAGCAGTGGAAGACAGATCACCGAATTCATGGATTTGAAACAAAAATTGTACGCTTATCTCCTCGATGGTGAAGAGATCAAGAGATGTAAAGGTGTTCAAGTGTGTGTGATGAATAAAAACATTGCTTTCGACGAGTATAAAGAGTGTCTTTTCGAAGGTTTGATGGTATATAAAAAGATGACTTGATTCAAAGCGAAAAGCATGAGATGTACACCAAAGAAATCAATAAGATTGCATTGACGGCCGACGACAATAAGGGAATTATATGTGAGGATAAAATACACACTTTTGCACTCAGACATTATTATTCCTCGATAATTCAACAACAAAATGAAGAGGATGAATTTAGTATGATTGAAGATATCGTAATTTTGTAAGTTTAAAAAAACTTGTGAGTTATAAATTAAAAAAAAAAGAATAAAAAAAATAATAAATAGAAAAAAACAACATATTTATGAATAAGAAGAAAATAAAACACATATCCGTAGAAAGTGTCATCTTACCCAACGAACCCCTATCCAACATTGATCTGTCGTAGGCGTCAAAAGATATAAAATCAAACATTTTCGAGGTGTGGTTTCTAGAGATGCCTTACCGAGGAAAAAAGACAATTCGGAATGTGGAATTTTAAATCTGGACGATATTGGAGGTGTGGATACGCATTGAGTCACGTGGTTGTCGAATCGGAATAAAAATTATTATTTCAATAGCTACAGAATCTCACCACCGATAGAAATACGGAACTATTTAACGTCAGTTATTTGCAATACCAAACAGTGCAAGCACCGGATCAAGTGTTTTGTGGTCACCTGTGTCTCTACATTCTCAAGAGATGGTCAGAAGGAGATCACTTTCAGGATATTCTCAACGATTTACATTAAAGCAGCAGAAAGAAAAAAATTGACATAGATAGATATATAAATTAAGAATATTAAAAAAAAAATAAAGTTATAATTAAAATAATAAAAAAAATTTTGGTTGTTATAATTAAAATAATAAAAAAACACAAAACAAACATGCTAGTCGATAAATTTGGTCGTGCTGACGATAATGAAGGTCCCTCTAGAATTTATTTATTAGTGTTGAAGGTCACATATTTCTGCACAGTGGCTAATCATGACCACAGGTCCCTCTAGAAAGAAAAGAAAAATGGTGGACGTTGTTGGTGGTGGTGGTGACATTGCCAACTTGGACGAACAATACATCTGGAGATATGAACCTCGAGAAGAACCTTTAAACTTAAACAATAAGAAAATCTACAAATTTCCTGAACCAATCAATCTGTCAGATGCCGCAACTAAAAAATACGTCGATAGAGGAGACGAAAATTTCTGGCAGATGATGAGAGATAATTACATGAATAAAGACATCACGGACGATGTTGACTTGAAATCTAAATGAGTGGTGAATGTAGCAGATCCTAGAGATTCTACTGATGTCACCACTAAAAGATATGCAGATGACGCTCTCGGGAGATTCAGTAAACATCTGAGAGATCGCTATGTTCTTAAAGTGATGCAGTCCGAATTGAATGCAAATTCTAACAAGATAATTACTGTGCCCGTTCCCACGAATCCTAACGATGCAGCGACGAAACAATATGTAGACTTGGAACTGAGAGAGAATAATGTTGATGAGCTAGAAATGAAATCGGAACTGGATGTGGGATTCAACAAGATATTGAATCTGTCCCAGATCGACGATGTGGACAAAGACTCTACGGTGGTCAACAATAGCTACGTGGATTCTGCGCTGCAGGATTCTCAATCCTATCTGGAATCTCAAGTCGACAAATTGTATCTGAACAAAAAATCCATGGAGGCCGGCATCGACATGGCCAGTTACAATCTATTCAGTCTTGATGATGAACTGGAATTTGCTTCCAGCGTGGTCAGCAGACAGTACTTGGACGAAAATACGGTCTGGATAAAGGGTGATATCATGGAAGGCAAACTGGACATGGGAGGACATGCACTCACAAATCTGTCGGACCCCGCGCATATGTCAGATGCCTCCACTCTGATGTCCATCGTGGAAAAGATAAAATATGCCAGACAATTGATCACCATTTGGATGAAGGAGAGCGGTGCATTAGAAGTGGAAAAAGCCGAATGGTCCTTCGGAAATGGAGATAATGGACTGCTGCACGGTCTGATAGGATATCTCATGCCAGCAGGAGGTGAGATTATTCGTATAAGTGTCTGACTTCTACAGACTTGTGCAATAGAGTGGTTGTAAATCAGTGTGGAAACCGATAAGAGGTACAGAGTTGAAAAGATGAAGGATCAACACTCGAACACTAGCATCTCCGGTACACCTCTTAAGGTGCAGATGGGGGATAGGATCAATTTCAAGATGAAAACCAATAATCCCGAAGCTGCCACTTCAGTGGTCTCTCTGTTGATCGAACTAAATCCTCTGAACAAACAGTGAAAACAAAAAAAATTGAAATATATATAATCACTTTTGTGATGTAGGGGAGACAACTCAAAATAAAAAAATACAATTGGATTTTGAGAAATTGAATATTCAATCTCTCAAAATCCAATTATATATTTTTTTTAATTATTTTAGTCATTATTTTTTTTGTATTTTAATTTTTTTTAATTATTATTATTTTTTCCTCGAACGGTGGACATTTTTTGTCCGTCCGATTCAAATTCTAACTCTCTATACGACAGGACAAGGGCAAAAGCCTCGGTTCTCGGTTCTCTTTGGCATGTTCCTGTCAAATTGCATCTTGATCTGAATGTCTAAGACGCTAAGGATTACCCATCAATTCGTCCAATCGATGATATTTCTTTCTGAAATCGGCGGCGTCGCCGTACAGTCTGCAGAAATTGTTCTTATCGAAAGAGACGTTATAATCGATGGCTGAATATCTCGTGACATTTAGAAATACCTGCATCTTACTCAAGTGAGAATCGTCGAACAGGGAAGGATTTTGCTCTTGAGACCCATCCCTAATTTACGATTCATGCACTCTCGAAGCAATCTGTATTCTGGTTGAAAGAGACTCTTGCCGAAAATTAATAATCTGTCATAATCCAACCAGCCAGGTCACAACAATAGATTCATCAAGGGATTGGTCTTTCTGCAATTCGATTTTCCCACTATCAGACCTCTTATGCTCTAGGGAAAGAACTCATCATTCGACCTCCTGGTCATCGCGTCATTCCAACATATGTCTTTGATATCCATTTTTTTCTCCAGTTTTTTTTTTTTAACTATGTTTTAAATTCAGTTTTGAACTATTTTTTTCTATTTTTTTATTTATTTTAATTCCTATTTATATATATATTATTTATAAAAAGTTTTTTATTTATAAATCACTTTCAATCCCGATTCTTTCATCATTTTATCCAAGTCTTGTATTGGGACGACATCATCATAGAAGTCTTGCCAACTTTTCGATTCGACTCTCGATCGTTTGGCAGGTTGTGGAGTTATCAATTTATTAATCAATGCGTCGGCGCCTCTCTTGCCTGCTTCTGAAGCTATTGTACCGCTAGCTTCAGTTGCCGCTTTCTTACCCGCGTCGATTGCCATCTTCTTTCCAATTTTGAGGGTGCTCGAGGCGATCTGTTTCACGGCAGCGCCAGTGAATTTACAAGTTAAAAATCGCATCATCGAATCCACGATGCCCGATCCAGTGTAGACGTAAGATCTAGCATCTCTTCTGTTATTTATCACTAACATTTTTTTTTTCAAATTCGTTTTGTTTTATTATTTTTTTAATATATATATTTTTTTATTTACTTAATTTTTTTTTCTTTTCTCTTACTATTTTATTATTTCTAACGATTCATCAACTCTTTATAATCCTTCCTAGTCAAGACCTTCTGCCTCAACAATTTGTCGCACACACTCACTATCTCATTATCCACTCCAGTGTTACCGGCCTCTCTGCTAGACATCAACAATCTCAATATCTCCTACAAGGCATAGCGATCATGCAGAAGAAATATTGTATAGGTCATTCCCTTTCCAGTCATCGATCTCACGAATCTCTCATTCGACTCCCATATGGGACTCACCACATTCTTCCACTTGTAACCTCTCCTATCCTTCAGTATCATCTCTTTGGGATCGTTGTTCTTCTTCATTGCGTGAGTCTGAATCAGAATGTCTCCGTAATTTTGGTAATCCTCCTTAGCGTAATCTGCGGGTCTCTGGTGAGTGAGCAGCGTATGCAGTCCGTCGGTCATTTCATACCTGTTAAAATTGACGATCAAATAGCCATCTTCAAACGACACTTCCGTGTCACCCCCGAAAGTTTTATTGCCATCACAACGAAATCCGTACATCGGATCTTTCACGATTCCACTACTACTAACATCGTCAGATCTGATGCTCCTAACAATGCTTGAAGCGTCGCTACTATCGACGCTACTTGGATCGGTTTCGATTCTCACCAGAGAGTATTCGGACAATGTTCTCAGTGTAAAACTACCGACACTGCTTGGATCGGTCTCGATTCTCGTCGGAGTGTAATCGGACAAAGTTCTCAGCATAAAACTACCGGGGTGCGAAGCCATCCTCTGAGAACCTTCTTTTATGGGTCTCAATTCCTCAACGATCTCTTTCCTGGCTCGTTCCTGAACCTCGGTGACGGGTCTGAACAACTTGGTCGCCTCTCGTCTCAACACCATCTCTCCTAATCGACTAGCCCTATCCTGCACCTGAATATTCTCCTTACTCTGTATTAATTCGCGAACCTGCTTGTCGCTTTGCTTCGAATCTCCGATGTATAGAAACATTGTTTTATTTATTTATTATTATTTTTTTTCTTTAATGAAAAACAGTTATTTTTTGTATTCTTATTTTTTTTTTAAATGTTGTTTTTATATATATATTTTTTTTAATTTTTATTTTTTTAAATGGTCAATTTTTTTATCACTCATCTCGCCATAATAATAATAATAATATATTTCATACATTTGTTTGGTTTTTTTTCAATTGGACTCGTGCACTCGATCTCAAATTGTCGAGTTTACCGGCTCAATCTACAAATTCACCTCGATCAAACTGTCATCTTTTTGGGAAATCCACGTTACTGGCTCAATTTTCGCATTCACCTGATCGAACCATAATCTTTTCTCCATGGGAATCGACGTTCGATCACGTATTTTTCCAACTCAAAATCGCAAAAAACATGTTTTTTCGGAATTTTCTCCAATGGAGATCTCAGTGCTAATCTGTCGCCGGTCACAATCGTGCAACTCTATTCATAAGAAAATTTGAAAAAATTCACTCCAATGGAAAAATCGGTGTTAAATTTATAAAAAAGTAAATTTTTGAAACCAGCGAATTTTTGGACGTTTTTAGATAAATTCCGTCGAAAGTGAGCCCGAAATGCTCGAATTTAAACGTTTTCCAGGGAAAAACCCAGAGTTTTCGGAGGAAAGTTTAATTATTTTGGGAAAATCAACTTTTTTACCAGAAAAATTTGAGTTTTTCCCCAAAAAAAATCGTTTTTTTTCCCCCCAAAATTGGTGTTTTTCCAAAAATAACCCAACTTTTCTAGCTCACCTAAGTTTCTGGCTCACATGATTGAAGGTGAGCCAGGACTCTCCAGATACAACTACTATATTCTTATCTTTTTCAGACGCACCCAATAGTTCCTGCTCACATTGACCAGAATGAGTCTTTGCCTGAATATTATAGGTACTTCTATAATAAACCGTCAGAGACTGGTAAGCATTTTTGTAATGATGATAACTACTAGCAAGGTGTAATTGCTGTTTTAAAGTCGTGAAAGTTACTGGAAGACATGTATGGAGATGCCACATTTTATGGTTCCAAAATCTGTCGTGGTTAAGTTGTCAAAATTGTGATTCACCCTAGTGTGAACAATTTTTTATATTTTATTATTTCAACCACGAAAGTAAAAAAATCCTCACATCTTAGTTATTAAGCATGGCTCCGAGATGGGTCAACGAACTTATATGGATAAGAAGGTTTTAACAAGCATTAGTTTTTGAATTCCCAATCCTTTTGACAAGACAACACCTGATACCGAAGTATACCATGGAATATACTCACACTGATCCATTACAATATTATTACCAACACAATACAGGGCAAGCCAAGTGTACCCTGGAATACCCTTACACTGGTTCATAACACTATTTGACAAGACAATTAAGTGTGCCAGTGGAATATACTTAGTGTTTCATTACAATACTATTGACAAGATAAGATAGTACACAGCGTCCAAGTGCACCGTGAATTATTTTTTTAATCAGTATTTTATTTCAGAAAGACATACTACGTTACATAAAGTTTAAGACAACGTGATGAATTACAAATTTATGAAAAGGGATTCAGTAGCAAGCCAAAGCTTATATAAGCTGCCTCCTGCAGTAAACATTTACACTGACATTTGATGGCATTTACTTGTAATCAACAATGTTTTAAGAAAGAAAAATAAGTAACATGGTGTGAAGATGGAAGGAAGAGGGAAAGGGGACGAAGATATAGGACTTAGGCAGCTGTTTCCTAGGATGACACCACACAAGGATGGCGAACACTGCAGAGACAATGACGTATACATATACACATCCTTATACATGGTAGTAAGAGGCAACACCGTCTCGTCAGGGAGATTTGCTTTGTTGTTTAGACATGGTTCAGTAGAATCTTTTTGTCATTGATATAAAATCATGTTATGTCTCGAAGGTTTGCCTGTTCGTATCCACATTTGTTGACTTACTTACATAGAAGCAAACTCTTTGTTCCCAGTTACTTCAAATGTAATAAACACTGCAAGCCGCAGATACACCACTGTAGACTTAGCATGTGCTGTAGTAATCTTAATGACCATCTGTTTAAAAAACACTTATCAGATTCCCCTGTCTGTTCATGCGGTGCCCGCGAAACAAACGATCACTACCTGTTACACTGTCCAAATTACCTAAATATTAGACAGAACATGTTAGCCATCTTACCTTTTGCAATTACCACGGACATACTTCTAAATGGAAATGTTACGTACTGTGAAATATACTCACACTGATTCATTACAGCATTATTGGCAAGTCTACATATGACAAAGAAGTCTATCATGGAATAAACTCATCTTGCTTCACTCCAATACTATACTATTGTCAAGACAACGCATGACAACAAAGTCTACCATGGAATATGCTCACACTCATCTGTCATAATACTTTTGACAAGACAACACGTGGCTACCATGTGTAGCATTGAATATGAATGGTCCACCGAAGACCAAATTTGGGCTAAAACTCTTTTCAGTTCAAGGCCACAGTCTGGATGTTTTGTCGATTTTTTTTTAAATAATCTACCACTTCTCAAAAATCCTTAACCTTTCTTCTAAGGTTTATCGACGTTTTTACGTAGTTTCTATGCCAACAAAATAATTTACTACAGCCTTTTCACTTTTATCTCCGTGGGGTGTATAATTAATTCTGGATAATTTATTTTAAGCCTTCATGTTACACGACTGAAAAGCGACACTTAATCAAAAATCCACCGATTAACCTCCAAAACACAGCTTATTATCTCTTAACCCTTAGCCCAAATGCACATTGAGATAAAAATTGTAAAGTTGTGTTTCAAATTGTTCAAATATTTCAAGAAAACCACATAATGTGAAACTCTCATTGGAACGAGCTCGAACAGGGGTCACATAATATGGCTTTGTGGAATTTTTTCTAAAATAATTTTTTCAGCAACTCAATTTGTATTTTATGCAGGATGATACGTTGCGACTGATGCATCAGGTAAAAGTTTACGAGAATAAAGTCGCAAAACTCGTTGTAATAAATGGTCTTCCGCTTTGTTTTCGAAGCAAAGATTGACAAAAAATTGAATGCTGAGTTTTCTAAACAGAGTTTAGAGTTGATGTTTGAGATAAATGGTATATGGTTGTAAGGTTGGGTAAAGTGTTAGTGCTTCAGATGTCTAAGCCAGTATTTAACTTACTTTTAAATAATATTTACTTTTTCAATTAAATAAAGTTTTTTTCTGTTGTAACGCTGGGATAATTTTAAACAACACGTGATTTTTTTGCCGGATCTGACTGACTGCTTGAATGGGTGAGATGTGTCAATAGCAAAAAATAGCATCCCTCCTCAGAAATTAATTGTATATACGAACTTTTTGAACTGATTAGGCTAAACAACCAAGACTTTTTTTTAGTTCACCCTTTAAAACGAAACAGCACTTCGGTAGAACAGGGACAATTCAGGACAGATTTTATCAACGTTAGTTGATATGACCATGAATTCCATACTCTTTATATCACGTGAGATAAATATATTATTCAAAAAAGTAGGGGATATCGAAACTGATGTTGATATTTTCGGAATATGGTATTGAATACGCGTGATTGGACACATCAATATGTTACCAAGTTTCGTGTGGATCACGAATGTCACCGGCCTACGAAAACTTCGTGCAGGTTTTTCACATGAGCGCCACGTTAATGTGTGTGGGGTAAGTTTTGAAATTTTCATTTGTACTGGACGGGCTTTTCCGAAGGTCTCGTCATTCTTTTCTTGGTATATCATCAATAGTTTCTGGTCAAAACGCAATTTTTGAGGTATGCAAAGACTGACACATGAGCGAGTCAGTAGTCAAACTATCCGAAATCGCCAACAGAGCTGGAATTTGTACGCCTCGAACAATTCCACATTTGACTGAACGTCATATCGCAGCAAGGCGTAGTTGGCGTGGAGCTGGGGCAATCGTCGGCGGAGCAACGTCGTGTTTTCCGATTTTTCGACTTTCGTGACAGGCGAAACAGAGTGTGGTGGCGGCGGAACGAACGATACCATGACATAACCGTTAGGCTGCACGATCGTTGTTTGGTGGGGGAGCGGTTATGGTGTGGGGAGGCATAACCATGACAAGCAGAACAACATTACATGTCACCCAGCGGCGTGTCACAGGGCAGTACGACCGTGACAACATGTTGGTAGCTCACGTGGTGCCATCTGCGCTGTCGATTCATTTTCAAAGATGGCATTGCAAGAGCACACAGGGCCCGTGTCGCTACAGAGTTCCCCCAGGAGTAGAACAGCACTACGCTGCCTTGGCCAGCACTAAGGCCAGTCCTTTCACCAATCGGGCACGTCTGGGATATGCTTGGCAGACACGTACGACAATGCCAACAGCCCAGTACCAATGTCCAGGAACTCGCCGCTGCACTGCAGAAAGAAAGGAATAACATCAGTCAAGCTGATATTGGACGTTTGGTGAGGAGTATGCGCTTGTGTCGCGAACCGAAGAGGATTTACAAGGTATTGAGGTCTTGGACTGAATGTGGTAAATTCTCTGACTGACCGTTCATGTCTTATACAGCTCAATGCGTGGAATTTGTGCTTGTCAGACACCCAACTATCGCTGAAATCATTCACTAGATGTCACAGTACAATGCCTCAACTGTATATTCCTTCATATATCTCACTTTTATCAACTATCCCCTACTCTTTTGAATAGTATAAATAAACAAAACAACTCTCGATTGCGTTGAAACTTCTTTGTTGTCACCACTTATATCCCAAGACAAAATAAACCAAGAATATATCTAATGCCGGAGAATTATTCCACTCATAAGGTCTACACAGGCAACACACACCAGTACAGCGACTGTATCTTGCAAATCGGGTAAAAGATTATTTCAGAAACTCAATTTAGTTGTATATAAGGTAGATAGAGAGAGAAATGCCCACGTGGATGTGTGTGGGGGGGGGGGGGGGGTGCACGGTGGTGCTGTGTACAAAGGCGTACTGTACGTCGATGATGCACTTGTTTTTTGATCAATGCTAACCCTGCGTATGCAGAGTTAGCACGATGGGGATTCTGACAGTTGCTCGCCGTTGCCCGGTGGCTGTTTCCAGGTACTCCAGTTTTCCCAACCGTAAAATTGACTGACACGAGGTGGTCCTCACTTTCGAAAGTGTTAAATCCAAATAAAAAAAGAAAAAAGATAAGCAGGCTGAAAAAAGGCTTATGTTCGGTTTCACAAACAAATGTGACAAAAAATGTTTGATGCAATATAGAGAAAAATGGTTTCGAGGATCCTAATAATAATAAAGCGAACGACTCCTCGGAATGGGACTTTACAGGAAAGGCACTACACTTTCTCGAAATTGGACCATCCATAATTTAATGGTTCAATACTTTTCACAAAAATATGTCGAGCTATTTGTTAAATAACTAACACTGGTCTGAGGCGCTCTAACAAGGAGCTCATCAAGGGGCTCACTGTTTCCATTTAATTAAGTGCTAAATACTTCGAAACTGTTAAAATACAACAGACTGGTGGAATAAGGATACTATTTTAAAATAGTTAATTGGTCAATATGAAGATGACTCTTCTGATTTTTGAAAGATGGCCATTATCGGAAAATATTTTTGATAGCTTTTCAGATATTTCACGTCTACCCCAACATTAGAGGCAGTTTTGATAAAACATAATTCATCTTAATTTGGACATAGAGGATTACATAGTCAGGTTATCGACACTGATGCGCCACTAAAGTAGAATTACGGGGCCGTTACAATGCTGCGAATTAAGAATGACTTCAGCAGTGAGAGTGATATCGAAGGAATTTTACCGAAAAAGTTAGAAACATTGAAAAGCATTCGAACGAATAGGTGCTGCATAATGTCAATTTGCTTGGAAAACTACTGTAGTTAACCCTGTAACTGACGCACAAGATATCAACATTTGTTATTTTAATTATTTTTCTATAAACTTTTTCAAAAACATTCAACAAATCCATATCGTATTGAACAATTACTGAAAAGTCATTGCTCGTACGACTCCCATCAAGCAAATGAACTCATTCCATTGAGGGATCACATGATATGGTTTTGTTGAACTGTTTCGAAACATAATTATAATAATATCTTTTCAATTTGTTAATTATACCAGCGGATGCAACTGATTCGTTAGTCAAGGGTTAAACATGTGTTCTTTTGAGTCTATCTCAGTATTGTGCTGTAACAGCTGACGAATCAGAAAGTCGTTATGGTGAATTACATGTACAAGAAACCTCTTTCTAACTTTCTGATCTTACAAAGTCGACAAAATTCGACAGACTACAAGAATTAATTATGGAGCTGAAGGTAACATGACATTTACCTTCATTAAAGCATCCAATAAAATCGGGAAACTCGTGCTGGTCAAAAAATCGAAAATGGAATAGTCTCCTAATGGAATAGAAGGCTTTAGTAGAAGCTGATTAAAAAATTATGGTAGTTAAATAATTTGGTATCTTCGTAGAGAGAAGATTCTTGAAACAACAAAACATGTGAATTCATTCATGGAATTATTGTGTGCCATAAACCAACCGACAGTGGAATCGTCTCTAAATGAAAGGCTTTAATCTTAGATTATTTAAAAAAAAGTATGACACTAAAAATATTCAGCATTTTCATAAAGAGGAATTCTAGAAGTACATCAAACCTCATCAACTCATTTTGGTGCAATGTTCTCTGTTCATCATATACTTTAGATACGACCACCACTCCATCTGTCATTTCCTTCGAAACAGTTTTTTAACAAATCTGTTTTGATAGGCGGCAATTTTCTCCACTGCTGAGACTGAGAAAACAGGTGTGTTTATTATTAAATATGAAAATACCGATTTTTCAGCAAGCATCATTCAGAAAGAAAATAAAATACTAACTATCATGTATCGTATTTTGCAGTAATTAGTGCCATTTCAAAAAAATTTTGACGAGGCACACCAATCACAAAAATAGTAACAGATGACAATATAACGATGTTACAATTCATTGCGAAAAAGTCCAATAATTTTAGGCAAGGTCCGCGATAGCCTTTTGTAACCAAGCCCACTAAAGCGCAATAGATAGGTGTCATTTGAATATATATTTGAAATCCACACAGAAAGAAACACTTGTTCGTCTCAGTTATGTCCGCTGTCACAAAATGACTTTATTAAATAAAAAATATATTGCTTCACTCAATTCTGTCTTAATATCTAACGATCATTAGACAGGTTTACTGAGTACCGTGACACAATATTATAAAATGTAAGATGGAATATATTTTTGACATCATACTCTTACAGTTCTATTGATATTTTCTGTTTGGAGCTCGGGTTTCTTCGATTTCGTTTTATGTTTGCCTTCTTTTTGTTTCTTTGTTATCGTTTCTGTTCATCGATTTAACGCTGAAGAAACGTATTGCATGATGATCACATGATACTGCAGAAGTTGTGGTTCGAAGTCTCTCTTCAGAAATACTGAACTAAGTTTGTTCGGGTTGTAAATTGAGGCACCAAACGCAATACTTTCAGTAACATTTGTTGTATTTTGATATAATTCATTCTACTTTATAATGGCTTTTTTAATTTGGAGTTATTTATTTTTATTTGTTCTGCTTCCTTTACCGTCATGCCATTTCAGTTCATATTATTTTATTAAAATGTCGGTTTTTATGGGGTGTTTTTATTCTTTTTTCCCATCCGTATGTAATGTATCTTTGTCTTATTCCAGGATCTGAACTTCAACAAAAGGGAACAGCATATGCTACTGAACAAAGTGGTTTAAACACCGAAACCAAAAGAAAATCAATCTGGATGCGGGGGTTTCGTACTGCAGCACAATTTCTTAATACCATGTTCTGTTGTCATAGAACAGCTGCTGAGGCAGGAAGGGCTTCATCATATATCATTTAGATAGAATAATCGGTAGCTTTGGTCACACCAATGTTTTCTACTGATAAATTAACAACTGAAAATAATTATCTGAGCAGAGGTTTGAAGTGGTTCATAGCAATAATGACAACGGTTTATTTGCATCTATAGTACAGTAAGTTGGAGAGTCCAACGTTACACACCATTGCTTGGCAATTCTCTCAGAGTACTCTGGCCTATTCCATGTGTATAAAACTCCCCAACACCATATGCCCTCGGCCATTGAAATTTTCATTTAAACCCCAATGACCAAACATGCAAACAGATTTGGATATTGAGTGACAAGTGCAAATGGAAATTTTAATTAATACTATTGATTAAGTATAGTATAGTTTAAATTAACAAGTTCTCACTGATTCTCTCCGAAACATCCGCCTTCTATTAAAATTTCGCTTCATGCACTTATTGAATTCAATTTATCTGCAAATATAAACTTTAGTTCCATAGACTGATGTAAGTGACCTAATATAAATCGACAGTGAATTGTTTGGTATTTATATAGTGTAATGTGTTGATAAATGATCGGTATCGTGGGTTTAAGTGAAAAGATCGAGTGGAAATTTTAATTTTAATTAATATTATTGAGTAACTGCGAGGCGTTTAAATGACATTTTCGGATTGATTCTCTCCTATTCTTTCGCGTTTTATTAGAATTTCGCTTGGTGTACTGTACTTATGATTTTTATTAAATTCGATTACCCGTCGGTACAAATTTTACTTATTGAGTCAGGTGTAGTGGATTTCATTGTAGTGTGTTACACCTTTTAAAAAAGTCAGTATGTAACTAAACCGTTGTCCTTACTACTGTCCATATTCGATTCATAATTTAGATGTTTCGGTTTTGACGAAAACTTTGAATTTAGTTCACTCTTCGTGGTTTTCAGAAAAAAATGATTGGTCTATCTTCGCGGGCGTCAGGAGAAAATTACGATTCCTTATTGTCAGACGGATATTGTTTGGTTATAACGTCAGGACAAGGTTTGCCTTTAAAAAGTGAGAAGGCGGATTGAGGTGTTATTATTGGCCGGTTAACCACTGCAATCACTGTATTCGTCCAGCGCTCGTGGAGATCATTCCATTTTGGGTCCACACACAATGTTCCAATCAGGGGTCATTAGCTATATATTTGAGGAAACGAAGGATAATTTTCAGTTATTCCCAATTTTTTTTTTTTTTTGGCCACCTATCCATCTTTTTTTCTTGTTAGTGTAAGGTATAGGGTTATATCTTTTCATTTTTCTATGTTGACGTTTGATGGAAACTTTTCTCCCGCTTATCTTTCGCAACATGACTTGCTACCACTTATCTGAAAGGGCAAATCTATGAGAGAAATGCATGATTCCATCACTGTTTATTGGGGTTTTGTAAGGTTTCGTGGGGTTTTATGTAACGAATTTTACAGATAAGTTATAAGGACTGTTAATTCAAAATTGTCTTTAACTTATCTTGTGAACCATATATTACTATCACTCATTTGAAAGCGCTAGTCGTTGACTGATAGTAATGTATGGTTCCATCAATGTTTGTTAGATTTCTTTTCTTCCTTTGTTCCATTTTTAATGGGCTTATTATTTAAAGTGAGCATTGATTTTTTTTCCTTTTATCTTTCGAACCATATTTTACTATGACTCATTTGAAAGCGCCAGTCGTTGACTAATAGCAATGTATGGTTCCATCGCCGTCTGTTAAGTCACTTTTTTCTACAATTTAATAGGTCTTTCCAGATTTATTATATAAACTGATAATCGAAATTTTGTTCCTCTTAACTTTCGACCCATATCTTACTATCACTCATTTGAAAGCGCGAGTCGTTGACTGATAGTAATGTATGGTTCCATTACTGTTAAGTCTCTTTTCGTTTCTTCTATTTTTAACGGTCTATTTTATGGACTGACAACTGAAATTTTCTTCCTCTCATCCCTTGAGCCATATATTGCTATCACTCATCTGACAGCACGTTTCATTGATTGATAATAATGTTTGGCTCCATCAATATCTCTTGCATTTCTACCTTTTTGAAATGTCTCTAAAAGCTTCTTTGAGCTCAATAATAATTTAAATTTTCTTCTTTTGGCAAATCATATCTGTTTGGAATGGGTGTTGTTGGCCGCTTGCTGTGTTTGATTGGTTTTCTTTTATACAGTTATTTTCGAATTTTAACAGTTTGCAAAGGTGAATGTCGTTAACAGTGTAAGCACAAAGCAAGGCTGTAACATGGTGCGCTTTTTATATCATGGACAGTTCCCTCCACTCTTTCCTCACATTATTTTCACACAAATTGCTTTACTCTATAACATCCATTATTTTGTGTATAACATGTTTCATCCTTTGTGGCCTTCCCATTAGTTTGGTGCAGAATAATCATCAAAAATTTAATTAATGAAACACCGGTGTAAAAGGAATGGAAGTCCGTAGGAACGTTAGTCCCTCTGGACTATTATTCCGCGGAATTATAGCCCTAGGTCTAACATTTTTAGGAATAGTAGTCCGGCGGACTACTATTCCTAGAAATGTTAGACCTAGGACTATAATTCCGCGGAATAATAGTCCAGAGGGACTAATTTTCCTACGGACTTCCATTCCTGTCACACCGGGTACAACCAGATGCTTCATTAATTAAATGTTTGCTGCTGATGATTGTATTACCTGATAAACGCACGCGGGGACATCACTGCTCACGCGTGGATTACGACCAGTCCATGTGGTTGTAGTGCACAATATTTTTTTAAAATTCGTCTGTGCTAACGTATGAGATTACAAAATGCCATGCATTATCGTTGAGTGTAAGAAGAGCTTTCAACAATCGTCTGATTTTCATGACAGAACAACATAACTACTTCATACTCAGGTTCAATTGTTATTTTGAGTTGTTGTAACAGGCAAATGTATTTATTGTTATACTTTCTGTGCAGACAACATCACGGAACTGATTCTGTTGAAGAAGCAATATAAATTGTTTCAGGATTTAGTGTCTGTTGTTTTTTATCACGATTTCACGAAATGAGTTTTTATTTTTTGCAATGTTCAACGAAATCACGTTCAAACATACAAAGCAAAATTCCTTATTCCTGTGTATGTGTTTTTGTAAACGTTGCATTTATAGCCTGAAATAGGAATGGAGAATCAAAAATATTCCTATAATTTGTCAAAAGAATCAAGTGAACGAAACATCTGTTGCGCCCTCGTTGATATCTGTCGCCAATACCGTCAGCATCTCTTTTTTCAGTTGTTCCATAAAACACAAACTGAATTGGAAGCTTAGTCAGACGTCGTAATCACTTGGACATGGTCGACACAATAACCCAAGTACTTTGGATCACATAATTGAGAAATTCAGCTTTATTGTTTAGGATAAGAACCTGAAACTCGTATTTCAATGATTTGTATTTCAGGGTTTTTCCTCTACTCATGTCAGTTGTCCATAAATTCAGATTACCGCATGAGCGCAATAACTCGATCAAATATGATTTGATTCTTATGAAATTTGATATGTGTGTCTCCGAAACAAAGGTTTATCTAAAGTTTGACCTCTGACGTGATAATTCAAATCAAATATAATCGAATTCCTTTGAAATCTGGTAGATATGTATCTGATATAAATATCTTGGTAAGGTTGTATATCATGTACATTATAACACATTTTAACAAAACTATGTTCCGTTTATTGTAAAAATAGTATGTTGAACAGGTTACGCGACGTAACGGAAATATCCTACCAGCACAATTCGCAAAAACTCACGCTTCTGTGAAATAGCATCTTCCGGGACGAAAGAAGGCGAGTTTTGGAAAAGTCCATTCCTAAGGTAGACAAATGAATATGTTTCATCTCCAGTCATTCGGGCTTCAGGGCAAGAATATTAATTGGTCAGTAGTTCTTGACTGTTGCATCCCCTGCTGGTGTAATGAATCCAAAGCAAATATCTTTTCGGTTCGAGCCTTTGCTGAACAATAAAAAGCTAGTCAATGACTAAACTACTGTATTTGTACCGTAATATATTACAGCAGAAGTACTGACAGGCTGTTGCTAGTCCTTTTGCAGTAATTTCGCCTGGGAACTTTTACATTGTATAAGATTTCACCTTTTACATTTCTTCCAGAAAGTGGTACATAAACTGTAAGGGGGTTAAGACTATGAAACTGTAAGGGGGCTAGGGCTACGCTCTTTGGCGGCTCCTACGTCACATCTCCGGTTTTTGGGGTAGGATTTTCTAAATATTTGGAGACCGTTTCTCCAGGCGGGGGTGTGGACGCAGGGAATCAAACATTCTATAATAACACGGAAATTCGGCAATGTGACGCGAAATTGACTTTTAATGTTTCCGATTCCTTCGTAATATACGACATTATAGTATTAACCACCCCCTTCCTGGGGTCATATACCAGTAAAAAGAGTCATTTCTTGAAGAATGAAAAGCGATTCATGACTAGGAACGGTTGTATTTTTGCCCCATCCAGAATTTTTCCGTCAGTCATGACTGTCACTTCTAATTTTCCTACAGTGGAGTGATAGGTGAGGGTAACGCGAAAAACCGACGCTAGTATCATCCCGCCCCAGTTTCTGGCACTTAAATCCGTTCACGCTCATCTCTGACTGTATACAAAGAAGTAATGCTTTACTGTTTATTATCTCACCCGACTGAATTCCTGGGTAAATACAGTGCTCACTCTACATTCGCTGTCTGGTGTACATTTGTCCAGAAGACGGGGTTTGCGTTTTTTTCCCCACAGTTACTTGTAATTTTATTGGAATATGTTATGAGTGATGAATAATCCTTTGAAACCGAAAGACCGCTTATCCGGTCCAGTGTCATAACTTCATTAAGTAGATAGTTGCTTGGTAAATTTGTGTTGTGAACCAATCAGGATTTTCATCGTTCAGCCCCGTGGCCGCACGTTGAAAATATTGATTTGTCTTTCCTCAAGTAACGAATATAGACTCTTCCAATTAATGACACTGGACTGGCGTGGAAGATACCACCAGGGTTTAAAGGGTTGGGGTAAGACATTGCAGTTTGTTGCAATGAAGTCTACGCCCCCGCCCAATTTTTAAAAAAAATCCTCCTCAACCGATAAATGCAGAAATCTGGCATTTCGTATGCATCTTCTTTTTGAGATATAGTTTAAGTTGTCTCAAAAGAAGTTTATGGGACAATATTCATAGTTCTGGGTGGTTCAAGTTTTTAACCCCCCACCCACCCCCACAAAAAAAAAAAAAATTCGATCGAGTGAGCGGTTCAAGATTTTTAGCCCGCCTCAGAATTCCAATCAGCCGAACCCCTGTATCGGTTTGAGTGAAAGACAATTTAAGAGCGATTTCTTGATTTTTGCCGAAAAAATTAACCATCACTCCTGTGGTAACCCAAATGGACTAAACATAGTACATTTCAAACGTCATTTTTTCCTTAGACTACAGCACAAGTAATGCATATGGGTGGTGGTGTGGGGTGGGTCATGTTAACACTAGGGCTTATGAAACAAGAAGTTGAAATTCAAGTTTTCTCTTACAGCCCATTCCAAATGCTAATTTACAGTTTTGATCAAATATAGCCCTTGGAATAGCATTATGGAGAGAGAGCTAATCAATATGGACAAATTTAATGGTACTGCGGGGGGTGGGGGGGGGGGGGGGGGACTAACTTTTAACACCGTGGACGGGAGATAACAATAAAAAACTCTTATTTTAAACTACTGCTCATGGTGCTTTAATGCTTAATATATGGCATCTTTGATAGAATGCTTGAAAGCTTGTTCAAATCAAACGCCTGGGTTCAAAAATAGGTAAACCAAGAGGCTCCCGGGTTTTACCACTATATTTGACGAAGAAAAACAAATATTCCACCCCTTATCATTACTCCAAATCTTCTCATATTTGACATGTAACATCTTTTATGGTTTAGGCATTTGTTTAAATTAATCTCCCTGTACGTTACACAAATATTCTTTCAAACTCCGGCGCTTTGACATCTGATATCTGGTAAGTAATGGATGACTGCTTATTTTAGAAATAGATGTATATTTAAGTATCATTGTGAAGAATTCAAAGCGTTTTGTCAGGTGCGCGACCTCTTTCAAACCACTATACAGTGCTTGGACAACTTGCCCCCCCCCCCTTTCCGCCTGCGCAGGGGTGGTGAATGTAGACTATCCCTCCAACAAAATACAGAATGTATTGTATCGATTTTACCCCTCAACCACCCCATCCCACCCCGATTTATGCCCATGATTTACGTTGTTGCGCTAATTGCCAGGGTTTATTTTTTACACTCTATCCACATATGCTCGAAATAATGCCCCCATTCGGAATGACGATAGCCTAATTTATGAACTTGGTGGTGGTTTGGGCGATTGGCCCACTCTCGTGCTAGTCATTATCCACGAAGGAAAGAAAGCTTAAGGAAGATGATAGCAAAACAGTGAAAACACAAGGCAATATGTTTGATTGTATCTTTGGATAAAAATAAACATTAAAATGACAGCCTCACCTGGTGAAAATTGTCGCATGGAACAATGAGACAGTCAAGACAAGCGCACTCAAGCCGTCGGCAGTGCGTACATTTGATGTTAAACCTCTCTCCTGGAAACGTCGATGTGTACCACTAGCTAGGGAATCGAAGTATGTGTCGGGGGGGGGGGGGGAGTAAATAGTAAAGGTAAGTTTGCAAAAGAGGGATGCAATGCGACAAAACCAATTCGGCAGTCTTCCAAAGGCTTGGAGGGGTTGGGTGATATATCAAACAGTAATCTTGAGTCGGGGGGGGGGGGGGGGCAGGATATGGAAGAGAAGGAGGGTTGTGGCACTCTCGTCCACAAAGTGGGGAAGGGGTGGATTTTATCCAGGGTTGTTGCGGAAGTAATGTTGTTTGGTGTGTGAATAGGGCATCATAGGGCGGTATGTAGCTCCGACAGTCCGAACCGGACTTGTGTATTCCAGAGTTAAAATAGAGGATTTGATGGATTGGACGGGAGGCACTGTGGTAGAGTCGGGACTAGACCCAGTGGTGCTGGTGTATGTTGGGTCGAATAATATCAGAGAAAGAAGATCAGTTCGTTTCATAGAGACATATATTGTAAGGGACTTCGTCCCCTGAGTTCCAATATGTTCTATGTGCCAGTAGGCACATAGAACACATTGGAACTCAAGGGACGACTTGTCAAGCAAACATTTGAGCAGAATAGCAAAGGTTTTTGTCCCGTAGTTCTTCCAGTTTTCCCCGATTTATGCCATGATTTACGCTATTGCGCAAATCTCCGGGTTTTATTTCTTACACTCTATCCATATATGCTTGAAATAATGCCCACAGTCGCTATGACGATAGCCTAATTTGTGAACTTGGTGGTGGTTAGGGAGATTGACCTACTCTCGCTCCAGTCATTATCCACGCCGGAAAGAAAGCTCATGGAAAGATGATAACAAAGCACAAGGCAAAATGTTTTATTGTATCATTGGATAAAAATAAACATTATGGAAGGTGAGAAAAGTATCACAAAATCCGCCCGATACCTGTCGCGAAAAACGATAAACGCATTTTTTGGATGAATTTTGGCCACAGTTTTATTTACGGCTGTAAACATACATGTAATTAACAAATTAAGTGAATGCACAAAACACGACGACCAGGCCCTGCATATTAATATCTAAGTCGGACGAACCAACGGGCGTCCATGTCCGACACACGCAAACCACTAACCATAGAGTGGTAATACACAACTGCAGGAGATAAGCCCTGCATCACGCTTCTCTGTGGAAGGCACAGAGAAAAATCTCCACTAGGAAAGCCAATGGAGGGTCCGACAATGGAAGGCAAAGGCAATCTGAATCCACGAGTGAAACTACGGCAGGTACCGACACAGCTGTAGTTTAACGATAAACGAATATCAAGCCCAAAAGGCCTGGCTAAATGGATGTGTCTATACACATCCACCGCCCAAAAGCACTCAACTATTTCTCTCAAACCAAGCGATGAAAACAAGATTGTAAAACTAAAAATATATAATTAATCACCAAACGTTAGAATCGGACGCGAGGAAGCTCTCCAAGGCCC
The DNA here is from genome assembly GCA_031216915.1 of Pictodentalium vernedei. Classification (NCBI taxonomy): domain Eukaryota; kingdom Metazoa; phylum Mollusca; class Scaphopoda; order Dentaliida; family Dentaliidae; genus Pictodentalium; species Pictodentalium vernedei. The sequence continues at coordinate 279,193,873 of CM062295.1, read as the reverse complement.
CCTGAAGCGTATAGATATAAATGTCATTACCATTATCAGAAAGGTGGGTGCCATCCATGCGGTAGAGGCCCGTAACATTTGATGTAAGGTCAGTATGCCTGATAACCCTACCCCGTCTGCCAAGGACAGATTTTGCCAACTCCCTATTTGTGCGTTTCCAGGCTCGTTCAATGGCATTGGAATCACGTGTCCCGTGCCAACAGCGGCGCGGTAGAATAAAAGACCAAACAAGGGTACAATCAGGCATGCTTTTGTGAAGATAATCAATGTCTCATCTGTCACCTTAGTTTGCCATAACCCCCAGACGTGAGATCATTGGATCCGAGCTGAATCACAAAGGTCTGCGGCGGAGGTGCGGTCTGCAAATTCTGCCGAATACGGGGTAGGAGATCACGTCAACACATACTCTGAAGCCTCGCCATCTGATTTGTGACCCAGAGTCTTGGAGCTGAAGTTGGTGACCAATTGGACGAACGTCCGCACGACGCATTGCCCAATACACAATAGATGATCCAATCAACCACACATTTGAAACGGAATGTCACATACATGAGAAACACAACGAAAAGGCATATAAAATACACAGGTTGCCTATAATGTAGGAGTGGATACCCTAATACATCGTTTAAAATTTCTGGGCGCCACCTGCCCCATGCTTGGATCATTGCACCTTCCTCCCCTTGTAAATGGGCGTGCGTTGCGGCACCGATACGAAAGCTATGCGATTTAAACCCCGTAGGATCAATCCCCAAACAACGCAGAGTGTGGGATAGTACTGCCGTGAATTGATTAGTAGTTAACGGACAAGAATTGGCATGGCAAAGTAGATAAGGGCAACCATTCAGACATGTGACTAAGTATGCCAACATGGCCTGAACCGGACAGATGTCCTTTGGTTCTTTGGTGTCGATTTTTATTAGTACAGAGTTTTGACGTTGATCGGTCTCCGAGTGTCTGAGCTTTATTGAACAAGACCTTGTAGTAACTGAAATGTCCCGGAACAGCAGGGCGTGGCCAATAGCATGGCCGGCGGAATTTAACATGGCAATGTTGAATGTGGTGATTCCTAGTTCTATTTTTAATTAACCACTCAAGAAAGGGCGAAAATTTCTCGAAGTGGGCGCATGAAATACTACACCCAAACGATAAGCATTTATCTACATTATGTTGGTCACCAACCTTAAAACCTAGCTGGTATGTATCTGTTAGGTCAACTCGTAAGAGGCGAAAAGCCAATTTGAGGTCGGCCTTGGCAAGAAGGCAACCGGGCCCTAGAGAATGAACCATGTCAACTGCCTCGCCAAAGCTTGTGTAGACTACCCTACACTGTTTATGATCGATGTAAGCGTTTAGAGAAGAAAAATTCGGATATGAAAGATGATGAATTTGGCAGAACTCACTCGAAAACTGTTTTGGGACAAGGCCAATCGGAGACACCCGAAGAATTGCGATGGGGCGAGATGGGAACGGACCGATCACTCGACCCAACTCGATTTCCTTATCGATTTTTTGCTGTACAATTTCAGGGTTCCCCCTAGCTGATTTTAGATTATTTGCGTCCGAAGGCATGCGTGGTCCCACATAATTCAACTTGAAACCACGCCTAAAACCATTCGACAACTCGGCGGCGCCCACTTTGTCTTGGTAGTAGGCCTACAAAAGAAATTTATCCAAAATATCACTGTTTATTGGACTTTTTGCCAAAGTCAAAATATCTGCCTGTCGGTTCAACCGATGTTTGCTTGTTGAGTCGCGGAAAGTACAGTCTAGGCGCGCGTGCGCCCCAGTACATGATGAGCAAACGTGGCGAAATTTACAAAACGTACACTTGCATTTGTTCAGATTAAAATCCCAATAGGTTTTGGATACAGGTCTACGCCCCTGTGACCCATCGAACATAAAAAAGTGAAACCTAAATTGACGAGTGAACAATCACCAGATTTGTGTGTTTCATTACAAGTTAATGACGAAAACTCCAATAACACAGTTATCGTGACCGAAATCCAATCTAGCCCTAAACGAGCTAGTGTTAGTGACCTTGTATTCGAAATGGCATCCAATGTAGTTTCTAATGATGCTTCGACGCCTGCTGCGCAAATACCACTTGATCCAGTTGCCGATTTTGTTAAGGCATTGCCATCCCTCTGTGAGAGATATGCTTGAAGGCATTATTAATAAAGCCGTTAACGAGGCAGTCAGTGAACGCTTTTTAGCAATTGAATCGAGTGTGGCTGAACTTGAAAAAGACCATCTGTGAAAAGGACGCAGCGATCTGTAAACTTGTCAGCGATCTAGCAGTACGGCCGTCGAACCAACCTAAGACTCTCTGGTGTTCCCGAAACCCAACAGGAAGACACAGATTCCATTATTCTTGAGGTGTCAAGGGCTGTAGGTGTCCATTAGACCTGAATGACATTTCGCGCAACCATCGCCTTGGCCCTATAATTAATTCTACAAAGCCCCACCCCATCATCTTTCGACTGAACAGCTATAGAACCAGGGACAAACTCTTCAAGTCAAAATCTAAACTCAAACAAGTAGATTGTACCAGGCTCCCCTGTTTCCATGCATTACCCTCCCAAGCAAACTCTAAACTCTATCTGAACGAAGACCTTACCAAAACTGCGAGCGCAGATGGCAACTAGAGCTCATATGTTACATAGAAACTCAAAGATACAAGGCACCTGGTCATCTGACGGCATAGTTTTTGTTAAATTAAATGATGGATCGATACATCGTTTGACAAGACTTCCTGAGATAACCGAACTTGAGGATAGGCTCCAAAGCCACCCGTCACGTTGAGAAATGTATCAATGACACCTGCTTCCGTCTAACTACTGTGTTACTGAAAATAACTATGAACTCTATGCAACCATGTACTAGGCCCTATGAGGTCTTGCCATGACACATTTATTCTTTACTTTCCTGGGTGCCTGAACCATAACGGCAGTAATGTTGGAGGTCCTGGGAAGTGTCCTTGGACCCTCTTTGACAACCTGTAACAGGGTATTCTAAGACCCACCGTGTCTAGTAATTCCCCAGCCGATTTTAGTATGTGTAATCCAAACAAGTGATTCATCAATCCAGACCCCATCCACCTGCGTCTTTTCTCAGAGCCATTAGGCAGCCATAAATATCGGAAGTCAACCGAGTGAACAACACATTTCTCGCCTCCTGATGACATGTATTCCGGCTCTTCGAAATTTCTTAGTGCGACCAGCTAGACTGCACGCCGCCAGGAGGTGAGGCCTGCACACATACATTATAAGCTTACTGAAGTTATATCTCTACACTGGCTGCGTTTTGCCTCTTGCCACTGGCAATCGTTGGCCGCCATTTTTTTTCTGTGCTATGCCGGTGCCGCCATATTATGACAGTTCAACTTACAAATGATGAGATCGATCGTCGTTGGTGGGAGGCCGTTTGTGTATTCAAGCTCTTCGCTATTCCCAACTCAGGTAATGGGAAGTCGGTTGTGCACCAAGCTCTTTGATATTCCATACCCAGGCAGGCGCTGCACGTCCAAAGTATACATTATATGCTTACTAAAATTTATATCTCTACACTGGTTGCGCTTGGCCTCCTGCCGCTGGCGGTCGTTGGCCGTCTTTGGTGGTACTTGCTTGTGTTATGCCGGTGCTGCCATATTATGCTAGCCCATTTAAAAAAGGATCAAGGAATTGCCGTCGATCGATGACAGGATAGTTCGACGTTGGCCGTCGCTCACCGGTGGTGGAAGGCCGGTGGGTCCCTCGGGAACCTACCATGTGGTCACCAGCTTTCCTTAAGGAACCCACTGCGGCCGGCACGTGAGCGCGGTATAGATCTCTACTCACACTTAACCCTTTACCCAACATACGGCCAAAACCGGCCCGCGCTATTGCTCAAAAATCGCCAATTAATTTTCATGATTTTTTTCATTTTTTGTCTAACCTAACGTAGGTTATGATCCCTCATTGGAACGAGCTCGTCGAGCTCGTTCCAATGAGGGGTCGTAATCGATGTTTTGGAGACAAAAAATGAAAAAAAATTAGTTATTTCGGAATATTTCTTGCAAGTGTCGCCTTTTTTCATGTTAGGTAAAGGGATAACAGTGAACGCAATATCTCACAACCACTACTCAAGAGACATATCATCGTGCGAGAGCTAATGGGTTCTATATGGCTCCCCAGCGATGACCTTGCAAGACACCTCGAATTTCAATGAATACGTCCATGTATACGCTACCTTCTGTAACTCACACTCACATCATTAGTTAAGTAACTGAATCTAATTATTTTCCCCATATACTGGAAGCGTACGTCATGTATTATATCGGGATCGCCACAGGAGATCGGTGTTTACTAGCATTGGGGTGGGCAAAGCAGGAGGGTTGTATAGGTATGCAGTCCCCCTGTTCTGTTCGACTCCAAGTTGGTGAATATTGATCACATAAAACCAAACCTATCGACAGGACCAGGTCTACCATGGTGATAGACAGAATAGTGATGCCTCCATAGAACTCCCTTGCCATCTTTTAAAGAATTCAGATCACTACAGTGTGTGAAGCAAGGCCGTTTCTCAGACATGAGGTTCACCCCTCTCCACACTCCCAGGGGTATGGGTATTACTCGGAAGATAATGACATGTCATGTATAATATTTCCAAACATCTCCCCCTCTGCTTTCGCTGTTTCGAGACAGGAAGAGCCCTTTGCCTACTTTCATCCCAACACTGCCCTCTCCTGGTGTTCTACCCGTTTGATTCTCCCATCTTTGTTCATAAGCTAATGACACACCCATCTAATGACCCACCATACACCATGGTGACACTTATATAAACAATCTCCTACTAAATACAAATCACTCACACTTTGTGATATACTGCATGTCCTTCCTCCAGAACTTAATCCTACTTACCAAACCGCAGACAATCCTAACTTGGATATTTTCGATGCTTTCCAACAATGTCTGGCACATTACACACCTTATTTACATGTTACTCACCGCTTTATTTTTAAGCTATCAGTCTGATCTATCGCCTCAGAAAGTTACATATTCGTAACCTCCTGTTTCTAGACTCCCTGACCCAAACAAAATTGATCAGAGCTTATTTGGCTGTAAGACCGGATAGGGTCCACTCCCCTCTGTTTTTGTCCCAAACTAAGAAAGATGGATAATATAAGTATCTACAGAATGCAAGTAGGACTATTCGCCGGTATAGCCATCAGTGGTGTGCCTCGAAAATACAATTAAGTCTCGTTTCAGTCTCACTTATATCTTTGTACATGAAGTATCACATCCCAGGTGTCAGTCTGATGCTAATTCTAATATTCTTCACCAATTACGAACACTTGACGAAACGTGAGTTAATGAGAATTCTGACAGTATACAGCAGCAGCATTCTGCGAATGCAATACTCCAAAGAACCATCTCCGGGTTATGTTGAAGCACGCACACACACACACCAAGTCGACACATGCCCCCAATTGGATGTCTAGTATTAATGCAGTCATACTAATGTTTGCAGCTCTCCTCCATATGGTTATTGGTAAGCTCCCCTGGATGCTAGTTCTTCAAGTCATAACTGGTGACATGAAAACAAATCCTGGTCCCCTGAGTGTAACACCCTCATCAATCGAATCTTCTTTTCCAGCTGTTGCGACTAATTCCTCACATGCTCTCTGATTCTATCATCAAAATATCCAAAGTCTTAAGCCAAAGATTGATGTCCTAAGCTGTGAACTGTTAAACCTCGAGGTATGTGCCTTCAGTGAAACGTGGCTAGATGTGAACGACTCGGATATCGAATTGCTAAACTTCCAACCACCATTGAGAAATGATCGTGAATCAAGGGGCGGGTGTGTAGCCATTTACATTAAAAACAACATTGCTTTTAAACACCGTCGGCATCTAAACATTAGCTCTCGAGAATCGAGTCTTTTACTGACCACCCAACAATCCCAATGACTTATGGAACCTAATTTCAATAGCATTCGAGAAAGCCCTTGATACGAATATCTCAAAGGTATTGATAACCGGCGATTTTAATGACAACCTACTAAGTGCCCAAGGTGGACCAACGCAACAGCTGCTAGAAGAATTTAATTTTACCCAAATTGTTGAGGAACCCACGCTCTTCACTGAAACGTCGACCTCCCTTATTGATCCCTTTATAGTAAATGACTAACTACTCCCACACGTCTCAAAAACAGACGTTATTGATCCTTTCATCCCAGGCCTAATGCGTTACCACTGCCAATAACCCTAGACCTAAAAATACCCAAACAAAAGACCAACATTTTCAAGCGTCAAATATGGTACTACGAAAGAGGCGACTACGAGGGACTAAACCGTGCATTTTGCAACGTAGACTGGGAAAACGAAATACTTAAACACTCTCTGTGTAACACTGTAGACCAGCTCACAAATATTCTACTCACCAACGCACCAAAATACATTCCCAACAAGACAATAATGTGTAGACCCCGACAGCCTCCGTGGATGCACAACAACATCCGTAAACTTATAGGTCAGCGTAAGCGCCTCTACCGAAGAGCAAAAAGGCCAAATAGACCCGAGTCGTGGGAGAAGTTCCGTCAAAAACGCAACTTCATTGTCTCAGAAATTCGGAAACTAAAACCAACTTCTACTTAAAACTGGACGCCAAACTCAACTCTACGAACATCCGTGACTCTAACTGGTGGAAAACATTTAATCACTTGATCTCCACCGAACAGATTCCTGTTACGATTTTGGAGATCGACAATAAAATTATTGTCTCCGACTTAGAAAAAGCAGAAGCTTTCAACAGCTACTTCTGCCGAATATCTTCGATTGATGATTGATGACCCAGGCCACAACCTCCCTAACCTCCAAATCGATCCCGACCAGGTACAGCTGAAGGATATTACACTGACTCCTGAGGATGTGCTGGAAGCCTTGAATTCACTCAACGTATCCAAAGCCAGTGGCCCTGATAAAGTCCGTCCCTACGTACTAAAAAAAGCTCCTACAGTTTATACATCACACTAACTAGTCTGTTTAATACGATGTTGATAAGAGTTCCTATTTTCAGAAACAATGTAAAATTGGTAACGTAACTCCTGTCTTTAAGCAAGGTGACAATCGCCTGTTACAAAACTACAGACCTATTACACTATTCAGCTGCCTGGGCAAAATGTATTTTTGAAAACGTTTTAACATTCCTGAAAACTAACATGCTGCTCACCCCACTACAATCTGGCTTTCTACCATCTGATTCTACAGTCTCACAACTTACTGACATTTACAATGCATTCAGCTCAGCACTCGACGATGGTAAAGAAATAAGGGTGGTATTTTGTGACGCGAGTAAAGCGTTTGACAAAGTCTGCTCTTGCCCCGAGTTCATGGGGCAAGGTGGCAGCGTGTGCCCTTTTTATCCAGAAGTATACAGTAATGGGAAAGATCTTACCTCACGAGAACTATAACAGAGAAACTCTCGAGTATTCGTTTCAGACATATTTTACGTGTGCCAATGTCAATGGGGAGGGAGGGATGTTGGGTATAATGACGGGGACTTAGCAGACATGACTAGAAAAAGGCAAACAGACAGAAAAGGAATTGGATTAATATAATTCACGCACATTTCACTCATACCCAGAGTCGAGTGCCCTTTTTGTAACACCCACCCCCGCCCGCAGATGCGTTCGGTACCCTTGGCTAACTCCTTACGATTTTAATTCGGGGTGTTTGGTTGTTGATGGTCCAATGGATGGTGTACCTCAGTTAAGAAGAAACAACGCATCATGACCCAGAAGCACAGGCAGTAAACGTCGGTGTATGCCTACCGAAAGCCGCGAGGACTGAGGTGAGCTCGCCGAGAAGTGCCTTGACACCACCGTAAGATATTTATGTGTAAATCGGTTTGGCAACATATTTGTCCAATCTCTCAGTTTTGTTTCCATGGTTAAGTCACTGTACTTCTATTTTCACCACGCGTGGTTTGTATATAGAAATGTCGAATCTTTCATAAAAATTCCAAACCTCAGCTTCGATCACTCGCGTTGGTCCCGATTTCTCAAAACAGTCAAGTAAATACCATCAAAAAGAAGCATTTGCCATTTGGTGCGGAGAAACCATTTGGGAAATGGTGAATGTACCAAGTATAACATATGGTACAGAAGGTACGTCAAACCCACGGGTTTAACTTAGCGGAACCATGCTGAGACGGATTGCACTCGGACATGCTTGATCAGTGGATACATTAGAACCTTCACCTCCGTGGGAACCCCGAGAAGTAAGGCAGTGCTTGTTTACCGTGGTAAACAAGTTCTGTTTTGCTGGTAAAATAGCAGCAAAACAGAGACGTAAAGCAGTGCTTGTTTGCCGTGGCAAACAAGTTCTGTTTTGCTGGTAAAATGGTACCTAGTCAACAATAAAATCGGGTTTGGACAATCGTTTATACGGGTTTAACTTAGCAGAACCATGCTGAGACGGATAGCACTGGGACCGGCTTGATCAGTGGATACATTAGAAGGTTCACCCCCGTGGGAACCCTGGGAAGTAAAGCAGTACTTGTTTGCCGTGGTAAACAAGTCCTGTTTTTGCTGGTAAAATAGTACCCTGTCAACAATAGGATCAAGTTTGGACAATCGTTCATGCCCCATTTCCGTGTTACGGAATGGGGTATGAACGGTTGTCAAGGCTTGATTGTATCTCCATGTTGTGTCATTATTGGCCAGTACTGGTAAAATAGCACCCAGTTAACAATGCTTGAGGTAGAAGTTAAAAATGGGCGCATGGAGTATGGCCGGTTGTCTAGACTTGATTTTATCTCCACGTTGTGTCATTAACCGAGAAATGGGGCATGAACGGCTGTCTAGGCTTGATTGTATCCCCATGTTGTGTCATTATTGGCCAGTACTGCGAAAATAGCACCCAGTTAACAATGCTTGAGGTAGAAGTCTAAAATGGGCAACATGGGGGTATGGACGAGTGTCCAGTCTTGATTTTATCTCCACGTCGCGTCATTATTGGCCATTGTGCATAAATATGTTCTGTTTTACTGGTAAAATAGCACTCAGTCACCAATGCTTGAGGAGGAAGTTTAAAATGGGCAACATGGGGTATCAACGATTGACTAATATTTAACTGAGAAATTCTGGTTTGCATGGTTTTAGAACCATCACGATATCTTGTGCAGCTGGAGCATTGCTTATATTACTTATATATTTGAACTTACCCCCGTGGGAACCCCGGGAAGTAAAGAAGCAGTGCTTGTTTACCGTGGTAAACAAGTTCTGTTTTGCTGGTAAAATAGTACCTAGTCAACAATAAAATCGGGTTTGGACAATCGTTTATACGGGTTTAACTTAGCGGAACCATGCTGAGACAGATAGCACAGGGACCGGCTTGATCAGTGGATACATTAGAAGGTTCACCCCCGTGGGAACCCCGGGAAGTAAAGCAGTGCTTGCTTGCCGCGGTAAACAAGTCCTGTTTTTGTTGGTAAAATAGTACCCAGTCAACAATAGGATCAAGTTTGGACAATCGTTCATGGCCCGTTTCCGTGTTATCACGGAAATGGGGTATGAACGGCTGTCTAGGCTTGATTTTATCTCCATGTTGTGTCATTATTGGCCAGTACTGGTAAAATAGCACCCAGTTAACAATGCTTGAGGAAGTCTAAAATGGGCAACATGGGGTATGGACGATTGTCTAGACTTGATTTTATCTCCACGTTGTGTCATTATTGGCCATTGTGCATAAATATGTTCTGTTTTACTGGTAAAATAGCACTCAGTCACCAATGCTTGAGGAGGAAGTTTAAAATGGGCAACATGGGGTATAAACGATTGACTAATCTTGATTTTATCTCCATGTTGTGTTATTTTTGGCCATTGTGCTTAAACATGTGACGCTAAAAACGAAAAAACAAATAAATAAATTAATTAGAACCATTACGATATTCCATGTAGCTGGAACCTTGTTTATATTATTTAATCTAGCATTTCTGAACATTTGGTTGATATAGAGTTACGTCTCGGGTTCAACTCAGTGGAACAATGCTGACATGGATAGCATTGCAACTGGCTTGCTGGGTCGGATATAGTACTATCCATGTTTGCAGGATTTTAGAATCACCAAGACATTTTATGAAGCAGGGACCTTTATTTAACTGACAAAATCTGAATAATTAGTTCGCATGGTTTTAGAACCATCATAATATCTCGTACAGCTGGAGCCATATATTACGATACCTCATGCTGCAGTTAATATTCTTAGTACTTATGAAAGCCGGGTGGGACAAGGAGTTACTACTAAATCATCACATGATCCCATAATTTACATGCAGTGTCTCCAGGGAGACTATACGAGATTTAATAGGAAGTGTCTTTAACGCTCCATTCAACTTACTTGGAATCGGACTGTGAAATCTGCATGTGAATGATGATCCCATGATTCACATGCAGTTTCTCCAGGGGGATTATACGAATTATTATAGGAAGTGTTTTTAACCCTTTACCTAACATGAAAAGCAGACGACACTTGCAAAAAAAATTCTTGAATAACTATTTTTTTTCATTTTTTGTCTCAAAAACATAGGTTATGGCCCCTCATTGGAACGAGCTCGACGAGCTCGTTCCAATGAGGGGTCATAACCTATGTTTTTGAGACAAAAAATGAAAAAATAATTAAAATTAATAGGCGATTTTTGAGAATAGCGCTGGCCGGTTTTGGCCGTTACGTTGGGTAAAGGGTTAACGCTCTACTCTACTTAGTGGGATTCGGCATGTGAAATCTGCATGTGATTCATGATCCCATGGTTCACATGCAGTTTCTCCAAGGATGCCTCATGTTGTAGCTATTTCCCTTAGTACTTTTGAACGATTATTAGGATAAAGAGTTATTTCGAAATCATCACGTGATCATCCAACTCACTTGTAATCTCTAAACGGAATCACACTAATGCAAAAGAAAATGCTCTTAACCCTTTATCGAGCATAAAGAGAAAAAACGTTCTACACCACCTAACTATTTTCAGATCTTTATGCCTTGTTCCCGTAACATGGGTTGCGACCCCCAATTATTTTCAGATCTGTATGCCTTGTTCTCGGAACATGGGTTGCGATCCCTTACCAAGGCGAGCATAATACGCGCGTCTGGGTGAGGGGACGTAGCCCATGTTTTGGAGGCAAAAAATGACGAACTTGAATTGCACATTTTTCCTTCTTCGTTACGAACAGTGCCTTTTCTAGTGGTGGATATATGGCTGACCACCACTTACACATTGTCGTCGGGTCGGTCGCTTAATCGGGTTCAGGGTTGTAAACGCCTAAGCCATTTGAAACGACTGGTGGGGAAAAAGATTTATCACGGAATCTTCACGTAACCAGCGAATGCGCATGCATCTTCTAATTTCTCGTTGGGATCACATGAAACGAAAAAGAATATGCTCTCGACCCTTTACCAAATGTGACGGTTCTTTCTCATATTTTTTATGTTTTGCCCCCCCCCCCCCTTCCCCCTACTCCCCCGCATGCAGGTTACAAGACTTTACTGGAGCGAAAGCAACACGTCCGTTTGGGTAGGGGGACAGGGCTTGTGTTTTGGGGGCATGGGATGAAGGGTTATTATTGAATCGTCACGTGATCACCAAATTCAGTTAACACTTTTTCAATGGGATTACACGAAATGTACTTGAAAATGATCTCAACCTTTTACCCAACGCAGCTGAAATTGGCCAGCTCTATTCAGTCTTCTTCAGATTTTCAAGCTATGCGCCCGGGACATAGATTACACGGGATTACATAAAATGTACTAGAAAATGTGAGAAGAAAAAACACAGCATTGGTGTCGCCGGCCGTTGACAACTGTGACACCCTTAGTATTCTTTCTTGCAGCTACTTTACTTATCCCGTTCCATATAATTTACGAACAGCAAGAACCAATACGTAACAGGGGTAGTCCACACTTGTCCATCACCGCCCCACCAGGTGCCAAGTCACTATAAAAGACGAACATCACCTCTTTGCCAATTTTCGCATTTTCGTGGCGACGAGGTGACTACTTTGTATGGGAGTGCTATGGTGACCACCTAGTATGGCCCTCTGCACCCATGCGTGTAAATTGCTATCGCTCAAGACATATTGGATGGCTTCAAGCGTACCTTGACGTAAGAAATAGTCCCTGCTAGTTGCAGCCAGAAGAGATAACCCATAAACATTCTTTGCAATAGTAATGTTTCAAACGCTTCACATTGGACCTAACCTTAATACGCCTTGGGTGCCACTTGTAAACAACGTATGGTTTGGCCAATTTCACGTGGACCGTCGCCTTTGTAAAGACTGCAGGAATTGTCACAGCTGCGTTGGGTAAACCTTAGACCATCATACACTTTTATCACTCCATTTTTCACCCTTCGGAATACTCAGTCACAATGAAATTTGTTTATATATTTTGTTCTTTATACTTTTCAATTCATTTTTCAACTTCAACAAAACATCCAGCATCGCATAGGTCGATAAAATCTAATAGAAAAATCAATAAAATAGACATAGTTGACTCCCCAACAAGTGAGCTCCCTTCAAAGCGTACACCACTAGTATGTGGCCCTGGGTATATCGATCTGCTTGTCGCATTTCGCTATTACGGGATTCGAATCGTTTTCATGATGAGCCAACTTGGTGACCAGAATTGGGATAATGGCGGGTAACATTTCATTAGGCGAGATCCAGAACAACGTGAACTACGATTTTCGTTATATAATAAGTGGAAATGACTCCTCAAACCCGGATGACTTCCGTCTCGAAGTTGTTAGTGGTGAATGCAAATATTTTTTACCCCAAGAGATACCCCCCAATCCTCGATAATAATCATGAAAATTTTTCATTATTCCATTTGAACTGTCAAAGTCTTAAAGCACACTGGGAACCACTGCAAGAGTTATTATGTGATATCCAAAGTCTTAAAAATAGTTTCGATATCATCTGTCTCTCTGAGCTTTTCCATATTCCTCCTGGGTACTCCTTCCATCTAGATGGCTATCAGCAGCTACTGAAACACTCAAGACCTGATGGCGATGATGGTCATGGAGGGGTAGGATTATACATCAGGGAGGGACTTGAGTACAGGGTGCGACAGGATTTATCCGTATTTGTCCCCAATGTAATTGAATCTCTTTTTATTGAAGTCCTGACAAAAAAGTCTCCGAAATTAGTAGGAGTAATTTACAGACCTAACACGCAGCCCAAAGCTGATATTGACGTATTCCTCGAAAAACTGAGTGAGATCACTGACAAACTGAATGATGAAAACAAGCGGACATATCTTTTGGGGGATTTCAACATTGATTTGTTAAAATGTGGCATACACACAAAAACTAGTGAATATCTGAACACACTAACAAGTCATGGTTTCTTGCCGCACATCACTAAACCCACCAGGGTAACAAGCCATTCGGCGACACTGATCGATCACATTTTCTCGAATAGTACATCACCCAAATCCAGCTCAGGCATAATTATTACAGATGTTTCAGATCACTTCGGGACTTTCGTTATAGATTCCCTCTCCAAACAAAAATGGGAAGCGCCCGTATCAAACAAACGTAAAATTAACCGCGGCACAATTGAACTTTTCAAAACGTACCTTGCGCAATGCGACTTCTCAGGCGTTTACGAAACTGATTGCCCAAATCTAGCATATGATAAGTTTATCGAAATGTACAAGCTCGCATACAATAAGGCATTTCCCATCCTGCGTAGTTCGCCACCGAAAAGACTAGTGAAACGAAATCCATGGATGACTAAAGGCCTCCTTGTGTCTTCCAATAATAAACACAAATTTTACTGCAAAAAATTGAGGTCTCCAACTGAACAAAACAAAAAAAATTACAAAAATTATTGTCGAATATTTAATAAGATCAAAAAGCAATGTAAAACAAGCTATTATAGAAAAATACTGATGGAAAACCAGAACAGCTTACGGAAGTGTTGGCAAATATTAAATGAATCCATAAACAAAACTAAATGAACGGCGACACTGCCGACATTCTTTGTCACAGAAGACAACATGAAAATTGATTCTTCCTCCGAAATCGCCCAGACATTTAATACCTTTTTTCCAATATCGGCAAACATACTAGTGAAACTATAGCAACACCATCTAAACATTTCCTTGAATACATGCGCAACAGTGTCGAACGAAATTTCTTCATCACTCCAACAAGCGAGCAGGAAATTATAAATGTTTCGAATTCATTTAAATCTAAAAATAGTGAAGATTGCGATGAAATTTCCACCAATCTATTCAAATTGACCATAGACTGTGTAGCCTCACCGTTAACTCACGTTATCAACAACTCATTTACCAAAGGCATAATTCCGGATAAAATGAAAGTAGCAAAAGTAATCCCCATCTTTAAAGCTGGCAACGAACACTGTTTCAACAATTACAGACCCATAAGTATTTTACCCGTATTTTCCAAAGTATTGGAAAAACTCATGTGTAATAGGATTGTGAAATTCCTAAATAAGTTCGATATTTTGTATCAAAACCAATACGGCTTTAGGAAAAAACACTCAACCGTACACACTGTATTGCAACTACTAAAAAGCGTTGGACTCGAAAGTAACAGAGATAGTAAGAACGTAACCTTAGCAGCCTTTCTTGATTTATCTAAAGCATTCGACACAATAAACCACGAAATCTTGTTGACCAAACTGGAAAAATACGGCTTCAGGGGAATATGTAACAATTGGTTTAGAAATTACCTGACGGGGCGATCACAATACGTGACTTATAGTAAACAAAAGTCTGATACTGCCTCAGTCACCTGTGGCGTTCCTCAGGGTTCAATACTCGGACCTGTTCTATTCCTGTTATACATAAACGACATAGCTAAGTCAACGTCGTTGAAGGTTCTTTCGTTTGCTGATGATACGACGGCACATGACTCGCTATCCCATGAGTATCCAGAAGAGTATTTCAATAATGAACTAACAAAACTATATGATTGGTGTTCAGCTAATCAGCTTGCACTTAACACCAATAAAACAAAATATATGATAATTAACCCTTCTACACGGAGAAACTCCCATAAACAGATGAATGTCTGTATTGATGATAAAAATATCTCTCGTGTCGGACCTCTCGAAGAAGAAAAATCCCTAAAGTTTCTTGGCATCTATATCGACGAAAATCTATCCTATGACACTCATATTTCAAAAATTTGTTCTAAAATATCTTGGGCGAATTACTCGTTGAACAGAGTCAAAAAAGCCTTGCCTCACTCTGTTCTGAAAACTCTGTATCACGCACTTGTTCAGTGTCATCTCCTCTATGGTATCCACATATGGGGAAATTCTAGAGGGGTTAACAAACTTCTGAAAGTACAGAAGCGCTCTATCCGTATCATCAACAATAAAAAATATAATTCTCATACGGATCCATTATTTTCCGGGAACAAGATTTTGAAAGCCACAGACTTATTCACGCTGCACGCATGTCTCTTTGTTTTCGACTGGAAAAATGGCCTACTTCCCGAATCTTTCGCTGATTTCTTTACTGTGCGCGCAGATCATCAACACATGACAACAAGACAGTCTGACATGCTACATGATAGTAGGTCTCGAATAAAAACCTTGGACAAGCTACCTATATACGCGTTTCCAAAAATTTGGAATAAGCTGGATGATTCCATTAGGCAAATAACCAATAGAAATCAGTTTAAAAAGGCCTTAACGGACAAATTACTAACTAATTATAATGAAGATGTGCAGTGCGACAATCCCTACTGTCCCGACTGCCGCAACGATATTAGGACCATTAGGCCTAGATAAAATAAGTAGTGATATTATAAACACGTTTGACATAACTTCGTTCTGGTACCCTCGTCATATTGGGAAAATATGATTCGGTCACCAAGTTGTGAACTCTACTCTGGGGCTTAATTGGTAATACCAATACAAGTTGTAAACACCATGCGATGCTGGATGTAGAATTGTATATTTGGGGGGATTACAGGTAGACAATCAATCTGGTTATGTAATCTCCCTACGGTGTAAACAGATAAGTGATGTTTGTACAACTTTGAATCATACTTGTAATGTTTCTGTTTATACTGTTGAAATAAATATCTATCTATCTATCTATATATCTATCTATCTATCTATCTATCTATCTATCTATCTATCTATCTATCTTATCTATCTATCTATCTATCTATCTATCTATCTATCTATCTATCTATCTATCTATCTATCTATCATCTATCTATCTATCTATCTATCTATCTATCTATCTATCTATCTATCTATATCTATCTATCTATCTATCTATCTATCTATCTATCTATCTATCTATCTATCTATCTATCTATCTATCTATCTAACCCAAACGGTTGTAAAGAACTTGGGCACTGCAGTATGATGCAGGTTGTTGGGTAACAGCGTTGAGTAATGCCACAGCACTAGAAGCAAGCAGGGGTGAGTTGGGGTGGGTGAGGATCAAGGACAGGATAGACTTAATGAAACTCTGTTATCCTAACTAGTTGGTAAATCTTCCCGACTATTGATTCAGAATAGTTTGAATTCAAATACAAAGACAGGGTAGACTGAGCAAGTGGGGCGGAGTGGGGGGGGGGGGGGATGTTAATATATAATATAGATTCAATGCCATGGAGAACTCTGACTTAGAAGTGGGGACAACCCAGACTAGAAAACTGTCTGAGAAGGAGTCATGGAGGATTGTAACAGACAATGGCGAGAGCAGGTCAAAAGGGTAAAGAGGTCTTTGGGTGACCCGCGCAATAACGGGAAGCCAGGTTTTGAACAGTACCTTGATGGCACCTTGTGTGTGTGTGTGGGGGGGGGGGGGGCACTGTTGTTTAAGCTGAGTTCGCGGTTGTTGTAGCTGTGAAGAAAAAATGGGAAAGACATTGAAAAGGAGTGCCAAATATGTAATTTAGGAATTGTGGAGACCCTGGAAGACTTTCTTTTAGAATCTCCAAAATATCAGTCTAACAGAATAAGATTCACTGGGAGCACAATGGGGAAGTGGGATGGAAGAGTGAAGGATATGTGGGTATTGAATGACACAAAGGAGAGGGTTAAAATGCTTATCAGAGTAATTGGGAAGAACTGGGCACGGGATGTCATCTAACAATTCGGTTTCCGGGTGTTGGGAGGACAGGAGAGGCGTGGCGAGAGAGGGCATTTGGGAGCACAGGGCTAATTAAGACCATCGTACCTGAGAATCGCAACAAATCAGCGGCCGGCCAGTGTCATTATTAGGACTTTTGTTATACTTCAAACTACTCTGCACAAAAAATAATTTGAGAATGATCAAAGCCATTTGGAAATTAAATTGAACGATTTTTATTAACATAATCGGTAAACACCACCTATATGCCTAACTGCTCGGTTGTGGAAATTGAGTGTATGCCCAGCTGTGATGTGCCTACTTTACCCTCGCTGCAAGTAATAATTTTCAGATAACGTACAGCCACCACAAAAACTTCTATTTTTCGTTTGTGTTTACGATATCTGTTTCGAAGCATCGTGTTCCTTCTATAATCTATTCATTGGACATCCGTGTAAGCGCGGTCATTCATCGATTAGGGAAATGGACGCGAGGTCGAAATGTTGACGGCTCGATCCTGACAGGCGTCATCTGCTTTTTGTCACTGAGCAAGGCACTTCTTCCCGATCGGCCAATTATTAGCACGGTTTGGCTGGTTTGCGAACGATACAGATCTTGAACGATAGGGACCTTGGACGATTCGGACCCTCTTTTTTGGACAATCAGACCACTGACGATTCCGGCCTTGGCCGATTCCGATCTTATGAGTTGGACGATTCAGACATTCATCTTTGACGATACGGTCCTCGACTATTATCTCAAGTCTTGATACTCATAATTCTGTATCATTATATAGCTTCATATAAGTACCTTATTAAAAGCATGATATGCCACGATAAACCACATATGTACTGATTGCTGAACAAAATGGACGATGGAAGATAAGGTCCTGATTGATACTGGACAGAACGGACCAGATTTCTTGACATATTCCAGGACAGAGCGGCCCACATTTTGGACAAAACGTGTAAACTGAAATTTGATGGTAATACATTTTAATTGACTATTACAAGTTTCAAATTTAGTCAGATAAAGTTGTTTAACAAATGTTATTATTTAATAAGAGTACTGGGACATATATTTCACCGGAAAGACGCTCCGTCAGAAATAAGCTTAAATGTTTATTTTCATATCGGATTATACTTGTAACATACCAAAAACATGATTCTGGGGGGCGTTACGGTTTATTAACGGCCCGACAGGAATGTTTAAAAGCCAGAGGGACCATTAACAGCCCGAGACGAAGTCGAGGGCTTTTAACGGCCCGAAGGCTGTTAATCATTCCTGGAGGGCCGTTAATAAACAGGGACGCCCAACAAAATCTTGTTATTACTATTATTACCACTTCTAAAACGGTAAAATCCAAAGGTTCTTCATCAAGTTCACTTGATTGTGACATCCCGAGTTTTCGCAATGACATTTAACCAAAACACATGTGTCGTCTGTTTCTAGATAAACAAAACGTTACGTGGTCAATCACATGATACCTTAATTTAAATATTTTTGTTTGCCACGAAAAATTGGCCTTCCCCCGAAATCTATTAACCCCCTGCACTCTGATGACGAAACGCCTGATTTGTCATCCATGGTTATCCCCCTGTGTTGTCAGAAATTCAGCAATTTAGATTTTGGTTGACAGAGCTCCAATTGAGCTCTGTCAACCAAAATCTAAATTGCTGAATTTCTGACAACACAGGGGGGATAACCATGGATGACAGGGAGGTGTGGTGGGGCTTAGAGTGGGGGAAGTGTCGAGTATTCTCGACATCAGAGTGCAGGGGGTTAACAAAAACCTACCGCAATGAATTAATTACACTGACCTTGACAATTCGAATGCTTATCATCGAAGTAATGGGGAAATCACACAAATTTCACGTGTTTTTTAACATCCATTGCAGTTACGAGCGTTTCATCATCTCGGAACCAGTGGAGCGTTTGGTATGACGGATTACATAAACTGTAACCGGAGCCCGGGCAGTTAACGAAACATTTAGCCGGAAGCGGGCTGTTAACCACGTTAACACACAACTTCCGGTTTCAGTCTGTGCATTATGCACTTTTACCGTAAAGGTAAAATTGTGTTCTTATACTAGAGAACGCACGCTAAAGTGGTAATAATATAAATTATGGGCGAAAACCGTTTACTACTAATTCCGAACGTCACTTTTTCCCGTACACAAACCTTATGTGAACTCATCTTTAAAAAATGCAAATATTTTAATTTGACAAATTGGGAATAAACAACAGACAAATTACAGCCAAATTTTCCGTTTTGTGGTGAAATCGAATCGACATCCATCCAATCCTTTTGAAGAATCGGCTTAACCCTTTACCTAACATGAAAAGCAGACGACACTTGCCAAACAAATTCTTGAATAACTAATTTTTTCAGTTTTTGTCTCAAAAACATAGGTTATGATCCCTCGTTGGAACGAACCCGAAGAGCTCGATGTTTTTGAGTCAAAATATGAAAAAAAATACTGAAAATTAATTGGTGATTTTTGAGAATAACGCTGGTCGGTTTTGGCCGTTTCATTGGGTAAAGGATTAAACAGGAAAGGAAACTGAAGCTGTATGCCAAACTCCAAGCAATGTTGCCTCACCTTGCAACGCTCGGTCGATCAGACACGGTGTTTCCGATCAAGCGAGCGTAACGAGGGGAGACAACACTGCTTGGAGTTTGGGCGTATGCCATCTTCTCCCAAGAACGCCTGGACAGAAATGTTGTACGATCCTCGGCTGCAAGTCTCAATAGAATAAAGACAATTATCCATCAATGGTACTTACTGGAAATGCACAAGGCCAGACTGATCTTTCTTGTTCGTTGGTTTCTTGAACTTACCCCCACATACAGCAGCATACAGCCACAGGTGTTCGACATGTGCCAAAGATTATGAAAAAATTATGTATTTGAATGTTGGGGGCTTTTTTTGACAAATTATATAATTTTCCATGATTCAGTATTAAAATATGGACGAGGTACTGAACTCGCTGGACTGGGGGATATCTACCCACCTTGTTCAAACTCACGGAAAAACCAAACGCGTAAATTTGAAGTCGAGATAGTGATGTCATCCGACAGTTATTTATTTATTTATTTATTGGTGTTTAAGGTCACATACTTCTGCACAATGGTTAATCATGACCATGACAGTTTTACGGATGGAGGAAGCCGGAGTACCCGGAGAGAACCACCGAGCAACGGCGAGCAACTGTCAGCTCCCCAACATACGAACTCCACACAAGCAGGGTTAGCATGGGTTGAAGACAGGTGCACCATCGACGTGCAATACTCCTTAGTACACAACGCCACCGTGCCCCCACGTGGGCAATGGGGTGAAGTGTCTTGCCCAAGGACACAACGCGGTTGCCGCAGGTGGGAATCGAACAGAGTACCTCTCGGCTTGCAGCCTGCACCACTGCCAACTGAGTCACCGCGCCCCCCATCCGACAGTTAAGACATTAAGCTTTACGTTGGTATACCACATGACCAATTAAAAACTTTTAACGGTAAGACGGGTCGAATATATCTCGGTGGCGAGTCACTTTTTTCGGATCTCTCTTCTCCCTATTCACTGTTATCGCGATAACTCGAATACAAATTACCCTATCGCAGTATTTATTGTTATACAGGTAGATAGCCACTAGTACTCGTCGTCGATTTTCAGGCATGTGGGGCCTTGGGTGTTGTAGAGGCTACAAGATGTGCACAGTTTCAACTTTTACTGGCAAATGTAATCATTAAAGCAATGCCATTATTTAAAACCGGGGGGTGAGGGGGGGGGGGGGGGGGGGTCTCTTATAAACAAAACGGTAGGGAGTAAGCTGTAACTGTCACATATAATAACATTATCTGTTTATTTAATCCCATGTTACAAATTCGTTCTCAAACCAAGCTGAATAAAGAAACCTCCACGTTTCAAGGCATATTTAAAGTTCATTTATTCTCAGTCAGAACTCAAGATCGATGGGTTTTGGGATGGAGTGGTGAGTGACTTTCTCGAAACACCTATCACAAATATAAATAATTGAAATGAAATAACTAAATGGTGTGTTTTTAACCCTCTTAATACTTCAATGTGAGTCCAGATGTTTTCATTTAACCCATGATTGCCACTCTGTGCACAAAAGCCAATCTTGAGATCCCATCATCTTCTTATTTCCAGCATGCCTTGTTTATGGTCCTAGATGGACCCTTTAAAACCATCTTCTTATTTTCATTATGCCTCGTTTATGGTCCTAAATGGACCTTTTAAATGGATAAGGCGGGAGCGTGGTGGCTCCGTGGTTACGGCATTGGACTTCAAACCGAAAGGTCCACAGTTCGATCCTCACCAGGTGTTGTGTCCTTGGGCAAGGCACGTAATCCCGATTACCAATGTGGTGGCATGGTGAAGCTGTGTACTACGGCGTACCGCACATTGATGGTGCACTTGTCTTCAACCGATGATAACCCTGCTTGTGCGGAGTCAATACATTGTGGAATCTGACAGTTGCTCGCCGCTGCAAGGTGTTTCTCTCCTGATACGCCGGCTTCCTTCGCCGGCTGTGTCCGCCACGAGGCGACCCTGGTTGTCGAAAGTGGCCAGCAACTTGTCCGACTAAGTGTGTTTCGGCCTTTTCTGCGACTTCTCCCGGTTATTATGAATAACCCAAGAACACACAACGGTCGTGTAATACATCATTGTAAAGCTTATTCTTTCCCTTTTTAACTGACACCGGGTACTGCTGGATACGTTGGGTGAATCAAATTTGAGGGGAAGGGGGGGGGGGTGGTGGCATAACGAAGATGAGTGCTGTCGATTTCGAAAAGCAAGTTGTGATGTACCTTGTTAATATTTATACACCATTATGGGGGAACGTCAGCATCGATTCAAAAATGCTATCAGATGTCATTTTTCTTTCGATTTCTCAGCTTGTGCCGAGTACCTGTGATTTAGTTCTGGTGCTTTCACCATTTTCACACAGACTTCTGACACGATTAGCCATTGTGCATTAGTATATGACCTTAAACACAATTAATTAATAAATAAATAAATAAATAAACAAACAAATAAATAAATAACACAGGCTTAAATTTACTGGACGCAGTAAATTCTGCTTCTCTATTTTCTGATATTAGGTCACTTCCCACTCAATAAAATAAATATAGTAATCCTCAAGAATCATGCTACTTTCGCTTAAACCACCTTCGTGCTAATGGGGAAGCTTGACGGTCTGAAGGCAACGAATTAGCCAGTTTACACTTTCGATCACGCGCGTGGAATTGTGGGAAGCTTTGGAATAAACAAATACACGTGGTAACGCGTAACAGTGGCAGGAATATAAACAACGACGATACAATTACACTCTTGGAGGTACGAATTAAAATAATTCGCAAACTACTCCAACGGCCTTCATTTTCACAATACATTTTTTTTTCCTGTTTGAAACTGAAAATAATTTAATGGTTTTTTGCACAAAAACAGTGTATATTTTCTATTCGTATCCAAATGTTCATTTTCTAATGTCATTTTACATTTTCCTTCGATCTTTTCAACTCGCAGCTCAATGTAGTCAACTATTTCAAATAAATCGCAAAAATAACCCAATTCCTTTATTTCCACTGTGCATTTAGCTATGCAATTGCAAGAGTTGTTTGGGCAAGTGTCCTCTCCAACTTAGTACTGGAGTAATTTTTTTGTTAATGGATTTGTAATTGTATTGCATTTTAATTATCCACGTTAGATGTCATCAAAACTTAGCGAGTGAGACTGGTGATAATAATTCACTTTAAAAAAGAACCAAGAATCTTTTAGCACACTGGCGGTATAATCAGACAAATGCAAAGAAAACATGAACAAACTGAAAATATTAGTTTCAAAGACATCAATATTTTTAAGGTTTCAGTGGAATACTGTGCAGGGAGAGTGATCCGCTTCTGAAACATCCATTCTACCCAGACAATGAATATTAACCTATGTGTAAAGGCATAATGAGTCAAAGCAAGACTTCAGCTGATGACCTAGGCCTCACTAGACTCATTAAATGAAATCTTATGCTTTTACATAGAATTTAAGTTAGAGTCTGGGTAGTAAATTATACCCAGCATACCTCCCCTCACGATGTTGTATAAATCAGTTACTGTTGCCATTATCCAAGTAACATTCAAACGGTTATTTCAGAACATCGATACAATAACTTTTTTCAGATTAACCCTTTACCCAACGTAACGGCCAAAACCGGCCAGCGCGATTCTCAAAAATCGCCAATTAATTTTCATTATTTTTTCATTTTTTTCTCTCAAAAACATAGGTTATGACCCCTCGTTGGAACGAGCTCGTTCCAACGAGGGGTCATAACCTATGTTTTTGAGACAAAAAATGAAAAAAATTAGTTATTCAAGAATTTTTTTTGCAAGTGTCGTCTGCTTTTCATGTTAGGTAAAGGGTTAATATTCTAGACTTTATCATTTATTTATTATATCCTAAGATTAAGTTTAGTACCTATGGCTAGTTTGCTACAAAGTATTCCCAAATGTTCAGCAGATATGTAACGTCCCATTTGGACAGCGCTGGAATGCACAAAGAAATACGAACGGTTTTGTTTGTGGTGTCCAGTGTACCAAATAATTCATATACATGTACGGTTGTCGTAACATTTACTATATAGCTATAGAAACAAAGACTGAATAAACGAATTGGGAAAAGGTATAGAATCATCGGAATGCAACGGGACGCCAGCTGGGATATTTTTCTACAAAACTGCTATATATTTCAATTGTTCACAGGAACGATCAATGACGTTCGAACACGTTAGGTGCGTACACGTGGATTTATTTATCCCACTTACTTTTATTCCGGATTTGCGCAGTCCAAATAGTAAACTGGCTAATTGCAGTGGATTTGAAAAGGCCATGGTCACAAATTGAAACGAAACATCATTTGGTATCGCAGAACTAAATATTGAAATTAGAGTGAACCGACTTAAAATGTCGGAAATGACGCAATCTCTAAAAATAAACAGCCTTGGGAAAATCCATTGTTTCAATAAAAGTTTAAAACATTCTATTGACATCTTGCATTATTGTTGAATATTCCTGATAAAAAAGAGGGTGATTTGATGACTTTTGGACCTAAAAAATACAATTTACTTTTTGTGTGTTTTTGTAGGGAATTCCCTGAAAAATATGTGCACCTGACCTGTACTTCCCTTTGTGTCAGTTTTTCTCTCTTATTTGTTGCATGACCCCCTGTTTTCAGATCAGAAAAAGTTGACTGAAGGGCTATACTTGACAGAGATATTTGAATGCCAAAATTAAAGTGATGCAATCATATTTTTTTCCGCCTGAACGTTATAATGGTCGCCTATGGGAAAATATTCAGTTCTCTGATACAATTTCAACTGACCGAGTTTGAGGGGACTTCCCTTTTTACGTCAGAAAAGATATAGTCTGTTTCAAAAAGCTCTTTCGTGCGTAATCTCTATAAATAACCCATTCTAAACACCAGTCCTCTTGACGTTAAAGTTTTGTTGATAATCCTATTTTCTCGCAGTAGCGCCCAACATGGGTAGTAGGTGCAAAGTAATGAGATAAATTCCACATTTGACTTTCTTGGACATACATTTCTTACAGTGACAATGGGAAACGTATTACGTAGGCTTTTCAGGGAAAAGGAGATGCGAATACTGATGATAGGTGAGCTGTTTTTCTTCGCAGTCTTTTGAATGGGTGGACAATTTACTTTGATATAGCAGGTTCGCGGAGCTATGGTACCCACCCCCTCCCCTCCCCTCCCACACACATACACATACACACTCTGTGTTCAAAATATTTAAAAACCGTTAACGAACGATTCTCCACAACGCTCACAGCCTCGTGATTATCAAAGAGTATTGACCACATGCCCTCGAAGTTTGATCAATATCCTTAAATTTAGGTACCATCTTCAAATATCAATATAAAAAACGTTTTTTTTTTTATTGATATTTGATGATGGTACCTGTATTTAAGAATATTGATCAAACTACGAGGACCTGGGGTAGTGATTACCCCAATGGCGTGGCAAATTAGGTCATACACATTGTTGGACTTTAGTGCCGATAGTCCACTCATGGCCTGCATGAAATCTCCAAAAGCGCTTCTAAGGACACACAATTTTACATTATTTGCTGTGTGAGGTTCGTCGGAACGCCTGCTTACATTTCATTCCCCATATTCCAAGTCACTCCTGCGATATATTTATATAGCCTATAGGGGAGGGAGGTTATGGAAGGCCACTTCAGTCACGGAGGTGCCGGGGGGGGGGGGGTGGTACTGGTCACCCATTGTCGCCCCCCCCCCCCCCCCACAAACATTGGCACAATGCAACTAAATGGTCTCTGGTGTCGTGCTATCACGCTACAAATATCTCACATTTGATCTTAGAGCACTGTTTTTTGCAAAATTTTCTCGGGGGGGGGGGGGGCTAGTCCTAACTAGGACCCTCCGGTCGTTACCACCGCCCCCACGTCCCTTCGGGGAAGCAGGAGGAAGGGTTACGACCGGGTGTCCTAGTTAGGGCTGGGGGAGGCCTACATAACGGACTTTCAAATATAATGTTCTCCCCCCCCCCCCCCCCCCCCCCCCCCCCCCCCCCCAAAAAAAAAAAAAAAACTGGCTATGGCACCCCTATTATAAAATCTTGGCTACGGGCCTGGGCTGTCTAAACCTCAAAAGAATTTCATCAGAAATTTCTAGTTGTGTTGTATTTTTTTTTAACTCAACACAATTCTCATTCAACCCCAAAATTTATTGTCTGTTGCCAGAATCAAGGTGTTTGCGTCTTTTGAACATCCACTTCTCAAAATTTAGACATTCACTGTTAAAAATACAACACCCTATACCAGTGAATCTTTCCCTTACTTCTTTCCTCCCAATGTCACTGGTCAGCAAACTAATCATCTCCTTTTGTATCACTCAATAACCACATTTATCTTACAATCAACATGTATTTTGTCTGTATTAACACCGCAACTGTCGTGTATCTGAGCCCCCTGATACAGATGTTTGTATCAGGGGGTCGGATACAAGCACGTTCCTTTCGCGTGGCTTCCATTTTTTTTTTCTTTTTGTTCATCCGTATCAATAAATAGTTCGTTATATATTCGTCTACATTCTTGACTTATCCCCAATATATTGTAAGATAAAATGATTATTACCATTATGTGGATGTACAAAATATGTACCCGAGTCTCGCTCCGGGCTCTAAGGGTAGATCACGACTCGTCTTCGACCCATCGTGATCTGCCCTTAGAACCCGGAGCTCGACTCGGATACATATTTTGAACATCCACATAATGGTAATAATCTCTATGTATCACCGAAGTTGAGCACCGTCGAGCCCGGTTAGTCCCTGGATGGGTGACCGTCTGAGCGATCGATTCGGACTCCCGCGTTGTGTCCCTGGGCCCGTAAAACAGGTAGTTGGATATACTTGGTGCTTAGCAAACTTTGAGTAGTATAAATAACCA